>CM022481.1:15970720-16217575 GCA_011952105.1 Coreoperca whiteheadi | reverse complement strand
CCCCACAGTGAGCTGTCCATCCCAGGAGGAGTGTTGCTGGAGACAGAGACCTTGTCTCCTTTGGACCAGCTGAGACAGCGCTGGGAGAACCTGAATAAAGATCAGAGCACAAAGCTGCAGCTCTCCCTCAACTCCCTGGAACAGGACCAGCTTAGCCCGGTAAACATGCCATACATTGTGAATGTTTTGTTTGTCAAAGTGCAATGTTTTTTTGATAAACGTTGTGTTTAATTTGACTTAGATTTTGAGTTGTCTAAACTCATTGTGCTTTCTGTTGGTACTTTTTCTTCCTCTCAGAAATTCCCTCCTTCATTGTTATGTTTGCTGCCAGTCTTACCTTCTTATGTCTCATTTGTCACTCTTGTTTGCAGGTCGTCCACCGATCCCGTCTGTCTAGTCCCAGTGGGGTGTTTAGAGGCGAGTCTGTCAACCAGGACTCTCGCTCTCCCAGAGCTTTGTTTGAGGCCTGCAGCCAGACTCTGGAAAGAATTGCCCAAGAGGTGAAGCACAGATTTTCTACCTCATTTTTATCTCTCATCACTTATGGTTTCGCAGGGATTTCTGTGTCTTTTAATAAAGAATAAAAGCATTCTTACTGACAGCTTTCAATGTACTGATTAAATATTCTTCGTTCTTCCTCACAGGCAGCAAGTGGTAACAGTAAACTGGTTGAAGGGACAACAGTCCAGCAGGACCTGTATGCTGCAGTTTCAGCTGCCTCCTCCTGGTTGGATGCTGCTGAGAATCAGCTGCTCTCTGGTCCTGTGCTGCTGTCTGAAGATACAGAAACACAACTTACAAATCTAGAGGTATTAAAGATACGTGTTATAGACACAATAGGTTGACATAAATAGACAACACAAATAAACCTGTACTGGATGTAATATACTAGCTATGTTACTGACCTAAGCTCTTCTGTTCAGGGTCTGAATAAACAGCTGAAGGCGATGACCAGGGAGGTAAACCAGTGCAGAGACCTTCTGGGTGGCGGAGCAGGCCGGTTGTGTGGAGGAGAGGAGCGAGCCCTGATGGAGGACACACTGGAGGGCCTGCAAGAGAGGATGGGACTGCTGGACTCCACCCTGGAACAACACTGTGACGGCATGAGGGACAGGCTGCAGGAACACTCAACCCTCCAGGTACAATGGCAAGACTGTCAAACCACCAAGCATCTTTTTAGCGGTTAGGAAGCTTGCCTTACGTAGCGTGAATATTGTTTCTGTTGTTCTTGCCAGAATGAACTGAGGATGCTGTTCACAGCTCTGAGTGAAAGTAAACACCAGTTGCTACAGAAGATGGCTGGAAATGTGGATAGACCTGCATCCAAACAGATAGAGGTATGATACCGACCAAGGGCAGATGAACAAAACATAGAAAATATAGAAATCCCACAGGTGCAGTGAATTGGCAGTAGCTTCTTAAAGACATTTTCATTATATATGTTGCATCTTTTGTAGACATTATCAGAGGTGGAGGACAGTTTGAGAGAGTTTGAGCAGAGAGTGACTGAGCTGAAGACCAGAGCAGAGGGGTTCCAATCTGACCAAATCTCCAACCAGGAACTTCTCAAACTACAGGTAAAATCAAATTTTCTGTGGCGCTCAATTCTTTCTTCTCTATCACAGTGCCCCTAGGGCATAACCTCCCAGCACTGTAATACGTGATGACTGACTATGTTGATGTTTTTGTGTAGGATGCATATGAGGAGCTGGTGCTGAGGGTGGGCTCCAGACGTAGCAGTCTGAACCACGGCTTGTCTCTCAAGGCTCAGTATGAAGCTGCACTTCATGACCTCACAGACCTGGTGGACACCGCCCAGGACAAGGTGGCTGCCGATCAGAAGATGACCGTGGTCTCTGTCATAGAGGTCCAGATGTTACTGGACAAACACAAAGTGAGGAGGATGGTAAACGGGGTTGGCATTTCACTGAAATGCAGTATAATTGTTGTTCATTTAGAGACCAATTTCTTTCTCCTCTAACCTTGTGTTTCAAACTTACAGGAGTTTTTCCAGGGTCTGGAATGCCATATGATCCTCACCCAGATGTTCTACAGTAAAGTTTCTGGTCTGGTGGCACAGAGGGAAAGCCAGGCCCTGGAGGAGACCATGGCCTTAGCCCACAGTGTGCTCAAACAGGCCCACGCGAGGGGAGTGGAGCTGGAGGGAATACTGGAGGTGGGAATGAGTCATTCATGGAATGATAGCGGGCAGGACAGTTCAGTTGAATGAGTTGTAGAATATAATAATTTCTTTCTCCTCCCTTTGACAGTCATGGAGCAGGCTTGTGGAAGAGTACCAGGCTCTGTGTAGACAGCTGGAGGCTGTGGAGTGTAGCATCCCCACTGTAGGCCTGGTAGAGGAGACAGAGGAAAGACTTGTTGAAAGGATCAGTCTCTACCAGGTAAGGAACTTTATACAGACTGGACACACATAGATGCACAAATAAATGCATTCATGCAGTATCAAGATGTCATCTTACCTGAAAGCTATAGTCAAGCATGCTTATTAGAGTATTTAATTTTTAATTACTCAATTATCTGTCCTCTCCGCTGCCCTCTAGCGTCTGAAGGCCAGCCTGACGGAGCATCAGCCCCAACTGTACCAGGTCCTGGAGGAGGGCAAGAGGCTTCTTCTGTCTGTTGGCTGTTCAGACTTGGAAAATCAGCTGACCCAGCTGGGAGAACACTGGCTCTCCTCCACCACCAAGGTCAACAAGGAGCTGCACCGCCTCGATTCCACGCTAAAACATTGGAGCAGGTCAGGGACGAACAATGATCTGATCTTGTTTTGTTTGCCAGTGTGTCAAGAATCACATCTCAAATCAATTATGTAGCTATGTGAGTCAACAAAATAGTTTTGGTCTGTAATACTGTTTGTGCTACCCAGAGGTTAAATACAGAAAAAATTATAAAATAAATATTTCAGAAGCTGTCAGAACTAAATTCATATATTCATATTTTGTCCTGTATAAATTTCAGGTACCAGAGTGAGTCAGCAGAGTTGAGCCACTGGTTGCAGTCGGCTCTGGATCGGCTGGAGTTCTGGACAACCCAGTCAGTGACTGTGCCTCAGGAGCTGGAGACTGTCAGAGACCACCTCTATGCCTTCTTGGTTAGTTTGGCTATGAGTAGCAAAAATGTGCCACACACCTAATTATAATATCTATATTATTAATGAATGAATGTTAGATTCCAACTTCTCTCACTGTCATTTTTGTTTCTGATAGGAGTTTTCCAAAGAGGTGGATGCTAAGTCATCTCTGCGTTCATCTGTGCTAAGCACAGGCAACCAGCTTCTGCGATTGAAAAGAGTAGATACAGCTGGTCTGAGGACAGCGCTGGGCCAAATCGATACGCAGTGGGCTGAGCTGTTGACTCGTATTCCTGTAGTACAAGAGAAGCTACACCAGGTTTGAGAACAGAAGCTTTTACACTTATATGCTTGTCAAATTTCACTCAATTTACTTTTAAGTAATTTTCTTATGGGGCTAATTGGTATAAGCATTACCATGGCTTAGCTAATGATGCTGTATTTTGGCTATTTGTAACATTGTATCCCCTCTGCTCTCATCCCTTAGTTGCAGATGGAGAAGCTGGCATCACGGCACGCTATCACAGAGCTGATGAGCTGGATCTCGCTCATGGAGAACATCATGGAGGAAGACCAGGACAAAATCCTGGGAGCTGTAGGCTCAGAGGTGGTCCAGAACTTCTTGCAGAAGTATAAGGTACAAAATGTACCCAAAGAGTTCAGTAGTTGTACCGTTCTGGTCAAGCTGCAAAAGAACATGACATGTTATTTGTCAAAAAGCCACAGTTTCGTCATGTCTCATTTTATTTCACAGGGTTTTCGCATTGATCTGACCTGTAAGCAGTTGACTGTGGACTTTGTAAACCAGTCAGTGCTGCAGATCAGCAGTCAGGATGTGGAAGGAAAGCGCAGTGATAAAACAGACTTTGCAGAGAAGCTGGGAGCTATGAACAGACGATGGCAGATTCTACAGGGGCTCATTGCTGAAAAGGTAATGTTTCAGTCACAGTGTAGTCAAGAATTAGACCTGTTATGTTTTTTTCTTATGTTTTTACTTTGCTGTTTCTAAATGTTTGCTCTGAATTGTGTTTGTATTTTAGATTCAGGTTTTGGAAGGGCTTTTGGAAGGTTGGTTAGAGCATGAAAATGGAGTTCAGGCCTTGAAAACCTGGCTCACTCTACAGGAAGAGAAACTGAAGAAGAGACACAGGATAGAGGATGTAGCATCGGTGCAGAATGCTCTTAAAGACTGTCAGGTGCACATACATACAGAACTGCTATGCATGCCACACACAATTTGAGATTTTGTAATGCCTATATTTCTGAAAATTACAAATGATTTTGCTGTTGAAGGAGTTGGAGGAATTAGTGAAGGAAAAAGAAAAGGATCTTGAGAAAGCAGAGGAACTAGGAAATGCTCTCATCCAGGATAAGACAGGAGCAGCCTGCTCTGTTGTTAAGGAGACCCTCAAAGGACTGAACCAATCCTGGGCTCATTTGGACCACATGGTGAGCTTCTTGGATCCCTTATCCTCGTGGTTGTTGCCTAAATTTTCCCATTGTGCTGTAAGGCAGTTACACGTTTGTTCTCCCATGTTTGCTATCAGATAAGTCAGATGAAGGTGAGCCTGCGGTCAGTGCTGGAGCAGTGGACGCTGTACAGGCGAGCTTCAGAGGAGATTAATGGTTACCTGATGGAGGGGAGGTACTCTGTGTCCAGGCTGCGCCTCCTTAACGGGTCTCTAGAGGCAGTACAGCAGCAGGTGGAGAGTCTGGAGGTGAGGAGTGCAGAAAATAGACTGTCCTGATTATTATGGAGAAGTGGTACACCACGGAAAAAGCTTTGCTACAGTTCATAGTGCATAAAGTCATGCTTCAGTTATTTCACTGCAACAAATGTTGAAGTTAATTGTGAATAGGCAACATCTACACAGTGTTCAAAAGGCAGTTGTTAAAGACGTCTTCTTGAGATTTGTCTGTCATAAACAACATGTGTTGAGCAAATAGATCAAACATTGAAGATGAAATTAACTTTTAGTGGGTGTGTTTTTAAGAACCTGCAGGAGGAGATGGATAAACAGGAGAGCAGCCTGAGGAAGTTTGGCTCTGTTACACACCAGCTACTGACAGAGTGCCACCCATCTGTGGCTGAAACACTCAACAGAGCCCTCCAGGATGTCAACATCAGGTAAGGATAACAAAAACACGTTTCTGAGGGACTTAAAATCAAATTGCAGCTATAACCCTTATCATTAACTAGCTTCTGAGCTGAGGTCAATATGTAACAATATGTTTCTCCTCCTCTGTTATAGGTGGAACCGTCTACTAGAGCAGATCTCAGAGCAGCTGAGGAGCAGTAAAGCCCTGCTGGGGTTGTGGCAGCGCTATAGGTCATTGAATGGCCAGTGTGTGACAGCAGTTCAGAAACAGGAGGAACGTGCTGATCACCTGCTGAAGAGCGCCACCGACAGGGAGATCACAGAGGAGGAGAGCAGCGTCTGGATAAAGGACTGCAATGTGGGTAGAGTTGGAACAATGTAACATACGAGTCCAGTATATGATTATGTGAACATTTTGTCATTCAACAGTTAGTTAATGGGTCATAGTTAATGCTTCCAACATTTTCTTCTGTAGTTCTGTTATCTTCCAGGACCCAGGTCTAGTGTTTATTATTACTATTACATCCACATTTTGCATGGTTTAGAATATACCAGGGGACTTTTTCCTGCTTACCCTCAGCCTCCTTTAGTTTATAAGATCTTGTGAATAAGCGCCGAAATGGCTTGTCCGCTCACTATGAAGATTCACAAAGCCTCTGTCCCCTCTGCAGAATACCAAATTGCACCCTGTGCCTTTGTCTGCTTGAATGTTGATTCACAGCACAAGCTAAAAGCCTTTGAAAAAGGAGACTGCAAAGGGAAAGACAGGGCCCTGATTTACACTACAGGGGTCCCCCGGTGTCATGCTGGGCTTTTAGGGCCATGCTGGGTGATGTCTAGAGACACACAATCCTAATACCATAAGCAGACCATTATTTTGACTGCGGATCACAGTTGCATGACACTAAGTGGTTGAGGACTGTAATTGCTGCTGCATGAGCTATCCTTTCTGGAAATATTTAAACAAGAAAACCATTGTTTTTCTCCTTCTAAATGTAGTTATGAACATTTTATTTTCATGACTTCATGATCCCATAGCTCTCTTTGGGTTACCACACTTTGGCAAATGGAGCCCTTTCAACACCCACTGGATTAACACCAAAATATAAAAATGTGTGTCAGTTTCTGCTGAATCCTGACATTTTGGATATTGGAAGGGATCCCTTACAAAAAACACCTTTTCCCACTGTCTTTCAATGCCTTTGCATTGAATATGCAGTCCTGTTGTCCCTGCCATTAGTGTACATGTAAATACCATGACTTTCTCTAACTTCTCTAAACATTCAGTGATTCTGTCCTAACCTGCCTCTCTCTGATGACATTACTGTTGCAGGCGTGCCTTGGTGACCAAGCCTCTGTGCAGCGATCCCTCCAGCAGCTGGTGGCTTTAGGGGAACAGCTGAAGAGCCAAGTTGACGCCTCCTCATCGGCAGCCCTCCAGTCTGATCACCTGTCACTCACAGATCGCCTAGCAACACTGGAGCACGTCCTTCACAGGCAGCAGGAAGTACTGCAGGTAGGATAGCTGTGATTGGTGGGCATGGGCAGAATTACATACACATACATTGATTCCTATATACAACCGCAATATAGTGATAATTTGGTGGACTGGTGGACCATCACTTCTGTGTTCTCACTGTGTCTGTCTGTCTGACTGTTTGTAGTCTGGATCTCAGGCCTGTGAGGGTTTCAGAGAGCAGTTGGACACATTGATCCGTGAGGCTGAGAAGCCTGAGGAGGTGCTAAAGGAGTCCGACCCAGTGGGTTCACCAGAGCTCACTGTGGTCCAGACACGTATGGAAAAACTGAAGGTATGAAATACGCTGCTGTTGGTTATTGCTGTATTATCTGTGTTTGAACATCTGGTGCTTTTTCACCAAAAAAGCATCTGCGTAAATTGATCATGTAGTGTATGTCATTCTGACAAAATGCTTTGCAGTAAATTAGATTCTTTAGATCCACATTTTTCTTTGTCTTGTTCCTTAGACTATCCTACTGATGTGTAATAATGTGTTCCCAGGTTCACCTGTTGAAGCTGAGCAGTCTGTCTCCAGACCTGGAACGTATAAACGAGTTGGTGTACAGACTGCCAATCAGTGACAGAGATGTTAAACGGCTGCAAAGTCTCAACAGAGCCTGGGCCGCTCACTCCGCTCACCTCACTGAGAGGTTCAGGTACCTAAAACCTTCAAATTTCACTTGTTGTTTATAGTAGCACTGAGCAGTCACTGACCGCCATATTGCAAATTAAACACTCAACAAAATATATACAAGAAACTATTTTTGAAATAGCATGAATACATTTTTTTGTTCTTGAAATATAAAAACAATTATTTAACGTTCATCTTCAGTGTAACAAAAGTGGGTGAACTGTGTTTTTACAAGCTTGGGATCTTATGAAATTCAGTGTGCGGAATACTTCTCTTTTTCTGTTGAATAACTTTACAATGACATACTTGAAAGTGTAATTTGTCACTAAAAACATCATACATTTTTATTAAGATATTAATTAAGGTTTTACAAATTTGTAATAAACCACTATAATGAATGTATTACAATTAAATTATTTAATGAAGGTTTTGCCTGCAGCTGTAGGCCCTACGCTTTTAACTTTACAATAAGTCACCATGCCTGCAGGTATAAATGGTGGTAAGGGACTAAACATCTTTTCTGCCCTCTTTCAGAAAGTAGATCAAAAAGTTCTTGTGTCACTAAAAAGACACTAAGCAAGACACACTGGCATTGGGGGAGATATATGGAAATGTGTCCTTCATTTAAATATGAGCTCACAACCTGGCAACTCATACATTATTTTTATAAATGCAGTATAATGGTTTATTACTGATCTGTAAAATATGAAAAAAATAAAGTTAGTAGTGACTGTTTATGTTCTGAACGACTTCCCTCTGTCCCTCACCAGTAAACTGCAGGCAGTGTTGCTCCAGCAGCAGAGTTTCCTCCAGAAGTGTGAGGCGTGGATGGACTTCCTGTCTCAGACGGAACAGAAGCTGGCTGCTGAGATCTCAGGCAACTACCAGAGTCTGCTGGAGCAGCAGAGAGACCATGAGGTCAGAGAAGCATCTAAAGTACATGTGTACTAATTGTTGTCTTTGTATGTACAGTGCTGTAATTAATATATGAATGCCTACTTGCAGTTGTTCCAGGCAGAGATGTTTAGCAGGCAACAGATTCTCTACTCTATCATCAAAGATGGCCATCATATGTTGGATCAGGGACAAGTCGACGACAGGTAAAGACACACCCAATCGTATAAACGATTTTACCTATCTCATCAAAATAAGTATCCAGTTGAGTGGAGCATGCATGCTATTCTTACTCTTGTCTCCGTCAACAGAGACGACTTCAGTGTGAAGCTGGCCTTGCTAAGCAATCAGTGGCAGTGTGTAGTGAGGCGGGCCCAGCAGCGAAGGGGCATTATTGATAGTCTGGTCCGCCAGTGGCAGAACTACCGGGAGATGGCAGAGAAGCTGCTACAGTGGCTTCAAGAAGTGACCCGTGATCCAGATGTACACCAGCCTGGAGAACCAGTCGTCCTGCAGCAGGCCAGAAACCTGTTGGATCAGATACAGGTAGGTTACAACACTATGGAGGAGCTTTTAAGGAGGCGCTTCACTCATCACCTTCTTCAAATTTCTAATCTTCTCTGAAATTAGTTTGTCTAAAATATTTATGCTTTATTATCTCTGCAAGTCACATTTCTAATTAAAATTACTTTCATGTATATAGCAGGTGGATGTGGTAGGGGATGGGTTCAGTCTACTTCGTCCGTGCTAATTATTTTTTCATAAAGCTTGTTTAAAAAGTTTGCATCATTTATGAGGTCACTGGACAAGGACTTTGAGCTCATTTAAATACTTATTTTTTCAAATCTACCATGTTTAATCTTTACAAACATGTATCCTATTTAACAACCACTCCCTCTACATCTTGTTACTGTTTATTTGTTACTTTTACTTGTTACTTCATATTTTAATTAAACACTAAATTGACCTAAGCAAATCTAAAGCTCCTACTAATAAACCCTCACCCCTTCTCCAACCTTAGAGTCCCTCAGTTAACCTCTACCCCCTCAGCCCACTGTCCCTGTCTCTGCTCCTCCAGCTGAGGGAGCGAGTGCTCCAGAGGCAGCAGGGAGGCTACATCCTGACGGTGGAGGCCGGCAGGAGCCTGCTGCTGTCAGCTGACGCCGGGGCTGAGTCCACCCTGCAGACAGAGCTGATGGAGATTCAGGAGAGGTGGCGGCATGCCCACCACCGCCTGGACCAGCAGAGAAGGGAGCTGCATGGCTTGCTCAAGGTCAGACAAAATTACACCTAAAATAATAGCATTCTAACAAGTATTCTCTTGGCCCTTTCCTGTCTAAGCTACAGTAACATATGACAACATAACATATAGACTGTACTGTATTTTTATTTGATTATTTCCACTCACTGTTCAATGGTTAGGTGGCATGCAACATTAAAAGATTATTATTTTAGATTATTTTACCATTATACATACATTACAACAAGGCAGGTTTGAGGGGGAAAAGATCAGTTCAGGATTATGGGACATCTTGTACTAATGCAGGTATGTAAAGCCTCATTTAAACACAATGCTTGTTGGACGCTAAGTTAGAAGCTGCGTCTCTACCATCTGCAGTGTAAAGGTGCTCTGAAGGGTGCTGAAGGGCATCTGTGCTCTTAATGAGGCTGCCTGGTTGCACAAGCAGGACAGCAAAACCAGCTTATCGCATGACTTATGCTACGCTGCACCTTAAATCCTGAAAAGAAGCACAGAGACTGAGCACACTCGCGTCTGTCTGCAGATACATTCCTAAGCATCTGCTCACACTCTTTCAAACTCAAGCATTATAAAATTGCACAAAGATTTTTTTTTAAAAAAGTGCCAGCCCAGGGCACACATCCACATAAACACAGACACACACACACTTGCATGCAGAGTGTGGACACTGTGCGGTGAGCTGTAATGATTTTAACCCTGCGAGGTAGATTTTACAAGCTGTGATCATGCCCTGTTTTGAATGGACTGAGTGACGCAGTTTAAAAGATGCATCTGGGAATTTGGCTTTTTTTTGTTGAACATGGTTCTCTCCTCTGATCCTCTGAATATTATTCTCCTACAATCTCTTACTCTGGTTTGCACTCATAGAGCAGCTACTGCAGCTATTTTAGTCCTACCGTGGCTGTTCTTTTACCATGACTCTTGCTTCAGGTATGCCACTTTGCTGCAGCATTTCTTACCAAATATTACCCTGTTTTATCCTGAATTGGACCATTATTCAAACTCTATAAATAGCTGTAATCCACACCCTTTGGAGCGGCTGTGTTAATTCTCTTCTTTGGCTGTTGGGTTTTTGCTGTATCACTCTGTCTCATTGTGTTGCTTGGGGGGTTCAGAGCCAAGTGGGCTGTCTACAGTATGATAATTGATGTGGCCCTTCAGCTGTGGGTTGATATGTGTCTGTATGTATGCCTGTCAGTTTCTGATTGTGTATTCTGCAGCTTACCTGTACTGTTGTTGCAGGAAGAATTTATAGCAACCTCCCTGAGTACAAAAAGATCTGCAGTGTGTTTTATGCTCTAATTCTCACTGTGTGTGTTTGTAGAACTGGGAGCGATGTGAGAAGGGCATAAATGCGTCACTGGAGAAGCTGAGGGTCTTCAAGAGGAAGCTGTCTGTACTACTGCCTGACCACCATGAGGAGCTACACTCAGAGCAAATCAGATGCAAGGTGAGGAGACTCTAATGCACATTACAACTGTCTCACACACATACGCAAACACACACATAATCAAATTGTTTCTTCTTCCTACACATGCTTACTCTTGTCTTTCTCTCTCTCTCTCTCTCTCTCTCTCTTTTACACACACACACATCCACAGACACAGACTAGTCCTCCCTCTACCCTTTAATCTGGCTACGGGGACAAACAGATTAACAGACAGACCAGCAGAAAAACAAACCTCTTCATCTTTCAGCTGCTGTCTCATTGTGTGACCTTGTCTGTTAGGTTTTCAAACTGTTGGTAGAAATTTAGTTTGTCCTCCTGCAAGGGCTTAGCATTTTCAGTCTTTATCTAATTTAAAAAATGACGCTTGTTATTTTTGTAGCCTTGCATATAATTTGTTGTCTGTAATCCTTTTTCAGAAAAAGTTTGTCTTAGCAAAGAATTATGAATATCGCTCAGGCTGAAATGAGCAAATAGGGATGCTCTTATGTTTCCACAGCAATCAATTTTTGTATGAAAATTCACATTATGATGACTTGCTGCGTCTGTTTTAAACACTGGACACTGTGTGCAGTTATGTTTCATGTATGACACATCCTCCTCAGGGAGGAGGAGGGCTGTGAGAGGAGCTGCACATAGCTAGCATCAGCTGAGGAGAGAGAGGGGGTGGGGAGAGCGAAAGAGAGGGTGCGTGAGCAGGAGACAGCGAGAGAGAGAGAGAGAGAGAGAGAGAGAGAGCATCCCTGTTTGCAGTGGGGGTGCTATTTATGTGTGTGTGCTTCCTTTTTGTGTGTTGCGTGATGGAGACATTCTCCTGGTCCACAAATGATTACACGGCAGCAAAACCGTCAGTGATGGAGGAGATGTAAGGTTAGATGGGTCTGTTACTTTATCCTGCCTTTAACCTTGAATATAGCTGTTTTTATTTTGATTGACAGTAACATGTTACTGTTATATTTATGTTATTTGTATCATAAAGTCAATTCTTGCATTTAGAAGAAACTTTGTCTTTTTGCGATATGCCTTGCTGTAATATTCATTTTCGGTTTGCTGTTTTGCTTTTTCTCATCACTCCTTCTGAGAGTGCAGAAACTGCAGCTGAGCTTCAATAGTTCTGCTCTGTGGTTTTTATACGACTGGCTGTTGGTTAGAGAAGAATTCTTTCAGGCTAGTCTGAGTGTATCTTTGCATTTAAGAATATGGATCATCTCTTTGTGTGTTGTACATCATTTCTTGTCATGTCATGTGGATGCAGGAGTTGGAGAGCAGTGTGGAGGGCTGGACCGATGACCTCACTTCCTTGTTCCTGCTGAGGGACTCCTTGGAGGGCGTGGTCAGTGCAGATGACATCACAGTGCTACAGGAACGCCTCCAGCTGCTACAGTGCCAGTGGGGGGAGGTCTGTCACCAGGTAGATTCACACAGTACACATGAGCATAATTATTTTGTTCTTGGGTGTTTTTAAAGGGCTGATTTTATTTACCCAAAGTGCTTTCTCTGTGTCCTCACTTAATGGATTTAACTTAACCCAGTTGGTTGAAGCAATCAGAGAATGAAAATAAAGAGGTAACCAGTGCATATTCTCATGCAGTACTGATCCCTGCTGAAGATAGACAGTGTTAACAGCTGTGGCTAACTTTCCATATCCATGGCTAACACTTCAGGCGTCACAGGACCAACAGTGTTTTTGCGAGCTGTGTGTTACTGTGAAGTAGTGGTGTAACGGATCACAAAAGTTACGGTTCGGATCACATTACGGATCACGAGTCACGGATCAGATCATTTTTCGGATCCGAAAAAAAGGGGGAGGAGACAGTTTTCCTATTTGCATTTCCATTGATTACATGAAAACTTACAGCCAGGAACCTTTGGTGTCTACATACCGTTACAGTTTTGTCCACCTCCCTTCTTCCATCGTCATTATTTTTATTCATTATTATTTATATTTTTACGGGGAAGCCGAAATACTCCCATACGTGCAATTTAAATGATGCAGGAGGCTTTTCAAGTTCTTCTGCTCTGCCGCTGGCCATCGTAGACTTATTAACACGCCTTGTTCACATGAACACATGACTGTTGTGTGTAGTTTCACTGAAACTCAGCATCGAGATTAAAATAACGCAGTTACTTAAAAAGCAATATCAACAGAAATCTTTCACTCTGCGATCGCTAAACAATTTAGATTAATCTGCAAGTTTAAAAAAAAAAAAAACGGGGCGCAATTAATCCGTGGGTCACGTGCGTGCTGAACCGGATCAACTCCGATGTGTTACACCCCTACTGTGAAGGGAGATTGAAAGTGGATTAAAAGAATTAGCAAGACTGGGCATATTCTGGTTGCTGTTTAAGTAGGTTTTTGTTTCCCTGGTTGATTTTTAGGATACACAGTGCAATCAGACCCCTAATTATTTTGTCTTTAACTTTGTCTTCCAAAAATTCTGTTCTTTCCCATGACTAAACTACGAAATTTTCACATCTTTTTCATGTTTTGACTAATTTTTTCCTCATCATCCCTCTACATTCCTTTCCACGTCTTTGCTCTCATATCCTCCCTTCTCCCTTACAAATCCCACTCTGTCCTCCCCTTTTTTCCCCTCAGCTTTCCCTGCGCAGGCAGCAGGTGAGCGAGAAGTTGAATGAGTGGGCAGTGTTCAATGAGAAGAACAAGGAGCTGTGTGAGTGGCTCACACAGATGGAGAGCAAGGTCTCTCAGAATGGAGACATCAGCATTGAAGAGATGATTGAAAAGCTGCGCAAGGTGATTTCAGCACACAATCTTAATATAAAACATACCTGAAATGCAAATATGTAGAAGTAAATGAACACAACATTTCTGTGTATGCAATTTACTTATGTACTATATACACCACACTCACAACTGCTTGCTGTCTCTCTCCCAGGACTACCAGGAGGAGATCAGTGTAGCGCAGGAGAACAAGCACCAGCTGCATGTTATGGGGGAGCGCCTGGCCAGGGCCAGCCAAGACAGCAAGGCGGCCGAGATCCAACACAAACTCAGCAAAGTCAGCGAGCGCTGGCAACACCTGCTGGACCTCATCGCTGCCAGGTGGGTGAACTCTGAGAAACAGGTTGAGAGTCTTGTTTGACAGTAAGGTTTGAGTGGGTGCTTAGAAGGTGGAGAGGAAACCTTGTTGAGAAGATATAAAGTCAGATATTATATGTATTGTCTCCTAAGGTGCTTCAGAAACATGCTTCAACCCATTCAGGGTAATGAAAAGAAAGTCTAGAAGTGTAAAAATGTGTGTACTAGAACAACTAGCGACAAGTTTTATTTACACACCATCAAGTTTGGCTTCAGTTTATGGTCCGATAAATTGAAAAAAAAATACATAGAAAGTCCTCCAGTATAACTATTTGGATGAAAATCACAATGATTACGCTTCACCATACACATCCCATACTTGCATCACTCCTCCTAGTGGTCAAAGGGGTTTATATTAGTGGCTTGGCCTCAGTTCATTACCATGGTATCCTTCCTGACACTCCCGCACACATGATGGGGAATGAATTTTCCCACAATGCTGCTGAGGAATTTCCCAAGTTCCTTTCTTGTGTCAGTGGGACTTCCACTTAGTGGAGCTGCAAACCAAGCAGATAGAGGTCACATTCCTCATCCCTCCTTGACGATCTTATTTTGTCTCCTCTACCTTTTTGGCACTCTGGACACTTCTGCTTACCAGAGCGGGAACCAGCTGACTGACTAAATCAAAAATGCACTTTTAAACTTGTGTAGACTAGTTGGCAATATAGTATTCTCTCTCATTTTTGTGTTGCTTTAATATGGAAAACATAAACTCCTTTTTCTGTATGTTGTGAATTGAAAGTGACCAAGACCTCCACCTCCCCACCCCGGCTGTTTTCCGGCTGTTGCCCTCTGGGACTGTACTGGACGAGGGAAGCAAGGGGAGGACAGTATCCGACCTCATACCGACAGCTGCGCTCTCTTTGTCTCTTATATCCGTCCTTTACTAAAAAAAACAACAGGAGGGACAGTTTGTAGCTGTCACAGAGAGCAGAATACCTGACAGTGTAGTGTTTTCTTTAGAATTTCAATCTTGTTGGACAATTTCTGGAGTTTTTATTTTCTGAGACAAGGATCAATTATTATTGTTCTCCTGCAAACATGTTTTATTGGAAAACTTTTGTTTTCATTGTGGACGACCCATCAAAGTTTACTCGCATGCATGGAGCCTCCAGCCTTTGCATCTGCTCGCACTCCCTTTGTGTGTATTCGGTGTATGAGACTCCGATGCAGGCCAGCTCTGCACATGCCTCTGACTGTAAGTCTGTTTTTAGAAACAGCAGCACTTGTCACTCTCAGGCACTCACTCTCTCCCATATATATACACACACTCACACACATACACTCATGCCTGCTTGGGGTTCTCTCTTTTTTAACCTTGGAGAGCAACAGTTGATAAGTCACAGTTGTGCCACCCCACCACTACCTGCCTGCCCTCGCCTTCTGCACAGACGGAGTTTAGAGAAAGTCCCATGTAGAGCACCCAGAAAGAGAAGAGTGTTTGGATCGACACTGCAGCGCTTCTTGACGTTAACGTTGTCTTTGGGAATTCCGCACCCTCATGGTTTTGGAATTAGGGACGGATGATATGGCAGGATGCCCGAGCGAGGATCTGCCAGATTGCGACTGCGATGTCAACAGGCAGGACAAACTTGAGAATTTAAGTTGAAGCTGTTTTTTTAAGATTGCAGTGTACACAACAGCAATCTGCGAACTTGAAAAAGCCGCATGCGGTTTCTTCACGCAGAGAAAATATTTCATGCACTTTAGATAGACTACATTGTGTTTTTAGAACATACTGTGAACAACACATTTTTAATTTTTTCTGATTATTTATGTATAATGCTACAGCATCAAGTTCAGAATGTGCTAAGTAAGTACATAGAGTTTTACAGGGCTCCAGCTTCTTTCTGCTATATTTATTGATTTTGTTTTAGCTTCATGGTTAAGTCAAAATATTTGACAAGTGTTGTTTTAACACAGGATTTTCAGACAGGACAGTACAATAAGTTCCAGACACTTTAGCCAATAGCAGGAGTGTAACCGTCACTGTTGGTGTGAGTATAACATCATTGTTTGATTGACATCGAAATGAACCTGACCTTATGCAGTGAAGCTGTGCAACCTTGTACAACCTCAAGTTAAAACAAATTCTTACAAGTATTAATTATTTATAGTTTGTATTTGACCAAGCACCGGTGTGTGCAGTGGATTGGGCTATGCAATATATTGCCCTACAATGTAAATCCTGCAGTATGTTGCTCTGTGAGATGAAGAATAGCGGATTTAGGAATTTCGAGTTGTGGTATGCAGGTGACACAATGCAGCACATAATGCCACAGCAAATTAGAGCTGCAGGATGACAAGTGATACTAGAGTAGACCTGCTAAATGTGTCTATTGTTCTCAGATTATGGTATTTAGTTTGTGTATGTAATATTGAATGGTCGCCCTCTTCAGGGTGGGGAGTTGACTGTTTGCTGGGCAAACTGTTGTAAGAGTTGTATGTTGGCTAATTTCATTGTTTGCAGTGGTGAGTGTTTGGAAATGTCAGGTGTTTGGACATCCAAAATGGTTCCCAGTTGTTGTGTAGGGTCACGTAAGGATTCAATACTTCCCAACAAAAATATCTGCGCAGATATGAAATAATACTCCTCGTACTCGTATTTCGTTTAAGCACATTAGTGATTTACCCATTATATTTACAGCGTTTTGTGGTTTGTTGATATATTGACTGAGCAGTTGTGCAAGAATCTGTCAACACAGTTCTCCCTTACCACACTCCCTGTCTTAGTGTTTACAGTTGTCCCATGTGTTGACTCTGACACCGTCTCTGACTCTGTTTTTCTACCAGGGTGAAGAAGTTGAGGGAGACCCTGGTGGCGGTGCAGCAGTTGGATAAAAACATGAGCAGCCTGCGTTCATGGCTGGCTCACATCGAGACGGAGCTGTCCAGGCCAATCGTCTACGACACCTGTGACGACCAGGAGATTCAGAGGAAACTCAACCAGCAGCAGGCAAGTGGGACCGCACACAAACAGTCCTGGGCTACACAAATGTGTAGCAGAAACCTTTACTGATGGTTTTACAGGCATTTGAGGAATGCAAAATTAATCAGCACATTCTCTCTTAAATAAAAAAAAAAAGTTTGCAGCGTTTAAGTAATATGTGGTAACAACATCCTGCACACGTACTACAAGACATATGCACTATCAAACGCACAAGCACCTTCGCACACATGTCATTTGAGAGTATGTACTTCTCTGTAAATATGAAATAATAGCAGAACAATATGACTCGAACTGAGTTGGTGGAAAATGAGTGATGCTGAAGCACATGAGGAAGTCACAGCATGACTCATGCACACATCTCTGGCTGTTTAGCCTACAGTTAGTAACGGTACTCTTCCTGCTGCCAAGATGCTGTTTTAAATGTGGACTGGATTCTGAGACCCCACTGACCTCCTTCCTCTCCAGAGCTGCAGAGTTAGCGAACACGTGCATTTACTGTAGTTTAGCAGGCTGACTGTGTTCCTTCTGTACACTTTCGGGAGACATTTGTTGAATTAATTCATGGCAGCTTGCTTTCTATCATAAAACATAAAGATACACACATGGGGAGCACAGCCAGGAAGGAGGGGCAGGAGACATCAGAGAAATGCTACAGATACAACCTTTTTTAAGTGCCGCAAAACTCAAGTTATTATTCTAAATGATTTCTAGGAGCTGCAGAGGGACATAGAGAAACACAGCACAGGTGTGGCATCAGTGTTGAACCTGTGTGAAGTCCTGCTGCACGACTGTGACGCCTGCTCCACAGAGACAGAGTGTGACTCCATTCAGCAGGCCACGAGAGGGCTGGACAGACGCTGGAGGAACATCTGTGCCATGTCCATGGAGAGGAGGCTCAAGTCAGTGCCTCTAGGATGAATTCAGTCTTTAATAATGTATCACCAGTGTATGCACATGAATTCCAGTATGTGTCAGTCAAATTTAATCATAGGAAGTTGAGATGGCCATCTGTATTGTGAATGGGTCATTCAGTATTTTAGATGTATAAATATATACACATTCACTTGATGTCGACCAAATCCTATTTCCTTCTACAGTGTATTATAATGCTGATTATACTACTACTATCATATGTTTATATGTAAGAAAATGTAGCCATGACATTACTGAAGGATTTTTCTGTGCAGGATTGAGGAGACATGGAGGTTGTGGCAGAAGTTTCTGGATGATTACTCCAGGTTTGAGGATTGGCTGAAGTCCTCGGAAAGGACAGCAGCTCAGCCTAACTCCTCTGGAGTTCTGTATACTGTCGCTAAAGAGGAGCTTAAAAAGTTTGAGGTGTGTCTGTTTTGCTTTTATTATCAGAATGTGGTAAAAGACAGCTGCAGATGCTCTGTGTGTGCATATATCCATAGCTGCATTGGTAGAAAAGAAACACCGAGCCAAATGCTTGTCCTGTTTTAAATTTAATGTATTCATATGTGCAGGCTTTTTATGAATTTTTGTTGTTGTGTGTGTTTTGGAAGTTTCCTGTCAGGCATTATTTCATGTATGCAAAATACATTTCTAGACCGAGACTGTCACTGCAGTGTATAAGGAAAAAGAGAAAAGAGCGTCATGGTGCTCAAACCCGTCTGCACTGGTCCGCTCAGCTGCTGCAGTCTATCACTGAGCACGTGCACATTCCTGCTAGCTGACTGTCTGGCCTGGGCCACTGGGATCTGCACTGTTTGGGCCTGATTGGAAAGTTTGTTTTAGTCCAGCATAGATAAACTCTGCATATTTCAGGATTTTAAGCTTTAACATCTAATGACCACTTATTTAATGGTTTTGTTCTTGTTTTTGTTTTTTTGCATTTTCTTTCTCACTGCAGAACATAAAATAGATTGACAGATTATACAGGCCATCTGTAGTCCTTGTTAATTTGTTTTCTTTGTGCATGCACATAAAAAAGGTTTTAAGAAAAATATAATATTGCATGTGTAAGTGTGTCCTATTCAGAGCTTGAATTTGTGTGTGTGTTTGTGTTTGTCGCAGGCCTTCCAGCGTCAGGTGCAGGAGTGCCTGACCCAGTTGGAGCTCATCAACAAACAGTACCGCCGTCTGGCCCGGGAGAACCGCACCGATTCCTCCTGCCGACTCCGAGAAATGGTGCACGATGGGAACAGGCGATGGGATCACCTCCAGAAGAGGGTGGCCGCCATCCTCCGCAGACTCAAGGTAACATCGACCTTAGATTGTTTGCTCAATGACTGAGGTTTACCAGAGTTATTCAACTCTAGTCATTTGGGTCTGATATAACAGCTGATTTGCTCTCTATTAGTTCTGACTATGAAATTGTTATTCTGCCCATATCCAGTATCCTATAATATTCTTCTACTTCACTCTATTCCCATTTAAATTAAGTAATTTCTTAAATTCAAATGGTTGTTTGTATGTTTCCCTCTGTTCATTCAGCACTTCATCAGCCAGAGAGAGGAGTTTGAGACGGCACGAGACAGCATCCTGGTGTGGCTGACGGAGATGGACCTCCAGCTGACCAACATAGAGCACTTCTCTGAGTGTGACGTTCAGGCCAAAATAAAACAGCTCAGGGTAACAAAGACAGAAACAATGTTTGAATATTGTTTCTGAGATGACACACCAAGCCGACATGATACATAACACGTTGTTTAAGATGAAGACTTCACGTATCAGTACAAAACATCTATTGATGTATCATCTTATTTATTTTTGTGTTCAAAAACTTGCACTTTGATGGTAATTTTCTGTGACTTTTATTGGGTACTGGATCAATAAATTATCATTATTGTTTGATGCACTTCACCTTTTCTCTGATCTCTGCTATGTGTGTGTTTTTCAGGCCTTCCAGCAGGAGATCTATCTGAACACAGGGAAGATTGAGCTGGTGTTCAGACAGGGTGAAGCTCTGATTGAGAAGAGCGAACCTCTGGATGCAGCCGTTATCGAGGAAGAGCTGGAGGAGCTGCAGAGATACTGCCAGGAGGTCTTCGGACGAGTCGATAGATACTACAAGAAACTCACACGACTGCCTGTGAGTAAAGAGAGACAGATGACACACATCAGGTAGCATGCAGAAAATACTCTGTCATCTAACAATAAAACAATATTCCTCCAGTGGAAATGCATGCTGAAACTCAAGTTAGTAAGAGACATTTGTATCCTGATGCTTAGAAAGAGTCAAGGGAATCAGATTTCTTGTTAACACAAAAATTAGGGACCACTTTCTCTGTACATTTATTAGGGAAATTACTGCTTCAGAGGACCGATCTGCATCAAATATAACAGCCCAAATAAAAGTACTAGCAGGTGTGATACTCTGTGAAGCACGAGTTACCACTTGATATATTTACTGCTGACTGAGTCTTGCTGCGAAGTGAAGTGAACTGTGTGCAGACATTGTTGAGACAGTTGACTCAGTGAAGTCAAAGTGCTCTGTAATCACAGTACAACATTTACTGTAGCTGTAGCGCTGTCCTCCTGCACCGCTCTTGAAGTAGTGATAAAATGTGCAAAAGTTGGTTTCACGCTGACTGTTTTTCACATTTTGTTTTAAATTCACATATTAACAGTCAGTACAGCGTACACCCTCACCTCACCCTACCTCACAATCTGAACTCTCTCATCTTGCTTTCCGTTCCTTCTGCTAACATTTTTCTGTTCCTTCCCTCCCAGCTGGCCGATGACGAGCTCGATGGTTCAGACAGAGAGCTGGACATGGAGGAAGGTGGCGACCTCTCTGAGCTGCAGTGGGGCGACTCCTCTCTGCCCCGGCCGTCCAGCCGTCCAGCCTCGGGTACGACCGCCCTCATCCGGGCAGACCGCTCAGGACGCGACACCCCGGCCAGCGTGGACTCCATCCCGTTAGAGTGGGACCACGATTACGACCTGAGCAGAGGTCTGGACAGCCCCGGAGGACGAGGCCATGAAGAAAGGAGCCGAGGGCAAGAGGACGACGATGAGTATCTGAGGACGGCTGCCGCAGTGTTGTCAGGTTGGTCCAACTTTACTGTATGATAGATAATTGGCTTATTGGATATTTGCTGATTGCTTGTGGATGTAACCATAAAATGTTTTGGTAACACGTTATTTTACAGTTCTTAAATTTCCTAAGAGGTTTCCTGGGAAGAACTATATAATTAGGGACTCATCATAGGGAAAACAGTGACAGTGTTGATTCCAATTAATTGGTAGTATTCTTAAAGAGTGCACAGCAGATTTTGCCAACAGGAAAACATATAATTTAACATATATTAAGTCTCCAATAGTAAATGACTAATGAATAATTTGATTTAAACCGAGCAGTTCTGTCAAGGAAGTTCCCTTTTCCCTACAAGTAGAACCAGATCACATAGCGTTTTTTCAGGTCATTTTTAGAAAATTACAGACCCATAAAATAAAACGTTACCATTGTTTTCTATGAGATGGGATCAAATTGAGTATTTGTACTGTATGAATCCTGATAAGCTGTTTAAAATAATATGAATGTATTGTTAGCTATATGGCAGTGACCGTCATTTGATTAATGTGTTTTTGAAATGATTAGAATGTCATTGATGTGTGGTTTTGAAAAGATGATTTGATCAGGTAGAAATGATTTTAGTTGTGAGGAAATAATCATTGTTCCCTGGCAAGTCTGGATGACAACATGACACTCTGTAATAATTTATTGCTCTGTGATTGATTATTTTCTCATGGCAAACAAACATGTATGTCCAGTATTGTAATGTGTTAACATTTTGCTGTTGAAGCTGTCTTGAAAACAAGGCACCTATTGCATCTTTCAAATAAGGAGAATCTCAATCAACAAGTATTCAAATGAAGTCGTCATTTTTATAGATCTGGCGACAGTTACAGTCTTGATGGCATGCATTTTGAAACGCTAAATGAAAACACCAGAAAACTTTCATGGAAAATAATAACCAAAGAAACACAAAATCAAAGTAACAAAATTCAAAGAGCTCAGAGGTGAACATCCAGATCTGACATCACTGCCAAGTCATTGCCAAATCCTTATTAGCCGAGAAATCCCATTCGATCATGTCCACATTATAAGTAGTGTATGTTGTATGTCTCTCTTCCCAGATGTAGTTATCCCAGAGAGCCCAGAGGCCTATATAAAACTGACTGAGAACACATTGAAATCATCCTCTGGTAGGAAACCGCAGCCCCCCGCTGTCACAGCATGACATAGGAGAGCATGCCCTAAACTACAACTAAAACACACCTTTGTAACTGACTTTCACTACCAGACAAAGGAAGCATCATTCAGGCTGCATGTCCCACCATTCTGAAAAATCCTTGCATATTAAAAAAGCAAAGATGACATCACTGCATGCTGAGGTCCAGATCACTTAATTCTAATCTCTACCATTGCATTTTTATTTGTTTGTTTTTTGCCATTTATTTCACAGCTAATATCACTGTTAACATGTTAAAACCTGACTCCTGTGTTCTTTTCTGCCATGACTTGCCGTTATTTTTCATTTCAGACTAATGCATGCCATCACAGCATCAGTCTACACCAAATAGCGCGCTAACGAAAAACCTTGTCGTCGAAAACGTTACTTTCCTAGTTTTCATGACCCTGTTGTGGCCTCTGTGCAGGCGAGCCAGGCCAGCTGGAGGCCAGTCTCAGACAGCTGGATCAGGCTCTGGATGCAGGACGATACCACCTCCAGCAGAGAGAGGCCACCGCCAACCACTCCGGCCCCGACATCGACTCCACATACATGGGCTATGTGAGTCCTGTGCATTTGTAGCAACATAGTGATAAGTATATCACGCTGACGCACTTAGAAAGCAATGTATACATTTTTAATTTCAAGCCAATACATAAATCTCATTAAAATAGACGTTTTTAAATGCATTTGAGGTTTTTATAGTAATTCGTGGTTGTCTGAGTCGGCTGTAGTCATTTTGGCGGGGCAAATTGAGAACCACCACTAGAGTTTCACCTTTTTATATTTTCCGTTGACTGTAAAATCTTCTGCTTTTGGCTTATCTATTCAAGCTATTTAATAATAACATACAAGTTAGTCTGAAGAATTCAAATAATGTTTAAACAATAAAGTAGCATGGTAGCTGTCTTGGCTTGTGTCACATACATGAGTTTTGGACCTTCCACACTGCAATGTTTGGGCCCAATTAGGTTTATGAAACTAATTACTGGTGTGGTGAAACTACTTGTAGAAGCTGTATAAAATTATAATAATCTTTCTTGATATTCACGTGTTTATTGTTTCATTATCATAAGGACATTTTCACACCTACCTTGTTTGGTCCGGACTTTCGGACTTTTCAGTTTGGTCCGAATCAAAATTATATGATATATGGTATATGATTATACCAGAAAACAAAACACACCCCTTCTGACGCATGTGCCAAGTTTTGTGATATTTCTGCTGTCCTCAACTTTAGGTTAAGAAATTAACCCCGGTTCTCTAAAACATTCGTTTCGGTATCTCACTGTGGGACACGCTCTCCGTGCTGTCCCCCAGAAGCTATTTTACATTACGCCAGTCTTGAGTGGCAGACAAATGTGACGTTTGCTCCCTAGAGGAGGGACTTCCTCCTAATTTGAAAGCCTGACGTCACCTTCTATCTTTTACTTCTTGGGGCGCTTTGGAGCCGACATGCCACCCCGTGAACTAAAATTGAAGTATTTAGCAGATCAATTCTGGGCGAAAAGGACTTTGTAGAATGTTTTCCAAATATTTTCTCATTCATATCTTTGATTGTCATGTACATGTGTAGCGGTGTTTTGCCATTTTTATGTGCACACGTTGTGAGAACAAACCTTTTTAAAAAGTTCTACCTAAATATAAGTAACTGATATTATCTGTCCAGATGCGTCTGATGGGAGAGTGTCGAGGCAGTATAGACGCAGTGAAGAGAGCAGAGGGGGAGCTGACTGACGACGAGGAGGACATGCCGGGACTCACTAACCCCACCGGCACAGACGTTCAAGGAAAGGGTCAGTTATACACAAACACACACGCATTGTCTTCAGACGCTACGCCTCCTCCTGTTAATACTGTGTGGGCTGTGTTAAACTGATCAGACTGTTTCCCTCCAGGCGTCATTGAGCGCTGGGAGCTGATCCAGGCTCAGTCTCTGAGTGAGAAGCACAGGCAGAAGCAGAACCTGCAGCAGTGGCAGCAGCTGATCTCAGATCTGCAGACCATGAGGGCCTGGTTGGGTCAGTCTGAGGCTGACCTCAGCCAGCTGCGTGGGCTCGATCTCAGCACTGACATACACACCATCCAGCAGAGAATCAAGAAGCTCAAGGTTTGTTTACTGCGCGTCTGTATGTGTCCTGTTTCAGTTGCTGTATCAGAGCAGCAAGAGTTTGTCTATCAGTGGTAAAAAATTGTTTTGTTTTTTGTTTTTTACAGAATGTAGATTCATTTGTATGCCAAAATCTCATCACAGCAGAATCATATATTTTCTAGGAAGTTCTTATTTCCAATAATGATTTGGTTTTCTTGCATTTGGAAATTGCAACCATCAATTTTGCCGTGTCAGTTTTTTTTTCATCATCCTCAGCTTGTGCTCGTTTCCTCGAGCACTGCGTCAGTCCCTGTACAGTATACTTTCAGGAACTGTACATGAAGTGCAGTTTGTCTGTAGTAATTTGACCCCACTGGCCTTGTTTCTAATGTCCTGCTTCACGTTCAGGGTGCTGACAATTTTGTCCTTCCACTCACCCTTACACAAAACAAACACACACACACATGCCTGCATACCTACCCCAGCTGTTGCTGCCTGTAAAGCATTGGGCAAGATATCACTATAAATACACCCCTCTAGTAACGTAAGTCTAATAACGTACATCTAATGAATCCCAACCACCTCAACATAATCCTGCTGCACTCTTGTCTGCTGGCACCTCATGTATTCTCAGCTTCCTCTATCTATTAGCCACCTGCACTCTTGCCTGGTTCCTGGTTCAGTGTCATTATAAATAGCCTCTCGCCGCACATGTAGAAGATGTTTTGAATACTTTCCTCTTTTACCGTTCCCTTCAGGATCTGCTGAAGGGAATGGATGCCCATAAGTCAGAGGTCTTGTCAATCAATCTGAGCAGTGCAGACTTCCTCCAATCAGAGCCCGACTCTGAGGAGGCGTGGGAGTTGAGGGACGGGCTGAAAGAGATGAACACACGCTGGGATCGGCTCGGTACCTCGCTGGACAACTGGAGGGATGAGCTACAGAGGGCGCTGATGCAGTGCCAGGTACTTAAAACACACACACACACACACACACACACACACACACAGACAGACAGACTGACTCAAGGACGGTGTCAAATCTATAGGCATCCTTAATTTGGTTCTCTAATTGTATGTTGCAACTACTTTTGTACATGATGAGAAATATAAACTTTCTTTGTATGTATGTCAGGCATGCTTTATATAGAGTCATAAGAATTCTGCAACAAAGCAAGTTTTAAAAGTACAAAAATCTAAATAAAATATGATGAAGGTGATGTCTGTAGGTATTAGTCTTTCATCTCATTGTATTTTCCCACCAACATGTTTCCTTTATGAAATGTCAATTATGTCATCTTTCCTTTCAGGAGTTCCACGAGATGAGCCACGGTCTGCTGCTGTGGCTGGAGAACATCGACCGCAGGCGGAACGAGGTGGTGCCCATCCCTCCCAAACTGGATCGTGAAACCTTACGAGTTCATCACAGAACACTGACGGTGTGTTGTAATCTGCTGTGATTTATCCTCACCTCGTATGATTCAAATCTGAGTCCATGCCCTTACTGTATGTCGACTGGTTTGGTGGTGCTTGATGTACTGTAAAACAGTTTGAGAACCTCTGCTCTAAAGATAAAAAATTTTTACACTTTAACTTCACACAAAACAGGACTAAAAAGCAAAACTAGACCAAATAAAAATAATAATAAAATATGTTTAAAAATATAGAAATGACAAAGAATAAAAACATGAATGCCTAGGAGCTATGATTACCCCGAATTCAAAGCCAGATTTAAAAAGATGGGCCTTTATTTCCTCTTAAAAATGCCACAAAGACTTGCCATTTTAAGATCAATTGAAAAATATTCCGCAGTTTAAAGAGAAAGAATGTTGAACTAATTGCTGACTCCTCGGTCTCTTTAATCTTCCCGCAGCAAATCAAGCGTGAGCTGCTGGACTCGCAGCAGAAGGTGTCGTCTCTTCAGGAGCTGTCCGCTCAGCTGCTGGTCGACACTAAACCTCAGACTCTGCTGCTGCTGCAGCCGCAGGCCTCGGAGCCGACCCAGGCTCAGGGCAGCGAGTGTCTGGAGGCCCAGGAGAAGGTGCACGTGATCCTGAACAGGCTGAGGCTGCTCCTGAGGGAGGTCAGCTCAGACCTGGAGGGCTTGGAGAGGAGACTGGAGGCCATGGACACACAGCAGGTCAGAAAATGCTGAATACAGAGTGAATGAAAGAGGGGTCACTTTATATTGCAATAACAAAACCGTCCTCTGCCGTTTTTATTTAGATCTAAATATTTTACTGACTGTTGTTTTGATTTATTTTTTAGGATTGCTTACCTTTGCCTGTTCAAAAATCAGAAACCTGCAGATCAGCTGGTCCCGTGTCAGAGGTGAACGTCCAAAGTCGCAAACGATTGGTAATGTTCTCCCTTATAATGTCCAGTAGTATTGAGCCCCTGTGCTCAATAAGAGACAGCAAAATAACATCACAGCCAACCTACCTTCTCCCCTCTTGTTCCCAAGTAGATGGCTCATAGATATTCCCACCCTACCACCCCTTTATTTTTATTGTTAATATAAATGTTTTCCCTTTTTCAATTGCTCTGCTAACATTTACACAAAAAGATTTTTTGCTGCCCCCCACCCCTCCCTTTTTTTTAGATGTTTTTTTGCTGCCCACGCCATGTTGATCTGCCACAAATTTACAAGAAAACCTGGCTTTTCGTTTCACATGATAAAAATGTTAAATGATTAATTCATTTTGTTTTTACATTTTTTTTTCTTTCTGTTTTCTAAATAACAGTTAAAATTTTTAACTTTGTCAGTTTATTTTAACTCGACTTTTCAGGATTTTAGTCTTGAGAAGCCAGATTTCTTGGTTCTAAAGGTCAATCACCATCATTGATTATGTTGTTGAAGATTCCTTCTCTAGCGATGTTATGGCTCTTTGTTATTTGTTTTTTCTCTCATCTGAGGCTTTGTCTTTATTTGCCCTTGACTGAAACATTCTTTTCTTTCTTTTTACCCCTCCCTGCTCATTACGTGGTTCAGCCCCGGGGCAAAAGTAGTCAGGCCCACCCAGGACACCCTGAGAGCGGCCCGCGCCACAGGTACCTCTCTCCTGGACTCTAGAAACACGGGATGATGATGGAACCAAAGCTACGCCTGACTAGAAACTTGATTTTAATTAATTCAACCCACGAGAAAATCAATTAATCACAATCAGCCATGTTTTTCCCATTGTTAAAGATATGAGATTATTAGATCATTTGGATGTTTAGCCTCTTTGATTGGTTTGTCAGGCTTTAACCCTGCGTTCCATGATCGTCACGTATTCTAGAGACCATGTTACCAGGTCTTAAACGAATGGGGAGTCGCCTACATCAGGCCGCTTTCTTCTTTTTAAATGTTTTATTTCACTGCTTCTCTTTGCCTTGCTGCTTTTTGAATGGCATCATGAAATGTTGGCTTGTCATACTTTTTGCTTCTCCTTTCTCAGAGTGACTGTAGCACTCTCCTCGCCCACTAGATGGCATTATCTGAATCCCTGTGACCCCTCAGCCCTGACCTCCTTTAGCTGTGTTTTTCTTTCTCACGTTTCCTTCCTGTTTCATTCTCTTCATAGTTGAAAGCAGGATATGATGCAATAACTCCCACTTTCTTTCCTTTCCAGACCTCTTAACTCACCCACCTCTCACTCTGTCATTTCTGATTTAACTTTCTATGATTTTCATTAAATGCCAACAATAACACACAGGCCTGGTGAAGACTCAGCCTAAACTAGTCTTGCCATGGGTGTTTTAGCAGAAATAATGTCTGTTTTCCCCTGATAGCATCTGTTATATGAGAAGCAGGGACTCTCTAGCACATACTAATGGGCTGTGGAAGCTGAAATCCAGCAAAGCACGAGGGGTTGCCAGGCCTTAAAACATATGTAAACATGATGTGCACATGTTGCCCACAGCAGCTGTATTGTAGCATCGAGGAGGACTAAATGAAATTGGCTGCCAGGGAGTGTCAGCATGTCTGACCCTCCTTCAGCCTCTGTGAGGATGAGTCCAGTAAGAACATGCTGTTCCTCCCCTTTAATCTTGGCTCTAACAGTGGAAATCTCCAGAGAGGCATTTGGCATTTCTCCTGCATCTGTTTGCAATGAGACGTGACATTGAACTCTCACACACTCAGCACTAAAGCCGGAGAGTTTCCCACCCAGTGAGGCACAGCCGGTTATCTACGAATACTTGTGGTTGATTCTATTGAATGTTTGTGCCTGATTTGTGTGTGTATGCAGGCCTACTGCACACGTGTGTTTCTCCTGATTTGTCTACCTGTTGAAACGGGTCTATTTGCTGCATTTTTGCTTTCCTTCCCTTTCCTGTTGAGTGTTTGTTGAGTATTCATTCTTTTGCCAGACATGGGTGAAATAGTATTTGCAAACATGTTTGTTTTAAAATGTCAGAATTGATAAAATGCCACGTTTACCGCAATTACCAACTATTTTTTCGATTAATTGTTTGATCTGTAAAGTAAAAAAAATAGTGAAAAATGGCCATCACAGTTCTCTAAAGCTCAGATCGATGTTTTCAAATGTCTTGGTTTGTCTAAACAAAAGTTCCACACCCAAAGATATTTTATTTACACGTATATAAAAAAACAAAAAGCAGCAATTTTCACATTTGAGCGGCTGAAACAAGACAATGTTTGGAGTCTTAGCTTGATCATCATGCCTTTCAGATTTAAGGCCATGAGGTTGGAGCATTTTTCACTGTACAGACGAGCGCACAAACCTTCAAATTTAAGCAAAAAAACTATCAAGGGGTTTTAACACAGAAGTGATTTGCAAATACTAGTGAACTCAGGTCTGTTCTCTGCTGTGTCTGACTTGTGTCTGTGTCTTCCCGCAGCCGGAGCAGATCACCAGGCGCCGCTGGCTGCGTTTCCTCCCGTTCTGACCTTCCAGACGGCGTCTCCTCGTCGACCTCCTCCTCCTCCTCAAAGGGCCAGTCCTTCCTGCTGCGGGTCCTCAGGGCTGCGCTCCCCGTCCAGCTGCTCCTCCTGCTCCTCATCGGCCTGGCCTGCCTGGTGCCCATGACTGAGGAGGACTACAGCTGCCACCACGCCAACAACTTTGCCCGCTCCTTCCATCCCATGCTGCACTACACCAACGGACCTCCGCCCATATGAGAAGCAGCCGAATATCTGTTGAATGTTTCCTCTTCACCCCATGCCCTAAACTCTTCCCCTGCTGGGGAGCTACATGCATGACGAAATGATTCTGAGGTGAAATGAAGACTCCTCTCACTAACATTGCACACTCTCCTGAAATCACCTCAGCCCTTTAAACCCGCACTCCAGAATAAACGGACCTTCATCTGGAGACCCCCCCCACTCCAAATATGTCATGTTGTTTTAACTTAAATGTGTATATTTTTTTTAAGGTTTCTGAAGAAACCTGTGAAAACAAAGCACTATTTATATACTGTATGTTGGGAGCCAAAGTCGACCGTGCTTTTTGTCCATGATATCCAGTGCTGCTACTATTTATTTGGTGTTCAATCAGTTAATAGATTGTTAGTATTGATGAAGCTAAAGCACCACCTCGAGTGTGGGCTATTGTACAGTAGACTTGCAGTTTGAGTAGCAATCATTCAGTCTTAGATGTGAAGAGTTTGTTTCCAAAAGACACACACGAAGAAATACTCTGACATAACGACTGAAGCAGCACAGAAGCTGTACTTCATGAATTATGAGACGTAGCTTAATGTCTTTTGCTTGACACATACAGAAGAACCTGCTTGAATTTGGAAATTAAGTCTTCATGTGATGTTAAAGCTAAAATCTGAACCTTTAGCACGGACTTGAGCGCTGTGGAAGGTACTGCACTGAAGCCGTCCAGTCAAGATGGCCGACTTCTTTCCCGTTTTTAATTTCAGTATTTAATCAACTGGGGCAAATATGAAAAAAAAAAGATACAAGCTCTGTAATTCAAAAAATTCAGTTGATTTGTATATTATTGTTGAAATGCTTTTAAATACAGGCAGTTATTTTTTTATCTCTGTTTGAGCATGCACTTCATTCCCCTGCTTTTATGAAAGCCAAAACATCGCTGGTAGTGTTTTTAGTAGACGGCTGTGACATGAAATAGTGAGCTTTGTAATAACTGCGATAAATATTCTACGGTGACGAGACATCAGAATCACTGCGTTAACAGAAAAAAAGAAATATGAAAATGGTTATTTATGTGTGTACAGTTTACTAATGCTGACTTCATGAAGAATACTCTTTTCAAATAATAAAACACAAAATATTTACTTCTGTGTATGCTTCCACTTGATTTCTGGGATCCAAACTTAAAAGAAACATGGTGATGAATAATACTTTCCCAATTAATGTTTATTTGTATGCACAGTAAAATGACGGTCAGGTTTGACTGGACTACACATCAGTCACCATTTGGCCATTTTCTCCATATTAAATGCTTGTGTTCAAACTGACTGTACTGCACCGCCAAGACCACACAGAACAGTGGCCAAAGTTATTCCAATTATGTTACATATTACAAATCTATGGTGCACAAAATATGTACTTACACAGTATCATCAAACAAGGAAAAAGTTTAATTAGGAGCAGTGTCCTTTTATCACAAAGAACTAAGTTTAATAAGTTAATAATCATGTTAAAAATTATAAATATAAACCTATCACGTGGACAACTATTTTCTTCTTTTATGATTATTTTTAATTTGCATCGATAGAATTTAAGTATGTAAATATGAAACATTTAACACATCCCCAAAGAGGAAGCAATTACCTTTTTTTTCTTTCCAACAGCTGGGTGGCATTTTGAGGACTTAGAGTAGAGCTGAAACTATTAATCAGGAAAATAATCCACAACTATTTTGACAATCAATTAGTCATTTTTAAAGCAAAAATGCCCAATAGCCCCTTAAACCCAAGAGGAAGTGCACTTTGGTCGAGGCGAATACAAAGACCAGTTAGCTGCTCGTCATTTCAAATCACCGTAGCTAACAGTGCGCCGCAATATGACCTAACACCTGGAAATAATAAGCTGTAGTGTAAAGCTGTTAGAGACTAACTCAAAATCACAGATATTATGAAAGGCAGCATAGAAGATTGACTGCATTTAAGCTCATATTGTAGTGAACCGGAGTAGTGCAAAGGAAAAAAAATGTCTCCCTAAACAGCTACAACTATAAAATCGCTGAATTTATAAATAATTATCTCAAGATTTCAAATACAACCGTTATCTTTCATTCTGTACTACACACATAAACTGTAAAAATGACTTTGACCTTCAGATGTTGCTTGTTGTGCTCGGTCTCATAGGACGTGGGTGCAGTCAGAGCGGGACCCTCCGTACTGCAGGGCACCTGGACCTGAGGGGGCTCTGCTCGGGCTCTCAGGGCTGACTCAGGGTCCTGAACTGGAACCGGCTGACGAGGAGCTGCCGTTGTTGCTGCTGCTGCTGGTGATGAGGGGAGGCTCTCCGTCAGCCTGGGACCAGGCCTGAGCTGGTCTGTCTGGGCGGTGTATGCGGTGAGCGTCCAGCATCTCCAGCAGCAGGTCGTACAGAGGCACCGTGTTCTTGCACTTCATGCTGTAGAGATGCTCCATGCCTTTGTTGCTGCAGGGAGCGTAAACAAAAGAGAGTGTTAAAAGGAGAGGAATTAGAGCGAGTTAATGAGTGAATTTCTACATCCCTCACGGCTCCGTTCGAATTTATGATTGTATGCGTTAATACCGTCTGGAAAACATCCTTTCGACTTCTAGTGTTCTTGAGCTTGTAGTCTGATTTTATTCATGTTTTAATTTGCCCTTCAGTTGCTTTTTCTTCTTTATTTATTATTGTTTCTATCCAATACTCTTTGGAGAATTATCTTGCTAAGAACACCAGCCGTTTCATTACAGTTCTTCTCTATTTCTTTGCTGTCCACAAATCAAATGTGTTAAGAGCGTGTCTCTTGTTTCCGACTTCCCCTGGTGGTTCCAACTAAAGACGGACATCTTTTAAAAACAGGTCACAAATATATGGTTTCATTTTTTAAAAGATGACTCCTATAACAAGCCGGGCAATGCAGTTTTTAACGAACGTTACTCCAACAGGAGAAAGTAGTACATTTATTGGGATTGACTCAACATAAATGACGACGCCCATGATCAGTGTAATTAATAAAAAAGGCCACCTAGTGTAACATTGTGGCACACAGGAATAATCTACATCAGGCTTTGGATACACAGACATTACTTGTCGGTAGGATCAATATACTGTTGGTTTTGGTCATTAAGGTTTTATCCTTTAAGCGCTGGTTAAACATTTTTTTATTGTGATTTATATACTGTGATATACTCTACAACCATAATTTAATTGAATTGAATAGCTTGAAAAGTCTGGAAATGAGACAAAGCGTCTGCCTGCCTTTTAGTGATGATTAACGCTAAAAGCAGCTTACCAGAATATAGACAGTCAATTATGTAATTATGTTCTAAAAAGAGTCAAAGCTCATTTATCAGTACAACTCTCCAAAAAATACTTTAAATATGGTAAAAACAAAAGAGACCTTTTCTAATTTAATTTCACCTCATGTGCCTGATGTGAGAGAGCAGGAGGAGCAGCTGAGCCTGCCGCCTCGACTGCTGCTGAGCCGAGCATCCTGATTGGCTTATATGATGAATGAGAGCGTCTGTGATGGTGTCCAGCATGTTCTGCACTGCCACGCTGTTGTGGAGGGGCTCCATTGTGCCGGTGCAGAAAGAGAACGCACCTGACAGAGCAAAAACATAATGGTGACCTCTATTTCCTTAACAGAGACTTCAGTAGGAGTAATATACTTTGTATCAAAAATCACTCAACCTGCAATAGTTTCAAGCTATTCTATTTTATTTTTTTACTTTTACTTGTTAAAAGATCTGACTCATATTAATATAAGAGCAGAGCATTAATTGCAGATGCAGTATTGCCAATACAAAAGTTCATCCGGCTCTTGCGCCTGAGCCAGTAGTGTCATCCCACTGGTATTTCGGTCTACTCAGTTTCCCATATAGAATATCTCAATCTCCAGGACAAACACCTCTGTGCTGTCTCATGTTGTCATGGGAACAGTTATCGGGGATATTGACGGTACAGACCTTTCCAGAACACTCTGTTCGCCTAATGTGCCTGAGTAGCGTTCAGAGCTACACCTCTGTGGGTGTAGTTTGACACTGTTCAATATTTACTCTCAAGAACAGAAACAGAAACCGGCGACAAGGTGGAGTGCCTGCGAACAAAACTGGGTGGAATTAAAGAGTCAAACCACAGAGCTTATGTTTTTCACTTCTTTAGAGAAGTGTCTCTGCTGTCAACTGTCAGTGTTTACTCTGTATCTCTGAAAATGTTTCACAAGAAGGTGATACTGTCAACACACACTCACACATGTTGCCTCACCAGAGTTGAGCAAGATAATAGCTTTGAGGCAGACAAACTCCTCAGGTTTGAGTTTGAGCACGCGGAAGCGGGAAGTAGTGGCCAGCAGCATGTCAAAGATCTCAGCCATGCCTTCAACACAGTCGCCTTCGTTCCTGGAGAACACAGTGAGAAACAACATGTTTGTTTGGATGTTACGAGTTTGAATTTCTCTTTTCTAAAATTCTGTAAGTCACACATGATTTAATATGATTTCATTACAACATAAAATTGCATTTCACAAAAACAGAGCCCAAGTGCTAAGCTGCAGCGCGCTGTCAGAGGAAAAAGAACCTGACTTCATCTGCGACCATGAAACTATCCAAAGAGCGGCCAGATAAACAACTAATGGACCGAATCACTGCAACGCTCCTTTTGTCGGTACAGTTGAAAAGTGATGGAAAGATGGATAATATCCAGTGGTTGGAGTGCAAGATAAACTTGGACAGCACAGAGCCAAGGGAATTTGTCAACCCTGACCCGCAGCGTTTTAGTCATCATATCCAATTGGTGAGGACCAGGTTTTAGAGATAATACTCTCTAATACACTTTTGAATCAAATGGGACCATCAGGCACATCAGAGGGTAAAAGCTCTGTCTGTCTGCATGTCTCCCTCATTACTCCCTGTCTCCACCTATCTCTCTTTTTCTCTCTGAGGGAGATACTGTGGTTTGGCGAGCTTGTTTGCTTTGAACATGGGGGGGAAATGGAGGGAACAGGCTGTGCCTGCGAAGCAGAAAACAGCCATGTCTCATGTCTCCCTGCATCTCTATTTTCTTGTCCTCTCTGTTCTCCTCCCTCATTTAGCTCTCGCTCCTTCCCAGTCATCTCTCCCTCTGTCGTTCTTCCTTTTCCATCATTCCTTGCATTGAGGCTTTGATTAAATCTCTGTTCTGGTTGCCAGCTCAGCACTATAATGATGAGGGGGTATTTCAGGTTAGAGAGAGGCTGCTCTCCTCTCAGTGGGGAACATGTAATTAGTCTTTCACTATGTGACAGGCGTGTTGGGATAGCACAATGGCTGGTAAGGTGTAAAATGGAAAATCTACAATGCTGATGTATCACTCTTAAGATCTGTGTGAGAGTGAGAGGAAGATCGAGAAATAGGGAATATAGGGAATAGCAGGGACAGAGAGATGAAAAAGGTATAGAAAGGTGCATGTCACGAAGAAGCCAGGCAAGTATTCCTCGCTACCTGTCCAGTATGAGGTCCTGTGCGAAGATGAGTTTGCCGGGGCAGTGGATGGACCTCCAGATGAGCCCGATCATCAGCACCTCCAGCCACGAGCTCTCCAGCAGCTGCACCTGGTCATGAAGGGACAGCTGCAGGAAACCTAGAAAAACCCAAACACAAAATGCACATTAAAGAGGACCAAGGTGATCCACACCTACTTGGAGCAGATTTAACACTTTTTATAGTTTTCAAGGCAACTCCAAATAATCGTCACTAAAAACTGTTAATCATAAACACTGGACAATATGTGTTATATCCTGATCACAGTAATTATTTGTAATACAGACATATTCCAAACGCAGAAAACAATCTGGTGTAGACTGGGTGAGTGTTTACTGCAGTATGGTGTGTGGAATATTAACAGTCCCGGAGTGAAATGTATTCTGCGGACCTATATCGCACTCCTAAATATACAAATATGCATGGCCTTGTTTTCTGGCAGGGAATGGCTACTTAAATGAAACCATCTGCAATCTGTCTGCGCTCATAAGAAACCTTATCGCTGGCACTCAGCTGTCTCAATTCAAACGTAATTACAGCCAATTCATTCCCATTGTCCCGCTCTGTACCCTGTTTGGGACCCCTCGCAATTAAAACTGTGTGCATTTGGGCTTTTAGTGACGCACAAGGTTGCAATACATCAAAATCAAGATTTACTCACATAGTTTGCTTGTCGGGTGTGTGTGTGTGCATGTAAAAGGGTGATGTGTCCTATACTGCATTTAGGCTCTATGGGGTGCCAGCAGATTGGCCAAACAATTCTCTCAAAGGTGATGACTGTAAGTACCATCACTGTAATGGCTCTGCATTTGTGTGTGTGTGTGTGTGTGTGTTCCCATGTGTGCTTCCACTATAAAAGTCTCCCATCACCTGGCTGTTGCCTAAGCAGTCAAATAGACAACAATCAAGGGCCCCGACCACTGTCACACAGTACATCTGTACATTTGAATGTTTCCATGCTTTTGAAAATATGTTCTAATTTGGACAAGGCATGCGATAGATGTCATGGTGCTCCAGCAGAACCTGACTCATATGTTTTGCACCTGCCCTCACCTATGTACTTACAGGGCAAGCATTTTGGAATATTTAACCTAAGCTGTTTTGACAGCTATATGTGGGGTTCTAGTTAATGGTCAGCCTCAGCCACTGAACATTAGGATATTATTGCATTTGCTATGAGGATTCATTATTGGCAAGAATTAAATTAAAATAATCTGGAAGTTACCCTTCTGGCCTTAAAAGACCTGCTGATGTTAATGAACCTAGAGAAAATAACGTTTGCACTGAGAGGCTTTTATTCCACTTGGATTCTTACAATCCAATACCTTTATAATCTTAATAGTCTTCCTGACAGTTTGGGAAGGAAAAGCCTTATTTATTTACTTTATTATGACTTTTATTTTATGAACTTTCTTTATTTTTTTTATGTTTCCAGTAACGGTATCACTATATTTTTTAATGGGATTTAAAAACAAAATTTCACTTTGTCAAGAGCTTGTTAAATAAAAATATTTTTCGAAACTTTTTAAGGATAAATGTACTCATTTTTTTGTCTTACAGCCCTGAGAAAACATCACACATGCATGAAAGCCAATGAGTTAGAGTTTTCCTTTCACAAACTACAGCAGAGATACAGAAATACAGCTGTCAACACGACATTACCTGATACAGAGGTCAGACATTTTTAGAGCTGATTATTTATATTTTTGATGTTAATGGCCAATGAACTCCAAAGAAAGTTTAAAAATAGTCTTAACCATTCCAGTTAGTAGGTTTTTGCTTCAAAACAGAGTTCAGGCCAGAAAGTAATTATGAATATCTTAATGAAAAATACACTGAATTATAGAGTAATTTAGGTAGGTTTGCACTGCTGACAAAGAATTGAGAATGTTTATTGGTGGTGTGGCTACCTTGCCTCTCTAAGAAGTACCTGGAAGCTTCTTGGCCCAGGCGATCATGTGGACCAGCTCCTTATCGGCCATGCTGGTGAGCAGGGTCATTATGGTGACCTCGGTGTAGGGTCGGTTCAGCTTCTGACGGGAGCAGAGCATTGGGGGCTCGGCCCCCTGGAGCAGGAGGAGCACCTGGGGAAGCAGCAGATAAACAGTCACACTGTAAGTCCATATAAGAAGAAAAATATAAGCTGCTGTGCTTCAAAAGGATTTAACGCTGATACAAACATATTTCGACATCCACTAGCCACATTGCCATGACATTTGGTATGAATATTCATGGTCATCGGAGGATGATTGCTAATATTTCTATCAGATCCAAATTTCCTCCTGGCCAACAATTCTCCACATGAATAAGCACCTGGTCAGGAGGCATGCCAGACACCAGTGGTTTTCCTCCTCCACCCCCAGCACTGCTGATGCCGCTGCGTTTCCTCCTGTCCTGAGGGGGCGCTGTTCTGTGCTCCAGGTCCTTAGAGGCCTTGTCTCTGTCACCGGTGCCAGCACGTCGTTTGTCACGCCGTAAAACACGCCCACGGTCCTTGCGCACACCTTTAAGCACACAGCAGGGGTTCAATACCAAAATAACATGCAGGTACACATACAAAAAACACTAACACGCATGCACACAATCACACACAAACTGATTTTTCTTTTTCCTAACTCACAAATAACTTCATATCCTGTTCTTACCACAAAATCCAGGAGTGCAGATTAAATGGATGCCTGTGTGATTCAAGAAGTATGAAAACAAAAATGTGGGTGTGTGTTAATCAGTAGTTGTCTTCCTTAAGAGGAAATCACTTCAAGGTCATGTTAAAGTTAGTCTTAAGCTTATCTGCGTCCACCAGCACTCTCATATTTGTGCCAGTCCTCTCAGCAACAAGCCACGATTGATGGATGCAATTAGTTTTGGCAATTAGAATTTGTTCAGAAGAGGGCAATCAAATTAGATTATTTTGCTGACTTACAAACAACATATAGAAAAGCTGAATTTGTATACAGTCAGTCAGTCATTTTCTACCGCTTGTTCCCGTTATGGGTCACGGGTGACTGGAGCCTATCCCAGTGACTTTGGGCCTTAGTACACCCTGGACAGTGGCCAACTCGTCGCTTTAGCCAAAATAGAAACAATAGGATAACCAATAATAATGGAACTGAATTTAGTAATAGAGAGCAAATTACAAAAAAGAACATTGTATAAAATAAAACAAATTTAAAAAAGGAGAGATTGGACTTGGAAAAGATGGAAAATCTGCTGTCTGCTGGTGTTTCTACCCACCTCCTTTCATCATGCCCACTTCGTAACACTTCCTAAGACGGCAAGCCTGGCAGCTCTTCCTCCGATTCCTGTCAATAGTACACTGATTGGTTGCTGGGCACATATAGTCATTGTGACCTGAAATGGAAGAAAAGCTATTACTTCAAGCCCCCCACTCCAGGGTTCAGTTCAGATTTAGGTTATTTAGTAGCAAGGAACACTCTATTCCCATTTTTAATGGATATAAGATGGAGAAAATTAAAATGTGGCATCTTGGCTTTGTCATTGCCATGGAGACTATTGGTTTCTTTATGACCAGTCTTCCATTGCAAGACTTGCCAATTTGCTGAAGCGTCTTATCACAAACATGACTAAGCCACCAACAGCAGATGAAGCTTTCATCTGCACACAGAGGCAGCTGTACATGGAGGTTGTACACCATGTCGTATGAAAGACATGGGATGCAAACAGAAAGGCAAAATGAGTCAAACTTGTGAGTGAAAACAGTAACACAGTAAAAACAAATTTGTTGAAATTTAAATCCTACTCCCTTATTTTTTTTTTTATTTCTCCGTTTCACAATTTATGACTTTCTCTCCTTTAATTTCTTTCTTGTTGATGACGGACAGTAAAACTCGTTTGAATGAGGCAAAGCGCTCCATCTCTGTCTGTATTTACAAAGTCGACAATTGTACTGTTAATATATGGTTATTATTTTCCACGGCAGGTACAATAAAAAACATAATTTAAGTTTGAGCATTTCTTAGTCTAGTTAACTCTAAGTAATGTGTAGAGTTTTAGAAAATTCTAAACACAAAATAAAATATGATCTTTCACAAACAGGTAACATTTGAGAATGACATCCATTGGACACAAATGGGTGAAGCAGACAGATTACCTACCCTGGATACTCCTCTTAAAGAAAGCCTTGCAGCCCTCACAGGACCACACCCCGTAGTGGTACCCAGAGGCATAGTCACTGCACACGGCACAGAAACGCATCTCTTTGGCCATCTCAAACCCCGCCGCTCCAGCCCCTGACTCCCCCACACTGTATGACTCGTCACTGGTGGCACACTGGTCCTCCCTGGAAACCGGCTGCTGACTGGATGGGACACTGGACCTGCCACAGGGCATCAATTCAATTATCTTACACGTTCACTTGATGAATAAGTGTTTTCATGAACAATAAATGATGTAAATTGTGATGCAGATGAAATAATAACAATAGCTTTCTTGCCATAAAATATAGCCGGACATTTTATCAAAAATTGCTCTAATAAATGTCTTTTATCATAAAAGGTTATAGTTGGCAACTAAGTAATTACAAATCAATTCCAACATTTACCACACCGATATTATTTTGACACTGCCAGAGACAAAAGCAGAGTACTATTTTCCACCTGAGCCAGGAAACAATCTGTACGTGTATTTCTGTTGTTCTTACGTATTGTTCCTTTCTCAAGGTCCTTGACAAAGTCCTTAATCTCTGGAATTAGAAACCAGGGCAAAGCTTGATCCTTTCTATAGAGATAGTGGCAATGTTTTGTATAAAGCAATAGATTAAAAAAACAATGCGTTTATACAATTACATTTTGTTTATAACTGCATTGCGAGGACTGAACAGAATGCCAGTTCTATAATACGTGAGTGAAAGATGTTAAATCTAGTTATGTGGCACTATTTTGCCCTGAAACACAAAGTCAGTAGAGAAAATACAGTGAAATTAGGGAATATATAAAGTATGAACTGAGAATTTATTTCTTAACGGATATTATTCTTTAACATTGTATTCAAATCCTGTGGGCAAAAGGACCATGGTGGAGAAACAAATCTCACATGTCTATTGAGGTTCTGAGTGCACTGCTCCTATCAGTTAAATAATCACTAAAGCATCTCTCACAATGGACTTACTCTCCTATAAAGATACATTACTAAATTTCGAAGTAATGGACAAAAATACACCAACTTCACTTAAAAAAACAATCAAAGCAATGATTCACACCTGTTGATTTAGAGTCTATAAAAAGAACTTTTTTCCAAGCACACAACAGAAACTTTTCTCCACTCTGGTGATCCGGTAATGAAGAAAAATTGTATTTCCTTACCTGTAGCCGGGTGTTGACGTGGTTTCCAGATAGTGGTGGCTGGGCGGGTGCATAAAGGGGCTGAGTCTGGGGCTGGAGGGCACAAACACCAATGGACTGGTAGGCCCACTGCCCAGGGACTGAAGGCTGCCATCTGAGGGCGGTCCGTGGGCATCCAGAGGTGCCGAGTAGTAGCCAGGGGTGGACTGGCTGTAAAGAGGAGTCGGGGCAGGGGTGGGGGCAGCATAGTCGTATGTCCCTTCCAGGAAGTCCACAGTGGCTACCCCTCCGGACCCCCTGCTCTCTTCGGGGTACATGTCACTACTGAGGGGGGCACGCAGCGGAGGCGAGGGACGTTGCGGAGAGAGGGTCTCCAGCTCTGAGAAGGCTGGACTGATCCTGGGTCTGATTACTGGTCCGCAAGGCTGCCTGCTCTGCGCCGGGCTCTGCCTGAGCAACATCACAGCACAACAGCACTGATATGCAACATGATTTAGACTTGCTCTTCCATTTGCTGGGAGGGGGAGTGGAAACGAGTGCTGCTCTCCCTCTCTCTTTACTCTTTCCTCACTCTCTCGGTCTCTCCTGCCTGTCAGGCAACTTGAAGGGTCCACTTTTCTTTCAGTCCCTTTGCCCAATCTGCTTTGAGCCTCTGCCCACCAAGCTCCATAAAAAAACATCCAAAAAGACTCCTCCCAACTTCCCTAAGGTTTTTTTGTCAGCAGAGCCTTTCACTCTTTTCCTCTATTACATCTCTTCTAATGTGTAGGAGGAAAGGAAGGCTGGTGGGATAGAGAAAGAGGAGAATTGACAGAAATAGTGATTCCCAAATAACTTCCCTGTCCTCTCTCTCTCACACCACTATAAAATGTTCTCTTCCCACTTCACCTTTTTCTTTCATTGAAAAGCTTTTGTAGGTTGCAGCTGTTATCCAGAGAAAAAACAACAGCGAACTAGCAAAAAGCTGTTTCATTTAGCGGATACTCAGCACACTACCAGCGTGACGTATGACCGGTCTATTTGCAGCCAGATTATTGAATACACCTGAGACTCTGCAGTAAATCATATCATTGTGGAAATGAGAAACATGAGGACAATGGTTTTTAACAACGGGGGCTAAAAGAAAGCCAAAACCTAGCAAGATACACTACTTACCTCTTACACATGAATCATCCTCATATCTGCCGTGCAACACTGGGACTGTATGAGTCTTCTCTCTCCCTCTCTGCTTGCCTCTCTCATCTCTCTGACTCTCAGACATCTAGCTGGTCATTGGACACAATGGGAACAGTGGAAAGGTTAAAAAAAAAAGGATAAACAAATTAAAGATGCAGCCAAATCGATAACCACGGTGTGTTTAAGTGCCAGGTCACCATAACACAGCAAACAGAGCAGGAGGTCAGATCTCATTCCAAAAGCCAATAATTACACAATCAAGACCAAAAGAGGGGATTGAAGCTTATTTTAATCATGACCTAATTCTTATCTTTGGAAAAACATTATATAGAAACTTAGAGAAGTTTTTTAAAAGTCATACTTTCTTAGTGAAATTTCATTGAAAGGAAGATGACATATATTATAGGACCAGATTATGTGGGCCAGTTAATCATTACTTTATCAGGTCACAGATGAAATAGAACACTATATATAAACAAATCAAAGCAAAGGGGCAGAGCATTTATGCAAATAAAGATTCAAGAGAGTCAATGTTCATGTTTACAGTTTGTGATTGTCAGGGATCCGTTTAGTCCTTTCATGTCTTGGGACCCGGCGTTAAGGTAAAAAAACAAAACAAAAAACAACTAAAAACCTTCTGAGTTGAAATACATCTAAGAAAACTAATAAAACTATAAATGCAGGGATTATTTCTAAACATTTATGGCAGGTGTAAAATAAAAACAATTCAAACCCAATGATAAAAATCACCAAATAATTTGGGGCTTAAAATATACTTATTTCCACGTGTTAGTCAGGTGACACACATCGTAAATTGTGGAAGGAATTCATAAAGATAAAGGTGATCACAAGCAACTATAAACCTCCCCCACTGAGGAAAACCTGAACATTTGGCACAGACTTCATTTTCTCTCCTCTGTGCAACATCTTCCTTGAGTAAACAGACCAATTTTCAGGACATGTCAGGTCAAGTGGAAAACAAGTAGCCCTGATGATGATATATATATTTTTTGCATTTCCCCTGGAATAAAATGAAGAGTGTTATATTAGGAAACAGGAAAATGAAGAGTGAAAAATTAAACTGCTAAATCACCTAAATGGCTCGAGATGGGCTGCATCTTTCCCCTAATCTACTTCATTTTCATAACAGACCACTTCAACAAAGCTTTTCAGCAGCCCAGTTGATGCCGTTCAGGTTTCTCAGCTCATTCTGGAATTGTAATGCACATGTTGCAGCATTTTCTTGGCTATTTTTCTAGGTCCACCCTAACACTGAATATATGAAAGGTCAACAGGTTACAACTGTTGCAAAATAACTGGTGAACATTTAAGCTGTCTAATGATGGATTATATACAGATGCATTTGCTCATAATTTTAGTTGAATTGGTTCACCATATATGGCTGCACATGCATGTAAATAAAATCGCTGCACTTGACCAATTTGATTAAAATATAAAAATGTCAAATACCTACATAAAAGATACTCACAAGAATAATTCTGCCAAAGAAAGTCTCTGTATTAATACCCAGTTTTTTATTTCTCATGCTTGTAAAAGTATGACAGTGAGGACAAGAGGCCAGTCAATGCAGTTTTTTTATTAAATCAAACCCATCAGTGAAAAGGAATCTGATATTTCCCCGAGCAGCACTGAGAAGAATCCAGTTAACGTCACCTTTGAGGTACTGACACTGAGGACTTAGATGACATAATGTACACAGAGACACCCACTTTTTTTCTATGAAGATACAGAGGCCTGGGTTTCCATTTGAAACTAAACGAGCACACGTCATCACGTTACACTGCCCCAATAAATGTCTACCATCTTTAAAACTGATCAAGAGCTATCAAATGATGTCATGATCTGCCTAACGTGAAAGTTATGTTCGGCAGTAGGTACATTTTCTATTTTTTTATGCATGCATATCAGTAACAGAGTCCAACTGTAAAACAACCTGAGCTGAGCTGAATTTAAATAAAAATAATTATATATTACATTTATCATCACTCTCCTCAACTGCATGCAAAAACAAAACTATTGCTGCACTGGGATTGAGATTTAGAAAGCCGAATTCTTACAAAATAATTGTTAACAGAATCTATACTAACCTGTAAACATTATGACTTAATACGTTGTGCACAACACATAAGCTATTTGCGTTAATAAAAAAAGCAACCATGATTTGTTACCTCTGAGGATAATTTTGTAACCGTAAACAATTGTTGTATTCAAATCATGGGGAAAGATTTTAGATCTAAAAGTGCTAAGAACTTAAGTATGACATGGTACAAATTTGTAGAGAAAATCTTTATTAAATATTTCTGTTACTGTGCATTCCTTTATCAAACATGATTAAGTGCTAACCGACGATGAGGAACAAACACTATGTAACTAAATGGTCTTTTGGCTTAAAAAGGTAACTCCTGCTTATGGTACCTTTTACTATAATGTTCTTCTGAAACCACGTCTTCCCAGTGAGATCCTGAGGTCAGTCTTACTGTTCTGACTTTGGGCTGTAGAACTGAATCACAGCGTATTTGCCGATGGTCATCCAGTCTGGATCTTGGGAGGTGAGCTTCTCCCCTTGGCCCGGCTGCAGACCGACCTGAATGTTGGCCTTAAGGGTCCTCAGGCTACACAGTGGCGCAGGGCCAAAACCTCGTAGCACAGTATCGAAGCCCACTGTGTGATCCCAGTTCCTGTCGCCCGTCAGCTTTCTGTAGTTAAGATCCCCTTTAAACACCACCAGGTCTGCCCCCTGCAGGGTCGCGTACAGGTCAGCAGCATCAGCTGCCATGTCACAGAACTCATGGGGCTGTGTCCAGAAGGGATGGTCATGATAGGACCACACACCCTGCTTCAGGTAGCTCTGCCACTGGACACCACTCTTGGACATCCACTTGTGATTGGCTGCCATGGTCTGCCGAATGGTCCACTGAAAATCGTTAGCTGTGACATCGGAGACAAACCACGGGAACGATTTGCCGTGAAAATTGACCTCACGGGCAAGGCCGGCGGAAACCAGGAAATCTGCTAAGACCAAGTCAGTGACTAACTCAAAGCCAGCATTGTCTAGAACAATGTCCACTCTGGCTGCAGTGGTTTTCCCTGGCTGCCCCAGCCTCTGGGAGGAAATAAGAGTTGACCATACCATGTTGGAGTCATCCACCAAGATGAAGGGTTGTAGGCTGTTGAGGGAATCTATTGGACTCGTCTTCTGTGAATTGTCTTGGCCAGAAGAGATAGACAGATCACATTTGTTCCCCCATAGAGAAACCTAGGAAGAGCCAAATAAAAAAGTTAAACCTGAACCTGTTTTAATGTTTTCACTTATGACTCTGAATAGGATACATGATACAGAAAATGGATGAATGGACAGATTAGTTTGCATGACTTCATTATGATTCATTTGTCAGAGTTGAAAACATTGAAAACAGCAGGCACCAGAAGGAGGTTGATGCGAGGGTGAGCCTGAATGAAAACATTAATGTTACAGGCCGTAAAACTAAAACCCTGCCCTAAATGTTCTGTAGAGCTGAGGGGAGCTGCAGAGTAATAATTATTATCTGTGGGTTCATCGCTACGAGCAACCTGTTCACATTACACATCATCATTACGGATATAAAAATATTGATTAGTGCAGACTTTAACTTCGATCACTTGATTGTCATGTATTAAGCCAGTATAAAAGATACTGACCTGTAGCAGTTTGTTAAAATGCTCAAACAGCTGATTCTTAGAGAGCTCCTCCATGTTCTTCTTAACGCCCTCTAAGTATGTACATAAGGTCATCACAGCCTGCTGAGACTCAAAAAAGCTCTGAGTCTTTGCCTCATTAAAGACGTCATAGTCACTGATGGGAGGACTGAAACAAAAGAAAAAAATAAAATCATGACTGGAGGAGAGCTATAACACAACATAAAGCATTTGTTTTGGGTTTGTTTGTTTTTTTTAAATCAAGAAAAGCTGTATTTACTGGATGGAAATACACCAGTACTTACCTGTATCATTAAGCAAACATTTTAATTTTAAATGGTTATATCCTTGAAGACTTATTATAATAATTACACTCAATTTTGCAGTCTGGAGCAAAATATAAAGCAATTACTATGTCATATTTTTCCAAGAATTATTTCTGAACAACAGAGTCATATCATATAAAAAGTGTGCTATGATTTTGCCTATATAAACATACAATACTGAAATAGGGCAGCATTAAGGTTCCCATTAAAAGATGAAACTGCTTCTCACTTGAGCCAGACGGCCTCCTGTATCCTGCGGTACATGTAGCACTCCACATAAAGCCACGGAGACTTGAACCAGCTGACGGACTCCTGGTCCCCTTGCAGCCTCTGCTGTCTCTGCAGGTACCGATTCCAGGACTCTGTGTCTTGCAGGCCGTCTGTCAGGGCTAGCACTGGCTTATCAGTTTGCAGCTCATTCCTCATTTTAGACAGCAGAGCTATTGTTTGCTTTTCTGCACGGATACCCTCCTGTGTGAAAATGAGAGAGGAAACACGACCAAATTCAAGCTTTCAGATGAGCCTCTTAATTCCGGATGTAAAGGAATTCAGCTCATCAATAACAATTCTTACCTCTCCATATTCTTCAAAAAACTTGTTTTTGTTGCGATGTATTGTGTCTATAACTTTGGTCAGGATGGTCGGAAACCTGTCTCTCACAGTCAAATAGGCAAATGAGCTGCAGAGAAACGTTACAGCCATTAACGTTACACAGACTCAACCGTGTGGCAGGTGTATGCACTAACCTTAGCAAGCTACCAGTTAACTAGCCTAGCAAGATGTAAAGTTAGCCCTCGCAGTGATGACATTTCGATTGCAAAAATGAATATGCTGGTATAACGGTGCCATCGATAAATACATTTGTTTTAAGTTAACTGAGTCAGCGTCATATGCTCGCATGCGTAACGTTACACAGTTCTTACCAACTTAATGCATTTCTGTTAGCAATGAGCTAATGCTGGTTTGAACACGACAGTCCTAACGTCACGTTGCCGTTTTAAATACAGCAGTGTAATTACCCACATTATTTAACATAGTGGCAATGTAATTAACTGAGCTGTCAACATACCCAACCACTTTGGCAGACAGTGAAGGAGGAACTCCGTGCACAGTTTGATCCGCCGCCATCATGTTTGCAGTAGGAGACTGTTCAAATTCAAACTTTATTGATAGAAATTTCCGGGACAGGAACAAAGTTTAGGGGTCTGCTTGAGTCTTAAACGCGACGTGTAAACGTTTAACGTTCTGTGGATGTAACGCGGCAAAGTAGACCGTATCAAGCTTGACTTGTTATGTTTCTGTTAACAAATATTTTACATTTAAATATTTATTGCCTTGTCCCCTGCAGACTCGGGTTTTATTTAGAATACGATGCTACCATCCAGCGGTTAATGTGTAAACTGCAATGTTGGCAAGTCGCGTAGCCCATGCATGCTGTTACTGCGACTACATGTTAAAGCTGCTACATCGTGCCGTGCCTAATTGAACATAACTCGCTTTCTGTAGGCCTACCCGCATATCAGCTTTGAGTCTTAAATACTTCAAAGTTAGTCTTTTCTGGAGCAGATAAAAGACTGGTAAGCTACGCGCTGCCGCATTGCGCATGGCATTCTGTCGTTACAAATTGCATCCCCTGTTGTCCAGAGCAACGGTTGTCATGGAGACATTGATTCACCCTATCAGAAAATGCCAGAATTCGAACCCCCAAGGCTTTTTGGCGGGAAACGCAGGACGGATAGAGAATGATTTCGGTAAGAGAAAGCATTTCTCTAGTGAGTCCTTGTGGAAACCCTGATTAAATACCAATTTACATGAATATATGGACACACAATATGGTGAAGTATTTTGAGTTTAAAATAACCTAGGTTTAGTATGTTACAATGCCCTTGTGGCTAATTACATAGTTTTTATTTTTAGTGAGACACAACCAGGATTTTGGCTCCCAAAACATATTAATAATGCTGCCTGTACCCATTTTCTTTGCAAACAACAATCGGTGTCCTCAAAAATGATTTTAGTACCTAATCAGTTTCCACTCACATATGAAGTCCTGAAATAAAATGATAAAACTGGTCCCACCGTTGGACAAAATAAGAGCAAAGGCAGCGAAGTAATCACATAAGGTTTTAGGTCCATTTTGGAGTTGAGAACCGGGACTCAACATGACCAATCGATTGGCTGCACCCACGATTAACCCCCCCCCCCCCCCCGATCAGCCGCGGTCACTATGGGAACACGGCGGGCCGTTGTCAGGATGTGGAGTCCTTGGGAGTGGGAGTCCAGCTGCGTCCACCTCCGGTGTTCATCCACCGCCGGCCTCCCCCCGGGGCCCCAGCCTGGCCGGATCTGTTTTTTCTAAACCGAGAAAGGAGGAGTGACTCACCACTCCGGTTTCAAAACAGGCCATGGACTGCGGACGGCGGGGGGAGGGGGGAGGAGGTGCGGCGGCGGTTAAGGCCCTGTTTAAACAGATGTTTCAGCTCACCACACAGGCGTCACATGCAACAGAAGGCCTAGGGAGTATTTCACTTGGGCGACTGAATATGTCGTGTGTAAAGTAGCTTGACATTGTGCACAGACCAATTGGCCAAATTAGACGCAAATCTCACAGTACTACTTTTTCACATTTTAAGGAATTTCATGCAGACTGTGCTATTGGTTCTGAAAATGCACTATGGCATGCAAAATCAATTTAGCGGAAACCAATGATGGGGCAGTCATGTGAAAGTCCAGTCTGTATCTCTTTCAAATAAACTGTCCTTTGAAAAAGAAACAGGAGAAAGATTAAGAGGGCATAAGAAAGCCACATGAACAGAGGCAGACAGGAGTACATCGTTTTTCCTAATGGTAGAGCATTATCAGAAAAATCTATTGATTAGAAAGTAATGATGTAAAACAGACAGCCAGTGTGGTAACAGTTTATCTGCATCTTTCACTAAACCCCTGCTGTGGGCCTTTCAGCAAAGTAAACATGCTTTTGTTCTGCTGTCATAAGCATATTGCTCTACCAGTGGTCTCAGTCCTTTGTTTGTGAATCATTTAGTTTCAGTAAAGCTGTGGACAGGATCAGATCTAGGTCTGTTGTTTGTTGACAGGACAGAGACTTTAAGGTCCCCAGGCCCTGCTTCATAGACATTTCTGCCCCCTCCCATGTCTCCCGTTTCCTTTCACAAACAGACTCTCCACCCATTCTCTGCCTGCCTAGCAAGCGTTTTCAGAAAGCTACAACTTGCTTAGCCTATAGTCCTCCTTTGGACTCCGTGCCCTAAGACTGAAATGCAACTTTGTAATGACAGGTCTGGAAAAAATGTGTTTACACTGTGACAACCTCCACCAACTCACTGATGACAACATCTGATGACAAAATATTGATGTGACTCCAAAGTGCATTTGTGCAAAGGTCCTCCTACACTTCCTGTGCCTCTGGACAGTCAATGTGTGGTTTGGTTGAAATCTATTTCCAAGACCTCCACTGCTTCCTTCTATTGGTACTTCTTTCTATTCAAAAATGGGTTGCCCTTCTACCTTTGAGTTTATCAATTCACAGGCAACCCTTTGGGTGTACAACAAGCAGGGGCAATTATTTCTTTCACACAAAAGCAACAAGTCACAAACACTGGGTTTGTGTTGGTGTAAGTGATTGGATTATTCAAGGTGATTCAACCTACAGTAGTTAGATGGGACTGTTGACAACTAGGGATTTACGCAGGTCTGACACTGCTTGGCTATGGTATGCAAGGTCGAACACAGCTTGGATCAAGTAAACTCACTCTGTAAGTGCTGTTGTGCTGCTCATAACAGCAGCCTTTGAGTCAAAGTCTAAATTTCCTATGTAGATATTGGCATCAGTTTATAGATATATCTGTCATTATTTGCACTATTTTACACAGGTGCTTGGAAATTAGTGTAACGCAACAAATTAAAAGACAAAAAGAAAACAGTTAAGTACTGCTGCCCAAACATGAACTGACATAAAAACATAATCGTGTACTTACAGTGACAAGTACACACTACAAAACAGTATTGACCAGTATAGTCTGGTATGAATGGTCAAATGTAGGTTCAACCTGTATTCAATATCTTGTGTGTCATAGTTTTTGAGAGTTGTGTGAGAGTACTCTTGTGACACAAAATGGATGGGTATATCAACAGCAACAACTTTCCCAGCAAAAGGGAATGTGTAGGTTTTCCCTTATTTGCACAGATAATTCACATCCTGCTTCCCCAACTAGGCCTTTAGTAAAGTAAAAACCTTGTCACGGGTGAATCCAAACTGTCCCCTAATAAAAGTGAGCACGACAATTTATCTGTTTATATTTTTTGTTTATAAAAAGCACTATACAAAAGCATCAGGAGTATAAATTGTGCTATATATAAAATTGCCTTGCCTTATCACTCACTGTAGTTGTATCGTTACATTGTTGCTGAAATTATGGTCTCAGTGGTAGATCAAATGATTTAAGTATAAACGCCATGCTGCAACTTGTGAGAGGAATACCGTTCTGAATATATTATATAATTTGTAATTCAAGAAGGCTTTCAACTACACAAATAAAAAAAAAAGCTTAAACAAATATAATAATCTATTAATCTAGTATTATAATCTATGGTCTTCTGATTTATATTTCTGTGGGGCCTCTATTAGTCTACTTTAAAAACGAATGAAACTCAAACTTTTAGTGTCTGTGATATCAAATGATTTAACATACATATCAAGACAAAAATGAGTTTACAGCCAAATATACTTTGATACCAAAGCTTGTGGAAATGTGAAGGACAGTTGACAGCAATAAAAACGTTTTTTTTTAAATGCTGGTATTTCAGTAGTGACTTCATATTTTGTTTTATCTCGTCAGCTTTGTGGGATTCAAAAGGGGAAGTCACTTTAAAATGGCCATAAATATTGTCATCTTTAAAGACGTGACAATGTTATAATATTCGTGTTTTTAAAGCTTTGATATTGGCATAATGTCCACTAAAAAAAATATGAGAAAATTAGGTTATATGCCAACATTAAATATTTGAGTAACGTTACTTCCTTTTAACTTGTTGAAATCCTGCTAACGTTAGCGGCTTCGCTTCAACCGAAAATACAGATGCAAATGTGAGGCGACCGTGCAAAGCAATGTGTTTTCGGTGAGTGATGGTGGAGGACAACACGCGTTCACTCGCAGCCACACTCCGGTCCTCTGTTTAACGCGTCGTTACCGGCAGAGACGGAGCGACAAACTGTGCGACGGTGAGTCAGCGAAGCTGTAAATGTTCTCCGGCTCTCCGGCTGTCAAATAAACTGGCACGCAGGGGTGATCTCACGGCGGTTACACAGTGCGGGAAATTAACGTTAGCCCAACCGCCCCCTTGCTCAACGGATTTTTACAACGGCTGTTTTTTGGCTGGTTTTTACCCACAGTCATGTGATTGTAACGTAAAACCCCCTAACCGGAAAACAACGACGGACGACCCTCTCCGCCGCCAACGAATGCTGCGTTTGCGAGGAACAGTACAAGCTGCTGCGAGCCCAGAGAGGACGGACGAGTCCCCGGTAACAAACAAACAACGGCGACACGGCAAACTCCACGGATTTAAGCGGAGTGCAGGTACGGCTGTTCTTTGGCTACATACTCACCCATTCGTTTACTGGTAGCGTTACGTTATTTGGCTACTTGTGCGCGCTTTGGCTATCTGTATTTGTCACGGGGAAGTTAAAAGAAACGCATTCGTGACCAACCCCATCCCCCTTGCGTCTCTCTCGCTCTCTTTTCTCGCATGTGTGTGTGCGCGCGCGCGCACTCGCGCGCATGCATGTCCGTCTTCTCGCGCTAGCGACAACAACCGAGAGAGACCCGAGGCAGAGCAGGAGTCCGCCTGGGCGCGCTCGTCCGAAGGCTCCCTGTAAATGCTTTATGTGCTTTAGCTGTTATTTTCTAATCGCATTATTGGACTGTTCTTTTCCCGTAGCGTGTTTAACCCCCTCTCGTGCTCTCCTCACAGGCAGTTTTAACGGTGTATTTTCAGAATAAGAGAAAACCTCACCACGGAAGTAGCTGTTCCACGTGTCTACGTCTAATCAGGGGCGGCGCTTTATTGTTGCAAACAAGTTAGTATTGATCAACGCTGTGGCTATCTTGCTGGATATCAAGTTGATTTAACATGGTCATGAATAGGTGTGCGGCTGATCAATTGTAGTGTCATGCTATATCATGGCAATCAGGCACATATTCATGGTACTCTTTCAGAACACTTTTAAGATCTGTGTTTCCACCAGCAACCATGTTGGAGGCTCTGCGGCTGACCTGAGGCAAACCTACCATAAAAGACTGAATGGGATAAGCCATTTCAAGCAATTGTGGTGTGATGTACCCAGGGAACTCAGGCTACACAGGGAAGAGACAGATACTGATAAGCTTTCACAAGAAATTGGTTTAAAGCTGATCCTCAAGCAAAAGAGCAATGGCTTGATATAGTATAAGAAATTGAATCAGTGGGAAAACTGATCTACTTTTTGTAAGTTAAAGAAATATTTTTTGACAGAAATTGGATTGTTTTCATTCAACAAGATGCCTTACAAGTAACCTAAATGTTTAGATGTGGAGTACCTGGCAATGAGAATGTGTATGTGTCATGTGTTTCTGTCACATGTTGTTGTACCAGATCTGAAAACCAAATTAAAGTATATATAAAAAAAAAAAAAAAAAGAAAAGCTCTTGTTGCAGCTCACTATCATATAAACAGCATTGGCTGTCTTCTAGGATGGTAACAGCTAACGAGTTGTGATGATGAGGTAGGAACCCAGAAAAAGGGTCAGTGCCACCAATAATGAAAATATATGTTTGTTAGCTGTATTGGGATGAGGCAGCTGCAGGTTCAGTCGACAGTACTGACAAGTAGCGTACACTTAGTTGCAAGTTTTTTTTAGGTACTTGATATAAGTAAAATCAGCAATAAATCCTACCATCCTGAAGATTTTAATGTTTAGTTTTTGTTGAAACTGTTTGAGAGGTTTTCAACTTGATGGAAATTTTGAAGGCCATGTTGTGATTACATTTCATTGTGAGGTATTTCTAATATTTAGTGTATCCTTGCTGACATAAATGGCATTATAATGAGAGGTGTTTAGTCTGTGGTTACAACTAATGACTTTTTTAACAATTAATCAAATGATTATTTTGTAAAAAGTGTCCGAAAATAGTGAAAAATTGCCATTATAATAAGGATATCTAAGGATCTAGTGTGACATATATTCATGATGGTTTCAAATAGTTTGTTTGGTCCGACCAACAGTCCAAAAACCAAAGATATTCAGGTTGCTGTCGCATATATGACTGTGAAAAGCAGCAAATTCCACATTTGAGAGGCTGAAACCAGCATTTTTTTTCTTAAAAAAATTAAACAATTACAAAAATAATACATTTTCTGTCAATCGACTAATTGATTAAACAACCAGCCGTTTCTTAGCCTATGCTCACTAATATAAATGAGGTGGATAAACTATTAGTATAACGCAATACAATTTAACAGTACCACAAACTATAGGCTCGAATCAACACGTCTCTAAACCAGTTTCAGCAAAAACTGGACTTATACCAGGACTGTTGTATTAGACTGCATTATTTGTAGTGATGTGTACCTCATAAACTGGCAACTGAGTGTAAATTGAAGTTATGTGTGACAAAAGCTTGGTTGACAGGTATTTTACGTATTTCTGTTGCTGTACCCCCCTTGCACGAGATGCGGAAACCTAGCCTTTTCCTGGAGCGCTGCAGTGCCAGCATCTTTGCACTCTGACCTCTCTGATGAAATACATATGTGTAGACGGCTTTTTCAGTGTTTTTGTAACCAGCAGGGGATATGCAGAATTATACATTTCAGATTATCTGAGGTAAACTGACTAATGAGGTATCCATCATCGTCCATCTTCATACCTTTCTTAGGCTGTGTGTGGCGCGGAGAAAGTGTTGGAGAAAAGCTGTTTCCATTCTCCACTGGAAGGGGGTAGAACCAGTTCTGCTTTAGGAATGTGTGTCGACACCCATAACCCTGATCATGTGATGGCCTGAAGCACCTTGTAGTCCTCCGGTGACCTTTAAGGTCAACAACACATATCTCATTGGTCAGCAGAAGGCGCAAAGTTCTGAAATGTCCCTTGAGATTGAGTTTGGACAGCATGGGCTCCATCAGAACCAAGTCATACAAAAGGATGTTTCCTCGAAGCGAAGACAAGACAAGCGGTAGAGATAACAAGCTGTACTTTATCAACTTCTTTTTGTCAGTGTCTCTCACTGTTCATTTGGGTGCCAGACCCCTCTGTAGATCAGTTTCTGTAAGAACCTGATGTCAAAGTGGTTCTCTATTCAAACAGGATGAACAAATGACACTTTAGAGGTGTACAGTATATGGAATAGGTTTTGCTTATTTCATACCTCAACTCTTTGGTACTGTAATGTTGTGTCAATATTTTATAACACAGCTTGTGTGTTTAGTCCTAACCATGCCTTTGTACACAGCTGGCTTAAAGAGTATTAAGACAGCCTGTATAGGAAGCAGCTGTAACATTCTGATTGTCATCGATTTAAAAGTATCTGCTTCAAAGTTTATTTAGAACAAGAATATTTTCCATGTCCGATGTCCTGTAATACATTTTAATTCACAAATAAGTTGGTTTTACTCTTAATTACCATTGCAAAACATGCCCAAAGACACTTGTACAATACAATGAAGAAATTAGACCAAGATGTTTTTGTTTTGCTGAGCCATACCATTAATCAGTATAATTTTCTGAGACAGTAGTGCTAGACAGATTGTCTCCAGCGTCACAAAATAATTCTTCGCTGTTGTGTTTAGTTAGCCATTACAAGGTCGTTAGATCACCACTGTCAGCCTGACTCTTTGTGGTCACAATAAACTCTGGTCTCCTTCCAGACAGGAAACTCATTGCTGCTTGTGTGTCTGTGTGCCTTTTGTGCAGGTTGAAGAATGGAGTTGGCCAACCATGGTCTTATCCTGCTGCAGCAGCTTAACGCTCAGAGGGAGTTTGGCTTCCTGTGCGACTGCACTGTGGCCATAGGAGATGTCTTCTTCAAAGCCCACAAAGCTGTCCTCGCTGCCTTCTCCAACTACTTCAGAATGCTCTTCATTCACCAGGACAGGTACAGGAGGAATGTATAACTAGTGGTATTTGACACAAGCCCATTACCAAGCTAAGATACTTTTTGTTGTCACATCACAGAATTTACCCAACATTAAATTCAAGTGCCAAAACCTACATGTACCATGTCATAACACTGACTTGTTCCAATGTTGTCAAACAATTGAAGGGCTTTTTTCACTGTAGTTGAGCACTGGACAGCATCTAAATCTATTTAGTGTGATGACCCACAACTAATGTCATTGTTCGATCAATGGAGGTGACAAATTGGAGGGTCTGTAAGGGCATTAAGATCAAAATATGGTATCTGTGCTGCCCTGATAATGTGTTATGTCGAGGTTCCCTCACTGAAGGATATACAGACCCAAACAGATTTATGCAAGTTTTCAACAACCTATGACCAGTAACTTAAACATATTTCCCTCATATAATAAAGAAATGAGGATCAGTTATTTCACTCTGTTGTCCTTTCCTGTTGCCAGCTGATAACTGTATCAGCTGCTGTTTTATAATGTAAAACATGACCTAATATTATCAAGACCTCGAGCATAATTTTTCACTAGTTAACTGTGATGTATTTGTGTTACAGTGACTGTGTGCGCCTGAAGGCCGCTGACATACAGCCAGATATCTTCAGCTACCTCCTCAACCTGATGTACACAGGCAAGCTTGCACCCCAGTTGATAGACCCTGCACGGCTGGAGCAGGGGGTCAGATTCCTGCATGCCTATCCACTCCTGCAGGAGGCCAGCCAGTCTGTGTATTCGCACCCTGAGCACAGCATCAACCTTTCCACCTCCCTCTACGGCATCCAGATCTCTGACCAACAGGTAGCGCTGTCAGCTAGGTTGCCCAATCGACAGCAGCTCTCCTCACCTTTTGACATGGAGCAGCTCAGCTCAGAGGGGAAGTATCCCACCACGCCAGCTGCCACAGCTTCATACGCAAATTCTTTACCGTCCAAGCTTGCTTCCTCACCCCCAGACATGGAGGCCTCAACCAGCGGCACCAAGCCTACAGCTGAGGAAGGGGGAATGGACTTGCTAAGTACAGATGGTTCCTCAGCCAGTGCCATCCTCCATGTAAAGCCCAGCATCATGAAGAGGAGTTCCTCCTTTAGGAAGCATTACTCCTGTCATCTGTGCAGGAGCAGATTCACCCAGAGAAGCATGCTGAGAGAGCATCTCCTCCAACACACCCATGCTCTACAGCAGGCGCCATCTGAGCCCAGCAATGCACTCTCACCCGTCATGACTGGAGAACATAGCATGCTAGAGGTAGAGGGGTTCCTTAAGGGAAGCAAGGCAGGGTCAAGTGTCTCGGCTTCTACCACAGCAGTAGAGGTAATCAGTGACAGCGAGCAAACGCCTGTTTCAGGTACCAACTCGGACTCTCCCCGAGCAGAGGTGTCCACGTCCAGCTGGGGGATGGGAGGATTAAATTGTCAGGCTGACACACCACCTCCGTCAGATATTGCGGACATCGACAACCTGGAGAGTGCTGACTTGGACCGGGAGGTCAAGCGGCGGAAGTACGAGTGCTCCACCTGTGGGCGCAAGTTTATTCAGAAGAGCCACTGGCGGGAACACATGTACATCCACACGGGCAAGCCCTTCAAATGCAGCGCTTGTGGCAAGAGCTTCTGCCGGGCCAACCAGGCAGCCCGCCACGTGTGCCTGAACCAGGGGGCCGACACCTACACCATGGTGGACCGACAGAGCATGGAGCTGTGCGCTGCAGGCGACGACAGCAGCCAGATGGAGGCGATGTTCTTGGGCTCGTCAAAGCCTTACAAGTGTAACATTTGTGCGACCACCTTCTCCAGTCCCAACGAGGTGATCAAACACTTGTGCTTCACCCAAGGGGGATTAGTGGGGCTGCAGGGAAACACGGGCGCAGGGATGCTGCTCCAGCGTGAAGAGTTTTCCAAAGATGAAGGCTCTGATTTGTCCAACCATGGCACCCCACTGGAACCCATAAAGACTGAGGAAATCCTCGTAGAGTAGTGCCAAAACTGTGTATTTGTCCTTTTTAACGTGTGTTTATTTTCTAAATTATGGTTAATGGGTAAGCTAAAAGTGAAGGTAGTTGTGGTATGTATGTTGGAGGTTCTCAGTCTACTAAAACAGTAGTAGTTGGAGGTTTTGTTTGTTTTTTTTTGGCCCTGACTATAGCAAAAAGTATATTAAAAATAGTAAAGTAAATAGTCTATAGCTCTCTGGAGTTCAATTCAACATTATTAGAAAAGCAAATAACATTAATATTTGACTCAAGGCTAAGTTGAATACCAATGAGGGAGAGTAAGTAGCTATTACCTTATTTCATCTCATCATTTTATTGGTGGTGTGCATTGGTATTACACTCTCACATGTCAGGCTGTACCACGTTTTTTCACAAGCGCTACCATTGTGGTAAGGCTGCACAGGCAGACTTTGAGTATGAAAGGAACAGGAAGCTGAGAAGGTTCCGGAGGAGACAGCATGTTGTGAGATGAGTTGGCTGTGCTAGATATGAGGAGGTGAAGGAGCTGCGAACTACGAACAATCCCTCTCGAGTTGCACAAAAGAGTTGTTTCTTCATGGTCATAAATGAGAGGCTGATTCTGCAGTTCAGGTATAGATTATAATTCCAGTTTAAAAGCACACAATACATTTAGCCATGAGACAATCTGTGCTTTTTTTTGAGTAGAAGCCCAATATACAGGGAAGTACATTTGTCATTCATTCATGTTTTGGTTTTGGCTCAGCGGAATGAATACATTGACATGTACTATAATGGCCATTATTTTCATCTTTTTTCAGCAACCATGTAGTGTTTTAATCTGTGTTTTGTTGACTGTGCTAAGTGTGATTATGGTTCCTATGTCATTACACCATATTAAAGCACAATTGCTCTTCATAATAAGAGTTTGGCCAGTGAAAGTTGGTCACAACAAGCAAGAGTGGTCATTGTGTTTACAGTTGAGCCACTTTGAATCTTTTTTACTTTCTCATTTTTACTTATTGATGAAGTTACATGTTCTGTTTAGACACACATCTTGATGGGAGGCTGTCCTGTACAATATTGTACAGCTTGTCTTTATATAATTAGCTTGAATCTACTTCTAAAAGCCCTTAGTTTTTGTTTGACATGCTTTTCTAATTTTATATTCAATGCTATATTTACAAAGATTACTTTATATTGCAAATGTGTATGTATATTAATAGACAAATAGCTTTCAAAATAGGATTACATTTGGTTTAGGAAAAATGTATGTATTAGGGATGGGCATGATGAATTAGGTTAGAAATAGGTTAGAAGAGGTTATAATTAAAAACACAGTTTGTGATTTTAAGTCTCTTCCCCATGCCAAATGTGTGCTAATTGCTAACCTTATTCATTTTTTGCAAAGGGAAACATTTTTGGTGTATTGTTAAGGCCTTATGACATTTATATTTGTTCTTTAACTTTGTCCAAATCAGAAAAAGAAGTAGTAGTTGCAGCATTAGTCATTTATAGAAAGCTCCACCTGACCGTGTGACACAGGGAGACTTAGTTGTGATGAGGAGGTTTTAGCAAGTAATCTAAAATGACAGGGTGATATCTCTATATGCCTGTCTGAATGGAAACATCTGTGTTATGGGAATATAAAAGATGCTATTTATTATAACGTACAAAAACATCAATTGTTTGGGATTACAAACACTTTCTATGTACTACTGATGACTGGAAATTGTGAAAAATCTTTACATACATGTCCAATTAATGTGAAGCAGTTACATAATTTGTCATGCTGAAACATGTCAAATGTAACAGTAGCACAAGTAGCATTTTACAGGTTAGGGACAATTCTCGATTAGGCTCTTTTCAGGCCAAGATAGTCAGGTTGATGCTAATTTAAAACATCGCTGTCTTCAGTTTTTCCTGTTGCAGACCTAAACTTCGTTTTAATTGTGTTCACAACCTGTTGGAATAACTATCCATAACTTCTAGAGATGAGGTGTGTTTTTTTTATCGTTACATATTTTAATATTAAGATGAAGTTATTTTTAGAAAGGTTTGTGAAACTGTATTGTTTTTGTTCCTTCTAGTGGAAAATAAATTCTACTTTGTATTGTAATTGCTACATTGCCTTTTTTGCTGCAAAAACTATGAATTGTTTGGTGAAGACAATATGATCTCTCCGACTCTATCCAAGGATGCAAAAACCAAAAATTCATTTTCTTAGTCTAAAATTTGTCTTCCAAATTTCTACGAGGCAACAAGTGTAATAGTTTTAGTATCCTATTATGCTAATACCTGCCACAGCAGTGATAGATAGTCAATTCAGAGGACTTGTAATATTATTTTCAATATTATTTTGAAGCTGAGTTGTTGACTAAGCCACACAAAAGCTCATTGATTCTATAAGATTATTTGAAATGTAGTCTGTTTCCATTTTAATTATTTCAATAATGTTGTGTAAATATGAAAAAATGCCCATCCCTAGTATGTTTAATATGCGTAGTAGTTTTGTTTTTTCATTTGAGCCAGTTTCACCCAGCCTCAAGTACCAGTTTGTGATAGGGAGGTTGAGGCCCAGTTCCAATTTGGCTTAAGTGGGATTTTTGTACTTTAAATCCTAACATATTAATATTGAGAAGCAATTGCTGCTATGATGCAATGAGCCCAGTGTTTGGCTAGATGGAGCTGTTTCTCTTATTTGTCTACTCAGGTCTAGTGAGGGGGAAGACTGTCAAATTTAAAGTAATATCTTTACTAGTGTGTTCTGATGTGCTTGCCAATTATATGACCATATTTGCCATAAATCAATACCCCATCACATTTTGGTTCACATAAAAAAACCTACAAATATATGTGAATTTAATATTTTTAGTATTGACTAACAGGGAAAGACTCTTGTTTGTGTCGTGATACAAGCTTGTTTTGTTTAGGTAACTGAAATGCTGTACTACTGACATTCATTTCTCAGAGCTCACTTGATTTGAGCTCACAGGATAATACACAGCTTTATGAAAAGTCTTAAGTCCATCCTCAGTTCAAGTTGTAATTGTTCTGCCACACCAGTCTTTTAACTCAATGGTCGTGTATGTGTGTGTTTAAACATCTCAGTATCTCAGGGAGATGAGAAGTTTGACATTGTCTTTTCTGTCCACTGTTGTGTATCAAAACAATAATTACATTTCCAGCCCGTGATCCTGCTCCCCATTGCCCATCTGACATCTGCTGTGATCAGTCTGTGTTCTCAGGAATGTGAGTGAAGAATCAACAATAAAAACGTGTCTTTTTTATAATTGTGGCTCTTATTTTGTCTCCTCTTTACCGCAACAAAACAGCTTCAGGAGCTGTTCTTCATTCTTTTCTTCATTCTCCATCCACTCATCCATTTAGCATTCAAAAGTACTATATAAGCATTAAAATAAATGGTTTATAACATAAATAATAACTAATTCTAAGCATATAAAAGGACAATGTGTTTATAATAACCTGCTATGAAGACATTTTAAATTATTACACCTGTGTTTTACTATATTGTCATTAATAATCTGTTTATGCAGCAGCCTCCACTTATAATTGCCCATAAGAGGACTAAAAGCTGTAGACAAATATGTATAATTTAGATTTAAAGGGTCACCATTAGGTTTTATCTTTGCTCCAGTGGTAAATTATGTCTTTGTCGTGATTGATTATGTATTAAAAAGTCCAGGGATTAATACAAAACGCACACCAATTTTCTCTAACTTTATTGAATGAAATATAGACAAGTTTCTGTATCCTTACTATTAACAGCTTGGAAAATATAAAAGACAACTAAGACCATGCTACATGAATATTATGCGAAATGGCTGCAGGTTATTAGTTAATATTACAACCATAATATTATTTTGAAGTACAGTATACAGTAGGTATACAATCTGTACAAATGTTAACAGGTCCACAGTTAAGTGTGTTACAAAATACAAAAAGCAGGGAGGACTGAAGTGGGCGGTGCCCAAACTAAATGCTTTACATTATACAACAATAGCAAATGTCTTTAGTTCACTCTGTCTTTATTAATCTGTTATTTTTACATAAAGCAAGTATGGATGTGACACACCCTCTAGAGTCAAAGTAAAGGGAAGTGGTGACCAACAGGGGTCTGTACTTCCTAATCTTTCTTTCGTTTGGTCATAAAGCTGAGTGAAATTTGAGCGTCTAGAGCTGCTCATGTCACCAAATTAAAATCAATGGATTATAGAAGTGCTCACAGTTAATTCTCAAGATATCTGAATGATTGACACAGTGCAAGTTTGCCAAATTTGGTAGGAAATAAAATAATACCAATGTAACCTATGGTCACACATTTGCTTTGGTGGTAAAACTGGATCCCAGGAAAAGTTTCAGATTTTCCTCCATCCTAAAAACTCTCCCACTTTTACCAGTTAACTTGCAAAACTTGCCCTGACCTTATGACTCAAGTAGCTGAGTAGATGCTTTAGGGATTTAATTGGATGCAACTGATGTCTTTTCCTGTGAGCAATTGAAAGACCATGACTCCCTGATTGATCTTAAGTCGATTTGGCTTTTAAATTCAGAATAAAATGAGCTTTTGTTTTGACTTCTGGTACCATGCAGTCGGTGTCTGTGCCTCTATAAATCCCCAAGCAGTGAGTCTACGTCCTTCCTGGTGCGGTGCCAGTTTAATGAACCTGAGCTATCATGCGGAGTGAAGAACACGACATGGGAGCTGGTACCATAAGACTGGACTGACCAAAAATCATTTCCATACTTTATCGCCCTTGTTAAAACATACAGTTGAAGTAAAAATAAATGACTGAAGACTAAAGGGTGCACTACTTTTTGTAGGCAACAGAGGGCGTCAACATACTGTCTATTCATCAAGAAATATAAATTTAGTGTATTAAGGAAGGTGTTAAACATAAAAAACTGCTACACAAAAATAATACATAGAGTATGTCACACAGTAACTCAGAAAACATGAACATGATATGCTTTGTATTTCTGCCAGTTTGACTCTTTCAGTGTCATAAATTGGCATATGTATCATTTGCAAGTCATTGTTTACCAAATACCTCTGCCACATGATCAAATGAGGGTGTTATAATAGCATTTTATTGTATTATTACATGAAACAATGTGTAACAATGTCTTTCACAGTAAATCAGGCAGTGATTGTTTATCTTATCTACATGATGCTTATTTACTATTTTGTCTGGGTGCAGTGTGCACACATTGTGACAAGAGAATGTGTCAAACATGTGGTGCATTTCTGGTAGATATTATAATATTCTCTGCCCTCTTGTTTTCCTCAGTCAGTGTTATCCCTTACTGTCAGTGGAATCACACTTGTACCATGGTTTAGTTATAATTGCTACAGTCATGAAATAATCACTGAATATGACCATTAAAGCTGTGATACACTGTTCACTTACATGCAACAGTCTCACATTTGTTTTGGTAAATTTTACTAGAAACGTTTTAGATGTTTCTCTGCATCAACTGTTAAATTGACTCATAATTGACTCAAAATAATACCTGATATATCACAGCTTAATATTGGAATTTTAAAAACAGGCAACAATGTTCATAGAATAACAAAATAGGGCAAAGAAATTAAAGAATAAAGACTTGCGGGTGAATGAAAGAATACTCAAGATATAAATACAATATACAAGATAATAATCCTCCATCTCTTCACCTTCTGACACCATCTCACTGTCGCTGCATTACACATACAAACACACGCGCACACACATATGAACAAATACACACGACCAGGTTGCAGACTCTCATCTTATGCAGCAATGGAAAGTCACTGAGACACTGAACATACATCACACTGATTACAAGCCAGATGCGATGCGTCTGAGGCACAGGCCATGCTTTAGTGTTTGTGTGTGAGAGTGCGTGAGTGGGTGAGGATAGGGCGGCGGGACATCACATTGCGGTGACAGGGCTGCAGGATGGGGTTGGAGTACAGGTGGAAGGGGAGGTGGAGAGAATGGCGGAGCTGTTGCTCAGTCACTCTGGGCGGGATGGGCGGAGCCCAGTCTCAGTGTGTTACCACAGAGCTGCCTCTTTCTCTTTCTCTTTCTCTCTCTCTCTCTCTCTCTCTCTCTCTCTCTCTCTCTCTCTCTCTCTCTTTCTCTCTCTCGGTCTCTCTCCCTCATCACTCACTTCCTGGTCCAGACAGTGTGTCTCCCAGGCATCAATCCTGTATCTTCAGCTGTGGTGGAGAGGCACAAAAACAGATATTAGAAACAAGAAAAGACTGCATCTTTGGTTTTCTGGAAAAAGAAACCCTCTGAGTTTGACATTACATTTGGAATCAGCTTTGTCCCTTGGTATGTTATGTTGTAGGACCAGAATAGCATTTAAAAGCTGCATTTTAATGTAATGTAAGAAAACCTAAAACAATGTGTAATGTTCCTTAAATATTAATTGATGTGTTGTTTTTGATGTGGCCCCTTTTATTAGTCTGAGAATCCCATTTAGAGCTTCTTATTGTGAGTGTACATTGTATTTTCCCTGGGTATGTGGTTTTTATCCTGCATTTTGTTCTCATTTAGGTCATTAGTCTAACTATATATAACTGATCCAATAACTGTCTTCAACACAAGACATTTTACAAGATACTGAGCTCATCTCAAATTTAGGATGTGCAAGCCTTTTTCCTAACCTGCTAGAAACAACCATGTCCAAATTATTATTGGGACAGACTGCTATCAGTTCATACCTTATTGGATTTTATGTATTGTTTATGGAAGTGTTATATATAAATAAAAATAATATATAACATGAAACATTATTTATGAACTGTACATATAAACCATCACTTCCTACTCATTTGTATTCCCCTGCAATATTCTTTATCTCTCATTCGTTTTTGCTTTTCTTTTTGATTTTACCATCCTGCATCTTTCTTTCATTTGTCTTTCAATGTTTGTTTGTATGATTCAGCACACACTTATTGCTGCTGTACCACTGTTGTTATTAAGCTGCTGTAACTCACCAAGCTCTTTGTTACTTTCCCGTTTCTATTCCTCTCTAGAACTCTCCTTTGCTGCAGAGCGCATGACTTCTTAATAAATATGAAAGTTTCTCCCTCCTCCTCATTGCATGAAAATTGCACTATCCTGTACGTATAATTCAGTCAAAACAACTGAAAGAAATCTCCAACTTGAGCCCTTTGAGGCTTTGTAATTGAATCTAACAAATGCGTACTCCGACATGGTTTCTTGACTCCATACTGAGCCTGTGATAGAAGGAAAACACGAGGAGAGAGCGGAGGAATCATAATCAGTCTTTCAGCACAAGTTCATCTGCCCCTCACACACCGCTTCCTTTTAAGACCCCGGTCTACAAAGAAGGGGTCAACAGCGGCATTCCTGCTTTGATATCAAAGGTCCCCTGGTTACTCATAGTCTGAACAAAAGCTTTTTCATCTGGCCACTGGGCAAATACCCTCCCCTACTCCCTAATAAAAGCAGGGCCCATTGATGTTTCAAAAAAGCCACTATGAGAAGATTGTTTGATAGGCCAACAAAGGAATTTTGAAAATAACTACCTTTTCATTCTTTACTGTTCATCACTAATTTTGCAATACCAAAATACTAAAAAACATAATCAAAATTAAAAGTAGATTTTTGATTATCAGCATTTTCACTTGTGACCATTAAAAAAGCAACGTTAGTAACATACAGTATATAAATGTTGAAAGATTAGTCTCACCTGCTCATGATGCTGCTGTGAGCTCTGTGGACACAGGCTCGATCTCCTTCACAGCCTCCTCAATCACCTCGATCACCTGCGCCATCACTTCTGCACACTTTACCGATGATGTCTCTGGTTGGCTGGCTACTGCCTCTGTGACTTGGCTGGGAGCGGCATTCTCTGCTGAAGCTGTCACCTGAGGTTCTTCTGTCAGCATTGAGAGTTTGGTTTCACTTGCAGTGCTCTCAGCTTTTACGTCTTCAGCCACAGGACCGCTGCTGTCAAACTCTACCACAGTCTCTTCTTCCACTGACAGTGCCTCAATCACCTGCGCTGTTTGCAGGACCACTTGGACTGGCACGTGAATCTCAAGCACTTTCTTTTTGTTGTCCTCTAAAGTCGCCTCTAATTGTGGTTTCACTTTCTCAGCTGTTTCTTTTACATCTGGTTCCTGAACCTCTGTGTCTTCTTTGCTCTGTTCCTCTTTGACCTGTTCAAGCTCTTCACCTGTCTGACTCTCTGCCTTTATCTCCATCACTTCTTCCACTGTGACAGTTTCTTCACTTACTTGTACCTCCACAGCTTTCTTCAACCCTTCTTCTGGTTTCTTCTCCTCTACAGAGACATCAAGGCTCTCTACAACCTCTACTGGGATTGTGTCAATGACCTCCATGGCAACACAGAGTGGCTGAGGTGACTTTGGTGCTGGTTTTTCGCAGACAACAGCAACAGGGGCGTCAGTGATAATAGGGGTCTCTGTTGCGATCTCAATCTCTTTCTCTGTTGTTGCTGAAGCCTGGACTGGTTCTAGGATGGTGTCTGTTGGGGTGGTGGGCTTTTTGGGTTCAGGCACGTCTTCTGAAACTTTATCCATGGCATCCTGAATGACAGTCTGGGCAATGACCATGCTGTGAGCCTCAATTTGAGTGGCCTGCTGGACCTCCTCCTTGATTTCTTCCATCTCCTCATTGGCCTGCTGAATGACTGCAATGACCTCTGACTCTGCTGTTTGAACGGTAGTGGTCTCCACAGTCTCTACAACAGTACCCTCCTCCTTGGTTTCCTGCACCTGGGTTGCTTCATCGCTGACTGGCTCTGACAGGGATGCATTTCCCATGGTCACCACGTCTGATGTTCCCACTTGGTCAGACGGGGCCACGAGGACTACTGTTTCAGTGATAATAACAACCTCCTCACTTGGAACAAATACAGGGATGGCTGGCTCAGTCTCTTTTGTGATGGTGGTCTCCTTTTTAACAATGATACTTTCTTCAGTAGCAGCAAGCTGCTCCATGTCCATTTTCACCTCCTTGGTTTCTACAGTTGGCTCGGTGACTTCTACGCTCTGGGTGCAAACAACTGTTTCAGGTGTTGGTGCAATGGAATTGACCACAGCTTTAGGAGAGTTCTCACTCATCGTGGCAGGCTGAAGGACTTCAGACTCCTCCGCAGCAGTGCTAACTATTCCAACCATCTCAATCTCAGGTTCATAGCTCTTACTGGCTGCTTGAACGTCTACTTCACTCATTGAATTTTCAACAACAGGCTCAAGCTCGCTGGGTTCTACTTGGTGCACTTGGGCCTTGAGCACTGCATCTTCTGTAACAGTGGCTTCCTCTGTACTTTCTGGCTTCTCTTCATTTGTCACCTCTGTGATTAGAGCATCACGGATCACAGCCACAGACTCTATGATGGGCATTGCAGGTTTCTCAAGAACCACTTCGGCAATGTCCTTGCTTCCTAGGCCAGTGCAGATAGCCACGGCCTCGTCACGCGCGTGTGGCTCCAGGATGGTATTTGTCTTGGATTTGGCATTCTCAGTTGGTGGTTCATATTCAGTTTTTTCGGTAGCTGCCTCTATTGGTACATCTTCAGCAGTCACAGATGTCTTGGGTGGAATTTCACTGATTTGGGCCTCTATGGCTGCCAGGACCTCATCTGCGCTCTCCAGCTTGGGTCCCTGAGGAACATGAGTGGTTTCAGCGGGTGGAGCTGGAGCGACAGGCTTCACCTCAGCTGTGGACAGTCTGCGCCCTAGAGCTTTAGGGAGCGGAGTAGCCTCATTCTCAGTTTCATCTTCTGCAATGTCAGTGTCAACAGACTTTGGCGTGGCAGCATTCTCAGCCTCCTCTGGGATGTCACTCAGCTCATCATGCTTATCATCAATGTCTTCGACAATGGCTGGGATCCATGAAGGGGATCTATCTTCAGCAGAAACTTTAATCTGGACTGCAGCTGGTTCTGTTGGTGCGTCCTGTTCAGCTTCAACTTGGTCATCATACTCTGAAAGAGGAACCACAGCTGGGGTGTCAGAGTCCTCCTCACCTGAGCCCTGTTCAGTGGAGGCTTGTTTTTCAGCCTTCTTCTTTCTGCGTCCAGGCAAGAATTTCTTCAAAGAGAATGATGACTCATCTTTTGGTGCTTCAGTGTCTGACTGGACTTGTTCTGCAGTCTCCTCTTGCTTTTCCTCTTTGGTCTTATTCTTTGACATAACTATGCGTTTCAGTGTGTCCCAGGCAGACTCTCTCTCAGGGGGGCTGCTTAAAGGTTCAGGGGATGAAACAACTTCGCCTTCACTCTCTGTGTTTTGGGAAGTGACAATGGCAGCCTCAGTTTTGCCCTCCTGCTCCCCTTCTAGTGCTGCTGCAGGCAAAAACTCTTCAATCTTGGTTTCCTCATCATCAGAATCAGAGGTCCTTCTAGTCCTCTTTTTGGGTCCCCCCATACACATTAGAGCCTCCCAGGAGACAGATGTGTCCATTTTCCTTTTTGGCTCCTCAGTGCTGCTGACCAGTTTCTCAGTGTTTTCAGTCTTTGGTTCTTCCTCAGTTGCCTTATCCTCCTTAGTCTCCTCCTCAACACTCTTATCTGCTAATGCAGCACTCTCAGAAGAGGACAGAGTGGCTGACTTTGCTGGCTTCTCACCTGTGGCTTCATCTTCGCTCTCAGAAGACTTTTTCACACGCTTCTTGGGTGTTACTAGTTTCTTGAAAGAGGACCAGGCAATGATACCCTCTTTTTTCTTCTCTCCATCAGAGGCAACTTCCCCTTCAGTCTCTTGGCTTGATTCATTCTGGGTCACCTCCACAATAACATGCTCTCCTGACTCCTCTGGAGATGAGGGCCCGCTGTCAGATTTTGGAGCCACTGCTGACTCAGTGGAGGATTGAAGCTGCTCATCTGCTTGCTCCCCAGACTCAGTGAGTTTGGTCTCAGTTTCTTTCTTGGTCTTCTGTTTCTTAGTTGAGAGCTTCTTCAAGCCAGCACCAGTGAAAAGCTTCTTCAGGGGGCTTCCCTGGGACTTTGCCTTCTCCTGTGAGGAAAGCAGCTCAGCCTCAGAAGTCACTGCTGCTGGAGCCTTCTGCTCTTCTGCACTAAGTTCAGCCTTTTCCTCTTCTTGTTTGATCTCATCAGTAGTAGGAGCAGGGGTTTCAACAGTGACCTCAGGCTCTGGGTTAGTCTCTGATTTGTCTTCCTCAGGAGTAGCTGGTCCCTCCTCCTTGGGCTCTGTTTTTTCTTCTTCAGGAGTTGCTGGTTCCACTCCCTGGGTTTCTTGGTCCACCTCATCCTTCTCCTCCTTTTCTTCCACAGCAGCAGTGGATTCTTCTGTCTTAGCTGTCTCCTCCTCCACAGCTGCATCCTTGTCTTCCTCCTCTTTTGTCTTTTTGACGCTGGCTTTCTTTCTTAGGTTAGAGAAGAGTCCTCCACTAAACAGCTTCTTGAAGGGGGACAGGGTGGTCTCCTGGCATGGTGGAGTGGTCTCTCCTTCCTTCTCAGCTCCTTCTTCCTTGGCTGCTTCATCAGTAGCTTCAGTGGCAGTGCCTTCAGCTGGGACATCAGTGGTTTCAGCTTTGTCACTATCTTTAATGACTTCGGCCTCAGCAGTAGATGCCTCTTTATCAGCTTCCTTTTCTTCAGCTGTGCTCTTCTCCTCAGCAGTTGCAGCCTCCTCCTCCTTTGTTGGTTCATCAGCCCCACTAACCTCCTCTCCTTCTTTATCTTTGACTGTCAGTAGCTTCACAGGGTCTTTTTCCTCACTTTTGTCCTTCTTCAGTGTAAACTTAAAGCCTACAAAGCGGAAGATCTTCTTGAAGCCAACTTCATTGGCGTCATCAGGTTTCTCCTCCGCTGCTTTCTCCTCAACAGCAGAGATGTCATTGGCATCAGGAGACTCTTTCTCCATTTTCTCGCCATTCACTTGAGGAGACACTTCATCCTGGTTGGTGTCCATAGTCTCAGGAGCCTCCTCATTCTGAGCCACAGACACACCATCTGGCTGGCCAACTGAAATGACCAGAAAAGAATAAACTTGATCAGTTTTCTCACTTCAGTTTTAATACTTCCTTCCACAGTTCCTACTATGCTACAGAAAGATAACTAACAATATAATCATGATATTCATATAAAGTGATTTGACCAGAGCTACAATTAATGATTGTAGCTAAAATCACTGGCCCAGGCAGCATAAATAATTCTGTTTTCAATAAAACTCTCTGTCATTACTCTTATGATAAACTCCATTTGGTTCTCTCCCTCCACTCTTCCTGTCACCCTCCTTCAGCAGTTTTATATCATTGATGAAAGTGTCATTGCCATCTGCAGATAATCAAGACGTTCTGCATAAAGTATTTGCTGAGATCCTGACCCCCTGAGCTGGTTTTATCAAGCATATGACTACTTAATTGCAATCAGATTGCATTTTTGTCCAGCTAAGCCTGTGCTATGTAAACACGCCAAAGAAATAAAAGTTTAGGCACTGATACAAATAAAACAAAACTGTAATCCTCAAAGGGAGCTTCATAGAAAATGTTGCACAATGACAGTAATGCTATTGGCAATTTGTCGATTATTATCCCAAAACACATTGTGAGCAGACCTATAACACAACTTTGCAATGGTACATTGTGTGAACCACTTCAACATTCTTTTGATGGTTAGGCTGGATCACTTATTCCATTACTGTGAGTAGTTTCCTGGTAGTTATACAAATTTAAGACAAATGACATATTAGCAGCTGAGATAACAGGCAAATACACACATGCAACACATACACACAATGTCTGCCTGCCATATCTGTCTGTGTTTTTACAGAGGGAGGTGTAGGGGGATGATGAGCTGCCAGTATCTAAAGCTTTTCTTCTTTTTTTCTCTGCCTTTCTCCTCAGATCTCACTACAGTCTGGACAGCCTCACATCTGATACCTCTGGACTATCAAAACAAATTCCCAGGACTTTTAATGCACTAACTATCAGCTTACCTTATTACACACACTGGAAAACACAAAAACACATATGCAATCCCCAAATCCATGCACACTGTGGGAACTACTGTGGGAACTGCCACTTTCCCATAACTGTCTACTAGCAGAAGCACATATTAAAATATAAATTATGAAATTCCCAATTCCCATCTGATTTGAAAATTGGATTCAGTTTGTAAACAAATCTGAATATATCTGTGAAAGATGACTGTGTTCTTGTCTCACACAAAAATGTAAAACTATGCGCCCACATCTGTCCACATCCTTTTGCTAAATTATAGGCATGAAGCTTCACTCAGTAGCACAGGATCCCTAGAATATTTTAGCTTTAAAATAGAAAAACCTTTATTTAATAGTTTACCTGATCAACAGAAGAAATTAGGTAAACTCTTTATCCAAACACTGCAGTGTTCCATACTAAATTTGTATGACAAAATAAAGAAGTGCTTTCATACACTAATGATGTTAGTGAGGGCACGCCCATATCTTATGTATAGATTTGACTTGAGAGGAATGTGAGCTATGCTGTTCACTCTGTGTATGGGGAAAATATTTTAGGATGTTCTAAACATAATCTGAATTTAAATACAGGGGGACTTCAAGAATGTTTATTTGTTTTTCAGTTAAACTGCATCTCAACTGTGCCCATGTAGGATTCAAACCAAACAATACAGGCTTCTACTACTACCCCTCCTTAAGTCCCAATCCCCTTAACCCAAATTCCACCACAGCAGGATGGATGGGAACCCACCCCCTTCCCAAGACACACGCTCATGCAAACACAATAGCCTTCTAACCCTCTCTGGCCTCCGAAAATAAAGGAAGGGGGGTGGTCAACTTTTCTATTATTGAGACATACTGCAGCTTGGAGGAAGTTTGCTGACTTAACCAAACTGATGTAAACATGGATAAAGAAATGCCTGGGTGATTTATAAAATACATCAGTGTCACATGACAGTGGCTCTCTCTCACATAGGGGTTATTTTCAGGGTACTTGTCCAATCAAACAGCTGTTTAGCAAGCAAGTCAAACATCATATAAAAACTACTCTGTGCTATGTTCATCTAATATGAAGCCTGAGTACAAACATAAATTCAGCTCAACTATGCCTTAATGGCAAATCCCTGCTAGTGTACATAATTAAACCAGTTCCTCTAAGCTGTTTTCATTGAATTTCCGGTGCAGTAAAGAGTTTTTCAATGAAGACGTCTGTGTGTGTGTGTGTGTGTGTGTGTATGTAGGAGGGGTCAGACTGTTAGTAAGCCAGATGAGACCATGTGTGTCTACATGTATAATAAAACAGGAGCCATGTTGATTTAACAGACTACTGGCATTTCTCCCGTCTTTTTGATCTTTGTTTTCCGGCCCAACCTTTTCTTTACAGGCACACAACTGTTAACATGCCTAGATTGATTTGGTTTGTAGGGGGGAGTTAATGTGCGGTGGAGGAGGGTGGGTGTTTTGAATAACGACTGTACCAGAAAGAATGTGAGTGTGAGGGGTGACGCTACAGGGGGTGAGGAGGGGACAGTTAAGAGATGAAGGGGTGGTGTTGGTGGGGGAATTGCCCTGGGGCCGAAGCCCTAACTTACATTAGAGGGTGTTACATATCTCAGACTCACACATTTATAGTTGAAATGCTTCTGGTCTGCTGGAGACAGGGTTCGTTTATGTGTGAGTGTGAGAGCGTGTGGTAAGGCGATGCTCTCATATTAAATATAATCGCCGCACAAAATAAACAATTGTTGTAAATCTACTCCAGTCTCCAGCGAGATCAGACAATGTTTCTGTTGTGGCTGTTTCAGCACTAGTGTGGGTTTGTGTGTTGTTTAAGGGGGGTGGGGGGCAGTTGGGAAGCTGAATGGCAGCTATTCTTTCAAGACACTATTTACAAACTTTGTAAAATATATGCAAATCCATGTTGTAATTAATTTACTGGAGCAGAATCCCTTTAAACAAAAGAAGTCAGTTAAAAAGAGGGCAAGGAGACACCCCTCACCCTCCCCCAACAGACCCTTGTTAGCGCCCCTCTCTGAATCAAAGGTGTGGTCAAAGGTGGCTCCAGGGGACCCTACATATCAACAACAACCACTGTTGCACTATTTGCCTTTCCCTTATCTCATTAACATCAAGTTGAAGTCTGATGTGACTGTATGTTGATTTAGCCCACAGCAAAATATATACAACACTAATGTTTATCTATTAATATCAGTGCTTTGGTATTCCATGTATGTGCAGAAACCAAAACCTGGGGTCACTATGAAGCAAAACATTCCAGACCTGCTCCATTTGAACCATCACTCCCAGTTATAAGGGAAGAAGAAGAATCTGCCGTGGCATTTAATTAATTCCATACGCCCCTTTCTCCTCCCTCCCTATCCTCTGCAGCTAAGCTGAGTAACCCCACTGGGAATTAAGATCCCACTCTAATCTAATAAAATACTTCACATGACGGGGCGCAGGGAGCTGGCTCGGATGGTGACATGAGCTAAAAGCAAGCTTTGAAAATATTTCTGTGAATGCATCTTCATCTGGCAGCTGATACTGTGTGTAATACTTTCCCCACCAAGACATTTGGCAGTAGTATAGGATGTATACTTCAGAGTTCAGGGCTCTCAGCAGTTGGCTTTGGCAAGAGATGGTAGTTACAGCACTGTGAATGGTATTTGTACAGTAGATAAACAGGTTTTTACTTTAGAAGATGAAAGAGGAGGATGTTTTGTAAGAACTACTCGCATTCTGTAAAGCCAGTGGTGATGCACAAGAATGATGATTGACCACTTGATGATACACTTTTAAATTCAAGCTCATAAACATGATTAAATATAAGTTAATGAAATAAGAAAACTACAGCAAACATTACTTTACTTTCTACACAATGAGGCTCTAAAGTGACAAAGGAAAGCCATCTCCAGTTTGCCGGTGTTGGGACATCTACAATCCACAATGCTAACTAACCACACCCTCAGGACAACAATGCCTTCGGCTATACTCACTCATATAAGGAGAAACCACTGCTTTGGGTCTTAGCCATATCCTAAATAAATGACTAAAAGCCAACAAATATTATCAAAAGTTTCAACTTAACCAATTATATTTTGCATTTTATATTCTACTTCACAATAAAGCAGTCAAATATTATTAGCCACGTTAAAGAGAACTCTCAATTGTTCAAATGTAATAAATGAGATCTTATTTAATCATTGTTCTTACCTGTTAGAGTTATTGTTCCAAGCATTGGTGAAACTCCAAAAAATCCTTTCACCAAAAAATTACAAAAATGATAAAGATACCACAAAGTTGTAGATGATTAAAGAGAATATTTCAAAATAAATTGTCTATTTGGTCGCTCTATTGTTTTCCTGCACTTCTCTGCACGCTCAGTAAAATCTATAAGATTTGCTTCTTTGAGTTGGCTCCAGCTTAACTAGTAAACTCAGTCTGAGGGCAGCAGCTGTGTCTCTCTCTCTTCCAGCACTTCTCAGCCAGTATGAACAGAAAAGAGGGCTCCACACACACATTTCAACAGACTGACACACATGTCATGTTAGGACCACCCCTGCCTCCCTCTTCCTCCCACCTCCCTCTTCTTTATTCAGCTGTTCTGAATGAGCACCCCCCCATCCCCACACCCTCCCTCAGACCTCACCATCCACTTGGGATGACTGGGGCTCATCATATGTGATCTTTCAAGGAAGCATTCATGCTTCCAAAAAAAAGCACCTATTGTAGATGTTCACACTCCATATAACCCCCCTCCCTTAATTCCTCACCCTGCGTCATATACAGAAACTCATACACATAGTTTCATTGAAGGGAGTAGGGGTGCTACAGTCGCCTTCTCTGGCCTTAATACCCATGTGTGTCCTCATTTACATTTACATTTAGTCATTTAGCAGATGCTTTTATCCAAAGCGACTTACATATGAGGAAGACAATGGAAGCAAAAAGCAGCTTCTCACAGATTAAAAAAAAAACAACTTAAGCACCCACCCCACCTTCTTGCCCCTCTACGAGGAGGCGACCTAGCTCTCGCCTATATCTCATGGCTCATGTCATTGGCCTTGTAGAGGAATGCTGACAGAGGCAAACCAGAGGGAATTTCAGGAATTTACTTTAACACTTTAACTCCATTTGTTGCTAATTGCAAATGGTTGTTTTTTTCATCCCAATTCTTTAAATCAAAACTGATAAAACAGTAAAAGTTAGTTGACTGTACACTGCCCTCATTCCAAGGGCCTAAACCCAACCAATGAATGGGAGTGCCATACAGTTGCCGCCTGCCCCCTTTGAATGTTAATAGGCCCCTCTCAATTACTCCAATGCAGACACATTCAGCTTTTGTCTGAGGGGGGAGGGAGGCTAGAAGGAATCCAGATAAATGCTCAGGTAAATACCAGTATAATCAGATCTGTCTCACTTCAGCATTGTCCCAGAGGAATGTGTGAATTTCATCTAGAGGGCTCCAAAATGGGTGACAACAGTGGTAATCAAGTACCGTCTGAAAGCCCTCGCTGAATGTGTGTATGTGCATGCTTTTAAATTTGGGCACAGTATACACACTGTGGGCAATCTATTGCCCAGCGTAGCTGCAATAATCAAATAAAGTGTCAGCTCCAGGTGCTAAGTTATTGAAGTGTCAGCAGTGATTTGCATACAACAGGAAAACCCGGTTGTTCCTGAAGCTCTAAAAAATTGACATTTTCTAAATGTTCTAAGGTACAAACCAATAAGGCAATTTAAAATCAAATCAGGTCACAGTACGATAACTAAGAAAAGCTCTCAGGCAAAATTTGGGTGAAACTAATCCTTTTATTTTCTCTTTATCCAACTCCACTTCCTGTGAGATCCACTGAATTAAGAGAACCATGAATACCAAGATCTATACCCATGAATGGAAGGCTTCATGGTTTTTATCAGAGAAGTGAGAAAGGGCAAGTTGAGGGGGAAAGGAAAGAAAAGAGTCACACATCTAATGAGATACTGTATAATATTTTTAGAAGAAAGTTCCAGAGGATAATACAATGAACCTAAAATGAATTTAGGCTGTGCATGGCTGGCATTTTTGCTCTTATCTCTAGTCTTAGTAACTTAGTTAGATGTTTTAGGTCTAAGTATATAATTTAATTCTAACAGTGCATTAATAGGTAGCATCACGTTAAGAGTGAAATCCTATGGGTATATCAGGAAAGACCCATTCATTTGATCACAGTCATTTTCTAAGAATTTCATTCTGACACCCAAGTCAGGCTTTCTGTTATTGCAGTGACTCATCTGGTAGATATTTCACTATCTGTACTATACTACATAATGACCACTATGACAGTACTGTATATTATGCTGAATGGACAGTGAGTCAGACCAAAGGGAATTTAGGGTTTGCTGAGAGTACCTCTGTTGGGTCAGCCCACAGCTTCCTTTTCCCTCCCAACTTCCTTCATATGACTCACTCACATCAGTCACATTCCTAGACTTCCATACATCCTGAAAGACTTGAATGTAGGCACAGTTTCAGGCTGAGCTGTATGAGAAATACTGTCGTAAAGAATCCATATGGTTCATTTTGGAGTTACAGGACAAGGCTGGCATTTTTAAAAATATATATATTTTTTAATTATCAACATATCCTACAGGAAGATAATAACCAGCTCTGAATTGATCCTGCTAACAAGCGTGTCTACATGTTGCATTGCTCTGCTATAACTTATGCCTTCTTGCCATAGACCACCATTGTTATCAAAAAACACTTAAAAACATCCTCATGACTATGAAGTAATGAAGACTAAATAAACACCACTAACGTAATCCTTTAAATTCACATAAATGTTTTGCTTATCTCTTATTCTTTTTGGTCTAAGTGCTAATTTGATTAACCACTTGAACTGTATGAACCTGCCATGGCCAGCCATTACAAATTAATGGTCTGCAGCCAAACATTGTTCAAAATCACATGCCTTTTTTCTAAATTCAAAAAGGGCTTCAACTACTGTGTAGTTCTACTGAGTATTATCAAATAGCACCCATGACATGTCCCCAGAGCCCATTGTGACATTTTAAAACTATGCACAAGACATCTGGACTATGTCTATTTGATGGAATGGTGCAGCCATATAAAAATTAAGTCTTTGCTTTCATTATTTCACTCAGTGTAAACATCATATAGCTTAACGAGCTGATACAGATACTGTCATACAGAGTGGAATAAGATGATTTCAACAACCTTAAAGCTACTTACGGGAAAATAAAAGGGGAAAACAATATATCATGGGGTCAATTTAAATATTTGTTGTTCTCCTTCTTTTACTTTCAATGCATAAATCTTAATGTAATTAAAATAGGCTGCCATAACAAAACTAAATTAATGTTAGTGTGTTTTGTATTTAAACTGCAGTTAAGTCAGGATAATACAGGGCCAAGTCTGGGGGGGTGACGCCCCACATATCTTGATAAATCAGAAAACGTGCCTGAGTTCAGGAATGTTTGAGGAGGGCTCTTGAATGGTCTGGCGGGTGGGGGGTTGGGGTGCTGGGCGGAGGGGTTTTTTGTTGCCTGTAAAGAAGCGAATGACATCATTGGACAGCACAGAAGAAAACGCCTCGTACTCTTCCAAGAACTGGATAGCATGATGTTGAAATAATTGGAGGAAAGGGAAACAAGGGCCAGGAGTGTGTGAAACGGCCCGAGATCAGAGAGATTTTTCACTCAATACCTCTCCTTTCTTCTCAATTTTCTTATTCTGTTTTGCTCCTTTTACACCATCGCTTTTATCTCCCGAATCTTCACTCCAGTCATCTTAAATCCTTCTCCCTCTCTATCACTTTCCCCTCTGTTTCTTCTATCTTCTTGAGCCCCCATCCCACCCCTCCTCCTGTTTGTGTGTGGACCGGAGGGATGGATAAGAATGTCGGACAGGAAACAGTGATTTCTTGACATCACTGTTTCCTCTTCCTTTTGCCCATTTCCTCGAGTTACATTTCATTCTGTACTCTGCACAGTCTGTCCAACAACCTTTCCGCCTTTTCTTGCTGAGATTATGTGTGTACATTACGTGATGTAGCGTGATGAGGTGTACACTGTAGTTGTGACGTCCCAGATTCGAGTATTGCGTGACAATCATTTGTTTATGTTTGCTGTAAAACAATGGAGGCTCATGTTTACAGCTTTCAGCATTGAGAGAGAAGGTGTTGGTTCCATAAAATAAATATTATCTTGCACGTAACTGGAAACAGTTAAATTTGAGATCAATTATGTGTGATTCTGCTACTGTTGGTCCAGTTAAAGTCCTAAAACCTATGACAAAAACTGTGCTTTTAAATTTGGGTGAAGAGCAGAATTTCTTGCTGAGGGGTATGTTTAGCCAGTCGTTGCCATCTGTTCTACTTGCATTCCTGTAATATCTGCATCAGCAATTTGGCATTCCAGTTGTTGTTATGCATCATCTTGTCATCCAGTACAGACTGAATTGTAAGAATGGGGAAGTGGAAATCTAAAGAAACCCCTCCTGGAGCTTGAAAAGGCGTTGGTCCTCATTTACAAAAAAAGGTTAAAAAAACCCAAATACGTTGTTGATAAAAGTTCCTTGGCATCTTGCTCAACCCAAAAAGCAGCTCATCTCGTCTCTGATCCTACCAAGAGGGTTCACACTCCCAACCTAGCTGTATTTTATGAGAATTTGCCCAAAAATGTTCTTCACAATTGCTCTTATCCTTCATGCTCTTCCTGGCTGCTTATCCATTTTCCTTACCTCAGCTACATGCATCTCTGCTTAACATAAGGATTTGGCTGAGATTCACTAACTTGTGCTTGATCTACACTCAAAAATTGTTGATCTTTTTTGCTTGATTCATTTAATCTCAATCGCAAGTGCTTAAATCAAATTTTTCTTGAAGCGGCCAATGGAGGGAGTAATTCCACTTGTTTCCACAACAGTTTTACTTGTTTTGGGACTTTTCTAGAAACAAATATCGGTAACTTAAGACAAGGTAGAGCATGGCAGTTCGCTGAAGTATGGAGTATCCAGCACCAGGAACATTAATTCTTGCATCGAGGACATGTGAAAAACCTCACCTCACTGACACATTCTTGGCACTTATTTAAAGAAGATTTTATCATTAATTGCAAAGTAAAAATATCTTATGATATGGTAGTGTATGGATACTTGCTATATTGCAACAGGGGCCATAACAATATTAAAGAAGGAGGAGAAGGAGGGGTCAGTTACATTCCTGGTCCATTCTCTCAATCCTCCTGTGCCTGGGGTAGGTTAGGGATTGAGGAGGGAGATTAGGTTCCCTGATGCCGGGAAAGATGAGAGAGGAGCGCCTATGGAGAAGAGTGGGTCCTGGGGGGTCTGAGAATCCCTGGTGAGAGTCTACCATGAGTTTCACCTTATTACTGTAATTTTAGGCCCGGTGTATCTGGGACACTCCTTTTAATACTCCTAGGGATGCACTCCCTACAAACTATTAACCTCATGTTAACAGACTGTTTGTGTATCAAGCAGTCCAGTCCATTTATTTTATACAATGACTGCTAATAGTGTCTATGGACACAACAGCATCTGCTTTTTCTGCAAAGTGCCCAGTTAAAAGTAACTTCTGAGGCTCTGAGGCAGAGTCATTTATTGTACAAACAAAACCGGTCTCAACAGCAAAAATTAACAACATCTGCAGGTATCATCAGTTTATCTGGGAGTGATGTTAAGTTGAGATATTGTGCAATTGCTAACTCTTGTCATGTTTTTTTTGGTTTTTTTTACATGTAACTAAATAGCTTTGTTACTTCAAGTGAGCTAATCTATATTGATTCTGCATGAACCACTTCAGTCAAAGATTTTCAGGGATGCCAACCTCGGTCAGTCACTTTGGTCCAGACAAAAATACTGCAACAACTAATGGATGGATTACCATATAGACATTCATGGCAAACATTTATGAATTCTGAGGTGGTGGAGATTTGGATGTTTGGTAATTGTCAAGGCAAAGTGAGTGTTACTGTATGATGTCTCAGATCATATATTACAGTATATATAGTATATAGTATATAGTGCTTTATATAACAGTATATTGGGCAATTGGCCATCAGTGTTTTGGTAGTTGCAGTCACTGGAGAGATTAGATTTTTTTATTAATTTGATGTCAGTTGATAAGGTTATTGCTGATGTTCTGTCTAAATAGCTTAATCTAAATAGCTAAAATGTTGTTGAGGTCAGTTCTGGTGAAAAAAATGCCTTCTGTCTGATCAGTTTAGAGGCTGAGACAGCAGTTGAAAATTGGCAGCTTTCTAACAGACTTCTCTTATCCGCTGAAGCGTACCCTTAAAGCACCCGCTTTATAAGAAAGGACTAAATAAAACATGCTGCACAGATGAATATAATTGAAGTAATGACTGGACAATGAGGGATCTTGAGGGGCTGAGGGCCTTTTAAGCACTCCAATCTAAAACTCTGCCTCCCAGACACTTTCCTCTGGGATCACTTCCTTTCTCTGAGGAGAAGAAGAAATCACTTTGACATCGTGAAGCAAGTTGATGGATCTGTGCAAATGCAGTACAAACCAAGGACAAAAGAACTCCTCCCAGTAGTATGAGTACAGTAGAAAAAGATGTACAAGAACACCTTAATAGGAAACGTTGCCTGTAATGAGTATTGTCAGTTGGAATGTAAAAGGAATATGGGTGAGAATCCAAAAGTAATGATTCGGCAGCTGGATTGTGTTATAACGACTGTACAAGTGAAGCCTTATTGGCAGAGATCAGACAGTGCTTAAGTGAAGGGAGAGGTCCCTTCCACAGGCATGATGAACGTTTTGGCAACACGACCATGTCTGTCCCCAGGGCCCGAGCCTGAGTAAGTCCATCCTGGAATTAAATCATGGCCACACACACATATACACACACACCTACAGTACGAACAGACTCCAATTCACCTCATAAAAGTTTATACCTGCAAACAAAAAAGAAATAAAAAATGTAGCACAAAGAGACTCCAGTGAATAATTTCTGACAATCCATGACACACCTGGGACCAACAGCATTTGAAAAATCTATCTTACTTTTTGACATAGATGGACTATATCAGTATGTAGTACAATTTTGGTGCTTTTCCATTACCAGTACCAGCTCAACTCGACTTGCTTTTTGCACAGTTTTTCATTGCAGATAGTACCTCCACAATAGTACCTGGTCATCATAGCGACGCCACAGGAAACTGCCGTGACGTAGTCTTCTACGCGACACACACCTGCTACCCACACACACAGGACAATGGAGGAAATCGAGTGCCTGCTGTTTTTGATCCTCGGGATGTGGCTGTTTCTCACAGAAAGAAGACAAACGTTGTTTCAGGAGAGGCTGAGGGCAGCAAAACGAAACACTTCCGAGTTGCCATGATAGTAATGCGTATATCACGCAATCTCTGGCCAAAGTATTTCAAAATGGCGGGGTTATTCAGGATACGCCGTCTGGCGTGTGCAATGCTGACGCAGTGAACAGTGACGATTCTCTCTGACCAATCAGCAGTTTGCCGTGTTTTCACGTGACATTATAGTATTGCCTTAGCTGGCCTCAGGTGAAAAAAAGTATCTGGAAGGAGGTACAGGTACAACTTGTACACAGTGGAAAACAAAACAAAGACGAGTTGAGCCGAGGCGAGCTGGTACTGTGTAGTGGAAAAGCGCCATTTGTCACATTATACAAAATTCGGTTGTGACTACTACTTGCTTTCACTATTGATTCATATATCTATTCCCTTTTCACTGAATATATGTATCGTTTGGTCTATAAACTGTCAAAATATGTGTCCATCATTAGTTCCTAAGGTGTCTTCCAGTGGCAGTTTTTCTGAGCTTAAAAACATAAAAGGGATTCAGTTTATCATAATATGACATAAAGAAACATTTCAAAAACTCCCACTGGAGAAGTTTTATTTGATAAACAAATTAATCAAAGCATGTATTTTCTGTCAATCAACTGTTTGATTAATAGTTCAAACACCAGCACAGTACAGTGAGTGACAGAAAGTTTAGAACATCATGGCACTGATCTTCGGCACCACTTTGGGTTCGGGAGGCAGACACCATCTCCACATTTAAGAGCAGGCTAAAGACTTTCCTCTTTGATAAAGCTTATAGTTAGGGCTGGCTCAGGTGAACCTGAACCATCCCTTAGTTATGCTGCTATAGGCCTAGACTGGCGGGAGACTTCCCAGGATGCACCTCTCTCTTCACCTCTGTCCTCCTCTCCATCCGTATGCATTCTTATCCCATAAATGCATGTTAATAACTTGACTTCTTCTCTCTCCCATAGTTTTGTGCTTTCTCGTCCCTCTCTTCTTTCTTACTGTCACTTTCAGCAGGTATTTCAGCGTCCGGAGATGTATCTGGATCTGTGACTATGGCGACCTGCTGGGGCAGTGCTGCTGTGTCTATGGTGCAGGGGATTAGTGGCTCGGGTCCTGCTTGTTGGGCTCCACCTGGAGCTGCTCGGTTGTCCGTCTGGACCCATCCTCTTCCCTTATGTTTTACATCCTAAACTTTTCATCATAATTATATATACACTACAATTCTGCCATTATTGTATGTGCTATGATTTTCTGCTATGAATCTATTCTGTACTCACGACATCTATTGCATGTCTGTCCGTCCTGGGAGAGGGATCCCTCCTCTGTTGCTCTTCCTGAGGTTTCTATAATTTTTTCCCCTGTTAACAGGGTTTTTTGGGTAGTTTTTCCTTGTTCGAGTCGAGGGTCTAAGGACAGAGAGTGTCGTATGTTGTACAGATTGTAAAGCCCTTTGAGGCAAATGTGATTTGTGATATTGGGCTATATAAATAAAATTGAATTGAATTGAATTGAATCTTCTTTTGGACTGACAACTTACAGTACCAACTTGTACACATACGTCAATGAATGAAATCAATGAATTGATTTCATGTGGTGAACCGCAGCCATCTGGTCCCTTGAGTAGAATGAAACAAACACACATGCACTATTTGACCTTTGAATTATGTCCAGCATTCATACAAATAAACACAAACTGCTATGAACATAGGCACACACAAACACAGTTAGCATTCTCTCCCTCTCAAGCCTTCCAGAAAACTTCATCTGTCCTCTTTTAGAGTCTGTGAGCCATCTGGGAGGGGCCGACAACGCTCCGGCCAGTGAATTACATCAGCTATGATGTCAGTCTTTGGGCTCCCACTGCACCCCATGTGTCCACACCCCTGAAACCAGCAACACAAACACACATGCAGGATTGTACGCACGTCTACATGGAGAACACAGCACACAACAAATGTTACTGTTACTAATGTTAGTAACATGCGAAAAGATCGACATGGTTACGTTAACAGCACGTTATTTAATGCTGTACACAAAAAGACAAAACTTGAAGTGATAATAGGGTTGGGCTGATGAACGATGCCATCGTCCATCGCTGATGGCTGACAGCTGACAGCCAACGACCACTGAGCCCTCTACTATTGTAACATCGTGAGTTAAAAGCCCACCCCTTTTTGGCAAGTAAAATCTTGTTACTGAAAGTGCAATAAAAGCCTTGCAATAAACGCTAATAAAAGTAGTTTATCACTATGACTAATATTTAAAATATTTTTTTATAATCATATGAACTGCTTAATGAGGCAACATAAGCATAGTGTTAACCGTTCCTTGTGCATCTTTCAGACCGTGGTCTCCATGTTGATGCTAACCTTGGGGCTAACCACCTTTACAGCCATGGGAACATCTTGGGTATTGTGGAGCTGCAGAGTTTATTCATGAGGTAACTGTAACCTACACTCTACTGCCACTAGACAACTTCACTGCTAACCTGTCCCTGCTCCGATCTCCAACACACCTGTCTGATCCAAGCGCAGTCACCGTCACTCTCTCTCTCGCTCACCCACACACTCACTACGCACTGCCCCCAAGAGCCACGCTCCTCTTATAACGAATAGGGAGAAAGAAAAACGAAGACCGGGTCAACGATGTCATTGTCCATCCCGATGTTTCACTGTGGTCATCGTCATATGCCAATTTGATAGACATCGCCCAACCCTAAGTGATAATATGTCTCATTTTGATTGAATTTGTTGGAATGCACTTTGTTATACACTGACGCAATAGGTGGCTCTCTCTTTATCTTTATCTGTCTTTACTCCTCCCAGCTCTTGCTCTTTGGTTGCCTCTCTCTTAGCAAAAACATTTTTGAGTGTTCCCCTCAAAACTCTACTTTCATGTAAAATTTATTCAGTTCCTTTCTGTCTAACAACCCGGTGTAAACTCTGCATTCCTCCTGCCTGGGTTTTCTCAGCACATCTGGCACTCAAAGAAGGTTAAAACAAACTTTAAGAATGATTTTCAAAAGGTATTTGAGCCAATTTGTTATCTATGTTTTATGTAAAACTGTGGGCCTCCCAAGAAGAAGCCCCAAAGTCTTTGCACAGAAGAAAAGAAGCAGCAACCATGCATTTGCTCTTTAAAAGACCAATACCATACCAAGTAACAACAAATCCAAACAACTCTGAGCTTGGATTCAGTTATCAATGCAGTGCTTACATCTTATTTTTTGTCCTGCATTTTCAGGATTTCTCAATAAGCAAATTACGACTGACACATCCCATCCCCTTTGCAAGGCATGGTCACCTTGTGTGAACCAGCAGATTCATTGTGTTTGTATTCAAGAGGTTGACTACTGACGCACGCACTGGAAAATGTTAACTCCAAATCATCCTCATACTCTGATATTAAACAAATACTTTTCTGTAATTTAATTAAACATTCCATGACAGATGATAAGAGTAAAATATTTTTGCTGCAACGTATATACCTTCTCTTTGCTTTTCGTACAGTCACACAGTCAAAGTATACTTCGACTAATTGACTTTCCCACTATGAATGCCCATAAAAGTCTGCAGCAGAGACCGATAATATCAAAAATGGCCACAGAACCAACAGGTATTGTTTTTTTAAGAAAGTGAGTTATGTGTCTCATTCCAAGTTGTTGGAATACTATAAACAAGGCTGTCACTTGTCAAGTTATCTAGGCTGGTGTGTAATGTGTTTGGGGTGTGGCACTTTCCCACCGGACTGGTCCTCTGTAAACACTCTGGTATACCTGATACAGAGAGATTATGGTTGTGTGCTTGCATATGTGTGTGCTTGCACCCATGTGTGTATGCTCATGTGTCAGTCTTTTGATCTGCAGCTTGTCTTTTGTTGTTTTTCATTGTTATCAGAGTGATTCCTCTGCTCTTCCTGTCTCCCACAATGCATTGCTGTCTTTATCAGGCTGCACAAGAGGTAAAGAAGTGCTGGGATATGAGACCCCTGCATACCTTCCATTCCCTATCTTCGCTAATTTTCCCTATTGTGTATCTCCCTTCCTTTCACTCCCCTGCATTCTGCACTCATTTAGTCTGTGGCAGTGAAGTTCTTTCACAACTTTAGTTCTTTTCTGTTGTATCTCTCCTGTTTTCAGTCCTGATAGTGAGAGCTCAAGGTTCTATAAGGTCTTTATCACTCAGCTGGATCGTTGATTGGTAGGCCAGGTCAAACTTCACGGGTCCACGGATTTAACCCAGTTAAATCAGTAGAGTGGGATCCCTTTGCCACGACTCTCAAATGGGTCTGAGCCGATCCACTATCAGCTCTGATCACGTGGTGCGGCATTATCATCTCAGAAGAAAAACATGTTTTTTTGAGGCCAGAAGAAGAGTGTGCAGTGCAGAAAAAATGACATGTATTTTTCCTCTGATTAAGTTATTAAGTTTAAGTTAAGTTAATTATGATTAAGTTAATATATGAACATCGGGTTCAGGTTGGTTTTCGTTCACTTCAGATCAGGTCCAAAACTTTGGACTATTCTGGTCACGTAGAGTATAGGAGGAGCAGAACTAGAGGCTGCTAAGTTTCGAAGGGTAAAGCCACACCAAATGTAGGCAAGGCTCAGTATTCATGTTGTATGATAGGCCGCAAATCACTTGGCATGTTGGAATCACATGTGGTGACAGTAGTCAGAAACAGGCAGAAATCAGATCAAATAAAAGTTTTCATCAAACTATACTAGACTTACATACAAAACAGAAAGGACTATTGCATATTATTTTTGCCTGAAAATCTGCACGCAGTGTCCATTTCTATTGTGTTCAAATGTTATATTAATGTTAATTAATTAATGCTATTATATTACATTAACCTTAGGGCAATACAACTTGGTTTTGTGTACATGAAAGCAAATGGTATGCAGCTTCTATTTGTGTATGCATTAAGTGCAAAAGATCTAAGCATTCCCAACAAGGTAAATATGTGGTTCTCCTCTTTTCTGTTCTACATCTTTCCACATTACTAATTAACTTAAACTATATGTCCACACAAGCAACAATTTCAACAACCAAATCTCTCTCCACTGGTCTACGTGCCACATCCACTCATACACTTTGTAGCTCTGCTCTGAAGAGGGTATAGGGTTACTCTGTAAACGGAGCGAATCGCTTCATTAAATAGTTTATTAAATAGGTTATTTGACAGAGCGGTATGTGACATATCTCTGTGTTTTAAGTAGTATAGGATTACCCCTTCCTCTGGGCCATAACATATTATGAAGTGTGCAGGTTGCTTTGTGCAGGACCCGGGTCATGGCCTGCTAAATATTTTGGAACGGTGTACAGGCCCCCGCTGCCCGCCCAGATTGAGGGGGACACGATAGACATGGCAAAGAAAATAAACAAATGCAGCTTTGGAGAAAGGAGGGCGCTGCAGGAGATGGACAGAGCAGGCTGGTGCACATGTTCATTTAAGTGGCAGAAATCAATTTAGCAATTACTGGTTAATGATTATCACAGATTACTGATTCAAAAATGTTCATTGTGTCCTTAGAGTATATTCTACAAGACCACAGACACTCCTCTTTAAATATTTCCACTTTATGAGAACAATGTTTTGACTAGTCCATTAAACAATGAGACAAATGAGACCTACTTCTGTGTTCATTAGCTTCTACTACTTCCAAGTCTGTGCAAAGGTATTGGGAGGTTCAGTGAAAACCATCTTTTAAAAAAACAGGGTATTTCTTTCAATTTTTGCCAAATTTAAATTGATATTTCTGCAGCTGGTCACACGCAGAGATGTGATCTGAGCTTCAAAATATCCATGCATCTGTCCTGAAGTGCAGCATCACACTAAGACCGAGTACAAATTTACAAAATGGGTGAATGTATATGAGTTTTACATTTACATACAATCACTTGATGGCTTAAGGAATAGTGAAGGAAACAGGGAGAGAAAAAAAGAGTTCATTGGTGTTTCCAAGTGTGTGTGTGTGTGTGTGGCTCCTATGTGAAAAGTCCATGTAGGTGTCCCCTATCTGTTGACAAAAGGATTAGTTATGGATCAAGTAGATCTTGCATCTGCAGACAAGAGTTTGCACACACGCACACTGAAAACTGACCCCAAACAAACAAGCTTCCCTTCTGCCACTGCTGAAGAAAGCCCAGACACAAACCCAAATATCGCCACTACTTACCCCACTGACCATAGGAACATCACCCAAAGTCACACACTGTAAATAACCAGTATTGACGGGAAAGACACACACGTATATACACACACCTTCTGCCAGCGTGTTGTCCTCTGAGTGTCCATTCAGACTGGTCATGCTGGAGATTTGTCCATTGTTCTGTAAAGGCTGAAAAAGACAGGAAAAAACAGATTAAAAAAATGAAAAAGGAAACACATGGGTGGTCAGTGTTTTCCTTTGAAGGAATAGTTTGACATTTTGGGAAATACTATTATTCACTTTTTCACGAGTTGGATAAGAAGATTGATACTACTATAATATCTGTGCGCTAAGTACAGAGATGGTGTCAGTCAGGAGGCAATTAGCCTAGCTTACCATAAAGACTTGAAACAGAGGGAAACTTAGCCTGGCTCTGGACAAAGTTGAAAAAATCTGCCTACGAGCTCAGGTCTGTGTGTCCAGTATGGAGCTTAAGCCAGAAGGCGGTAAGCTTAGTTTACTGTAACTTAGCAGAGAGACCAGAAATATGGATAACATGTAGCTTGGCATTGTTCAAAGTTACCTACCAACACCTCTAAAGCTCACTAATTACCAAGTTCCATATAATTTGTTTAATGCGTACACAAAAAAATGGAAATATTTCTCGATGAACAAGTTTATCTATCCACCCAGCACCTTTCTGTCCACAGGTTACAACAAGACTTGTTTTTACATTTCTGTTTGTGTATAGATTAAACAAACACTCTAAAATGTGTTAATTAGTCAGCTTTAGAGGTGTTGATGGGAGTATTTTTGGACCCCTGCAGGCTAGCTGTTTCCCCCTGTTTCCATTATATGCCAAGCTACAATAGGCTAAGCTAACCGCCTCCGGGCTCTTGCTCCATATTGAACACAGATTTGAGAGTGGCACCAATCTTCTCATCTAACTCTCAGCAAAAAAGGGAACAAGTGTATTTTTCAAAATGTCAAACTATTTCCTTAAGGCATTCGAGACAATGACAGCCGTCACTAAAACACTAACACTGCTTGTCACCATTCACAACCATACATACACTTTATAATGGTATTCAAATAATGCAAACCACACCATAAATGCCTTTATCTCAATCAAGCCATCATGTTTTATGATCAGTGAAACAGCCTGCCAGGATGCTATTAGATCCTTAAATGGTTTGTGTGCTGCCACTACATTACACGTCTTTAAATAGTTTATTAGCAGGCGGTAAAATTAATCATTAAAAGACAAAAACATCATGACAGGGACCAAAAATTTGTAAATTCACATCAGGTCAAAACAGTCAAGTCTCTCGCAAGTTGAGAGATGAAAAAGACCTACACAGAAATCCTACAACAAAACATACCAATATCACAGCAAAAAGGAATATTATAAAAATATTGCTGATACAATAGAAGATCAGAAAGTACAATTTTACAGTTGTTTTTCATTATGGACATCCAAGTGTGGGTTAACAAGTAAACAACACACAGCCTGGGTTCTCAGCACCTTATCAGTGGATCTGGGTCCTGACTGAGTAATTTCTAGTAGCGACCAGCTCCAAATGACAGCTGTTAAACGGCAGGCAGGCCAGAGCTTTGTCTGTCCCGGCCAGGGGAGAGGGAACCGGAGCCTCCCAACAGAGCTGCTAATCTAACTAATGGACAACTCAGGCTCCATTCCCACCAGCCCAAACTCCTCCAGGAAAGCCCTGAAAAATGACACCACTCCGTGGGACAGGTTGGAGGGAAGTGAGAGCTGGTTTGAGGAGGGGAGGGAGTGACGAACGGTCATCAGAATCAGCATTATTGCCAGGTAGTTTTATATTTGGGAGGAATACAAAAATGTCCAACTCTGAGAGGAGAGTTGAGGAGAGAACATTTAGAAAGTGTTACCTTTCCAATCCTATTTATTAAGCTTAAGATGCAAATATTGTTATGGAAATTCCCTGCCATATTTTTGATTCTTAGATTGTCCAGTTTTAACCTGTTCGAATCAAGGTCAGCCAATCCCTTATTTGACAGAACCAAAATTTCAAAAATAATACAGTCCAAAAATAAGAAATAACAGACATTCAATGTGCATTGGATGAAACAGTTAAAAGCTACTAAACATTCAACAGGTTACGGGAGGCAATAAGAATGGAACAACAATTGCTTGTCTCTTCAATGAAACTTCTATTTAACGTCTACCATCCACTGACACTTAGCTGCATAACGTGGCAGGACACACAAATCTAAGATAAGTTCCTGTCAATACTTAATTGTGTTTTAGGCAGCTACATTTCAATGCACAAATATCTGATTTTGTTTGCGCTGGCCTCTGCCAAAGCAGATGAAATGAGGTGGCTTAAATAATATTGTGGTCATAATTGGTTGCAGATGTAAACAGGCATCTGTCGTCGCTACTGAAAGGCATGTACCACCCAGGAACACACTACTGAAGTAAGTGTATGCCAACGCAGCTCATAGGCTGTGTGGCTCCTACCTCCTCCACACAAATAGAAAAACAAACAAATACTGGATGCCATTTCCTGGGAATTTTACAATCAGCTGATCACGAAATGTAAACCATGATCTAATCGCAGGGCTTGCATTTCAACTGTCAAATGAGAAAACAACTGATGTGATTGGTTATTGGAAATCTGGAGCCTGTTTCACCACGTTTGCAACATTCAAGCTGCAATTTGGAACATTTCCTCCTCCTCCATTTCCAACCCATGCACAAGCATGCAAGTGTCTATGTTTGATTATTTGTGAAACGGGATGCTGCCACTATTTGCGATCTGCATGTAAGCAGTACTCTCAAATCACATTTATTAAACGGGCCCCTGATTCTTTAGAAGAAATTAGAAATATAATTGAAGCAAGACAAGATCATTATGGCATGCTGGGAGCGCTTATACCTACACATGTTCTCACACACATAAAAACCTTATTGATTCAAATTGCTTTCACATAGAGGAAGATGGTTCATTTTAAGTCCTTTTATAGCCATCCGGACCTCTGACCAGATTTGGTGTGTGAACCATCAGCTGACCTCCAGACCTGCAGCGACCCCGCCCTCGTCCCTATCCTAGTCAACCTCATGACTGAAATTCCCAGCATTCCTTGCCCTCTTCACCAAAATTCCACAGATTCCTCAACACTCTGATTTTTCAGCCCACCTCCCCCAAATGGTCACCCTTTCACCACCTCGGTCCCTAAATTACCTCATAAGCCCCCTCTGCCCCCCTTAAAATGCCACTCCTTCTGGGTGTCAAAAATGCTGCTGCTATATTCTCCCCGCAGCAGTTTTATGTCTCAGGACAAATCCTTTAAGAGAGTGAGAATGAATGAGCCTCTTGGGTCATAATATACACCAGGAAACTCAACCCAGGATCCCTGGGAAATTACGTCCAAATCAAACAATTCTGCACCTTATGATTTACATCCAATGTCAACATTCAATCACAACACTCGAAGTAGTATGCCCTATATATAGTAAAGTGAAAACAAAGGGTGTAGAGATAGGGGTGGTGGTTTGGTACTCTGCATGTTTGACTTTCATGCAGGAGACTGAAGTTTGCGTCCTATCACAGACCTTCAATTACAGATGGACATTTTACAGTATTAACCGTTACCACAATTTTTCCCTGACGTTAACATTAAAATGTTTTAGTTGCATAAACCTAACCATATCTTAACCTTTTATTTTTTTGCTATAACCTTGACCATCATGTGGTTGCCATGCCATGTGGTAGGGTTGTGAGACTATACACCAGTACATGCATACATGTGCATGTAAATGTAGGAAGGTCCCGTCACTTTTCTTTGACTATTTAAGTTATATCTTTTAAAAGGTATGCAGCAGAGTTATGCTACAGTTTGGGCTCAAAATGCATATAGATTACATCATAAAGAAAATATATAAATATATGTAAAATACAATATACGTTTACAGAAAATTTAACACAGCAGTCAGTTTTAGACTGTTCTCAGGTTGTCTTTAAACTGGAACTCAAAGTTTGTTACTTTAAAGAGGGAGACCTCCTACATATGTGAAAAAAAGTTGCAGAAAGCCTTTTGTAGCTCCAGAGGGAGCTGTGTGAAGTCTGATAAATTGCCTCAACCGATGTCACTTGTAGCAAAAGACTAAAAGAAGTGAGCTTACCAGACCTCTGTAGCCCACTCCTCATCTCCGCTGTAAGCACCTCGAGGCTACATGAGTTGATACTAGCATAACACACTCAAATCTCATGCATGGAATAAATAAAGATGATGTCTGATTCTGCTGCATCGATTTTTATACTTTTTCTTTAAAAAGTGGTCCATTGTGAGTCTGACAACGTTTTAGGAGTGCTGCTTTATGTTGTTTCTAGGGATGTGGTCTTTTAATTCTTCTTATTGGCAATTTAATTTATGATGCTCTGATCAATTTCTGTTTAATTCTGAAGTTGTGATATACTGGGCTTTCCTACTTAAATAAAACGTAATAAACTCTTGAATCTATATGCAACACTCTCTGGCTCTTCCTTACTGATAGGAAAGTGGTAGGTTTAAACTTTCAACATTGCACATAACACTATTCTGGAGAGAATTAAATATTTTTGTTAAGCAAGCAAGGAAAAGAGGATTTTTACTCATAGGAAGGATCTCATATCCCAACCATACAGAGATGATTGAGAGTGAAGTGCTGTGTTGGTTTTAGAAGAATTGCAGCTTCAGTTTATCATTCCAGTGAACCAAAACCGAACTGACCCAAAAACTGATAGCTACTGCGTCGCCTGAATTCCTTTCGCAAGTTCCCCAGACAGAATATGTTGAAGTTTCACTGCCAGTTGTGCATTTTTTGACATCTGCTTGGTCGACATGGTCTGCCACAAAGACCTAAAGACAGACTTTGACCTGCTACAAAAACTGCACAGAAGAATGGTCACAAAACAAAACATCTGCTAAAATAAAAAAGGGGAAAAAACAGCAAGTTTTGTTTTCTGTCTGCTTTTCTGTGCAATGTGATCTGGTTAAATTAATCTTATCGGAAAACATTTGAAAATGTTTGCATCATAATTTTCATTTTCTCTAAAAACACTATTAAAATCATGACAACATGACATTTGTTGGGATCTGTACCAAACAAATATGTTTTCTTACATATGGATGGCAAGACTTGTAGGCCAGGACATCTCCGCAGTACTACAGTACTTCATTATAATGCTGTCTTGCCACATATTTTACCTTTATCGAAACAATTGCAGCTTTTGTGTTTTGGATAGTGCACTTGGCCACATTGCGATTTCAATAATATTTCAATTAATTGTGCAGCCCTAGTTTACTGACCAAGAGAAGTACCAGTAAACACCTCCTGCCTCACTTAAAACCTCTTTCAGCTGTTTTCATTTGTTCTCAGCCTCATCTTCATTTATTACAAGAGGTTAAATATGCGCAAAGGACGATATTATCCCCCTCCTTCCTTCTCTGCAGCCTCTTTCACTTAAGTGTTTACATATCCATTAGGCACTTGGTGTCTGTCAGCTAGCAGATCTGTTTGGCACTTACTGTAAATGCTGAGTCACCATTCAGACTAATACATAACTGCTATTGTTTGTTTAATCCAACTTGTTAAATCAAATTGTTACAATGAGTGGCAGGTAAAGCTGTACTGGACAAAGACAGATACTTTAAAGGGTTAAATGATAAATCCCTGCTGTCCACAATAAAGGATAAGGCAAAAACAAAAAACTAATTGCTTGATAAGTCCAATTCCAACATATAATTTGTCCTAGTAACAAGGGTTAGGGTTAGCAAAAGCCTGATTTAGACCCCTTGCCACACTGTTGCACTGGGTTTGTTTTCTGGCTTGTGCTTCAAATTCTTATATTACCTGGGCGAAGGAAACTGTTTCACCCTTTCAAGTGCAGTATTGAGACTTCATTTCATTAACTTTTTTAAAAAATTGTACAAAAAGTGCTGGGAGATGGAGATTAATGACGACATATTGGTTGACAGAGCTGTGTTTTCACTGATTCTTCCTGTTTTGCGACATTACATTTCGTATATTGCTAAAGCATGCACACGCTAACATTCCTCCATGTCCATGAGATGGAGATAAACTTTTATCCCATTATACCACAGTTCTTGCCCAACACCAAGATCTCTTGACTGGAAAACTTGAGCAGTGAGAGCTTTTAAAGTTTCACAAATTCAAACAGACTGATAATTTCTCGCTGCCACGTGACGTAGGGAAGTCAATGTGTGAAATTCACTTAGGAGATCCTTTCATGACAAAAAAAGTCCAATTAGTCAGTCCACTTTGTGCAAGCAAAAGCTTTCAAATAGACTTCCTATCTGACTGTCCACAATAAGAATGACCTACAATTACAGGATCAGCACTGGAGAAAAGATAATATTTCCTCCTTTGCCGTTTTCCTAAGATCTTTCTTCTTTCTGCCTTCACTTTTATTCTCAATTTATCTTTGACTCACATTTCCTCTTATCTGTCTCTCTCCTTTACTTCTTGCCTACACCTCTCCTCTACACTCAGTGGCTCCAGGAGTGAGAAGACCCGCTGTCTCCTAAATCACTCCACAAAGGCCAGCAGAGGAGCTTTATATCCCTTAAACCAAACAACGAACGCAGGAGGAGGGGGTTAATGGAAAAGAAGAGGATGTCCCAGCTGGCAAATTACATCTCAAACCCAGGTCTCAGAATAGGCATAGAGATGAGGCTGAACTAAGTATGCAAAAAGAGCTTTGGTGAATTTATATCGGCTACACTTATCCAATATGTCGCTAAAACAGGGGAGGCTTTTCTTTATAATGTTATCAAAGGGCTGCAGGAAAACATACAAATATATTTAGTGGTTTACAAGTACCAAAACAGTAGGATTGTTTAGGTTTATAGTCTGCATTTGATTAGGTTAATTCTAAAGCATCTTTTATTTTTTACCTCTGTTGTGATTTATACAACACGTTAATGTGAAGAAGGCTTTAAAGGTCTAAGTCCTCAAATATGGGGTTCATGCAGCAGAATAGTAAATCAATGAAGCTATTACTGGATTGAATATATTTTGAGAATCCTTGTAGAAATAAGTAGATATCAGATACAGTATGCTGTATCCAGCTCACCACAAAACTAGCTGTCAATAATAACACAGAGCACAATACTGATGAAGCAGAAACATCAGTCATAAATTCACCCTGTCTGGCCAACATGGTGATTGAATTGCCAGTATATTGACAGTGACTCAGTGAGATGCTGCTGAAAATGCACAAGAAGGAAAACTTAACTGTTTGATGCTGCTCCAAAATGTTGTTACCTTTAAACCTAATCAGTGTTTCAGCTGTCCCTGGGAATTACTTTAGTAGTTTAGAAACACTATCGATCATTAGGGATTAGGATTATTCCCATATGAACATATGCACACAAGCAAGCAAGCTCGCAGTAGGAGATAACAGGCTTGAAGACTCTCTGTGGGGTCGTAGTTTTTACGTGACAGTTAACCTCGCAACCTCTGACCTCTGAGGTGTGGACAGAGTCTCGGAGCAGACGAAAGGAGGATGATGCCGTTGGAGGGAGCGACTGGGAGAATGGAGAGCAGAAAGATAAAGCCAGAGGAGAGGAGGAGGGGTGAGAGGAGGTGAAAGCAGAGATGTGAAGATAGAAAGAGAGAGGAGATGAGAAACAGAGAGCAAGAACAAGGAGAAAAGGATGGCAAGAATGTAGTCCTGAGTCCTTCACCAGTGGCTCATTATAATGGAATATTATGTTTTTGGTTCTTATTGATTTTTTCAAGAGGAAGATTCAAACTAATTTTCACCCAGATTTTACACCATTGTTGTATTTCCTCAAGTAAAAAGATAAATGGAGAGAAAATGCAAATAAGATGTAGATTAGGCACCGGAGTCTTTCAAGACATTTTAGGAAATATGCTTATTCCCTTTCTTTCTTGACAGTTGGATAAGAAGATTGATACCACTCTCTCATGTCTGTATAATAAATATGAAGCTACAGCCAGCAGCTGGTTTGGTTAGCTAATCTTAGTGCAGTCACAGCTCCCGGCCAGAAAATAGTTTGATACATATTTCCCTGTAAAACCACAACTTGTTGTTATATGTCAGTTGATCTACAGACATAACAAATGGGATGTAACATGCTATTTGGTGAGTTTAAGAGGTGCTGGTGGGTGGATTTTGTCACCTTTAGATAGCTGTTTTCCCTTGTTTCCACTCTTTGTGGTAAACTAAGATGACTGGCTGCAGCTTCATGTTTACCATACAGACAGGAGAGAGACTCGGCAAGAAAGTAAATGAGCGTATTTCCCAAACCTTTAAAAAAGACAAAACATGCAAATATTATTAAAAATAATTTGTATGTTACAATATAATAATCAAATGAAATACCAATAAAATCCCAGATTTGTTTTGACAAATGAAAACATTGAGCCCTATCTATAAGTTAAGGAAAGCATTTAGTAAAGTTAGTTTCCCATCATCATCTCAACAATCCTGATGAATCAAACTTCACCAAGAATCTAATCTAAACAAGTTGCGAAAGGTATGTGCCAGTAAATATTTCACCTAGGTCTAACGGGAGGTTTCAGGGGCCTGTATGACCATCATGTCTGTCGCTCCCTCCCTCTCCCTTCATGTCTCTTCACCCCTGCCAGCCCCCAATCTCTTATCCTTGACCCCCACATTCAGTAAATACCAAAGATCAAAGCCTGACAAGACCCCCGAAGAGCACTCTCACTGTTTCGACAGTCCTTTAACTCTGCTCAGGTGTTCAGACTGTGGGAACCTGTGCATATGTCTGTGTTTATGCAGCCCAAAGCAGCTTAAAGTGAAATAAAGATACACTGAACAAGTCACTCATGTGATCACAAAAGACCTATCATAAAGATTTTAAGTCTGGGGCGCCCTGGGAGCACACGAGCCCCATGTACAAGGCTGAGACCTTCTTTCACATGAAAAAGCTTCTTTTTTGAAAAATAACTGCTTCAAAAGAATTTTTAACCTGCTATATAACAAATACAAATAACCAACACATAATTTAGCTAGCGCAGAATCAATGCGACACAACAGACAAACTTCGGCCAAGCCATCGGTGAGTCATCCTATTTGCCGAAAGGGCGATAGCAGTTAAACTGGCGGAAATTGTCTTATACCGATGTTCAGCCGATCTATCGGTGCAACCCTAATTCTAATACAGCGGTTACACAGCACAACGTATGTGGTCCGCTATTTCTTAGCCTTGTAAACCACATGAGTCTTTTTCCTTGACTTTCATCTGAATTTGATTTCAGCCTGGTTCACATACATATGACGTGAGAAAAGAACCTGAAGGACACTGAATTAGATAAATAAAACAGCCGAAGGATAAAAATCCAAGACTTAAGTATGTGTGTGTGTCTGAGTGCGTTTGTGTATGAGAGAGGAACAGACAGAGCAGAAAGAAAGAAATGCAAACCAATAGCCTGAGTGACCCTAAAGCTGCAGAGTCACACACCTGTTAGCTGCCATTTTAGGACCGATAAACTAATAAAACCAGGTTGTCCTCCTCTACCTACATCAGTGCATCACTAACCCTTTAACCCAAGGTCTCTATACCTCCCACAATTTGTCTGTTTTTTCATCACCCCCATCCCCTTCATCTGTGCGGCTGCTACACTTGAACAGCAAACCGAGCCAAACAACAACAACAGCCTGTTCGCAGGAAAGACCCCCCAGGACATGATCATAATCAGGCCACACTGGCCAGCGTTTGACCCCACGGCCTGCCTCTCTAACTGGGTTGAAATAACAAATCCACCCCCTTTGCTGACCCTCCTGTCATGAATCTCTAAATATCTCTGAGCCCCGATAAGCATCTGAGCTCCAGAGTCATATGCGAGAGAAGATGACTAGTGAGAGGCGTGTCTGGACCCATACAGACGCTATGAACGTGGCTTTAATTAGTGAGACACTTAAACAAGACTGTTTTTTGGCTTTAGGCCTCAAATTACTCTTACATTATTGCCTTACTAATGTATATATGTTTGATCTAAGTTTTGGCACAGAAACAACATTCACGGTCAAATACATCACTTAAACTTAGGGCTATCCAAATAGTTTCAAGAGCAGTTTCCAAAGGCAGGTATTTTTGGATAGTTGATGTATGTGGTTGAGAAGTGGCACATGTGTCTTAAAGCTGAAAACTTCCACTCCAGTGGCAAGAGATACATGAAATTAAGTTCAAAATACAGTAAATACAGTGAAAAGAAGAGATAACTTGAGCGTAAATGGATGTGGGCACATGATTTTAATTTATTTTTTATTAGCACATATAATTCAGTCTTAGCTTTGTTGCATACTTTCCTGAAACTGTTGCAACATGGCCATGTTGTTCTGTTTATGTGCATACAGAATTGAATTATTATACTATGAAATACTGTTTGGACATAATATTTTATTCAATATATCAGTAAACTAGCTAAGTTGAAGTTTGTTTTGAAGGGTCAGGGTTGCTTTTATTTTCTTGGATTAATGTAATTACTGCATAGAAAACAGATGTCACAGAATAACACTTAATAGATAGAAAACACACTACAAAAACCAGCCTAAACGTGTACACTATTAAAATTCAACACTCAGAAACATAAAGCTGGTTGTTGTAAACAAAACATTTGGTGCAAAATTTGTATGAAAATACAAAGATGGTGTGAAAGTTTATTAGCAATGTCAACCTTAACAGGCGCAATAAACAGCTGATTAACACTTCTCAACAGCAGTGTTTTATGATACTTAACTATACTGGTGGATATATTAATTATTAAAAAAAAAACATTTGTTCTAGCTTTGACAATTAAAGCTGCATTAATTGATGTTTTGGCCACTTGGGGGAAGTGGAAAAAACGTGTGAGCACAGAATTGACATATTATCACCCTATGTTAACAAAGAGTTGCCTATTGACACATCCAGCAGACAATATTGGGAGTCGTGCTTTACCTGGCGAATGTAAGTCCTATATACACTCTCCTTTTAGCTCTGTTTTGGTCTGTACCATCTAGTTATCTAGAAGTGGTAAGTCTCCAGAGGCTAAATGTCTGTCTACATTTAGTCATTTCGCAGACGCTTTTATCCAAAGTGACTTACATATGAGAACATGAGGAATCTACAGCAACTCCAGCTACCTTTAAATTAGCACTTCTAGATATCCTATGATGTAGATGACTCAGATTCTATACAGACATCTGGCTCTTTACCTAAAAAATGCTCCACTGTGTTCACCAACCAGTGAGTCCTTTGTCTGTTTGCATTGAGCTAAAAGACACTAATACGCCCTGAGACGAACTGCGGAGGTGATAATTCTCTGTGGGTTACATGCAGTCATTTGATCCATAGTTAATATAAAAATACTGATTAGTGGATCTTTAAAGCACAGCGGCGGATAGCTGTCAGCCAGACATGAGGAATTTCAGCAGAAACCTTTCTATCAAAGTTTTGATTTTAACTCAGTTAACAGAGACATGCGAAATAAATCAGCTTTAAATAGAAATAGAAACTAATTACTTTCATTCACTTGCTTAACAGAGCAGGAACAGTATATGGGCTCTAGTCCGCTAATGCAATTATCTAGTCTAAAAAATGTGAATAGCTTAATCACAAACAAGCACATATTACGTCATGGTGTCTTGAGTTCTCAATAAATGCTTACGTCTATGCTGCTAGGCTTCTCTAGGAAATGTTGTATTGACATTTGTGGAGGAGGAAGTTTATGGAAAATGAGGATATAATTCAATCCCCATTTCAATAAAGCAGTGAGCAGTTGTTTGCAGTTTAAAACAAAACTTCCATTTGCCACCTGATTCACTGTGCTGGTCAGTATGTTTCTAATTATCCTGACACAGCATCATAGACACCACTTACAGAGTCCATATGCAACGGTATATACAGTACAGTATGGTGTTTGTGATGAAAGCACTTGTCCAGTTACAGTTTTGTTATTAGAGGAAGTGACATATTTAGCATTATTAAATATACCCCATCTTTATTTAGAGCCATAAACCTTAAAATGCTTGTTCATGTGAATCAGGTCCATAAAGGCAACTCGGCCTTTTAAAATACTATGTTTGTATAGGGGGACAGGGATTTGCGTCACACGCCCTGCTGTCTCCTGTCTCATACAGTTGACATTTTTATTATTTAACAACAAGCTTTGCCTCATTTAACGAATTGCTTTGAGTTGCCTAAACATAACCGGAAAAACGTGAATCAGGATTTCACTGACAAGAGCTGATATTGAAGGGAAAATAAATATGTTGTCAGTTAATTTTTTGAAGATACATTTATGAATACGATATGTTCATTAAAAATGTTTTCTCGTTATGCTGATATGTTGAAATGTAGTCCAGAAGGCATTGCATTTCTCTCAATATATATTTGCTGGTGCAAATTAGTCATATATAAACACAATTTCTGGGAGAAAGGTTTGCTAAATGAAACATACATTCAGAGGGTGTTTAACCCAAAACTGTAAAGTATATAGGCCTAAAGTTTGCTCTTTGTCTGTAGTGTTCAAACCCTTAGGTAAAAGTAGCAATAGCACAACAAAACATTCTCCATTACAAGTAAAATTGTACATAACTAAAAGTACTTAAATATTATGAGCAAAGTTTTCTTAATGTAAAGTACTCATATTATGCAACAGAATGGCCCCTCTCAATGTAATATTATTCTATATTATATTGTTGGTTTATTATTTTGATGCATTTACATATAAGCAGCATTTCATGGTTGTATTTGGTTGGTGGAGCTAATTTTAACAATTATATACTGTTGGGTAGTTTGATTTACAGTATCACAAAGATCATATTTTATAGCATTATAGGCTTTTAAAGTAACTACTATCTATAGATCTCGGCGCAATTTAGTGGAGTAAAAAGTACAATATTTTTCCTGAAATGTGGAGGTGTAGATGTGTCAAATCTGTATCAAATGGAAATTCTCAAGTAAAACACCTCTAAATTGCAATAGTACTTGAGTAAGTACTTTCCACTACTGCACTCTGTTTTTCAGGTCAATGAGTTTTACTGTTATTGGATGGGGAGTGTGATATACGACTCGTGTGTTTGGTCAATACAGTAAATCTCAAACCCCTCATCTGTAGAGATCAGAGCGGCTTCACCGTCCTACATGAGTATGCTAACCAAGAAAGCAGCTGCACTTAAGCTATGATTCACCGTTTGTCCTTCAAATGCTCCGACTCCCACCAGGACTACAGACACCAGCATAAAACGCACACACACACACACACACACACTCACACACACAAAGACAGACGCGACTTCATGACTTCACACATCTTCCCATGTGCTCTGTGAAGCAGTTAATGCTGCATCAGGACCAGAGCTGATGAAAAATGGATGTGCAAAAAAAGAGCAATACAGAGGGAGGCAGAAAGAGGGGTGAACAAGTTCATGAAAGAGCACTATGAATAACAAGGTTTTTTTTAAAACAAACCTCTTACCGTAAATGAAATTCCTTATGGAGCTCTGTGAGGCTGAAAACCCAACAATGTAGGAAGAGGGCTCTTTAACTGACCACGGAGACTGTTTTCACCAGAAAAACGACATGTTTATGTTTTCCTGACAAGTGACCTCTTGTGATCTTGAAAGTAAAAACTCAACATCGGAATTAACACGCTGTAAAATATCTTAGGTGCCATTTGCACTTGTAATATCAAGTGTCTCATATTCAGGTATCAGTATCTTCTCAAATCTTGGTTTTGGCTACATGCAATTCAAGGTAAGCCATACTCCAGTCCAGATATTGGCGGTCATGCAGCTGAAGCTTTTTGGTAACGGCAAAAAAACTCCAGAAGAACAACTTGTAGCGTTGTAGGTAACGCCACGTGACATAAGTATATGGACGACTTGCATGGATGGACTATGAGCAAGGCAAAAGGGTTGCTTTCTTCCTGTTGCTTTTTATGTGACAAGGAGACAAACACTAATTTCAGTGTAATTTAAGAGCAACTTCAGCTGCGTTTATCACAGGGAACAGACCCTGTAGAGGCTACTTCCACAGACTATTTAATGATGTAGTTACACTTGTATATGGACGCAACGCCCTGAAAAAACACCTATTTTGTCTTCTTTCTGTTGACAAGGGTGCCAGATAAGAAAATGCTCATAGAGGTCGATTTGGAAGGCCAAGAGAAATTACCTATTTTGTCGTTTAGGTATGAAGACCTCATACTAACTTCACAAGTTCTGGTTATACGTGAAAATGTTATGAGCAATGTGGGATCAGGAAAGAGCCATTTTGTATCAGCAGATGCAAGTAGAAGTAATGTCAAACAAAATGGAAAAAAACAGGTGCATTCCCACTCTTGTTTTCACAGAGTGCAGAGCAAGAGCTAGCAGGTGCATGGAAAGATAAAAAGATGAATCATGGAGCTAAAAGAGGAGAGGGTGAAATAAAGTTGAGGCAAGATGGGTGAGACAGTCCACAGAGGCTCATGATGTAATGGAGGTAAGCGAGGTTATTTTGAGCACAGTGTCGCAGTGGAGGAGCCAGCACAGACTACAGAAGGAGACATTTTAAAAGTCTGAACATGCAAAAACCACAAGACTCCCGCCGTTTGTGATGGAAATTCATGCCTCATCAGTTCTAACTTTAAGGCATTGACAAGGAAGTAAACACCTTAATCTGAAACTCCCCAAATCAGCCAACAATCCACTGTTTCATACACAGATAAGGGGTCACATAGGAATAGCTCATATCTAAACTACTCAGAGCATTCTCAGTGAGAGACGAACAAGCAACTACAGAGTAATCAGATTGTGTGCATGATCACAATTTAATTATACAAGAAGACATATCCTCATTTACGCAAGAGGCTGTCATGTAGAAGTATTTCTTTGCTATTTGAGGCAAATGTCAAACAATGATTTGATTCTGAGGACCTTGCAGTCTTTGCTACCTTCAGCTACCTAAACTGGGGAAGGAATAAAGAAAGGCAGTTTAATAGGGACACTGATGTGGCTTAATCTTCCTATCATAACGATTGATTGGCACAGAGTAGCTGTAACAGTCCCTGTGGGGCAGTGAACAGGCCAATCCCTGTTGGCCAGACTCATGTATTTAATAACCCAGCATTACCACAGGACAACGCTTCTCAGGGAGGAAAACCCCTTCTCACACCTCCACCTAGCAATACTGACAAAGAGAAACACTGATACTGGATGGCCACGTGTGTTTGTGCAGCAAAAAAGTGAATGGAACTTTTAAATTGAACAGAAGGTAATTTTTCCGAATTTGTGTTAACACAATGCCTCAATATGAGTATGGTACCACAGCAAACAGTCCCCCTCTTTTTCTTTCATCTCCTCAAGTAAACCAAGAGGCTGTCGTCTTAAGTGAATTCATGACATCTCCGCACATTGCACTCAAACACAGTGCTTTTAACCAGTGGTTTCTAGACTATTTTAGCTTGTGAAGCAAAAACATACCTGGAACCCACTATTACAGTTTGCAGATGTCTGTTGGTTGTCAACCAATATGTGATATTTTCTTTTTAAGCTTTTCATAGGTCCAGTATGTAGGATTTAGTGGCATCTAGCCGTGAAATTGCAATTTGCAACAATTTGAATGCCGCTCGCCTCACACTCCCGTTCCAAGCATAAAGGAGAAACTATGGTGGCTACGAAACTCGCAAACGGCCCAATCTAGAGCAAATGCTTGGTTTGTCCATTCTAGGCTACTGTAGAAACATGGCGGTGCAACATGACGGACTCCGTGCAAGGGGACCCGTTCCCTATGAAGATAAAAACGGCTCATTCTAAGGTAATGAAAATACAACGATTCTCATTTTCATGTGATTTTAGACTAATGAAAACATACTTATATTATATTCTATTTGTGCCAATAGCTCCTCCTAAATGTTACATACTGGACCTTTAAAGGCAAACATAAACATATTTTTGTGTAGCAGAAATATGTCTTTTTCAGCTTTTTTGTCCTGTTATTCATCCCTCAGATTTATGTTGCTATTGTTAGGAACCACATGAATTAGGATGTACTAAGGTAGTTTATAGTCTCACTGCATATGTACATATATACTGCCGAGCAATTCTCCAATTCTGAGTTGAAACTAATGGGATTTGAACAGAATCTGTTCTTGTCCTTTTGCACAGTTGATTGAAAACTAACAACAACGACCACATTTTAAGCAAAACATCAACATACTTTTGTAATACAGATCATTTAGTTAAATTCCATGTCATAGCTCTTTCTGATGTGGTCAATATTCTCTTATTCTTAGCTGGAGTATTTTGTGGAAAGATGAAAAAGCTTATTGCAGTTTTGCTGCAGTGTAAATAATTTACCAGACAACTGAGCTGGGAACACTTCCTAGACACTGTAAAAACAAAAACAAGAAGCATAGACAGAAAGAAATATCATCTTTTATAACATTATGTAACATTTTGATGTTGATGCCATTTTTAAATTTGATATTGTCCTGTGTGGACTCATTATGAGATCAAACTATTGGAGTGAGGTCTAATTTTTAGAGGCGGAGAGGGGAGAGGAACAAAAGAGCTCTGGTTTTTCACATCCTCAAACACAAGTCTGTTTTTTACTGTAATGGAGCTGGCAGTGAATCTGAGAGATGGAAGATAGGAAGCTGGCTGAGGGAGAGATTAATTAGCAGAAAGCCACTTCCTGTTTCTCCTGAACAAGAACGAGAAAAAAGAATCATAAATTTGATTTCCTTTTCAGTCAAAAAACTCACCATGGAAAGTTCAATATTCCGGTCTACTACAGTTTACAGAGCGGTTGTTTATATGCTGCAGGGCATTTAAGAGTGGAAATAACTGATTGACAGTAAAGAAAGCAGTTAGTACAACTGCAGTGAAGAAAACGAAATCTATTCTTATTGTGTTCTACAGATTTGTGATCACATTTTGGGAAGAGGAGTTCCCATACCTCCGCCTTCAGCACATACGCTCACAAACACACTGCCACACTGAGTTTGATCTTGTTTTGGTCTTTTTTTTTTTTTTTTAAACGTGAGCCCATTTTCATTAAACCTCTGTCATCCGTGTCCTTTTAAAATCAGGCAGGAGGGAGGACAGATTCATCTGCCTTTATGTTATCCTGGCGGGTCATCCTCTAACTCGCCCTCTCTTTCTCAAACTCTTTTTTATTTTCTCTCTCTGGGCTCCACACCCATCCCCTCTTCCCCTGCCCACCCAAAATGCTATGCCACCCCCTCCCCATGCTGGTTCCTTCCTCTTGTTTTGGGCCGGTGCACACATGGGCCCCCGGCTTGTCCCCTTCCCGGCCCATCCTCAATGGATCCTCTGTTTGACCCTTTCCGCCTCCCCCTCCACTCTCTCCCTCTCTCTCTGCTAAACAGGATAATCAGGGCCAAAGCAGCGTCTGATCAGCTGCAGCTCATTATACAGGAACGTACCAGCCTTAATCAGCACACATTACATTACATAACATGATGTTGGATCATTGGAGTCACCTGCTGCTGCTGTTGTGATGGGAAGAGGACCTGACTTGTGATGCAGGTCTCATGTTCAGGTGGCTATTTGTGGTGTATTTGTCATTGTTCATTTGTGAGTGGGTGTAAATGTGAGTGAATACACTGACATTCACTGTAGTTTCACAACAGTAACTGTATTTACAGAAAGCGCCTGTCTAGCTGAGGTGCAAGAAAGGGAAGTGGATTAAGAAAAGAAGGAAGAAGAGGCAGAAAGAGAAAGAAGCCTGTTTACACATGTAAATTATGCCAATGAGTCCTTTTTCTGGAAGTCACTTTATAACTTTATAAGATTTTCTACATGGCTTAAAGAACAACTTAACACCGGCAGAAAATCTTGTTTATTGCCCTGTTCAGTCTTTTAACTTCTCTCCTTGTTGCAGTGTTGTACAAGTATACTCCAGGGAGTGTCAGTACACGGTGACATGACTGTTGGGTGCAGTTACAGGTGCGAAATAGCACACATGAGGTGAAAGTTTCACTCAGAGAGGACAGTGAAACCTAAGTTATTCTTCAATTGTGAATAGAATGGGCTATACGCTAAATTATCTGATTTAGCGTATAGCTAAAAATAATCTAATAATGTCAGAGCAACACTCAAAAAATCTGATTATAGTAACTCATTTAATAATTTTACAAGAGTTGATTTAGGCCACATTGGTATAAACATAACTTAATGCATGATATATCTTCTTGTTTTGTATTTATGCATAAGTCACACAGGTCACAGAGTACAGAGCTGGTCGTGGGAAAAGGACTTCTTTTTTTAAGATGAAGGCAAAATGTCTTGAAAACATTCAAAATATTTAAATGAGTTGAAATAACATATTTTGTACCATTAATACAAGCCTTTCTGTACTGTAGGTCGCAGCAACACGACCTTCAGGAAAGTACCTCAGGTTTCTGTAATCTATGTAAAGACACACTTGTAATATATCCTTAATGTGGTCATTTTGATAACACTTGTGAGGTTGTTGGAGACAGAGAGGTATGAGGAAGGCGGATCGAAGGTGGAGAGAGAGACATTGCTATAATTCCTCTGTGGAGTGAGGTGGATATTTATTAACTGTGTATCAAGCAGGAAGGCTCCATCGGGTTCAACCAAACACACCCCTCCCACCTCCCCATCTATCCATTTCACATTACTTTAATGTCTACGTTCATTTAATCTGCTGAAGGTTTCAGAATCACTGTTCTCATCTTAGATAAATGTGTATCACTTACAGAGAAAATATGGCACAGTAAAATCTGCACTTTTTTGGCTACTCCTTGCTTTCTCTAAAATAGTTGAGGAATAAAATACTTTGTGCTACATCCAAGGTCATGGTTCTCCTCTGCACTTGCAAAAAAAATGGTTACAGACAGATTTTTGAACAGAAATCTCACTTTTTACAGTTGTTTAACAGATTTGTAATCAGATTTCTACAAGTAAAAGTCCTGCATTTAAAATCTTACTTCAGTTAAAATCAGAAAATCAGTAAACAGCCCCTGTGAGTGATATATTATTATATATGACATTATTAGATTGTTAATACTGATCCATTCATGTGTATCTTTTGTACCTCACTTATGCAAGACGCGTGAATAACATTTTACTGTTGCAGCTGGTCAAGGTGAAGCTACTTTATATTCAGTGAGTTAGTTTAGTCCAGTGGTTCTCAACATAGGGGTCGGGCCCCTTCCAAATGGACACAAGATAAATCTGAGGGGTCCTGAGATGAATAATGGGAGAGTTCTGCACAAATCTATAGTCCTTCAATAAATAAGACTTTTTATGTTATCTTTGCTTTGTTGTTTTTTGTATGATATTGGATAATTTCATTAGAGAAGTTTAAAGGGAAAATGTGTCTTTGGTGGAACTGCTAACAACTGGTAGCAGCCAAGAAGGTTGGGAACCACTGGTTTAATCTTTCACAATGCATCAACACAATACAACAAACAAATATTTCCTCCTGAAATGTAGAGGAGTTGAAGTATAAAGTAGAATAAAATGGAAATACTAAATTACAAATAACTCAACGTTGTACTTAAGTACAGTACATTAATTAAGTACAGCTTGGCATCATTTTGGTAAGACTGTTAGCATCTCATAGCATTATATCTGTATGTCCATAAATTCATCTTATTAGTCTGTTTGTGAACTTCATAGTGCTTAGCATCCAAACAGAATAATTATATTATAACATGTTGAAATTAGAGCTTGTTAAAATTTGCGTCACCGACTTTACTCAATTTGCCAAAAGCAGTCGTGAGTGATAAATTGCCACAAAAGTGTTTTTGAGATTTGACGTGTTTCTCATTTTTCTACACATGATTCCTCTGAAATCCCTGTGCTTTGGCTGCTGATTTCCTGTAAAGTGAATTCCAGTATGTGCAACAACAAAAAACACTATGACTGGGGCTGGTATTAAAGCTGGACATTGCAGTCCCTACATGCAGAGACATCTTGTCAGTGGTAGGAACATGGGTCTAAGCACACAAACTGTATCTCCCCCTGTCACAGCTGGAATCACAAAGCACAATAGACGTACTCAGGTCGGACTAGCAGCTTTCAAACATTTCATATCATACATTCCAATGTCGCTGATAAAATACAAGGAAAACAGTGCCACTGCGATGATTCCCGCGATAACAGCTCAGGGCTTAAAAAAACATCCAACCGCCACAAAGATTATGCCAATTCCTTGGAAAGCAACTGCACAAACACAGCCAGCACCTACAAACACGAGCAAACAACACACATTCTTAAGAAAAAACAAGAACGAACAAATGCAGCTATGATTAAAATCTTCACTATATTATGCACTTTGTGCTTTCTGGCTGACTTAATGTCTCCCTCAGTGTCGTTTGACCTTTTCTGCTGACCTTTCAGGACGAGAGAGACGAACCACAAAATCTGACCTGTTGACCTGCAGCCCATAAAACAGTCAATAAATCCAATAGGTTATACGAGGCGCGAATAGAGCAGGTGGCGAAACATACATAGTCATTAGTAGGCGCTTTCCAAATATTCATTCACACAAAGCTGAGCAATTTACACCGAGGTAACAGTGCAGAGTCGGCAAGATCCCTCAGATGATGGCAGCTGCCCACAACATATTGCACAGCCAAGGAAATGAAAAGGGCATGTTAACGCTTACATGTAAGAGTTTTGTTGTTGTATTCTTTAGATTAAAATGGAGAGAAAAAGAACAAGAGTTAATTGAGTTTAACAAGTTTATATTATTATTATTCTTTATAAAGTGTCAGTGCTCAGTGTCCTTTACTACAACTGGGACTGGTAAACATATATATAGCCTAACACATATTATATCAAATTAGCCTACTGTTCAGCGGCAGCCACATGATACACCTCTTGGCTTTTCTGGCTCCGCACATCTGTCATAACTCGATTTTTTGAGTGTTTTTTAATCTGTCAAAATGTTGCTTGTTTTATACTTTAAATATATTTAATTAAAAAAAGTCTTTTAGGTGAACATTTTGGCTTTGAAATGTATTATAGATAGTATTATAAATTATATTGATATATTTTTGATTTAGTGAGCAAAAAGTAATGTAAAATTTTAATTATTTTGGAAATAAAAACATGGAAGCTGCAAGATAACAGGAGTGCCATCAGGAGTCACATGTGAACACCTGTTTTATCAATGTGTTGCAGTCTAATTCAATAATCCTTCACTGCTGTGTGCTTCCCTCAAAAGCTCCAAAACTGTCAAAAGGACAAATGTGGTTGTACGTGATCCAGAGTGTCCCTGAGGAAGACCCTGAAACCAGGTCGCCTGTCTGGAATCAGGACCAGGCTGGCGTTTTATTACTGCGGGACTGCAGACAACTCGACCCATTACTCAGCAAAAACAGCGTCAGGCGCACATGGTGGATGTGCGCTGCAGCACGTTACTGATGCGCACATAACGCACGGAGGGAGGGAGAAGGGGGGGTGACGACAGGTATGTTTGCAAACACACAGGTAAACTATAAAAACAAGGAGCCTTACAGCAGACACCGGGAAGCAGAATAAACGCCACTACATGAACAAACATGACAATATGTCTCAGTGCCCACTGCGCGGGGAGGTCTGGTAGACAGTGACAGGGAGCAAAAAGCCTCAGTATCGGCTGTACCTTGCCGTCGAGGACGCTGCCTCCTTCCCGGAGCACGTTCACCTCCGCACTCAGCTCCCCGGCGGAGGCTGAGGCTGAAGCTGAGGCATCCTCCTGGCTCTTCCCGTCCCGCTGCACTGAGCTCTCTGCTCCCATGGCGAACAATCACAAAGGTGAACTCTTCTCGTCTTTGGCTGCGTTCAGTCAAAACAAAAACAGCCCTCCACGCCGAACCAAGACAGCACGATCGTATTACAGCAAGCGAGAATCCGAAGCGTTCAAATTACGAGCTCTACGGTGCAGCTCCGCCCCGGGTTGACCTGGATCTGGAGAGATGAAGTGTGAGGAGCACCAGCCAACTCTTTTAGGACACCTCCTTCAGAATCACATGGGGCTCCGGTGCGCCGCGGCACGCCTTGCAGCATCAGAGACGGTGCTGATGGAGGAGGAGAGAAGTGGGAGAGGAGGAGGACGGTTAATACATTTAATAGAAAGCTGCAGGCCTGTAGCTTGTAGTGTCGTTTATCTGTCTTAAGCAGAAATTTGATTTATCCTAAGAGATTGGTAAATTAAATTAGAGCTGTCATAAAACACACTGACACATGGTATCCACTGCAAACGTCCAAACAAAACCTGCACAAGCCCCTGGGAGAGATACGGAACTTTAAATCCAGACCGGGTATGGAAATAAAGAAATACTGCATTGTCACATGCTGTAAGAAATAAGAATTGTACAGTAGGAATATGAGAGAAATACAAATAGTATGTTGGAGGGATTTAGTAGAGAGACTTCAGGTGGTAAAAATGACTCTAGTCCTCTACAGTTGTGCATTTAATTTAAGTACACTTTACTGAGTGTTTCATTGTATGAGAGTTTATACTTGTACTATATTAAAAATGGGATTATTGGATTTCTTTTTACCTCAACACATTTATGAAATCAATAAATGTGGCATTATGAAATAAAAGTCCAATTAAATAAAAAGCTATTTATTTATATATTGAACCATATTAACTCATTTATTCATTTCATAGGCATATTTATTTAGTTCAAATTAAATGAAATGGCATTCCATAGGATCTGATGCTTGTAGTTCTTTGCAGAATAAAGATTTCATGAGCAAAACACATAAGCATTGCATTGTTCGATTTAGGAGTGTGTAGAGACATTTGACCGTCTACACTGTAGATTTTAAAACATTACCCTACATGCAAAATGATTAATATAAAACATACCTAACAATAAGAACTATTTTTTATTTTTCAATTAGATACGTCAAGACCGACTTACAGATACAGTAGAGTAAAAAACACAACACGTAAATGTAAAGAGAAAAAAACGCAGAAAACAACTTTTGATGCTCTGATCAGAAATTATAGCCTACTTTGCTAGAGTACAATTATGAATCCAACATTTATCTTAAAGGTCCAGTATGTTAACATTTAGGAAGAGCTATTGGCAGAAATTGAATATGATATTCATGAGTATGTTTTCATTAGCATATAATCACCTGAAAATAAGAATCGTTGTGTTTTCGGTACCTTAGAATGAGCCGTATTTATCTACAGAGGGAGCGGTTCCCCTTCCACGGAGGTCGCCATGTTGCACTGCAATATTTGTACAGTAGCCCAGAATGGACAAACCAATGCCTGGTTCTAGATAAAACATTTTGCGTCTTTCGCGGCCATCATAGTTCCTCCTACATGCTTGGAACGGGAGGGTGAAGCGAGTGGGATTTAAACGGTTTCAAACTGCAATTTCACCTATAGATGCCACTAAATCCTACACACTGGACCTTTAATTTAGTACTTTTGAAATACGGTAAAGCTACTTTTATATTTATTTTCCATTACTGCTACCGTCTTCTCTCTCTCTGGCGGTTACAAGGTCAAGTGCCATCTGCTTTGACATGCAGATATACTTGGGTCAAATGTTGCATGATTGGCATGCTGGTGGAGCTGTAGTGAGACTGGTTCATATCGACACAGAGAGCTCTCCTTCTTGTGGCTCATGTAAAAACAATGAAACAAACAACAGTTCTAAAGCTTCTGTAGCTTCTTGGTTTACCCACATTCTTTCCTTATTTGCTCATCTACATTGACGCTGAAGACGGTATCTCTTATTATTAAGTTGCTCTAATCATGTAATAATAATTTGAATCTCTAATCTAATCTCTCTCTGAGATGCACACATACAGTATATTTTATTGGTACAGGTGACAGATTGCCATTGTTCACTGTGCTGATAGTGTCTCGTGCAGTGTGTGAGGTTAGAGCATCTCTGCCTCGTTCATGGGGAGATGATATTGAGGTTTGAATCTTAATTGCAGGTTGACCCATGTGCCATTTTTTGGGGAATTTTAGAACGCACACATTAAAGCCCGAGTGCTCAAAGCCAAGTTCACACAGGCCTAGACTGAGGGTCCCTGCAACAAAGTGCAACAACACAAACAAACACCCTGAATAGAGGAACACACTGATGAAATGTAAAATCTCGGGAGATTTATGACCTGTCAAAGTGTGTGCAAAGAGTACAAAGTCGTCAAATAAAGAACCCGCTTACAGTAGCCATCTGAAAGTAACTATAGAAGACATTTTATTTATCCTGTTGGGGGGGAATCAGCAAATGACAAAAATAAGAAGCTCAAAAGGGAGCGCTTTCAAGCAGAGCTGTGGGCTCATTTTTATGGCCACTACAAACATTGACAAGTGCAGCTTTAAGTCACAAAAATGAGGACCTGAGACTTGACTCGGTCTTGACTTCTTTGACACTTGAGATTTGACTGCCTAAAGACTTATATGTCTATGTTTTGACCTAGTAAAATGACTTGTCACTCTGCTGTGAGAGTTGACTTGTCTTGAAAACAGAAATGTGCTCCAGTTTCTGACCTGGTTAAAGCCCATAACAATAAAACTAAAACAAGATAGTGACAGGCCTTGCATAGCAAAACACTTTTAATTATTAGGCTTATGAACTTAAAGTAACTTGGTCTCAGCTATGTAAAAAACAAAAGTAAAAGTAGACAGAAAAGTAAAAGGATCAAATGCTGTAATTTGAATTTTCAGACCTGCAAGACTTGTGACTTGACTTTCCCTAAAAAGTTCACTTGGTCGCAGAGATTTTACTTATACAAATCAAAGTAATTTGTGGAGTAAGTCTGCATTACGTGAAAAAAAAGTTGTATAAAGCAACGTCAGTTGGGGCTGAAGATTACAAGTTTAATAATTATTTAAAAAAATCTGGGAGTGTGGAGTTAGAGAGAAATGAGCTTACCAGACCTCTGTCACTCCTCATCTCTGCTTGCCCGCTGACCGGCGGCTGGAGCCTACATTAGCCGCTACTAGCTACATTAGCCGCTGATAGCTACATTAGCCGCTAACTAGCTACATTCGCTGCTAACTAGCTACATTCGCTGCTGGTAGCTACATTAGCCGCTACTAGCGACATTAGCTGCTGGTAGTTACATTAACCGCTACTAGCTACATTAGCTGCTGGTAGCTACATTAGCCTCTAGTAGCATTACATACCTGAATCTCAGACCCAACGGTCGGCGGTTGCGGGGCATTGTGGGTAATATAGGCGACATGTTTTGACAAGAAAAAAGAATGCTTTGAATAAAACCAACGATATCTCTTGTTCCGTAGCATCGATTTGTATCCTTTTTTTTTAGCTGTCCATTGTGAGCCCCACAGTTTTATAGGAGTACAATGCTAAATTAGTGGAGTACTCTTCTAAAGGCCTGAACTGGACTTGTCTAGATAGAATGACTTGAGATTTGACTTGGATTATAAGCCCCAAATGGCTTAGAACATCTCTTTTCAACCTATAACTTTATTTTATATTAAATTAATAGATATTGCAGGTTATAGGCAAAGCATTGTTCATTACCTCAAAGTTGAAGCAAGGTCAGACTTCCACCTAAACCAGTTATGTAAAGCAGTTTCTGAATTTACAGTGAAATTACTTTACATGTGCAGTTCTCAGAGCCAGGAAATAAACAAGCAACTCCCTGGCTGTATTGCATGTGGTTTCATTCTGTCAGCTTTACAGAAGGAGTAAACCATACACAGGACTGATGTGCAGTTCCCACACTTGAAAATTGACTGAAATGAAGGTTTAAGTCCTAGGTTGTTTAATAAGATGCATACCTTCAAAAATACTGCTAACAATTTTAGCATAAACTCAGTTAACATGACAGGCTAACACTAGAAATCTTAAAGAAGTAGGCTACTTAATCATTTTAATTTCTCAGTCCAGTTCCCCAAAAGTTTTATAAATGTTTTATGTAATAAAAAGTTAAGTGCTTTGAGTTTTTGCAAAAGGATTCCTGAAAAGTTTACATTTCCTACACTGTTTTGTTTTACATGCGACTTCCTACAACAGGTATGGTAACAATGTGCAAGAAATTGTACATTTATGAATATGACTCTCATTCACATTAGTGTTGTGTAAAGTAAATTGTCTTGTCTAGCACATACGGTAGGATATGAATCTTAGAAACATTGGTAGCCTTAGCCCTTGACTGAGTGAGTGAAACTCACAGAAAATGTAAACAATAAGACAAAAGATGCAACTTTGGTTATGACAGTCACTCCTTGGTGATGGACCCAGGAAGAGGCAGATACATGTCATCCATTGAGTTAGTTTAAATTTCTGGAGTAATTTCTGTCAGGATATTAATGCCTCAGTAACTTGCCTTTGTTTTTTGTGACAGCAGAACTTTCAAGCAAGACTTAATATTAAAAGTGCACTTGCACACAGACAGTATTACAATATAACTTCGGAAAATGTAAAGCTTAGTGGACAGAACTGGTAGTGTATACCCCTATAACCCCAATGTTTCAATGCAGAGTAGAGTACTGTGGTTAAACTGCTGTGCTCCCAGAGCTGCGTGTGTTTAAACTGTGAACGTGAAGCGTACTGTTGCTTTTCAAATTAATCTCCAAATTCTCATGAATACAATTTCACACCACCTTTGTGGCACAAAATGATCTCTGACTAGTTAAGTAGTTTTTTGTCACTACATGTTTCATTAAGAATACACGCTGAAGTTGTTGTAAACCTACAGAATCATTTCAAACATGTGTCTAACCAGACAATTATTGCCTTATTGTCATTATGGTTGTACAGAGTATGTAGATAGATGTGTTAGTCAATGACCTTCAGCATGGCAGGCCTATCAGCAGAAACACTGATGTCATCTGAAAGAGGAGGGATGGAGGAGTGGAGTAAGAGGTTCTCATTAAAGTGAAAGCCTTCCCAGATGTGTCATGGCCTCCGTTCAATAAAACAGTGATGTAAGGGCTCATTAAGGGCACAAGCCATGCTCGCGCACACACACACACACACACACACACACACACACACACACACACATTTACAGGAGGAACGATTCAGTAACATTTACAAACAAATACTCTTTTCTTTTTCACACTTGCTGTCTTGTTCTCTAGAGACCAGAGTACATTTGAGAGCAAAAGATCATCCTTTTGCTTAAATGTGCGATGATAGAGATTAATAGAGATCTGAGAAGCAGCAGCCATCCAAGCCATAGATATTTACACAAACATGTCTGCGTGTATGTGAACTGTAAGACAGCACTAGCCGACTGTAAAACTGTAAGAATCTGCAACTTTTTGGCACAAGAGATATCAGCTTCAGCTTGCAAATACCTGGATAGATAATAGGTATCAATGTGAAAACTTAGACATTCCCACAGGACATCTAGTTGATACATAGACGGCATTTAAAAAAAAAAAAAAAAAAAGCAACAGTGAAATGGTGGTTAGTGTCGTGTTTTTCAGACAGAGACAGGGTGAGTTGAAGAATGCGGCCCTGAGGGTTGATGTCCGGCGTGGGCACTGAGCGAGGGCTCGCCCAGACACAGCAGGGGGCTGACACACTCATACTTTGTAACAAGCGGCGAATTAAGGGGTTAGCGACATGTGATGTAAAACAGACGTTACCAGGCAACTCAGGCTTTCACTCAAAAAAATGCAATGTAAATATGACACCTGGTTTTCTGAAATGCTGAGTAATAAAAATGCTCCTCCAAAATGGACATTAAACACCTTTCAATGGGACTGTAACATGTAAAGTGAACAAATAGTTATAACAAATAACTATAACACATAGTTATCATGTCTCTTAACCAGACAGGAATGTGGAGAGTATTAAAAAAAAAAAAAAAGTAATGTTCTTTAATAAATGGAAAGCCTTTTCACCGTTTATCCAGAGCGTCACCTGATCACCCATGGCCAGTTTGGGGGCTACTGTTGCCTCCAAGTTCCCATCAAGTACAGTGCACATGTATATAGATGGTAGTTTCATGTTTTGCACAAAGACTCAGAAACCAACCAGTACTCCTATACTGTAACACTTCCTGGTTTCAGGTTTTCTGTACGTCAGTTTGTGATTATTTGATGACACTTTAGTTAGGAAAATGCAAACTATAAACAGGGCAACCAGATAAAATAATAATGCAGAAACCGGTTGATATTGCACTTTGGTCGTGCAAATGTACAGATTTGTCAGAAACTAAAGGCAACTGACACAGTGAATCTGAGACTTTTGGGGCCTCTGGAGGTCTGAGGCCCAGGGGCAGTTGCCTGCTTTGCCCCTCTGATAATCCAGCCTTGGATCATCTGAGCCACTTTCCAGCAACTCTTGAGTTACACTCAGACAGACATTCAAAGAGACCTGTCCTTGGTACTGAAATTAGCCAGTCTATTAAATATGAGTGCTAAAAGACAAGAGCTTACACAACTGGACGCTTCAGCAGATGAAGTCAGAAGCTCAACATAAACAACTCTAACTTGACAAAGCGGGGACTTTCCAGCGCATTAAAAAGCAATGACGACGCCCCCCCCCATCAACATCATGTCTTTAAATCTGTCATCAGCTCAGAACAAGAGGGTTCAGTCTCTCACACACACACACACACAAGCTGAATATGCTGTTGGAGCACTACTGTATAAATGAAAGCATTCCTGCAGCCTCGACTGTAGTTAAAGTGCCAGATCCTGAACACAGCGAATAACTGACTTAGCAGGTGTGGAATGCCAACCATGACAGGCACACACATGTGCATGCATGCATGTTGGCTTCACGTTGCAAACGGGGGGGGGGCGACTGTTGGCTTTCAGGAACGCTTCCAACACAGGGGTCCCTGAGTTGGAGTAAAGCTGCACTTGGGTAGAAAAACATAACAAAAATAACACAATTCTGAAGAATTTAAATATTTCATGTGCGAGTAGAGAGAAAGGGGAAGATTTATTTTTTGGTAACAAAAATAGGTTTGCATTGAAGCATCTCCTCGGAGAGCCACAACAGGAAGGGAGCGCATGTGTCCAAGCAACAGATGGGCTGAGCCACAAGTCAACTGCTGGGTGTGAAGACACAAACACACAGTTTTGGAGTAAATAAGAGGTTTATTTGAAGGCACACACTTTTGATCTCTGAGAACCAAAATGTTTAATATACATTTGTTGTCAATACTGCATTTGTGTTAGTTCTACACTGGTTGCATGAAGTTCAGTTTAGACTTAGCGATTTCACTACAGCTTGGACATCCAGCAGGTAAGGTTATGACACTACAGGTTACATAAACAGCAAGATGGCAATTTATGCATACAAAAGCATTTTAGATAATAAATACACAAGCTGTGCCCATTTCAATTAAAAAGCTTAAGACATGTACAAAAAATGCAGAGTAACGTTTTTCACCAAAAAAAAAAGAAATTACAAGTCTGTGAAAACACAACATTAAAGTAAAATTGAAGATGGTTTGAAGACTTAAACTGACTCCATACACAGAAAACATCAGACAGAGAGGCCAAAAAAAAAAAATACACTTATAGCATAATCTGTATACACAATATGGCTGGAGGAGGTCATCTTTGGCATATCACTCAGATGTGCAAATACAGCATAAAGCTAAAGCTTCAGTAATCTTTTGTTGTTGTTTTTCAGGAGATGTTACTGTGACATGGGGGGAGTTTGGGCTGGTGGGAAGAGTAAGAAAGCATCTCCTGTCAAAGGTAGAGAGGATGGATGAGCCTGACGGTGCACGCATGGAGCTGAGGATCCTGAGAACAGAGCAGGGGAAAACAACAGGATGATGATTTTAACTGTGTGCATAAGTGAGAGTAGAGTTTAGCCTCACAGACTGGAGCCTTGGCACTGAGTGAACGAGGTAGTGAACTCCGGGGAGGAAATAAAGTCTCATGTAACAAGTAATAAAACAATGACTATCTGTAAAATATTTATAATGATACAATGAATGCTCCTTCAGATGACTGGAATGGCACAGTTTATGGAATATTTTATGTCCATGTGTATGAGAGAATACCTATATGGATATCTTCAATCGGAGAAAGCTCAGAAGAGCCCAGTGATCTCCTCTGTCACCGGGTCAAGGTCGATGTCGTAGAAACAGGGTCGGGTTGGCAGACCGGGCATGGTGCTCATCTGAGGGAAACACAACAAAAGCAGAGGGTAATAATTTGATTGTTGATTTGTTCTCACTGTCATCAAAATATAGATAACAAAAGGCTAAGTTACAGATATGAGAGAGTTAAGAGGCAATATACAAAGTCATAGTGATAATACTGACTACCGCTTGTTGTATAGCAGATAAAAAGAAGGAATTGGTTCGCACAGTACAACTGATCCAAGGCAACTGTCTGACTCATAAAACACTTTTCCTCTCCTAAAACCCAGCCAGATCATCCCATCCGAGCTGAAAAGTAAATTATCTCACTCATTAGACAGGGAGCGACATTCTTTGCATGCCTCCCCCGCTTCTGACCCAGGGCCAGTTTTATGGGCCCATTAGTGGAAATGAGACAGAAGGAAGTGACCAGCCAATTTCCTGACTGAGGAAACGCGGCTCTGCAAGTAAACGAAGGGTCAAAACGAGGAGTACATTCTTACACAACCTGATTCTCATTGTTGCCTGGTCTGATGTCAACAGTGACTGCTGATACATGACACTGTTCTGACCACGTCCATCAATAAGGCTTTAACCACAGATGACTCAGACTATGAGCAGATTTAAAGGAATTCAAAATCAATGCATCACCTTTTATTGCAATGGAATGCATTAAGAACAATGATGGCAGAGGAATTACTTCATTCTTCGGGCTCCTTTAGGATGTGACGTCACGATGTTTGAACACTATTGCATGATGTAACTAACGAATTGCTAAGGGGGCTTCATTTTCATTTTCCCCATAGACAATATTATGTGACTCGCAGATGAAGCACAATCAACGGCTTGGAGCAGCATGAAACTCTCCCTGTTGAATCATCAGTACAAAAGATTGAGAACTGTGTTAGAAAATGCCTGGTTCTTTGATGAAATGTGCAAGGTACAAGGCTGTGTTCATAAAGACGTCAAGGGAGAAGTTAACTACGAGTCCCAAGGTGCATTTCAGCAGACAACATCGATTCACAGAGCTTCTGTTACGTAGGCGGGTGAAAGCTAAAGATAGCGATGTATAGAAAACTGACAATACAATCTGTAGCTTAAAACTATTTACTTTTGGATTCTGGATTTTTGGATGAATTCAGTAACTATGGCGCCATGTTTTGTTCACAAACACAACGACGAGCAACCCTTGTATCAAGGCTGAGTCCTTACCACAGCTCCCCCCCTTCCTGTCTATCTTCGGCTACACTATCAAATAAATATTTTGTCTTTATTACTCCATGGGTACAGCGCTGCTTTTTCCTTTCTTCATATCCATCATTCAGTGCTAGCTTTACTCCACCACCACAAGTGTTCAGACATGGAGGGATCCTGTCCTGCAATAAACAAAAATCTCCCATCATCCCTCACCAAGGGTGGGTTCACACATAAAGCTCCGGTCCCTGAATCGAACCAATGCAAGGATGATACATTGTTTAAATTTTTTAAATTGTAAACAAAAGCCATGTGGTGGAAATGACGTTGGATTATTGGCCATACAGACTGCCTGCTCCAAGACTACATGGTTTCACTTTTGTTTTTGCTTAAATGAATTGAATGTGGACTATAAGATCACAGGAATTCATGACTCAAAACTTCTAAACTCACAAAAAATTAAATGACAGCTTCAAAGTAATTAGATTCACAAACATGAGTTATTTAGCCTCTCCGCTTTTTGGTATAAAGGATCAGGGCTGCACATTTAAATATCAAAAGATGCTTCAATGTGCAGACAAACTGTCAAGGTTTTGAAAGCAACAAAGGATGCGCTGTTCTGCTGGTCCTCCTCTCCAGCCTGAGAACAAGTTGGCACTCGCAAAAACACACAACACTCCGTGGCTAAAGTTGGAAACTCCACTCGGCCAAATAAGTCCCTCTATTATGCCCAAACACAATGTGTCTTTGTCAGGGAAAGCCCTGGAGGAGACAATGTAGCTGGATTTCCACCCCCCACTGATTCTGGAGGAGTCTCGATCAACAACAGCACAGTTACTACAGAAAGGGATTAAGAAGATTATGAAATTTAATTCAAAACCAAACTCTTGTGCAATTCAAGATTAATGGACCATTAGAGGGAGGTGCATGTTCAAATTACGGTGAGTGCGAGAGTAAATATTTAACAAAAAGTCAAATGGATGCCCTTGTGTTGGACTGTATGTTCATCTAGTTGAATGAAGTTGATTGTGAAAAAATTTACGGATACAATGGACCTCGTAACTGGAAAAGTGGAGTTATATCAATGAGATAGAAAACTAGTTTAAACTCTCACCTGTGAGAGTTCAAACTCTGTATTAATTCCCTAAGGGAGCACTTTGAACTTCATAGAATAAATATCAGACAATTACGCTATGTTCTATGAAAGACACAAGTCTTGTTTGGGATTCAGGATAAGTGTGACAAAATACATTTTCAGCACTCGCACATTAGACAAAAATGTATTCATACAATTGCAGTGGATGCTTGGGAAGATGCACACGAACAGATCTTGAAATTTGGGTACTGTACTGTTGTGCTGTGTAACATTATCTTTCTCTGCATCCATTTTACTGTAACTGAAGTAAAACTACAGTTGAAGTACAGGTCAGTTTCAAAGATAAAAACATGACTAGATTTACTGAGCTTGTTGGCCTTTGGGTCAACACATGACCAAAGTTAGCCAAAATAAATTAAGGTCTACTTTCATCTTGTGTGCATTATTTCACAGATGTAATCACAGTCCTTTAACCAATCTACAACTTGTTAAACATTAACCAGTTGTGACCATGCTGAATATCCAGCCAAGGAGCGGGGTTCCTATAAATATGAACTGTTTGGGGTTTAATGGCGCTGTGGAGGCAGCTCCAACGGGATATGAACTCTACAGAGATCTATTGTTCTGCTTGCAACCCCTCCCTCACATATCTGACAAATGACATCAGCCCCTTCCTGACTCTTCACCCTGTACAGACCCTTAACCCCCTCCAAACCTCCTCCTCCTCCTCCTCTCACACTTACTCCCTCACCGCCTCAGGAGTTTTGTTGGTGAGATATTTCTACGTCTTGACGTCTGACCTGAGAGTTTGTGAGTGTTATGCCAGATTTCATAGAACACAAAATGCCAAACATACATATATTATGAATCAGCAATGTTCAAGTTCATGTGTAGAGAACATGTAGATGAGGCCTTAAAAACAGATACAAACCTGGAAGTGGGGTGGGGACTTGAGCGCTCTATAACTTTAAAAATTAAATCTATGGATCAGTCTGACAATCAAAGAATAATTTGGAGACTTCTTTTGGGTTGGAGACATCGTTCATGGGTTGTCAACTTGCCTGTGGCTCCGTGGGCCATGGCAAATCAAAGGCAATGTTGGGAGACTGGACAGATGCCACACCAAGACACTGCCATGTCTTCCCAGCATGCCCGGCGAAGCCTGGCCCTCAGGGCACACTGGTGAAAGCAGGATGCCACTTCCTTCCTGCCCGGCCCATCATCAACCAAGAGTCCCCAGCCAGCCCCGCTTGACTCTAACCAGCTCAGTAATATCGTTGTCAGGAAAAGCAGGACAGGACCCAAATACAAACCTCGTTCAGAGACAAACCTAAAGAGTAAAGTTGTGGGCCGACCAGCTGAACAATGAGCTGGTCACTTAAAAGCTCCGTAAAGCCGTGTTGCACAGTTTTCACATTGTCGTTTGATACATTGTTAAAAATTGTTATTGATAATAGCTGCTTTAGATTAAACTGAAATACACGGTGCAGAGGAAACTCGAAAATAAGCCGTTGTAATATCAAAAAGGCAAAAGATGAAGCAAGAAAGGAAAAGAGTAAAGGAGATAATTATAAATATTTGGCACTGCTGGATACAAGATTAGATTAGATTTGGAGAAAAACGCTATATTTTAGGTTATACAGATTTTTTCTGCTCTACAGCCCACAGAGACTGCAGTTAGCACTAGCCTGCTGCTTTGAACTGTTTCCGGCTAAAGGCACGTACCGTTCCAACAAGTGGGTAGATGAAGCCAGCCCCAATGCTAGCACGAACATCTCTGATTGGCAAAACAAATCCAGTGGGTGCACCCTTCTTGTCAGGCATGTGGGACAGGGACAGGTGAGTCTTGGCCATGCAGATGGGCAATGAACCATAGCTCTGGTTATAGGAAACAGACAACAAGAAAAGTGGTTAATGTGTGTGTCTGTGTGATTAAGTAAGATAGAAAGAGAAGGAAGATGAGCTGCATGAGTCCTGTCAGTGTGTGAGTCAGCTGTTATTGCAGCAGCAGTGATCTCACTTGTTGATTGTAGTAATCTATCTTGGCCTTGGCCTCTGGAGACAGCTCAATGTCATCAGCTCCATACACTTTTTGGGCAATTGTTCTGATCTTCTCCACTATCGGCATCTATGGGAAAGACAGTATCAGAGACAGGACGAAACTGGGCACTCCAGAGGGAATTAGATTTAGGGAATACACATCCATGTGATGTCACGGTTCATACAAGGTACACAGAGTGTATTTAATCATTTAACATGTAACGTTTAACTTTTATTGTTCAACTCATAGTACATACTGCCTACCTTTGTTCTCCTCTGCTTTCTCTGCAGTCGAAAACATACCATTACTATTTGATGATCCCAGCACCACAGAGTCAACAGGACCGCACAGTATATTAGCTATTAACATTAATAACGTACAGTATATAACCTCTTAAGTGAATTTGGAGAATTGAGAATTCTTTTGCGTGTTATTTCACTTGATTCCATACCTCCTGAGCTGTAACGTGTCAGGGAATATCTTTTTTTTAATATTATCCTTATGGTTCCAAATCTGTGGATCAGTGAGACTTTAGATTTGCTTTGTGGCAGCCATAAGACCAGAGATGAACATGTGCTATCACCTGGCAGGTAGCTGGAATTTGCAAAGCAAAGGACAATTGCTGCTTTTCTGTCTTGTCCATCTCTTCAAGAAAAAATAAAAAATAAATAATAATAATAATAATAATACAATAATTTCTAAGTCTAATGTTTCTAGATTACTGGAATCATACACAACATGCTGGATAAGGTCTGGTAGAGAGTGCAATTTAGTTAATTGGGCACATCATTAAGGTCCTCTTAGCATGATGTGTTCTCCAATATGGCCATTCTTCACATGGTTGCAGCTAACATAGTTTTATCTTCCTCCACAGACATATTGAACCCATTGCTCCAGCAAAATGCCCCCTGAAGTTCTGCTGCATCCTAAAATCCAACCCAACGGTCTGCTGCTGTCAGCCACATGCTCTGCTGACTTTTCAGACAGACTGGTTCTGCTCCCCGAACTCTGGGAGTTCTGGGGCCTCTTCATCTTTTAAGTTACCCTGCAACCCTGCTCCACCAAGAGTCCTATCTTGAGGTTGTCCGTCACACCACACATCCTCCAAGATCTAACTTATGTCACTGGACTTATTTTATTATACTTAAAATTGGATTCATTAAATTAGTACTGGACCTATTGTACTCCTATTGTTGGACTCTTGGTATGCAGCCACATGCATAGTGCAAAAAGCCAAACACACACACCAGCATAACAGGATCAGTAAATGTAAGTCACAACTTCCCAAACTCATTAACTCAAACCAGCTGATGTTTTTACCTCCACATTCTCTGGCTACGAGCCCAAAGAAAACACAATCATTTACTGCAAATGGAAAGTACCCAACACCGTAAAAAGTAGGAATAGAGATAATGACAACTGCCTATCATACAGCAATAAAACAAAAGCATTGAATCGATTGACATGTCTTTCAGTACAAGGCTTTATATTTTTTGCTTATCGTACCTTCACTTGGATGTTTGAACTTCACTGTGCAGAATGAGGTTTGTTAAGAGTTGGACACTAGAAGGCTGTTCTCACATTTATCTGCCAAAAGTTTTGCTGTGCTCACCTTAAATCTCAGGCTCACACTTGGGTATACCAGCGGGATAAGGGACATTGCGTCTAGTTTGGAAGCCCAACATGGTCCATTATGCAACTTGAACATGGGGGAAGTGGAAACTTGAAGCCTTTTCAGTGAAGTAGGAGATATTGTGTGTCCAGTAGTTAAACTTAAAAATATTTGCACATTCATATATTCTGGATTTTTCTTTGAGGGAAAGGAGTAGATGTAATTATTAACTTGGTAATTTCGCAACGTTTTCTGTGGAAAATCCATATCAGACACAAATTATTATTACAAGCTGAATATTTGTGTGTCTTAAAACATGTCTAGAGGGGATCTTTCATTATGTGTAATTGTGAAACACAGAAAATGCCTGTTTTACATCTAGAGTATCTGCTCTCACCTCTATGTTGTAGAGGAACTGGAAGTTGCTGGGTCTGCTGGCAGCCTCCTTCACAGCTTGGGCCATCTGGAGGGAACCTCGCCCACCCTGCGCCCAGTGCTGACATGGCACAGCGTCAGATGCTCCGCACTCTTTTGCTAACTGACACACAAGGTCGATCTCTGCCTGGGTGTCGCTCCTAAAGAATCCCCAATGGGAACGTTGTTAGCAGTGCTTGGTGGCAATGAGAACAAATGACATATTTAGAGACAAAATGAAAACAAAAATGGTGCTTTTGTGGGCCTAAGGCATGTACGGACTATCCCATTACTACTGTTCAGTCTGTTCATTTACTGTATATCATGGAAAAGTTGGGGATTCAAGTTAGGTTGGGTTTTTGTGGATGTGTGTGTCTGCATGCATCTTACTTGAAGACGTTGAGGGCCACCACGACTGGTACCCCAAACAGGTGTGCTATTTGGATCTGCTTCCTGAGATTGCTACGGCAACCACCTGCAACTAGGCTCAGATTCTAGACGATAAAGAGACAGAAGAAACAAAGCAAAAGGTCAGAAATGTATTATTGTAATTCAGTTGAATTTGAAAAAACTAACGATAAACTGAAACGCCTATAATAAGTACTACGTGTGGCTCTAGGATTTCTCCCACACCATAACACAGTCCCTTACAGCAATGAGACTGATTTTGTTCATTAGGCTGCTTCAAAAAATGTTTTTGCATGTTCTGCAGCTATAAATGACACTGACACTGCTGTACAGTCGGTACACTTTAATACACCAAAGCGGAAAAATAATACAAATAAAAACATCACTGGGTTAGATTCTGGCCCGGGGACATTGTGTGTTATTCCTTTCTCACTCCCCTTGTTTCCTGTCACATCTCTACATCCCAGGCAAAAACCATCCTCAAAATAACTTTTAAACAATCTATTGAAGCTATGGAATACTGAACTTATACAACTAAACAAAAAACCCCAGCTTGGTATGTGTTTCAATACTGAGGAAAGTTTTTAAATTACATTGTCAGCACAACAGGGGAAAAATGCTGGAGACCTTTTTACCCCAAGTAGTTTGCAAAGATATAATTTGAAGGGTATGACAGGAAATCCGCATGCCGAGTGAACACTTAGTTTAAATGGCTTAATTTCCTATTTACTCATTTAGTTGGAGTTGTCCAAACTAATAGCAAATAAATCAGAATTTATGGCATTCACCTTGTGCCTTGTTAGTAAAAAATAATTTCACTTCTTTTTTGTGGTATATTGTTAACATTTGGAGTTTTTTTTATAGTTGGTCAGGTATTGTACTACAGCATGTAGGGATTTTCCGGGGCTGAAGTCGGTCTGCTGTAGTGCCCAGCCATGCGTTTCCACTAAAACCTCACAGCGGGGGATAGCCGCGCTGCGCTGCCGTGGTCCTGCTTCGTAGGAGGGCCGACCACCGCCAACCTGTGACGGTCTTCACCCCTTAGCTGTGTCCTCAGCGGCTAAACCTGTGTGTCTGTGCTGGAGACTAGAGTGAAAGCTTGGTTTTTAAAAGTCTCTCTGTGCCCATCTCTTAGTACAATTGTAGCTTCTACCTAAATCTCTGAGTTTGAGATGTAGTCCTGTTTCTACTTTTAGATATCAGCCTTATTTTAACGGTTGATTTTTGTTGCCGTCTTGCACTGTGTGTGTCTGTGCACAGCCTGGGGCTGCGCGCACGCACATGTGCACACACACACACAGACACACGCACTAAATTAATTTCCCTGGCTCTGTTTTCCCCAGTACTTCTGGTTCTCGTTACAGGCTTCACAATTAACTTATACGGCTTCATTATTTACTCAGCTGAACCTGCCTGAAAGAACAGTGATTCTAGACTGCTAAGGCCCAAATACCTGGAAACCACATGCAAAGGTTCTATTTGTGCTGTTAATCAAATAAGTGCTCTTAACCTTGTTAGTGGATGAAGTATTTATGCATATAGGTGGGGAATTAAATGTCCACAAGAATATAGCTGAAAGCCTGAGGCAGATACGGTGGGTAAAACCTGAAACTTCCTTTATTGCATCACACACAAATCTCTATAAATGTGTCAAATGATGACTCATTACTCAAAACTTTTCGTGGCTCATACCACGATCGGCCAAAAGCACAAACCAGCAAAAGAATTTGATAAGTGACGCGTAATATTGTGTGAACTGTGTTGCACCAAAGTGTAAGTGTGCAGCAAGTTATCTCTATGTAACTTAGAGTTATCCTGCTCTTTCACATCTTTATAGAAGTTTAGGACTGTAAGAGGCCCGAAGATCATGTTGGGAATGTCGAGGGCCACATAGCTGCACGAGGGTGCTGTATCGCCACCTATAGCTATGCTTGGCTGCCACGGCAGTTCACTCAAAAACACAACACACAGGCACACCACCAAATAACGGTATTTTAATGAGTGTGTGACCTTTACGACTAAATTAAATAAAACAGGCTCAGACAATTATTTAACATGATTTGAAGTGACGTAACAACCCACAAACTCCTCAGCTCAAAACTGTTTATATGTTTGTCACATCTCCCTCGTGTTTCCCTTTTTATCGCAGTGGCTATGCTTATTTTTGTTTATATTTGTGTGCATTTATGCATATCTATATGGCTCATACCTCATCAATATACTCTCTGGGAAGAGGTGCACCCGCTGACACCTGAAAACACACAAAGAAAACAAATAATCACACAATTCAGTATTATATCACATTCGACAATGTATCATTTTACTTTCCACTATTTACTTTTCATCCATCTGCTGTGGCTTTGTGGCAGAGCGCGTCATCCACCCGTTGCCCACGTGTCGAAGTGTCCTTGAGCAAGATACTGAACCCCAAATTGCCCCCGAGGGCTGTGCCTTCGGTGTGTGAGTGTGTGCGAATGGTTAGATTACTTAATTCACACTCTCTCATCTCATTAGTTTGCTTCCTACACAGATTCACTTTATTTTTATAAGTCAACCACATCCAAACAATTAACAACAGTTTGTTTAGTGCACACATTTTTTAACACTATAGGGTTACACAGGCAATTGTCGGTTATATAAATTATTTTGTTTCAGGCTGAGGCCTCTGGATGAAAAAAAACCCAGGCTTTCATCTACAACACCTACTTTAAGTGATTGTATAAGCTGGTTAAGCAATTTCTAATGAATTACAGTTCTTTAACAGCATAGCAGCCTTTTCATGAAAAGCATGTAACTGTTGATCACGGGGTGATTAAGACATGTGTACATAACAGTGTCACATGCTTGTTTAGGTTGTTGAAAACGTCTACGCCACTGATTATTAAATTCTACTACATCAGAGAAAATGTATGTACAGAGCCAGGCTGCAAGACCACATTATGATATTCTAAGGCAGCATTAAGGAGAGAGAAAAAAAGACAGAAGAAGGTGAGGTGGCTATTATAAAGTTGTACTTATCCAGTTAAATATCACATCAGTCTGTGGTGTTTTGTTGACTGTGTTGTGTTAACTTACATTTGGGCCACCGCCATGCATCTTTAACGCTCGGACAGTTGCAACCAGCACCACCACGTTTGGCCTCAACCCAGAAGCCCGACATTTGATGTTAAAGAACTTCTCCATCCCGATGTCTGCTCCAAAACCAGCTTCTGTCACTGTGAGGAAACAGACAGGGAGTTTTTATAAAGCAGAAGAAAATACTACACATTTCTATTGCAAAAAGTCACATTTCCAACAATAATCTATTGAGTGCATGTTAAGACTCAGGTCAGATGCAAACAATGATTTTTTTCCCTCCACATCTTTTTTGCTCTTTAAGTAAAGACTTAAAGGAATTGCCAAATCCATTCTCTGCACCAAACAACAACTGTAGCAGCAGCAGTGAGAGAGAAATGTAAATAGGCAGTGAAGTTCACGGTGATAGCTGACGTAGGCTGACCTGATCTTGAGCCAGTCATCGATCTACATGAATCACTTGTGTCCTCTCTAACTCTTTGTTTAATGTTTAATACCATTTTTTCTTGAAACAACTTTATATTCACATGTGAGTTCAGTCAGACATCTTTAAAGAATCATGGGAATAAAAGGTGAGTCCGACTACATTTCTGTCTGTAGAGTAACACTGTATTGCCAAATGGGTTCTCAAAGAGACAGAGGGCCTCTGATATGGACGGCCCTACACACAGGGCTCTTGAACAGGCTCCAAACAAAGCAAATAGTCCACTTGGAATGACAGCCTTGTTAAGATAAGGTTTCCTGTTACTTGATGGTTGTATGTACGTGGGACTGTGGGCATGTGTGTGGCACCATTGTACTAAAACATTTGCTGGTGGACCAAAACTAGAACTTTTAGAGGACACCTTACTTGGTTATTTAGGTTGTAACAACTTCTTGTGTATTTTCCCATTTAGGGCAGTCTATTAAGCTTTGTAGGAACACTATCATTTGAACCTTGGAAGGGGAAAAAAAATAACTGCACGTTCACAAGCAAAAAAGTTGGGCTTCAAAATCTGCTTCTAAGTGTAGTCTGGGGCTGTTTGTTTGGAGTGAAAATGCACACAAGCAGCCTTGTTATCTTTGAATTCAAAAGCTAAACTAAATAAAATGTATGTGACATGAAAGGCGGTATCCTCCCTCTGGTTCTGGCTGCCAGTCGGTATTTATTACAAATTAAGCCCAATTTGAGTAACAAGCTTCATGAGCATTTTGTGACAAACCCAGATTACCAATAAAGCCTTCAAGTCATGGGAATTAAGTTTGTTTTGATTTTCTCGCACACGTACATACACGTAAAAAATAAAAAAATAAATTTTTAGATAAAGGTTTTGTGGATATGCTCATAAATTGTGTGATCTTCCACAAACAAAGACAGGGAGTATATGACAGCAACTACGACAAGCCTTCCACTATGACATTACACCAAGCAGGAGATTGACCCCAGAGGATGTCATGAGGAAACACTTGCAAGCTTCCTGCTCTGTGTGACAACCTTGAACTGTCCAGAGAGCGAGAGCGGAAGAGGAGGTCGATGGCGTTGTGTGAAAAGAGAACTTGATGGCGTTGCCAATAAAAGCTTTAACAAAAAGGCTGGAAAGTGGGCTAGATAAACATGACCATCTACTTCCTGTTAGAGTTTTCCACAATAAGCCATGTTGTACTTAGAGGGGCTGCAACTAATGATTATTTTCATTATTGATTAATCTGTTGATTATTTTTCAATTAATTCATTTGAAAAAGGCCCTTTTTCTGTACTTTTTACCTTGGCCTTTATCTTATCTTAAAAATTGGTTAATTTTCATTATCTCTTGACCAACTAATCGATTAATCATTTCAGTACTACTTCTAAATTCATACTATCACATTATGTGAGGGCTGTATTTACCATGCATTTGCAGCTGGATTAATGCTAACCAGTGCATAAATGCACATTGTATGCAGAAATCTATGATGGAGAATTTAAAAAGGAAATTTGACTAAATTATATAAAAATTTCAAATGAATCAGAGAAAATCTCTTGACAATTATGTCTTTTAAAACCCAATTCCGTATGTTTATAAGAGTCTTTTAAGTCGAAGACAAGTTAAAGCAGGACTTTTTGAGTCTCAAGTCTTGAGATGTTTTTTTAAAAAGTGAAGCCAAAAAGGGTGTAGAGCTTGACATGTTTTACATGTATGATCATTTCTGAGGCCAGTTCTCTAAAAGCCCAAATGATTTGTTGCTTTAGTTTAGAGAGGCTTTGCGGTGTGGGAAATCTTAGGCAGTATCATGGGGTTATCTGCATTCTATACTCCAGACTGTTAATGATACAGGAATCCCTCACATCTGGCATGTGGAATTCATCCCCCAGCAGCCCCCCTCCAATAGCAGCATTTCTCCATTTTGAGTTCAGATTCCAAAGTGACCTGAAAAACCCACAATAAAACAGAGCATAAATAAGCATGGCCCAAGTATGCCCATACACACCCCCACAACCCTCAGGGAGTTCAAAAATAGTTCATGTACTTGGGACTCCTATCCATTCCTATAATAACATTGTACTCATCAAGTTAATTGCCGAGAAATGCACGATGGGGCAAGAAAAAGGAGCAATCAGGTGATCATTTTGTCATTTTGATTTTCCACATTGTAATTTTGCTCTTTTGGTCTCTCGACACAGACATCTGTTAAATGTATGTCCATCCTGGAAGAAGGATGTTGAGTTTTTCCTGAGGTGTCTTCCATTTTTTTCCCCAAGTTAAAGGATTTTTTTGGGGGAGTTTATCCTTATGTTTAATTAGTTATTATTAACGACATTTCGAGTGTGCTTCCAGTTTTACCTCCAACTAAAGTGGTTTAGATAATGTAGCTAAATTGTTGGCTTATTTACAACCTATCTGATGGTCAGAGAGCTCATTTCTTGTACAGTCAGACTTCATCAGGATGTCACCATGTTTCAAGATCCTAGCAATTATTTTGGCGAGTCCAATGTTTTCAGAACCAATAGAAATGATGACCAAAACGAGGAAAATAAGACCATAGTTGAATTATCCTTTAACTCCATGATAAAACTAGATCAAACAAAAAGCAGAAATATTCATTTTCTTAACTCTGCTGTCATGTTGTTATTCTTTTCAGCAGTGCCAGACAAAAGAAGGTAAGGTTGGAGCGTCAGAGAAAAGAGCTTGAGAGGGAGGGATCGAGGGAGGGGAACATGTTTCGTAGCTGCTGAGAGAGGAAAGGGAGGGAGGTCGAGTTTCTGGAATACCTGAGTGTCAGGTAACAAACACACAGATGGGGAAGGGAGGGAATGAGACAGATGGATGGAAAACAAGTGGGGTGGAGAGCTGGAGGTATAAAATGCCTACAAGCCTCCGTGCTTCTCTGCTCCAGTGTTGTGAAACCCAACTCTCTGCTCACGCTGCCTACACATTTGGCCAGCGTGTGTAAATGATGTGTATGCCCAAAGAGTCGCACTTCTCCTTTTACCTGTTATTGCTCTCACAAACTCAACAACACACACACACACACACACACACACACACATTCCAAACATATTTCTCCAGGCAAAGAAAATGAAGACAGAAAGACAGAACGGAGATAGACAGACAGATAGAAAAGGAAATACTCAAGTATGCTGATGCTGAAGGAATTAGTGTGGTTTACTCTAAAGCATTCCATGGGCTCTTAAGATTATCAGTCTGCTTCCTCCCACTCTCCTGTGTTTTTTTATGCAATCTTTCCACCATTTTCCTAGAAAGTTACCCAGAATCCAAAGCAGCACACTAGTCAACCAGAGGCAGGCAGAACAGAACCAGAACCAGATCCAGATGAATGTAGGCTATAGGTTGCAACAGCAGGCGAGCAAGCTGAAGTTCATGACTGGAGTAAATAGTAAATTATTATTATATTTTTTAAATTATAATTCAAAAGGTAATTCACCACCAAAACACAATTCTATTTACACATTCCATGAAAAATCTTCTTTTGCCAGCCCCTTACTCAAAACATAAACAATAGAAATATATGGTCTGTGCATTACAGTTACTTCACACCCAATACAATACTTCACCATCAGCTAAGGAAAGACATCACCTGCCAATTTTATATAGTCTCATTACTCTTTATTAATTTTCTTGAAGTGAACCCTTTAAATCATTCTGTAGAGAATTCCACAATTTGCGGCAAACCACCACAGTAAACATAGTACACAAGTGCATAGTGATGCTTAAAATTCTTCCAAATCTGCGGCTCCTAGACTCTACAGTTAACATGTTGTTGTCTGTCATCCCCAAAGGTTTTGTGGTTGTGCATCTGCCTTAGCTTGTGTGTGTGAGGACTGTGTGCTCTTACCCACAAAGCCATCCCGTCCAACCAACTTCAAAGCCAGCTTGTCCGCCAGCACCGAAGAGTTGCCATGGGCGATGTTGGCAAAGGGCCCAGCATGGACAAACACTGGCGTACCCTGCAACAATTGGAGGGGCACATAAACATGCAGGAGGAGTTCAGAAAACAGTGTAACCCACAGCAACTCACCCGACCATGTTCCAATAAGGACTGACCAGCTCTTTCACACTAAACATTTCAACATCTTTCAGAAACATCCTGGATAAATATTGAAGTGTGGATGCACTTTGGAGGGCACTGTGTTTGTCTAAACAGTAGGCACAAGTTGAGGAGTACTCGACTGGCATGCCTGACTGACGCACGCACGTGCACACACACACACACACACTAAATGAGGACTTCAAGTGTAAGTTTCTGTGTCTGGCAGACACTCACGCCAGTACAAATACTTCCATTTGATATTTACAACCTTTCAGCTAGGAACATAAAATCAACAGTGAGACACGTGTTGAACGTGTCGTACGCTCACTATGCACAGATCGAATAAATGTGATGAAATGTGTGAATTTTGACTGTCAGTTTGAATATTTACTCCTCCGTAGATTTTAGAGCTCAGTTCTCCATCAGGAGTTTGCTGAACTCAACCTTGTTGGTGATAGGAGTTCAGAAGATCTACCTTTATATTTGGAATAATGACTTAAATCTTAAAATATATGAAACAACAACATAGTTATGTCATGTGCTATTTACTTAAACCACTTTAATGTTGTACCTTGGATTTATGTCAGAAGTTTAGTTCTTGTGGCGAATAATAAAAATCTCACATTCATTTTCTACAACAGCACCTAATGGTATTTTCTTCTCAACTGGGGTGAAACTCTGCTGCTACTGGCTAAAACCTACAGCTGCTGTTAGCTTACAAGCAGCAGACCTATCCTGAAAGGTTTTGCGGGCAATGGCGCTGCAACGTTCATTCTAAATTATTCAAAGATATGCATCCAGCTTAGACAAGGCAGGGCATCAAAGAGTACGGTTACCAAGGAAAGGTCTACGCCTCAAGACCACAAACCTTTCGTTGCACTCATGACAGACTTTAAAAAGGGGAAATCACTGAAAAAACTGGTCAAGAAGAAAAGCGAGGAAAGCCAACTGACCCATTGTTACACTGGATGTGAATTCCTTGAGAGGGAGGAAAAAGGAAGGATGGGAAGGCTTTGCATGATTTTCTAAGTTTTTGTTTGCAGACCTCTCCCTCTGCCTGCATTAACAGCCTCCCCTCGGAGGAGTAAATCAGCCAGTCAACAAGGCTCTGACAAACGCTGCCACGGATTAACTGCATGAAGAGAAAGAGGGAATACATGGAAAAGAGAGGCAGGTAAAAGGAAAAAGTGAGAAAGAGGGCACAATATAATGACAAAAAAAACATCCTCTTTTCACCATTATCCAGTGAACAACATGTCCCTCTCTTTATTCCAATGAAAAGTCAACACACGTCATATTTTATGTGGATGTCCATGTAACTCCTGAACTTTAACTTGACCCAGTTCACACTCTGCACTCTTTCCACATCCTTACATGAGGGAATGTGATTCAGGAAATAAATAAGCCACAACAGGGTGATGAAAGTGGAAGCAAATGAAAAGTCCTGTGTCACCTCTCAACTGGTGGACAAGAGGATTATGAAGACAAGGGAAACGAACAAAAACAGGAAAATGGAGATCATGTCACTGTTTCCTCTTCTTGTGCATCTCTTGTACTGTCCACTACACCAGCTGCAGACCAGTGCTACACTAATAAAATGTTCCCAGCCTAGATTTTCAGACACCACAAGGTTTCAAACCTGAGAGCCTGTAGTCACAGGTCTGATTGTCTATGCTATGGTCTACTGCCTCTCCGGGGGAAAGATGCATGCAGTCCGGTGAAACTCCACGTAGACAGGATGTTTGAATAAGGCACAGAATGACTGAGGTCTGCTTAACAGACACGTACACAGGGAGTGGGTTCAAAAACTATCCCTTTTCCTCTTGTGCTATGTCTCCTCCAAACCATTCCCCATCTGAAACAACACAGAAATGCATGCTGTCACACACACACACAAGCTTTTATATGCCAAGTGTATTCTCATGTGTGCTTCTGTATTCAACACACAGAATCACAAGCGAAGAGGGCATAAAGGGCACAACGGAAAATTCTCATATAATCTGAGGTTCGGACGGTCCCAATACCAGTTCCCTGACCAGAATCACAGGAAACCCACGCAGGAAACAGTTTCACACAACAGGACCACAATGCTTCCTCCAAAAAAACAAAAAGTAACCAAATCTCTGCTGCATGCAGCACTCCATCCCCTCTACAGCCTCGAAAACACCCAGTCTGTGTTTATTTTCCCCACCCAATAGCCATGTAATCAAGCGTTCTGTTCAAAACCAACAAAGAACAAACAAACGAAAAATAGCTCTACTACAAAAAACAATTAGCAGAAGCATGACTGCTAAGATTGCAAAACTTTAATGAAAAATCTAACTGAAAAATACATTTAGCTTGTGCAGGAAACCTTTGGCCCACAACCCAGTGTCTCAGACTCAAAGTGAGAAAAGCTGAACACCGAGAGCATCAACACCAAACAAACCAGACACCTTTGCCTGGATGTACAGACTCCAACACACTGCCCAAACACCAGAATGGCCAGATATGTAATGCAGCATCACTGCAGGAGAAAAGTGTCGTTTCAAGGATAGAGAGGGAAGAAAAGTTTTTTAGTTTATAGTTAAACTTTAAAAACTAGTTTTACGAGACTGGCGTGTTGGCTGTCTTACCCATTAGGTGATGAGAACTTAAAATGTTAAACAAATTCCCCTGAAAATTAAATGATATCTACATGTAGTCTCATATCACAGAGGTGTGGACATGAGTATTAAAAAGTAATTTTCCAATTGTATTTACAGGATTTTTAGAGGCCTGAAGAGGTGAAAGTATCCTATATTTTATGAGAAAAAAGAAAAAAATTACAGAAAGGTACAAAAATATACACAATTTTGTTTAACAGAATTTTTTCTCACCTCAGATTCATCTTGGGGTCCCAAACCCTGGTTGAGAACCGCTGCCATACACTATGCTGAGTGAGCCAGCTCCAGGCTAAAAGGTAGATTTAAAAGACTACATCCTCATCCTTTAGTGGATAAGAGTTAATGGGCCAGTCTTCTGTATATTTAGTGCCTCTTTTAAGTGGGATTTTGCTGTACCAGAAAGGCCAAAGATCAAGACTAGATGTTTGGTTTGTCATCGGTTCATTCAATCCATTAAACCTCCAAACGCCACTGCTCTCCATTTCTCCATCCATCACCTCGAAGGGTTGGGCTTTTCCCTCTAGCACAGGGACAGCTTAGGGTCACTGATGGTATATGCACGTGTGTGTTTATGCATATGCAAGAACTGTTTATGTGCCTGTGTGATCACATGTACATTCATCTTGTGGTAATGTCTCAAAAGTAAAATGAAAGCCAGATGTTGTGACAGGCAAAGTTATGGTATAAGTCAACACACCAGTCATCAAATAAAACCGTTTCCTTAGGAGAATGAATCTGGATGTGCTGGCCGCCTGTCTGACAGCTCCACCTACCCTCTATACCCTGCTAAGCTGCTATTAAGATAAAGAGCCTTGGGAGGAAAAGGTAAATCTATCATCCTTCCTTAAAAGCTCTCAGTGGAGCACTCGTTCGCCTTCTTTCTTTTCTCTGAGAGCAGAAGCATAGGTAGGTCTAGTACACACTTTGAATGTCCCTGTGGACTTCTAACCTATTTATTCTACAAGATATTCACCGGAAGGCACTCAGCTGAGCCGGATAATGACTATTTAAGTGGGTCTCTCACCTCGAGGGTCTGCATCAACGTTGGTTTGATGGTATCTTTCATTAACACTGCCAGTGCTCCACTCACACCCTGACAGAGAGGAAGAAAGAAATATGAGGTTTGAAACAAGAGCAAGAGAGTTATTAGGATTCAGACAAATATTTTACCTCCTTAATACAAACAACTGATATTTATATAAAGAATGGTTGTCCACTACAGATGACAAATGGCACTACAGTCCATTTGTAGGCCTCTGTCCTTTATGCTTTAACACTGCAAGAAAAGCTTGCTTCCCAAAATATGCCTTGTCTGCAATTTGAACACACTAACACACACACACACACACACACAGTCATACGCTGCATTCTCACTGGGGCTGGCTCTGAGGTGTGGTGATGTTTTTGCGTCCAGACTAATCAGAAAGACTAATGTAACTTTATAGGGGATCACCCTCTACAGCTCCTGTTTTGAAGAGACGAAGTGGTACGTTAGTGTGTCTGGGACAAATGGGAATTTGGAAATTTCCAAGCTGCAAGTTTGACATAAAATTGCATAAAGGACAGCAGAGACTCAATAATGACAATGAGGAGTCATGTTTCACACGCATGTGTCTCCAAAAACACACAAGACTTTAGGTCACTGCCCGAGTCTTTGTCACTCCGCTCTACGCTGCAACTTAAGAAAATACATGAAAATAGACAAACACAAGCAAATGAAGAATAAGAACATCTTTACCTCTTGGACGACACGCTTTCATCAAATTGAAAACCCAAGCAAATAAACACTGCCAGTCGTACATTATAATGGAACTAAGTTACAACACAACAGAAGTTGCGAGGGACACTAAAAACTGATGAGACAGATGGAAATTTGTCTGAAATGTCTGAAGCTAGATGCTTAGCCAGTAGCTCTAATAGTACCTGAATCACACAGTCATAATGTCATAACTAAAATAGACATGGTCGGCTTAATTCTGAGATGTAGCCACGACAGGCCAACTGTGAGCTTGTCCGGTTTAAAAACACTCTCTAAATGAAAAGACCACACAGGAACACAAACCAGGTCCTCTGCGGTGACAGGCTGTCCAGAGCGGCTGGTTCCCACCACCATGCGCGCCAGTCTGTTTCTCATGTCCTCCAGGCTGCCTGCCAGAGCCAGGATGGCCATGATCTCGCTGGCCACTGCAATGTCGAACCCAGTCTGGAGTGTGAGAAAAGGAAAATCATACGTAGGTAAACCACAAGGGCAACAAATTGAAGCATTTGTTCAGTGGCCTGCAGCTGGTGGATGTGAACATTCAGATCCATTTACACACCATGAAATAGACAAGCAGAAATTCTGTTGTTATTCTGTTTTTCTGTTATTGTGTGAAATCATGTGAAAGTTTGCAGCTATGATGCAAAGCAATATGTTTGCACTCGCACATTAATAATAAATTTGACTTTGATTTAATAGGTGGTGACTGCTTAGTAAAGAATAAGTTTTAAGAGTGAATGAAATTTCTCATCCCTGACTGACTCAAGACCACAATGCGGGAAGAAAGCTGGCAACTTTCCACAGTGACAGGCAGACAGAAGATCATCTAGACATCATAGTCACCAGCTTTATCACATGAACTAGATAATATGAATCTTAATGAACACAGCCTAGTTTTGTAATGATGACTTTATGAAAATAAATTTAACTATGAACAGGTTAAAACTAATTTCCGATTCAAATTTCTGTATTAATTTATGTCAAAAGAACAGAAAAAGAACAAGATGGTGAAAAATGAGAGAAAATGAATGAGTGAGGTCTAACCAGAGTATGGAAAACCAAAGTAGTCTCCATTCCACGTCACAAAAACAAAAGAAACTACTTAAACCACATCAATCCACCAAGGAACACAACATTTCTATTCCCACTCCCTGTGATAATACCCTGAGGGGTTATAGTGTATCCAGCGCTGGAGGAAGGTGGAAAACAGAGGAGTGAAAGGGAAACAGAATGGATGAACTGATGGTGGTAAACGTAAGCATATGCTGAACTAGCTCAGAGGCTGTTCCAGGTGTGGGTGTGTGTGCGCGTGTATGTGTGTGGATGGGTGGGTCATTTTTCTACTTATTTAAACATTTGCTTTCACTTAGCCCTGCTTGCTTCCCATTGAGGTGAAGTGTTTATCTACAGGATTTCATTTAGCTGTCATTACTACAGACATATGGGTGAAATACATCTGGGCTTTATCATAGACATAGGAGGGAATGGAGGGTAATGTGTCTGTGTGTGCATGGGAAAGTTTTTTTTACACACATAGTTTTACTGTATGAGTACCTAAAAACACAGGCATCTCATGCCACCTTATAGGCAGAATAAGTAGGATTTTCCTAAAAACCAATGTATGGACTCATACAAAAATAATCCCTCTCAATCATCACTTATGACCTACTAGAAGTGTGTGTAGCGGTGTCGGTTTCTGCAGAGATGCTACCGTCTGCCTGTATGTTCTTTGTTGCTGTGTTTGAGACTTTTGTTGGTGTCAACCTTTGGACAGTGCTGTGTAGCCCCCAGCCAATAACAACGTGCAGGCTGTGAGGTTGGGACTTTATAAAAATGTAGAGACCTTGCTGTTTCTGTTCTGCCTGTCTGTCTGTTTGACCGAGGGCAGGGCTGAGCTACACTCACACATCACACACAGAGCAGAGAGGGCACAGCGTGGACAGGATGAACGTGCTGGAGGTGTGGGGGCGATTTTATTTGTGCTTTAGAACATAACACAGAACATAAGAAAATGACATTTTAATTCTCCGAGTCACTGCTTTGTTGTCGCCAACGCCACTCCCTCTCTCCATTCAATTGCTACTTCGCTCTCTCTCTATGAGCCGGGAGGAGGAGCCAACTTTGAATCGTGCGTTTGCAACCAAAAAAATCATACTTATTATTCTGCCTTTAATTATAATATTAGACCCATGTTAATGACACCCACCAGCAAAGCCTCTGCATTGGAAACACTACAATGAGATCACTGTTTGTCATACTATGTTACTGTGTGAGTGAAGGAGAAAAGATATGCAATGAAAAGTAATGTAACATATTAGGAATAGTGGATGCCTCAGTCCCAAACAGATACTGCAAAAGCAGTCATATTCTAGTTATCATAAAAATACACAAACTAAGCGGGTGGGTAAAGTTTAAAAAAAATAAAATAAATTTCATAAATTCAGCAGAACTGTGGTTGTGAAGGCATGAATGCTGGATACCTCTCTGATGTGTCCTTTTTCAGTGCTTGCGTGTCCAACTGTGATCTTCCTCAAGAAACGGTCATTTGTGTCAACAACTGAAAAATAAAGACAAAAAGGCAGTTTCATTTCCTGTAAAATGTCTCATAAAATATCTACTTTGAATATGAAAACTGGCATAACATCAATGACGGGTAAGACTTTAAATAAAGTAGTAAATATAACTGGATCTGGTACCTCAGACACACAAATGATTAATGTCTTTACAGCCTAGACCTGACCGACTGTAAAAATCTATTTCCACACGTTGTTAAATCGATACCAGAGCACATCCACAGGCTTGCGCACACAAACACGCACATCAACTAAATGACTGACAAGAAGAGAGTTTCTCATCGATTATTGTAAGTTGGCGTTGACACACTGAAAGCGCTTATGCTACGAGGGATTTGCTACTTTAAATTTATTCACTCAGCACTTAGCATATTCTCTGATAATAAGGCTAGAAATGGGTTACTCTGTAATAGAAGTATGAAAAACAATCAGCCAGGAAACAACCTTAGTCAAACATTATCCTGATGTTGGTTTTGATGTAATGAAAGGGAAAGTGAAAAACATGGTTTCTTTCATGAACACAGAGTCACCCCCACAAAACATTAGGTGGTAAATCTGTTTTTAATCTCCAGGGTTCGTCTTTTAAGAATGCTCTCTGGAGCCACTGGAGTAAATACCACATCAGTCATAGCAGCACCCGGCTGGTTGTTGTCACTGACAACTTTAAACCAACACAGTTACCACTGAGGTAGCTATTCCCACTCCTACCATACTCACATTTATTATCCTGTGACTGCAACACTTTTTACAATAAATGTGTTAATTCAATATGAACACAAGGGCCAGCAAAAGTTCTCATAGCCAATTAACTGACGAGAATACCAACATACTGCAGGGAATTTTAGAATTCGCTACATAAAAAAGGAACATCCATTCTAATTCAAGATTGGATGTGACAGTCTTTAGTCTTTAGTAGAAGTTGCAGATGAAGCTTTAAATAAAACACTAGTTTTAAGTGAAAGAAGCCAAGGAAGGACAACCCACTGAATCAAGAAGCAAACACAAAACCTACTGAATTTCACAGACATACAAGTTTTCCTTTTTAAGTCGGGCTATGGGAGGAAAAAAGTAACATAATAAGGCTGAATTTAAATGGTACTGCCCTTCACTATTAAAAGGTTGCAACCAGAAATAATGTGCAGAGTGAATTGCTATACTTGTATAGATACCTCTCTGCCAGGTGATCTTAGAAGGGTCAAGGTCAAGGCGGGCAAAGGAGCTGACTTCCTGGGGTGTGAGAGATGCAGGGTCTATTTTATTGATTCCTAGCCGCTGGAATTGAAGAGAGAAAGAAGATTAGAGGATCGTCTGTGAGTGTTTAGGAGAAGTGATGCAAGAGGTGCAATTTTTAGCTTGGTTCCGCGTGTGCCCACATTTCCGTGCCAGCTGTGGGAATACTGCTAGATACAGCAATCGATTAGATATTTTATGATAATCTGACTATTTCTATATTAATTTTTTTTTAAATAATAGTGGTACTTTCTTGCTATGTCCATATCAGCTGGACACACTATCATCCCGGCATGTAAATCAAATCCAGACTAAATGACTACGAGGTAATCAACTGACTCTCAGGTTCAAAAGGTTCACAGGGAGTGCTCTGTTTAAAAACACACACAACTCTTTATCTCTCACTCCATCCATATTGTATAGTCCTTTTAACTTCTCATCCAACAGGACAGGCACATTTTGAGTTGACTTGTGTTCAAACATCTGCCATATGCATTTTATCTGTTAAGACTTGATATTAGGCATTCTTCATCCACACTACATAAAACATCATTACTCGAAGACACAAACAGATTGGAGCTTTATGAGATTTACACTTCTATTTGTAGATGGCGACATGGTGGAGGGAGAGAGGGGAATTTTTAAGATAGGCGCACTGAGGTCCCCTAGTGGACAAAATTGTCTTTTTATAAGAGCTCAACACAACAATTATTTTGGCTAGCAATGATGCATGGCACTAGTGATTCTGGCACTGCAGTGTTTGGACTTACGCGTAGCCTGGAGATTTGGATGGGTGAAAATCTTCTGACTCCATTCACTGAAGGGACCAGTCTATTGAACAGGGCCTTGGAGTTATAAGATAAAACAAATACATTAAATTCATGTGTGTATATATGCATATTGCATACATTTAACTACACATCTTGGAGGATAATTATGTTTTCTTGAATAGAATGCATCACACCACAAGAGCAGGATAATGATGTCATGGTTGCGACTGCTAAATGTAATTGGGACATAAAAAGCATGTTTTTACATAGATTGGTTAATATTAAATGTCTCTGTGACACTGTTTTTCCTGTGAATATTTAGTGACATCACAAGATAACAACATTGTAGTATGTACACATAGGGAGGTTCACGGTCTAAGGTATGTGTCATGAACCAAAAACCAGGGATAATTATTTACTGTATGTCCATTGTAATTTGAATTTTTGCAATGAATACACAGAATATTTGCAAAAAAAAATGCATTACTGAAAAACTTAATTTAGGAAGTTACTATATTTAAAAAAATAAATAATATGCTTTGTTGAGTCACTGAGTATAATAAATCTAAAAAGCAAACCATTAATATCTGGAATTTTGTGCTAAATGTGTCATTATACGAGCATCCAGGTCAAAACAACGGTCTCACATTATTGGTATTGAAAGAATGAGTTATTAAGGAGTCATCACAAGGTCACCTTGTCTGATTGCGTCGTCTCATGCAGCATCCTGGCATCGATGGCTGCTGCCACCAGGTTATTGGCTGCTGTGATGGCATGAATGTCACCAGTCAGATGGAGGTTGAACTGAAGGACAAGACAAAAAAGAGGAAGTACAAACAGAGGTGATGGGATTAGACATAAGAAATCGAAGCACTTTTACCGCAATGTACTGGAACACATTGTGGGTTTGGATGGCCCGGGTGGGAAATAAAACCTCTAACACTGGGGGTTAAAAGGGTGTAATCACAACATTTGGTATCACAAGTGAAATGTGGTTTCAAACAAAGTAATCTTCTCATGCCTTTGACTTTGTCCCCTTTATGCCTTTAAAAATATTATGACACATATTCTCTCTGTTTGGCATGAGCCCCTCGATTTAAAGGGAAACAAAACATTGTGAGGAAGTCAGAAGAAGGAGTGGTAGAAGAAAAAAGCTAAAAAATCTGGTGTTTTGGTATTAGAAAAGGAGGCTGCCTTATTGAAGGCTATGTGTGTGGGGCTTCAAAACCAGTCTCCTTCCCTCTCAGCCCTCCCGGACAGTGCCTTTAGTCACAGGCAATATTATGCCACGGCCCCAAGTGTTGCGCGTGTGTGTGTGCATTTATGTGTTTTTGTACAAACTGGCGTGAGTCTCTGCATGTCTTAGGTCTTTGAAGCCTGCGCTAGTCCTGCTAAGAAGCACAGAGAGTGTCTGTGTGTCTTACCTCCTCCATAGGAATGACCTGAGCATATCCCCCTCCTGCAGCTCCCCCTAGGCACAGAGAAGAGGTAACACAGTCAGAGGCAGACAAACAGGACAGGGACACACAAAGGAGGAATGCTGAGTGGCGGACTCTGAGAACTACTCCACCCAAGCACAAAATGTAGCAGGGTATGAAACACTAGCCTCATGCTGACAAAGATAGCTTATCAAACAGTTACTTGACACATTCCTAACTGCTGGTTTGGACGCCTGTCTCTGGCTTTGTCCAGATCCCAGTCAATGTAAGAGTTCCATTTCAAAATAACATCCACCATTTGAAACAGTTGGACATCTTTTCCAACATGAAAATACAACTCCTTAAAGAATGTAACTGAAGTTGTAATAGTTTTCTTACAAAACAGAGTTTTAGAGAAAACTGTTAGTTTTGGAATTATTATCTTCAAAATAAGAGATTACTGTGTTGTATTACCATGTAGTCCAGAGAAAGTAAGAGTGCACAGAGAGGTGAAAGCATACTTTTCAGACAGGATATGTCATGTACAATTAGTATAAAGGACCAAAGTATTCATTGCTGACCTTTAACCCCAAAGGTGGGTCCCTGAGAAGGTTGTCGGAGACAGGCGAAGGAGTTGAGCTTAAGGTGGGCAGACAGGGCCTGGACTAGGCCGATGGTCACCGTGCTTTTACCTTCGCCCAGTGGGGTGGGAGTTATGCTAGATGTACAGAAAATACAGACATTTTTTGAATTTCATATTTTTTGGTGTGCACAATGTGACTCAGTCTGTGTGCATTAATGTCGTAATCACATTCAGTCTGCAGGCAAACAACTGACACATGTAAAATTCAAGCCATTATTCAGAAATAAATCACAAACTCTGTCCAAAGTATGGCTTTAAAGTAATACTATAAAGGAAGCATTGCTTGCCCTTGTTCCCAGTTACGTCTTTTACATCACAAATTTAAGCACTATGGGGGCAGGGCACTGAAGGAATATGATAAATAATAAAAAGGGTTTGGTTGATCAGTAACTCACACTCACCCAGCAACCAGTACATATTTCCCATCAGGCTGTGTGTGGAGGCGGTCTAACAGGGAGAGTCGGACCTTAGCTTTGCTCCTGCCATAGGTTTCAAGCTCTTCTGGCAGCAGACCAATTTCCTCAGCCAGCTGCTCCACTGGCTTGGGTGTCTGAGCTCTGGAAATCTCAATGTCACTGACAAACACAGAAAAACATGACAAATCATTCAGAGAAATTTTAATTTAAGGCCTCAAATATATGGACATATATGTCTCATATTTTTACACAGCACACTCAGCATTATTTATTTAACATTCAAGTGTGGTGTAGGTGCAACTTACAGAACCATATGACATGAGAAAGGATCCTAAATTCAGGTAGCTGTAGGTAAATTACTAATAGTCCCACACAGATTGTGGTCTATACCTTGGTACAGGTGTCAGGGGCTGCAGTTTGAGGCTGCACAGACGCCAGGGTCGGTACTGCTGCTCCTGGAGCCACCGACTGCAACTACGCACCACATTCTAGTAGATAAAAAGGAGAGACAGAGAGAACAAGTTAAAGAACAATAACGACAGTATATAGTAAGCAGATGGGGCGAGAACAGAGACAGAAACAAAGAGAACCTGTGTTCTGTAAGCTGCTGTGAGGCATCCTAACCCAGACTTTGAGGACATCTCAATGGCATGTTCGTCTAAAACAAAAAACGGTATGATTAATGCTCATGTTGCGTTAAAACAAGCGTATCCAAATGTTAAAACAAGAGTTGGACAACGATACGAAAAAACATAGAGGAAGCATGCTGCGTCGCACCATACAGCATTTGAGTCACAACTGCAGCAGAAGGGTACAGCTTGCTAAGGCGGTCTACACGATAAACTGCAAAGCTATACGTCATTCTATAACTCATATTATTTACAAACAAGAAATGTTACTCATGCTGAAAAAAAAAAAGAAAAGAAAAGCCAAATACACATATTTTAAAATGTAGACTACACTAGTATGTCTTTGGACAATCCGATGCATTTTCAAGCTTTTTAGTCAGCTATAATCTCATTGAAGCTATTCTGAAAGGTCAGCAGCAATCATTTCTGTGTAGCATCGAGGTTTCAAATCAAAGCAACGTGTAAAACCCAATCCTGCGATGCAACGTGGTTAAGTGTGATTTATTTTCCACTATAGCCCAAGCTTGTGCTGAGCGATTGCAATGTCACAGTATATTCAACAATACCCGTCTCCATGGTGGGCTCACAGCGGATGACAGCGGCCCCTGGTCTAAGCCAGGTGGGTGGGACTTCCATATTCCCTGCCCCTAACAGGACCACAGCATCAGCCTGGCTCACCTAGGGAAACCAGGACAAGAAATTAGATATTAAGAATTTAAAAGAGAGGAAAGTATTAAAATAAAACGAAAAGACCAGCTATTACGCAAAAGATAGAGAAGATGTTGAGTTTAGAAGATTGAAGGGGGTAGAAGATGTGTGTCTTATATACTTATGACAGGCATAAACAACTTTAATGACATGTTAACCCGATAAACCTCTCCAGAAAGTTACCTCCGTTACAACTGTAACTGCATTGGATTTGAAGAAGCACAGACTGACTCCATGTGGTCAGCCAGTAAAACTGCACATACTGGTGCATCTGAATAATGAAAACAGATGGCTGCGTACATGGTGCATGAGAAGTGGATAAATCATTTTCAATTATAAAGCAATGGTTTTGGGATAGGTCTTTTCAAACAAATAATACTCAAAACACCAATAAAAGAACACACTCAAAACAAAAAATGTGAAGCTGACCGCAAACATGGACCAAACCACAATTTTTTTTTTTACAGTTTTTACAGTTGTCCCACACAGTCTACTGGGGGTGAGTGATTAAAACTTACATTTAGAAAAATATCTTTAGGGTAAAAAAAAGAATTGAGAATAAAAAGGAAGAAAGAATTGCACACACATACAAACACACCTGTCTCTGTAGGGTCTTGGAGCTCCAATGACTCTTGAGAGCTACCATTCCACTTCTTTCAATCAGGCACTGCAGAGCCACACCAAGGGGTCCTTCTCCTCCGACCAGCAACACAGTTTTCCCTTCCAAAGGAGCATCTGTAGAAATATTTTAATGCGACATTAGGACATTCTTCATTCTTTAAGTGCCTTATGTGCATGAGCAACCCAACTGTCTCCGTCGTCCACATTTCAGTTACAGTCAAGCCCATGCAGTCAGGACTTCATGATCCGTATTACAATGCTGACCATCGGAACATGGATGGAAATGGCTTTACACTGCAAAGTAGGTGTTTAATAGCTTTGTGCAACACTGTGGTCAGAATTACAGATAAGGTATGTTGATATGTGGGACGTTTTCACTTTATATTTTGAAATGTACTATTCCATATACTACTGCAACTGGACAAAAATTCATCACTTTCAAGACATTGTGTGTATCACATGTTAGTAAATCTCTACTAATTGTACCAGGGACGCTCTGTGACCCTATGCACCTGAACTTTGACCCCTACCCTTTGAACCCCAGGGTGTGTCTCATATTCTTCCTTAGTTCACCAGTTAGCCTGGTGAATGAGCCTTTTTCTCGTGTCTTTTTGTCGCTTCTCTGCATTTATAAAAGACTCCAATTCTTTACTATATGCTCATCAGGTTTTAAGCACATGGTGTGTTCATACTGAAAAAAAAAAAAGCATAAAATCTTGGTTTTACACCCTAATCAAAAACGTAGTTAGAATTAGTTTATACTATGGCACACAGGGAGAGCGTCACAGCTGAGTAAACACAGCTGCAAGGAGTAGGATATGGTGTGCCACAGTAATTCTGATTGTCTGTGCTGGCTACTACTGCAGCTTACTGTAATTAAACTCACTCATTCATTTAATCAGCTACACCTGTGTTTTCCATGCTGTGACATCTCTAAAGAGTCCCTTCAGAAGCAAATGTAAGCACCGTTACAGCTACATACAGTATATCAAAGTGTTAGTATAGTTTGTCCTTTACTTTTCATGAGTTTGATCATTTGCATGAGTAATAGTACAGCCTCAGCATTCAATGGCTACTGAACTTGACACTGATTTCCATTGCCAGAAACTCACCAAGTTTCTCCAGGACATCCAGGACAGTGCTGGCTATGGGTGGCACAAAGCCTTTGCTCAGGTCGCCTCGTACCAGACGACCCATATTCAAATCTGATATCCTATAACAAGACAAAAATGGACATAAATGTAATATATTTAATTTCCAACAATTAATATATAAAAATGAATACCCCAGTCTTCTCCCCCTGGAGCTGGTCACCTTTTACTGGCCACAGCATAAAGGTTATTTTGTAAAGTGCTATGGATAACAGTAATCAAGTACATTCATACAATTAACCTAACCACTCTGTGCAGCAAGTTGTTGGTTCAATTCCCGGCTGGCCGGACCATATGTCATTGTCATAGTCTACTTCCCACCATGTCCTGTCTCTCTCCACTATCAAATAAAGGCATAAAATGCCCAAAACATTATCTTAATTTTTATTTTTTAAATATAGATACACATGAGGCACACATCATTTATGAGTTACTGGTAACGCTTAACAATTGTGAGTAACATTTTAAAAGGTATATAGTATACTGGTTTAGATGTAATTATTGGACTAAGATCTAGGATTACTGGTTAAAGAAACATTTTTATCAAACACTAAAGTAGTAAGTAGCTTGTTGCAGTAAATCAAAAGTATGTCCCATGACAAATTGAGAGCTCATACTGTATTTCATGGGACAACCTCTACCATTTTTGTCCTTGACTGAACCAATTCTCTTCAATTTGTGATAATTATGAAGGGTGCTTTGCTAATTTTCTCATTTACTTGTCTGCTGAAGGAACACATTTACGCAGTCTTAATTCTGCACAGCCCTTTTCTGATTTGGGACAGTTTGACAAACCATGTGAGTAAATGCATTTATCTCTGTACAGACAAAGAATGACACACAACTGATAAATGACTGCCTGCCGCATAAAAATGTCTACTGCAGACACATTAAACAACTTGTCAAGTCATTTTTAAAGGGTATACAAATCAATTAAGAGAGACAACCTATCGTAAATCAACACAGTTTAAGACCTTTTAACAGCATGTGCTGTTTGGAAGAGATACACTCTTCACGGTTATGTCCCTCTATGTAAGAGTAGAAAACTCTTAAAACTTTAGTTTCAAATGCAATGATCCTAGTCAGCTAGTGCAGGTTTTTACCCATCTACATCCTTCTCAGGTTTGAGTGTATTCAGCACTCGACTGGTCAGGGAAGCAGGGGGGAGGTGGAGGTAGACTCCGTGCACCCTCGGGTCTTTATTCAGCTTCAACACCTCTTCTACAATCTACACGTGTACACAAAGAACAGAACAAAAACACACAACAGAAATTAGAATTTTTGCAGAAAACGTGCACAGTATTTACAAGCCACAGTTGCAATAGTTTAAATAGAAATGTAACTGTTAATATCACACATGCTGGTATGAGTACTGTCTGTATATGGTCCACAGAAAACCCCAGCCTTCACACCTAAAGTGGTAAATAACTTTAATCTTGATGATTAAAGCCTAAAGTACGGATTAGGAACAAGGGAAAGAGTTTAACAGCAAATTCACCTTTAAATTGAACAGGTCAGTGCTATACACTGAGCATCAAAAAGAATAGTAATCCCTGAGGAGGGAGAAAAGACAGGGTAGGAGAGGGAGAGATTTTGAAAAAACGATGTATGAAAGTAGAGCAGTGGATCAGTAGAGTCCTTTAGGCCAGGAATTTTTTGCTATTCCCCGGGGTTCCTTCTTTCTATATGGATCAAGAATCGACTTCCATCTGAGCAAAGAGAGACACATCTGAAAAGGTTGCTTCCCAGTGCCAGTTAGATAATGCGGGAAAATACCATGAAGTGAAAAAAGAGGAGTGACTATATAAATTATGAAATGAAGGATTAGTCATGTAACTGTGGATATACGGTGATGTGCAGTTAAGTAAAAGTTTTAATGACATCAAAGCTTATGTGAGGCACTGATTACCTTAAAACTTCACACAACCACAAACAGCCAGGGGAACGGTACATCATGCACTGACTTGCTAAACAATGACATGATAGGAAGAGTTTTCTTAGATTAGGGCACTGTGGGAAGTTAACCAACTGTGTGAGTCAGCTTCACTTACTTCATCTTCACTGTATTCCTTTTCCAGACAAATGTGAGTGATGTTCAGGCCAATCTGTGGACATACAGGCAAGTACAGGGTGAACACTTTGAACTATTGTACAGATCGGTGAAAAACACAAATTGAGTGAAATTCACATAGATGAATGAAGAGTGCAGAAGAGAGAAAAATCACCCTTCCTGCCATCTTCTTATTGATCTCCAACAAGCTGTCATCTTCACCTGCCTTTGAGATAAAATTGGCACACTGAGAGAAACACACACAGACCTGATAACACAGGAATCTTCAATGGCTTCAGTAAAACCAGATAACCCTTTAGGTTAAAGGGGTAAATAAAGGCAGGTTCAATGTCACTTCTAGTACAACACAACTCTGCCTAGTTAAATTAGCTTTAGATTACTTTTTACTTGTCTTGACATACTCTTTCGTTCTACAGTGGGAAACAAAAATCCTACATAGTACTTCTGTTTTTGCTTACAATACCTGTACAATGGCTAACAAAGGTTGGATCGCTGGATTTCTTCTCTGCAGAGCCACCATTGCCTCCTCAGTGCTCTGAACCACTTCCCTGTGAGAGAGAAATCTAACTGATTAGCAATGTGTAATCATCCATTTAGGGCTGCACACAGGGTTTACAAAAACAATTAAAGTCAGATACATTAGGTCCATTCTGTAAGATTTTGGAAAAGGTACCTCCAACAGAAAAGTGGATAACATCTGGGGGGCCGGTGAACCACTTAATTGTAAATGATGCCTCACTTGCATTCTAATAAAATAATAGCGAAATTAAGCCGTTCCACGCTGTGGAGGCCCTATAAGCAATAATTCCACTGAATATATCATAAAGAGGGGGATTTGGCCATATTTGCTGCAGTGAATAGAGAGGCACACTCCACTAGAACAAAACGTTACCACAGATTACATCAACTGATTCTATAAAATGGAATAAAATAAACTACACATTGTGAGGTTCCACCCATTGGCCAGCTTACCGCGCACGTGCCAGTGTGTGGGCGGGGCTAACCTGTTAATAGAGTTAACACACTGACCTACATGTTGTCCGAAATGTCAACATTAACGATATCAAGTCCACCTGTAGCTATCTCGGATCAATCATTCCATGTACTTTATTCCGCAACACACTGTATAGTAGTAGAAGACATCATTTAAACAATGACACCCCCATCACGTTACAAGACGTGGCAACGACGGAGAAAAGTTACATCAGCTGGCTGGAGTCCCTCTGCTGATACCGGAGACACGTGCGCAACTGGCTGCTGAGCAACAAGCACCGGGCAACCGTTTATCACTCAGGAAGAACACCGCTCGACCGACACGGTCGAGCAAAACTAATACCAAACCCCCCCAAGTAATTCAGTCATTTGTGGCCACATGATGCTTAACGTGCATGTGTCTTTCTTACCTCAAAGAACTGTCGCATTCAACCACACCATCCTTCCGGGACTGGTTCCCGAAGTTAACGGCTAATTTCGGGTTGGTGCCGCCGCTGGTGGCAGCGCTTGCCGTCCGGAGGCTCAAACCGCTGTTGGCAAGACCAACCGGCGGGCATCTCCGCGACAAGCTGCCGACCCTGCTTCCTGATCGGGCTGGATGTATCCGAAGGCTGCCACAAGCGCTACGGACTACAGACAACTTCATGGCCGTTTCTTTTAGTTGTTTTAAATGTGGCTTGCAAGTTGTCCCTGTCTTTGTTTGTCTTGCGATGGTTAGCGAGAGATTCAACCTCCTGCAGGAACGAAAAAGAAAGTTGAGGTGGCGACAGGGTCGTGATGGAGCTACGCTGTCTTCAAGAACAGTCGGAAATTAGAATTTCCGAGTTCGTCACACTAATTAACCCCCAAAAGGGTGATAGGCCTAACGTTACAAGCCACGCAGAGAAATGCGCTTGATGATAACACAAACCGTATGACGTTTGGGGCGCGGAAAACGTCGATGTCACGTTGTCAAGCCTATCGCCCAGCAGCATTTGGATAATGTAATAATTTCGGTGTAAATTACAAGAATGTAGAGGAGACCGGGGTTGGTTGGCACCCTTTTCACACTCACGCCATATTGCCCTGGCATAATATGTGTTAGAATATTCTCACAAGCAGCAAATTAAAAGTTAAAGCCTCAGCTTCAATTTTTTTTCTTCTAAAATTAGGTGATTCCTGATTAAAGTCCTGTGGTGCAACCAACCCCTAATGGGTTGGCACAATGTTAAAATGCTATAGTTCATGCTATAGTGTGTGTGTGTGTGTGTGTGTGTGTAGCGACTAGTAGCGATTGAGTTCAAGCTAGCAAATATGAAACTCGATCGGCCTTTATTAACTAATATAACATTATCATCAGGCTTTATTTTACTGACCTCGCCCCCTCACACACACACATTCAAAGAGAGACCCATACACATGTATAATACATGTCTTAAATTTTTCACTATATATGTGCAACCAACCCCGCTCACATGTGACCCATATTTGTGATGAAATTGTGTTAGAAAGCTACCATCACTCATCACAGACCAGAAACTATTCCCAACCTGCATGAGCTTACAAGACACCATCGATTCATACTAGGATCCCGCTTACACCTTTTCAAACAATAGGGAAAGTCCAGAAATAGAAAAACAGCGAAAGCATCTTTCACAATCAAATCTCGAGACTCATCACTGAGTACAACTTCATTCATAAGTCACTGACAGAAACATTTTCTATGTTGTTAAGTTGGCAAACCTAAACACATCAAAATTAAACAGCCATTCCAGTTTTTGCTCGTCTGTACACCTGAATGTTTCAGGGTTGTGTCGAGCCATTTTAGCTTTTTAAGCTTTTGGTACGGTACAAAAAAAAAAGGGGACTCACTTTCCACTCCATATTTTTTAATCGACCAACCTCTCTCTCTCTCTCGCTCTCTCTCGCTCTCTCTCTCTCTCTCGCTCTCTCTCTCTCTCTCGCTCTCTCTCGCTCTCTCTCTCTCAGACACACACACACACACACACACACAAGTGAGTACTTGTGTAAGTGGTTTGGGCGTGGCTGGGAAACTCTTGCGCTGGCTTGGCTCTGTCGGCTTCAGGGCCGTCAGGGATAACTGCCATCAAAACTCACAAATAAACCCTTCCAAGGTGGCTGGTGTTCGCAGGTGTCACCAGTGTGATACGTCTTTCGACAACCCAGTCAAAAACAACTGGCGCTTCCATTTACGTTTTCTAAAAAGTATGCTTTCTTCTTCCCTGGAAAAGAGGCTGCCTGCAAGTTCAAATTGGCCCAAACGCAGCAGCTGCCCACACTCCTCGCCCTCTCCAATTGACGCCCCTGAGATGTAGCGTCACTGCAAAGGCCAAACCGACTGGGCTTCATTCCTGAAGTCACATCGTTGTAGTCGGATGGCGTGGCGCAATCCGTCACCCTAACAAAACCGACGTTGAATACCAGTTTGGCTCCAGAGATAGCTGCATTACGCATGTATTGGCCCTTCGTCTCTGCTCACAGCCCGGGGCAGTCGGCTTCAGAACTAGGATGGTGCTTAGGCACCACAGGCCACCTTACGTTAAAGGACAAAGTTTGATGTCTGGAGATCAGCGCAAAACGGGTAAGGAGTTTGCCGCTAATCTTGCAGTCCTGCATGAAATTGAAAAACCTTTATTCGAGCAAGCAGTCGATATTGAAGGACATGATTAACCTGTATACCCGTCTATCATAACGTGCTAGGCCAAATTGCTACTCAGAAGGGTAGACACCAGGCGTTACTGTGGCCCAAATGTAAAATCAATTAGCCATCTTTTTTGAAAAAGCACATGGATTAGTGATTTCCCCCCCCCCCCTAAAAATATCTTAGAAATACATTTAAGCTAACCTACATAGATTTGATATTGTTTACTATTTGTAGGCTGCCATGAATGTACCTTTTATAATGCCTTAGCTGGCGGTACCCACAACATGCCTAATGTAGCCTGTTACCATCTACCTTTTAATATTTAAACCATGAGACTGAGCAGTTGCAGATCATCTGAATAATTGCTACTATAAAAGACTGAGTATTGAGCTAAGTATAGTAACCGTCTAGAATAACGATTTGGACCCTGATAACCAGGAGCACTTGAGTCTATATTAATATTGGTTAGGCTATTCATACATTTCAATAGATTTCAACTTAATATGGAACTGTTTAAAGCCTCTTCTGAGCGTGTGTGTGTGTGTGTGTGTGTGTGTGTGTGTGTGTGTGTGTGTGTATTTTATTATTCCTAACTGAAAACAGGAAAAGACAACATGGGGTTGGAGTTCACAAAGTGTGGGAGCTTTTGGTCTAGTAGCCTTTGAAATGCCTTCTAATGATGTCACCGGCCTCCTTATTTCACATTGGAAATGTTTTATTTTAGAGGTTTGCTCAAACTCGAGATCCAAGATATTCCTGTATCTGTTGTACATTAACTGCTGATGCTCCCAATTAGATTAAAAGTCAAAATGAATGTCTGGATAAAGACGTCAGACAGATCACAAGTTAAAAGAACTAGTTTGGTGAGGAGCAGCACCTTTGACCATTCTTTGGAGAACCTGTTAGGCCAGTGCTGGGTGGGAGAAGGAAGATGGAAAAGGCTTTTAAACAGGCATGACTGCTTAAATGAGACACTGGGTGTGTTTAAACCTGCAAATGTTTTCTGTTTGGATCTTGAATGTAATCTATGTCCCTTTGACATTTTGCTAAGCAAGCCATCTATGGTGAAAAATGTTAAATTCCAGTGATGTGAATCTAAAGACTTGTTGTTAAGATAAGATGTACCTTTGTTTGCCCTTTCAGGCTTTTTACTGAGTCATCTTTACCAATGTGTGTTAGAAGAGGAAATTTAACCACACAGGGAAATTCATCTGTAACCTTCACTTGCTCTCCAGCCAACCATGAGGGACAGACTGAGCTACCTGCAGAAAATGTCCAACGGCCATGTGGAGCAGATGGAGTACGCGGAGTCCACTGTCTCCGACTCCTTCAGCAATGTGGACCTGGAGGAGGAGTTACCCCACGAAGCAGTAGTGTTTGACAACAGTCCTGCTTTGGAGGAGGTCTTTTCCCAGTCACAAGATATCCACAAAGAGATCCAGCTCATCCGCCTGGAGGTTAAAAGGCTTCGTGAGCAGAACTCTCGCATGCTCCAGGGCACCACCACCATGAGCACTATCAAAAGGGACTCTAACGCCATTGGTGCTGATATAAAGGCTCGGGCTGAGGATGTGCTGGCAGGCCTGCGCGGCATAGACAGCACAGCCCAGAAGCTAGAAGAAGCACATGGCTCAAATTCTGCTATCACCCGTATCGCCAGAACCCAGTATGCTTGCCTCAGCAATGGTTTCCGCGATGCCATGTTTGACTATAATGAGGTGGAGATGAGCCATCGGGAGAACTGTAAAGCCCAGATCCAGAGGCAAATGGAGATAGTGGGACGTGAGGTGACAGGAGAGGAGGTGGAGGAGATGATTGAGTCAGGTCAGTGGAACATCTTTAACGACAACGTTGTGACTGAAGGGAAAACCGCTCGATCAGCTCTGTCCCAGATTGAGAAACGTCACCAAGAGTTGGTGGACCTGGAGAGCCGTATCAAAGGCATCCATGATATTTTCCTGGACATTGCCCTGCTGGTGGAGGAGCAGGGCCCCATGCTGACCTCCATCCAATCCAATGTTCAGAAAACTGATGAATCCATACAGGAAGTCCTTGTCAAACTCGGCAGGGCCAAACGGCTTGACAAGAACAACCCCTTTAAAAAGATGTGTTGCAGCTGTTTCCCATGCTACAAATAACGACTGTACAGTACAGAGGTGGGTAGAGGGATGGCACAATATGCAATGTCCTGTCCAGATAAAGAAAAATGGAAAATCTTAAGGACATTAAACATTTTCTTCAGGTTCCAGTACACTGTTCCTATTGTCACAAAGCGTTTATCAACATGGCCTGTAGAGCTATGGCATAATACAATTTTTCCAGAAGGTAAAATAAAGGTTTAATAGAAAGGTTAAAACTATTGTGTCTAGACTAAGAGACAAAAACTGCTCAGGTCAAATATTTTTAATTTGTATTTAAGACGTCTAATGTGTTCTATGAAAGGTTTGAGACCGATATATCAAATCAGAATTCCCCCATGATTGAGGTGTGATGCAGACCTGAAATAATTAGTACGTGACAAATATTTTTCTTGTTTATTTTTTAATAGCCTGCACAGTTCAATCAAACAATTCTTACACAAAATTATTTTCTAGTGTCTGACCCAAGTCATTCAGGTCAAATTATTTGTCACTATATGTCAATGTGCTGGTAAAAATGGATGTCTGAGATGTACGGCTGAAATAAAATGATTTGGAAATTCTACAGTTTAGTTGTTATTGATTAGATTGTTAATCTTTTCTGCATTAATATAAATGTTATGAAATTCTTGGGTTAATATAGCCATTCTTTTGACCACATTGCACAACAACACCTTCAAAGTCCCCCGTTATTCTCATGTTTACCATCTCTTTTGACACCAGTAAATGAGTGAAAGCAGTTTTACTAGGATTTGTCAGTCTCAATGTTATGCAGAGATCACACAGTGGATGTGTTGTCATGTTCACTAATCTGTTACTTTTCACTGCTATTTTATGACTATTTAATGCCTCTTATTTTGTCTGCCTTTCTTCTGTGTTGTCATGTATATTACATAAAGAGTTATATTAAAATCAGCATGAGTCTCTATTTATTCTTGTTTCAGTGTGAAATCTACATCAACACCTGTTGAGATTAGGCATTTGGTTAGCACATTTCCTTTAAGCTCTCAATCACTCAGACACACCAGGGTCACTGCTATAGAAATAACAGCTATATAATTAATACCTATAATCCCTGGTGTATTCTGTCCAGCCCTGGGCCTCCTAAATCATCCAGGGTCCCCCCACTCTAATGGCACCCCAAACACCCACATCTACATGCACAGGTGTCATCACTTTGCAAACATGTGGCAGCCTGCACTTCATTAGTCCTGTGGTGCACTCAAATAGTTAAGTCTAATTCCTCAGATTTCCTCAGTACATTTCTCATGAACACTTTTCCTGGATGCATTATTTGGCAGGAATGTTGTCTAACTTAATTGACCCAGTTCATGCTTTCTGATTTGAAAAGAACCCCCCCTTCAAGGAAGTATTGTATGTTTCAGTAGGATGGTCCACGTCAGTGCACCTGGGAAGGGGCGGCAGTCACACACACAGCAGACAGACAACTTCCTTCATCAGAATAGAAAGATTTTCCCAAGTGCCTTGGACCAAATAAATCAGTTCGAGAAACGTTGAGGGGATTTACTTGCTTTCTGATTTTGAGGGAGCCAGTCACAAGAGGTAAGACACTTTGAACTGATAGTTGAATAATCTTTCATTTAATTTTCTTAAGCAATATGTGTGGTAGAGGCACCTGGAGACAAGTGGATAATTGATGGGACATAATTGGTGGGACATTCCCCAAGCAGCTTGGAAAGCTAGGACTGATTCAGTGGCCATACATTGTGACCACTTTTAAAATAGTTTCATGAAATTTTTAGTAATATGGTATGAGGAAATGGATTTTCTGTGTACAAACTGAGACTGCATGAAAGAATCAGTGGCAGAGATTTAGACAGGCACCACAATTTTGAAAGTTTTGTGCAGCAAAAGGGTGACAGAAGGAATGTATTGACAACTACTTCGATAAACCTATATCGTGCAACACTACCTTCTACCCTACCCCATTGTCAATAAGATGGTGTCTTCCTTGTTCCTGGTTTAAAAGAAGACATTCCAATGAACCTTTGAGCTGTGACTGCTGTCATTGTTGTTCACCACAAAAAGAAAACCTACTTCAGATAAAACTGACCAGTCACTGTGTGTATCAGTAGATATAGTGTATTGACATCTTAGCTTTGGATGGACCTTGTAGTTTCAGTGGGTAAATTAACAATGAACCTGTACGCACTGTCACCACAGTACTCAATGTTTGTCATTTTTTAAAATATTTTTATGGGGAGCACTGTTTCATCATTATTAAGAAGGTTACACCATAATAAGGGTGCCTATACCCCAACATGTAGAATGCATGTGATACTAACTTTAAATTATACATTTAATGTATTTAATGGTCATGAAAACATACCTGAAACTTTGTTTTTTTTAACACTAGAGTACATCAGACCCAAAGCCAGAATAGATATGAGCACAATAACCACCATCTTGTTTTACACGGGTCTCTCAGGTAGAATGCGGGACATGCTGGAGAGGCTGCAGGCCTTTACGGAGGAGCAGGATCACTACAAGCCAGAGTTTTATGGGCCTGAGTATGATGTAGACAAGGTGGCTGTGTCTCAACAGGCAGTGGTGTTTGAAGACTCCTCAGCTATTGACAACATCCTGAAGGAGGCCCACTCCATGCGCAAGGAGATGTCCTTGCTCCACTTAGAGGTGGAGCATCTGAGAACACATAATGAACGCTTTGGCACCTCTGTGCGGCGCCTCACTCTACTCAAAAAGGACTCTGACTCCTTCGCCAGGGGGATCCAGCAACGTGGGGAGGCTCTGTACGTCCGCCTTCAGGCCCTGGGTAAGGAGAGGAGCCAGCTGGAGGAGAAAGAAGGTCCCAACTCTGCTGTTAGTCGCATTGCCAGAGTTCAGTATGACACACTGTCCTGTGACTTCCATTCTGCCATGAGTGACTACAGTAAGGCAGAGGAGATGCAAAAGAATGCATGTCGGGGGAGGATCCAGAGGCAGGCCTCCATAATGGGAACTGAAATCACTAATGAGCAGCTGGATGTGATGGTGGACAAAGGTGGTGAGGGATGGGCTGAGCTGTCCCAGAGCCTGCAGACCCCAGACGTACACTCGTCCAGCTGGGTGATGAATGAGATCCAAGGCAGACACAAGGAGCTGGTGGAGCTGGAGGCCAGGATGAAGGCTGTCCATGAGCTGTTTCTGCACATGGCCATGCTGGTGGAGGAGCAGGGATCCATGCTCAATAACATTGAGGCTAATGTGTGTACCACTCATGAATATGTTGAAAAAACCAACGTTCACATCAAGAGGGCCCTTCAGTACAAGAGGAAAAATCCTTTTCAGCAATGTTGCTCCTGTCTACCCTGTTGGAGACACAACCAACTCTTTTAGGGCTTATTTTGACTTCATGCAATTTTATGGATTCTTGAAATAAAAATTTACCTGTTTAAAAAGTTATGCTGAAAGGTTGTGAACTGTGCTTAATTCATGGTAAATCCTACCTTTACAGACACACTCATGAGCCCAAAGTATAATCTACAGTTTTTTTTTAAAGAATAGAACGCTGTATTTCTCTAATTGATGTGTGAGGCTTAAAATTGTATAAGGTTTGGAGTTACCAGCCATCTGAAATGTTAAAATAACTCTTCCTGTTATTTGGATGAGAGAATGAATCCAATTGTGGGTGGGTGTGTGTGTGTATGTATGACTTGTATACGTTTATATTTTTTATTTATATATTTTAATTTAAGTTGAAACAGTTAAGCAGTTCACAATAAATGCTGTTGTATTAAATTAAAATCAGCCCGCTGTCCTTGGCAGAACATTAACATAGCAAGTTGGGTCATCATCGACATAGGAAGTACGTGGTTTTTAGGAATGTGGATGAATTGGAGTGATGGGTAACAGTAAGGATGGAAGCAGAGTTGACAAATGCAGTTAGCGGTGAGCCAATTGAAGAGTTGAAATTAAGTATAGTAAATTGTTACTAATCGTCACTAAGACACTATGTTGTCGTACTTCGGGATAAAATGCATCTTGGTGTTTTGTAAGTGGGAGGAGATTCAGCCAGACAGACATTAAAGAAACACTGACGAGAACGTGAAAGTTGAAATTGCCAAAACGATGAGAAGTGTTTCGTGTTGGTGACAAAAAGGCAAGTGTGGTTTAAAATGCTAAGTTGATGTGTTTGATGATGCAGTACACCATTTATGGGCTGAACAAGGTATGTTACAAATATTGGGTTTACCTCAAACAATAGAGACACCAAGCAGAAATGACACTATACAGCCAACCAAAGAATGGGCAAGTCAGAAAAGATCAGCTGGCTCTTCCAGATTCTTCTCTGAGTCAGACAAGCTGTTAAAACTTTAGATCGGAGAAGAGACATGTCATATGATCCCATGACATAAGCTAAGCTATTTTTGGAGTGTAAATTAGAGTTGTAGCCTTAAGCTGTTAATGAGGTGCCATGTCGGACTGTGTGGTCCCAGAAGAATCCACATTATGTTAAAAATGGTGTGTTGAATAACTCAGTAGTGTGTGTTGCCTATTTCTTCGTTTGTTACTGAAAACAATCATCCAATAAACATGAGCAACTGTGGCACAGCCACATTTAACCTGTTTGGGAGCTTGGGGGCAAAATGAGCTACTGAGCTCATCTCAACACTCTTTTCTCCTTGTCTTGGTGAACTGTGTGTATTATTATTCATGGTATACTACACGGACCCAGGTTTGTTGTGTGGTAATTTTATAAAAAACAAATTAACTTGGAATATCCAACATAGGCACAGTATCATCAGAAATAATAAAGGCACCAATTACCACAGAGTAAACTGGGGGTCTGGGGCCTAGGGCTATTTTGCTATTTGGTAATCCAGCCTTAAATTGTTATAACAATTTAACAGTTTAAATGACAAAAAGGAAACCCATGGGAGTGTTTGCCTTAGCTTCCAGTAATGAAAGCTAAACTGCATCAATGTCATTAAGCCACTGGAAAAGTTTTTACCACTTTGTAAGTAAAGTAATTATCTAAATTACTCAACCATATTTTTTTATTTGGAAGAATTGAGTTTACCAATAATAACTATTCTCATATTTGTTGTAAACGGGGAATACAACGAAATGAATGATTAACGACGTGGCAGCTGTCCTGTTTCAGTGCTCCCAAGCCATCAGGCAGGCGCAGAGAAAACCAGGAGTACAAGACACTTTCACTTCAAGTCTCCTATCCACTTGGGTAACTTCCCCTGCATGAATTCGTGAGCTGACTCCAGAGGTCCCTTTCTGTGTTATAGGCGTCATTGCTTTGCTGCGCGCCCTTGTTTGGTCATGGTGGCAATATTAGCGAAACACTCCACTGTATGGCTGAAATTACAGTGTAGTGACCGTGTGGTGCCGAGCTCCAAGCTCGCTGTAACTTGTGCGATCAGTTAGCACATGCTAACGTGATTAGCTGCTGGTCCTAGTTCGGTTGCTATAACTTTCTAGCGGTAACGATAGATATAGCAGGAGGTCTCGCAATCAACACGCTGGCATTACTCTGTCTGGTATTATATTTTATATCGCAAAGAGAGCCTAAGTTACGGCGGTGAAGTTAGTTTGTGTAAAAGCTTTGTTGTCTTGCCAACTAGCATGACATTAGCAGGTTCGCTCTCCACGAGTTAGCGGCTAACGCTGCGCTAGCATCATAGTTCTACTCTACTCTAAAGTGGACTACTGTAACAATGGATTGCGTCGCTCGCTAGCTCCGTAGTTATTTGAAGAGTACAATAATAATTCAGTCATCCTAATCTTGTTTTTGAAGGGGAAATGTGGCGGGAAGCGGTATGTACACCAGGATGGCCGAGTGGTTAAGGCGTTGGACTTAAGATCCAATGGACATATGTCCGCGTGGGTTCGAACCCCACTCCTGGTAAATCATTTTAACGGCGTCTGTGTTCGCATCAGCACATTAACGCGAGCACCCACAAGCGTCTCCAGCCAACACCAGCCCTGGGTGGCACATAAAACAGTACATTCAAATAAGTGATGTCATATACAGAGAACTGAAGTTTGGAGGTGATTACGCTTTAGCTGTGACGACTTATACTTTTCTTTAAATATATCGTTTTTGTCCAATCTGTAGGAAAATTAATTGGTCAGGATTGGCAACAATGTAGCAGAATAATGCTGATTAATCAGATCATATCAGAGCTTTTTATTATTATTTTTTACAGTACAAGCCCACCTCCTGCTGGCTCATTCAGTCAAAGTATCCATACATGTGGAATTTCTGATGAATGGGCCCATGGGATGATACCAATAATTAATTTTAACGAGGCTAATTGTGAGGAACATGTTTATAAATGTATGAATAACCCATTTTTACACTGTATTTAGTCCTCCAGGTAAGCGTGATCTCAGCCTATCTTTTAGGAGTATTTGCACCGTTGGGGCAGAAGAGGGCACTCTAAGCCCTTCTTGTGGTCTCTGTCCAACACAGGCAGACTGAAGGCCAACATGTTCTCACCCCTATAATTTCAGTTCAGGGGCGATGCCTTGGACTCATGGATACCCTGTCACCTGCATCTGCGACAGGAAAAGCTTAATAGAAAACTATTCTCGAGTAGTATTCACAAGTTTGTTGCACTGTAGTCGCATGGGTCCAAGGCGTGTAGATGGAAAATAAGCCTTTTGAAGCTTCTATAGGTCTTTTTTACTGCAGCGTTCACAAACACAGTGGATGTAAACAGGTATCACGTGTGTTGCAGTTCGGTGACAAGTTGCAGTAGATAACTGTGTGTAAAAGACAGTTGCCTACTGGAGCCTTGATACTTTAGATTTCCTCACTTCAGCGAACCGTAGGTGAGCATTCCTACCTGACCCCTTGCTCCCTCTATACTCACCCCCAAAATAACTATGCTGTCACTTGATAGGTGTTGGAGGCCCAAGCGAGCACTAATTTGTGAAACTGAGCTGCTTCTTTGAGCTGTGTGAGGAAGCATCCACAAAGGAGCTCTGACAGCTGAGAAGAGGGAGGGAGAAGGATGAGGGCTTTACAATGGAAGATCAACATCTCTGCATCCCCAAAGCCTCAGAGACGCTTTCCAATGGGCCTTAATCTATTTTTCAGTCCTGTCGGGTACTGGAAGAGTTGTTGCTTTTCAGGTCGACAACATCACTCAGAATGATAAATTGAAAAACCTGACACAAGAGGCGGTGGAAGGGTTTAAAGTTATGATAACTGCTGTTGCTATGGTCATTTATGTTGTTGCTGTTATTTTTTTTAACATTTTACTCACCTCCTTTTTAAATGTACTGCATTTTCAAATTTTTACTGTCAAATGGTCTGTTCTTTTGTGTTTCTGTTTGCAGTATGAAATGTGCAATATAAATAAAGTTTATTATTATTGAGTGAAATGTTTTATGTTTTGAACACAATGATTCTAAAATAGTGGTAATTAAATGGAGTGGATTTATAGAAAGACATTTTCTGTGATTTGAGAATTTGTGTTAAAGTATTATTATAGTGTATAAAGTAGTTCAAATGAACTCTACCTTGACCTGCCACAGCGTTCAACATACATGTTATTACATGAGTAATGAGAATCCAATAATATATATAATAAAATACTGATGTAGTACATGTTTGATCCTTTGATTACATTTTACTGATAATACCTCAATTCTTTTATTAAAGTAAGATTTTGGATGTAGGACCTTTATTCGTTATGGAGTTTTTTTTTATTTACTGTGATATATCTACTTTTACTTGAGTAAAGGATCTGAATACTTCCTTTTTTACCACTCGATTTAATCGATTTTAAACATTCTGGTGAATAAAATAAGTGTCACATTACACATTTTACAATGAACAAACGTCTAGGATGAAATGGCTTTGTGTAGGCTACATAGTCATTTTATGGTGCCTTTACGTGGAAAGGTTTCGACCCTTGGCCTAATAAACATTCCAGTTATTATTCCACAATTAGGGTTTCTTGTACAGCTTTGTGTTTTATAGTGGGAGTCACTGGTTTCGTTCATAGACATCATATGTCTATGTCTACATACATGATGTCTATGATTTCGTTGGTGTCACGTCACGTGACGCCCACCGCGCCATGTTTCCATCTCCGCGTCAGGAAAACTTTTACAGCCAGAGGGAAAAGCTGAAGACCAACATCAAGTCACCCAGAGTGAACACTCTGGTTCCGGCCACAACCTTCAAAATAAGTTTGATTGCGGCGCTAGTTATGGAGTAGCTTCCTAAAATGATGACTGAAGCGGGAATCAGAAGATGTTAATGTAAATTCTACTTACCTTTCACTCATTATTAATGTGTTAAAAGTGATTTAAAAGTTATAAATGTAATATATGGTGTGACAGAGTACTTGTTTAAGTTGGAATCCCTAATGTAAACCTATCATTACAGTACCAAGGTGATACATTATTCCAAAATTGCTTTCAATTATCAGTAAAGGCAACGGGAGCCACTGCAATTGTTAGTTGGTATGTATGATTTCCCAGTGATTACCTTGGTTGGACTGGCTTTAGACCCTCTTATTTTGAAGGATCAATTCTAGCATTTCCGTTATGCTTAGCTAACTCTGTGGAGTTAACATCGGTGTGAGCAGCACGGAGAAAGAGTCAAGTAAGCAACAGGAACAAAGTTGTGGGACCTGAGTCCACAGTTTTGCGGCGTTCACCCGTGAAATGTAATAACCATCCGTCCGTTTCCAAGAGACAGCCAAGCCGTGTGTTTTCAAGACTGCGGTAGTTGCGCTTTGCTTTGCGTTGCAAAAAGGCGTCTCTTAAAGCCTTTTTTTGGCACACTGTGGAGACTGGATGCGCGTGAGAACGGCTCTCCTTAGTTAGCTAACTTAGTTAGTTAAGAGGAGTGCCTCGTTCGTCGTAGAAAATGGCTTAAATTAATTGGACTCATGTAACTTAGGTGCCTTTTTTATTTTTATTTATTTTTGTACTTTACTCAACTTTTCAAAACATTTCACTTTATTCGTCTATCCATACTCTACACGTTTTGGGCTTGTTTTGAGGGAGCACGTCTCCTGACTCCTGGGTGACAGCAGAGGTGAGTGTGTGATTTGGATCTATGAAATGTCTCGGACCTGTAACGTTAACGTTAACCGTCATTGTACCAACGGAATCCAACGGTTATTGTGACGTTCAAAGTCAGACGTTGCGTGTAAAGTAACCGTTGAAATAACGTTGAGACATCAAACAATCACTGTTCGGACTGTAGCTAGCTGTTTGGTGAACATTGCAATCAGTTTTGAAATAGTTTGATGAAAAGTCAGCAACTCTAAACACCGGAGCCCTACATAAGAGATAAAACATCAATGTTAGTCCGTTTATGTGTTTTGTGGCAGTGTAATTGTGTGTGTGTGTTTTTATCCGGAAAGCAGTTAATTTAATCGCGTCAGATTAAGACAATATAGGAGTGCTTTAAAAAAATGTGGGCATCGACACCCTGCTCTTGGTCAAATCAACCAAACTAGAAAGTACTGGACTACACTTATGCCTGTTGAAATTTAGAGATCACATGAAACTGGTTGATTGTATCCTTTCAGTTGTTTTGCCTCGGTTGTCAAAACTACTCCTCTCACAGTGAGAGGAACCGAAATTGTGATGATCAAGATGGATGGGGCTGGCTTTTCCTTGCGTTTACAGTTGTTATTTTTGGGTCTTGCATCATCCCTCAAGAACTGTAACTCACTCCAAGCCCTGCTCGATAAAACTGCACATAAAAGTCCTTTCATGGTAAAAGCGAGCTATTTGGGGAGTGAACATGGTTGAGTGTTTAATGAAAGGATGCCCTGAATTAAAACAGACCACAAACCGTTAACCCTACACTAAAAATCAGCTCTCGAAAGCTGCAACAAGACTCTGCAAAGATGAAGCACCAACTGACCAATTCACTAGGTCAAGTTGAACCTCTGGAGATTATGATAGATGGTGTTACATTTTTGGAGCTACTGAAAGTTGAGCACACATCACAGCATCCTATGTGAAACCGAACAAACACAAATAGAAAGCAAAGTGCCATTTGCAAATATTAACACATGACAAGACATTCAAGTTCAGTGCAATATAATACATCTTTAACCCCGCTAGAGGAAACTTACAATCACTTACAAGGAATCATAGTCCAGAGTTAGCTGCTGAAAAACTGAATTGATCCCAGGAAAAGCATCACTTGGTTGTATGATGATAAACCGTGCCCAATGCAATGCAGTAGGGGAAAATCAAATCAAAGTAACTGTAATGTGTATTTATTGAAAATCTCACACCTTAAACAGTGGCGAAACGTTGTATTTCAGCATGTTGATCAGCAGAACTGAACATGAGAAGAAAGCAATAGATTTGACAAGACTCTGACTGTGTGTGATGGCCAGTGGGGACCAACCACAGCAAAATAGGCACACAAAAAAAAATGTCTATAGGCGCGTTGTGGGTGTTTCAAACTCTGAGACTATTGGGTACTTTGTTCGTGAGCATCACAAAAGTCTACAAGATGAATGGCCATTATTACAGCACCAATTACTATTACAGGAGTCCTATTACACATAAAATAAACGCCCAGATTGTCAGCCTAAGGCCATGGTGTGAAACCAGTCTGTTGCTTCCCCAACATTGTTGAGTGGACATTGAGGTGAAGTCTCAAACAGCTGTTAGTGTTTTAACGACCTACAGTGTTCCTCATGAAGTGCCAGGTCTTCCTGCGTGCTATATGACCACATTTGCATGTTTTCTGTTTGTAGCTCCAATGCATGCGACACCTCCACTCTCCAGGCCTCCTTTCGAGATTATTTCCACTCCTTAAAGTCACATCAAAGCAGAAAGGAGCTAAAGAAAGGCTGAAATGTTTTCTACTCCAGTGACAACTGAGCAACATGAAACTGAACGTGAGTTTTCTTCTCACTTACAGGTTGCAGCAAGAGGGCTGTTGCACTGTGTGTCAAGAGGCCTAGTACTGTATCACACAATTTCAGCTAATACGGGATTGAATTCATTGGCCACCATGGCATCACACGGTGACATCGCAGAGGGAGGAGCCAATGAAGAGTTCAACGACATCATCAAGTGGAGATCTGGTATGTTTTTGATAGCTCTGGCCATTTTTGAGATAGTTATCTTGAGACTAAGTTTAACGTTTGATGCCCTACAGAGGACACACCGTTCTGCAGAGTGTGTAAGCATGTGTGTAGAACCAAATGCTGTCAGATAATTTAGTTGTTGTTGTTGTTTTTTTGTTTTTTTTTTAGCTAAATGTCTGGTTATCTTATAACTGCATAGAGACAACATTTTGTTGTACACGCAAAAGAGCAGTCGCTGAATGGAAACTCTGACAGAGCCAGAAATCCTGTTGTGCATGGTTAACCTCAACTCCCATCGAAGCAAGGGAAAAGGGACGGAGGCAAAGCAAGCAACAAAGGCAAGAAGAGAACAGGAGATGCTTGATTGTAACACGTTTGCCCGGAGAAAGAGAAAGTCACAGCAAAGGTGACCAATGGCAGCGGAGAAAAGGGAAGACAAGAATGCAGGGATGGGTTTAGAGGGCCGCACCCTGTGATCCCTTTCTCTGTGGATCATTCCATAGGTTAATCTTTTGTAGACGCCACCCTCAGAGAGAGAGAGACACACACAAACAAGTTGTTGCTCTAGAAGGAGGAGTGCTTTAGTTCAGCAAACTGTGAGCATTCAAGATCAGCACAATATATAAAAACATTGTACCTGATGTTGTGTGTCTCTATTATTACTGGCTTTTTGAATAGGATTTCTCTTTAAGTGACGTTGTTCATGTGCTGTGCACATGCATAAAAATTGTGTTGGTGTGAAGAAGTGATTGAGGGAGACGAAAAACCGAGACCTCCAGTTTGTCATCATTATAAGCCACCAATAATAATAACGTGTATTTTTATCTTCCTTACTTCAGAGGACTTTGGTCTGATACTTACAATGGTGTATTTCACACTATGTATTTATTCAATTCAATTTTATTTAGTGCCAATTCATCACAGAAGTCATCTCATTGCACAATCAATATTTATCAAATGAATGTATGAATACTTACATATCAGGCTGAAAAGGTTGCTAAACTATTCCACATTTGAAATGCTGGGTAAAGTGACTTTGGCAGATAATGTGGTAAGTTTATGATATTGATAATTATGATTTTCATCGGGAATTATGGAGTTGGTACCCAGCCCACATCCTGAGTCTTGCCACTGTATGTCATGTAATGCAATGGCAGGAGAAAACAAAGAGGAATGCAAGCAAACATAGGGTACTAGACTCATATGTGTCAAACATAGTATATTTGACTTAAACATAACAAAATTAAGCATACAACACTGCCAATAAACTCTTATCCTTTACCATAAACTGGTGGCATTGGCTTTTGTGATGTCCTGGGTTTGAAATCTGGCCAGGGGGACGCCCTGCCAGCTCCCCGTCCTTGCTGTTTCTCTCTCTCTCCACTGTAAACTGCGAAATACAAAAAGTAATCATAAGGAAAGTGTGTAGACGTATCCGTCCTGTCCTGTCCACGTGCCAGCGTTCCCCACCCGCCCAGCCTCAGAATGCTGGCAGAGATTCCGTGCCAGGAATTCCACCGTGCCGATGGAGTTTGTAATTTACAGCGCTTGCGTTCAGACCACAATGCTTTCCTTATAAAGATTCAGGTTTCCCTAGCAACCCCAAAAGTAATGTTTTCCTTTATGGCAAAGAGGGGAAAGTTTAGCACGTAGCTTAGCTGCACGTTTAAACAACCCATGAAAAATAGCACATTCGTGTCGAGGTAACCTGCAGGCTGTAGCCCAAAAGCTTTTTTTCATCTTCACCTTGTGGATGGATTTTCGGGGTGTGTGTGTGTGTAGTCGTTGGACTTATAGAAATATGACTGATAGGCGTTCTGTTGTATAATTCAGGGAGTATGTGAACTCTGTGAAACCAGGGGATACAGCAGCACACTTCACAATAAGACAATTCTGCCAAACTTTATTTTTCACCAGGACACGTGGAATATGCATTGCTCCACCCTCACCCAAAAAACACTCCCGTACATGCTCTTCTTTCTAGCATCACACACGATATGGCTTTAGAAATCGAGGCTTTTTTTTAGGTGCTAAGCCTTTTCAAAACTATGGGGGCTGATTATTAACATTGAAGCTGTGACCAGCCTATCAAACCTTGATTTGTCTACTGTGGTGTCTGGTGTCAGAAATTGAGACAGGAAGATAGATTGTGAGAAAGAGAGATTTGCAGCCTACACTGGGCTGGGCTTTTAGAGGTGATTGACAAGCAGGTGAGTGTGTGTGTGTGTGTGTGTGTGTGTGTGTGTGTGTGTGTGGGGTGGGCAGGTGGAAGGATGTTTTCACAGCTGAGACGAGCCCTGTGAGAAAACCATTAGCACACTTGTTCTTGTGACCTCCGTGCCGGCCGCCGTGGGGGTGTGTTTGAATGGTTGACAAATTTATTCACAACAGTGGAGTGTATCCTCAAACAGCATGCGCACACACCCCTCTCTTTTTTTTTTTGGCCATCATTACTGATTGACAGAAATGTGGTCATTCTGATCTTGTGGAGAGAGTGAGCACATTCAGTTATTTTCAAGCTCTGGTTTAGTTATTTCAGCTGGCGTGGGTTCCATTTGTAAACTAGTACTCCAGTGAGATCACCACCACAGTGTGTATTGAGGCAGGGGAGTGTGTGTGTGTGTTTTGTCGCTCTGCCTCCAATGATGGAGATCAGTAACCTGTCCCATCCACAGACACATGCACACTCATGCCTCTTGAGCGGCGTGGGGGAGCGGCTCATGTCTTCCAGCCTGTCAGGTTGTTATGCAAGCTTGCAGTGGACCAGGGAGAGAGAGAGAAAGGTTCAGTGAAGAACAGAGGAAACGGGGTAGAACCGTGTGAAGCTGGAGAAAGTAGTACAGCTGGGAAAAATGACTCTACTTTGGTAGGAACGTTGTAACAATCATGCGCCTGCTGTGTTTCTTATGTGACTGACGGGTTTCAGCATTAAAACATGTGACCAACATTTACCTGTCATATATGGCCCAGACGTTTGGTCAAATAATCCTTAAGTACAGTTTTTCCTTACTAGAATATCAGGTTGGTGGGATGTAGCATTTCAGTATTCTTCAGCAAATGCCGCTGAAAAGACGTTCAGTCGATGGACAGAAAATTATTTGACAAAAAATTTGAGTATAGATAATTGTTTGAGTAATTTATCGAAAAATAAAAAGTGGTCCCTGCTTCTCAACTGTGAGTATTTACTGTTTTTCTTTGTTTTACATCATTTTAAATTGAATATCTTTGGATTTCGGACTTTTGCTCAGACAAAGCAAGAAACTTTGGGAACTTGTAATGGGCTTTTTTTTTGTTGCTATTATCTCAAATTTAATAGACTAAAAGAATAAATAATGAATGAAAACAATCGTTACCTGTAGCCCTAAAGTTGACCTAATAGGTTGAACTGTGTTGAGAACCAGATGTGTGTGGTTTGCCACATGGCACAGCCGTTCTAAAAGGGCTGGGACAGATGTTAAGGAGTGATTACAGACGCTTTTTTTTTTTAACAAAGTTCTAGTTGGATTACATTGTAACCCTCTGAAGCCCAATCTCACTATCCTGCCAGTGCACTTCCCCTTCCCCTGCTCATTCCAGAGTACAGACAAATGTGAAAGGTCAAATATCATCCACAGGGTTAGCGCCTGTCGTTTAACAACCAGTACAACATTCTGGACACTCTCCTGACCCTTTTTCCTCTCTGTTTATTTGTCACTTGAGAGCTCTGCCGTAGAACAGCCTTCTCAGAGCCCCACTCATTCAGCTCTGGTTACCTGACCTAGTCTTGTTCTTCTCCATCCTTCTCTTCTCTCTTGTGTTATGTCTTTTCTCCCCCTTTCTCCCTTTACTCTCTCCTATTCAGTGCATTTGTAACTGCGAGAATAACAGCAGCAGTCCCGAGCCACATACTATAGATTTGGTGGGTGCCTTGCAGCTCCTGGAGTGTATACAGCTTTGAAATTGGTTGCCTTTGTTTAATTGGAACTCTTAAACCTCTCACCTTTTACCTGTTGAGCTACACAGCGGACCATTATTATCTGGGTGTGACATGCAGTACAATGAAATACATATTGTTGTATCTAAGAGAGCAGGAATGTGATTGTCACCTGAGGGTGTGTAGGGTGTGAAAAGAAGACTACTCTGAGAATTTGTCACCATACTAGCTCAGCTACATGTCATGGATCATTAATTCTAGCCTTGGCCTCTTGTAGCAGGGTGGACCGAGTACTTGTGGACCGAAATGTTTCAGCTAGTGTGTGTGTGTGCGTGTGTGTGTGTGTGCGTCTGTGGAAGGAGATCAGGATACTTACGCAGAATTAATTAGATGAAACATTAAAGGGATAGTTTGGGTTTTTAACTGTCCATAAAAGTTCAACCTAAGAAAATCTATATCAGTCTACTGTAAGTGTATGCTATAAAAATACTCTGTTCACCACTTTACCCTGCTGTCAGATACCCCTTTCATTTGGCACTACATTTTCTCAACTGCGAGACTTCCGTATTCCTACGCATACGCACTGCTTTGCAGCGCACTGGTATTACACTGCTCAAAAACCAGCTGTTTGGGTCATAGTTCCAGCGGGGTATTGAAGAGACAACAAATACAAGAAAATAAAAATGAGTGATCATGACAGCGAGGAAGAAATGCTGTTCACTCTGGAAACTGAACCAGAAGGGCCAAATGGCACTTTATCTTCATAGTACGTTTTTAGTTCACTACATTTTGTTGCATAATGATTTGATTATTACACAACTGAAGTTTCAGGCTACGTTTTCCTTATCAAAGTAGATTACTTGTGTTAGCTGTTTGTATCAGCAAACAAAGCTGAAATCACAAACACTACGCCCATTAGTTTACTGTAGTATGTGTAGCCTACAGCTCCTGATGGATTACATATCAGCATATATAGTGCTGTCATACCTGATGGCTAGCTACAGCAGTGCTCTTCAGCAATTGACTATGTGGCTGTTGTTGAATGTAATCCTCTTCAGAAAAATTAACGCTGCAGTCTCGGAGTTGTCTCAATCGCACTGGTGGAGTGTTGAAGTCCATATTCAGTGCAACCAGCCACAGTTGTCAAGGCCAATATCATACAACGGAACACGGTGAAATTAATATGGTGACCTACACACTTGTTTGTTAGAACAACCCAGAAAAACACAAGCCCGCACCATCGTTGAAATATTTTGAAAAGTTTGTAGCCTCATCCAGCAACAGCACTTTCTTACCGGCAGCACAGCTGATTTACAAGCGGCGTAATACAGTGCACAGCGGAAGTCTCGCAGTTGAGAAAATGTAGTGCCAAATGAAAGGGCTGTCTGAAAGCACGGTAAAGTGGTGAAAATATTATTTTTATAGCTTACACTTAGACTGATATATATATTTTTTTAGGTTGAACTTTTATTGACTGTTAAAATACGTGTTGCTCTCGCTCCCAATTCACATCAATACAGAGCTGAGCGTCTGTGGCGGAGCAGCCGTCTGCTTCTCCAAACTGGCTGCGCGCCGACCCCCATCTACTGTACACTGACTATCGATGTAGTACCTCATACAACCCCACTTCCAAAAACCCAAACTATCTCTTCAAAGTTATCTGGAGTGATATTCACCACCTAGCTATGACAGGAAAAGCCATTTCTAACTGTCAGAGAGTGCAGTGGTATGCAGTGTTATGCAAATATGTAATAATGGGTGTTCATCTCCATGTGTGGGTAGCATGGAATACAAATCAAAACAAAGGAGCTTTCACTGTGGCCGCCCTTTCGTTCTGAGATGTCATGACCTGAATTTGTTTTTTTCTTCCTTTGCCTTTGGTGTTTGAGCTTCACTTTCCCGTATGTGTCTATGGTTAGTGAGAGTTCTCATGAGTGTATTTTGACTTTGAGGGAGCGAAGTGTCCATAGGGAATGCAGCTGGATGTGTCTTCACAGCAATATATAGACACAATTATGTGTGTCTGTGTGTTGTCTTAGTCTCTTTGCTTGTTGCTGGATCTGGCTGCCTGGGAAGTGGGAGGAAACGAGCTCTGCAAAATCCTGGCTGGAAATTTGGGAATGGAAGCACCGGCCAAAACATCTCCCCTGGGTGCGGTTGTCTGTGGGACTCTTTTCCTCTTTGGTCCATGAGCACGCGAACGTGCATGTGCGTCCAGCAGCATACAGACACCCCACCCAGCCCAGATGACATTTAAACTCTTCTAGAGAAGGCTGGAAATGGCAGAAAATGATCAGTCTTGAATGTTCCTGTGGTTGTAGAACACATCCAAACCGGCCTCCTCTTTCTGTGAATCTCCCTTTCCTTTCCCGTTTAAATCCCCCCTTCTGCCCCCTTTTCCTAGCTCATTAGGACTAGAAAGCCATGTTGCCAAATCTACCTTCTGACCCCTCGCATGACAGGATTTACTAAAACAAAAAACAGGCTGAGGCCCAGAGAGAGTTTAGATTAACCCTTTTAAAGCTACAGCGGTATTTCACTACAGAGTAAATAACTTGAAGGGCTTGAATCCCTCTGGTGAAATGCCCACTTCCTCGTAGTGCTGAAGGTTGTTTTTTTTTGTTCTTTGGTTGTTAACAATTTAGTGTTACTTGTTCTAGAACGTATGATGTTAAAATTATCTGCATAGTGCAAACATTTTAAAGCTTTGACACTGTGAAACATGGTGTGGATACCAAAAACTCTACAGTTAGGGTTTTTCGCTCCCTAGCCCTAGATTGAGTAAAGAACATTGCAGATCCATCACAGCGCGTTGTGTTTGTGTTTTTCCAGTGTTGCACAGAATGGTCGGTAGAGATAGATAGGATAGAAACTGACATGCTAAAAGATTTCAGGTCAGACATAAACCAAGGACATTGTGGCTGCATGTAATGCACCTCTACAAGGAGATTTTGAGGCTTTAGACATGGGAATCTACTTTTTCCGATGGTGGAAGCCTGTGGCATTATGGGAGATTTGCATTTTCCATCTCTTTCTCTTGGATGTTGTTCAGACCACTGACTCATCTGCTCTGTATGTGTGTATTTGTGTGTGTGTGTGCACAGTCATGATTACCACCACCACTTCGGAAAGGTATTTTTAAAGAACAAATCCACCCTATTACACAATTAAGACTATATAAATTCCATTTTCATTTTGCATTTCTTAGTCCTGTTAACTACAATGTGTTCAGATTGTAGTCATTACAATCCCTTGTAAAAGAAGTGGAAATACCAAATTGCCCTCCAACATTAGCCTAAAAAGGCCATAATGGCTTGTTGCAACAAAACATGTAGAAGTTTGAGTAAAGGGTGTGACTCTTGCTGTCTTGTGACTGGTGGGGATCACAAACTGAAATCAAAGTTGACAATCAGTATGGGAGAGCACAACAAAAAAGTAAAATACCCTATTTTATCACAAATTCCTGCAGGACATTGGACATCAAAGAGTGTCATTACAGTGGAACTTTCCTTTAGGGAAACATATTTTCTGTCAGTGGAGGATTGGTGTTAATAGTGAAGCCAACTAGTACAACTAGAAGGCATGGGCGTGTGACTATCCTTGATTGTAAATGATGTATTTATTATGTAGACTCGATTGTGTGTGTGTGTGGTTTCTTGGGCTTGTGGGAGAGGAGGCTTTGGTGGTCAGCCAGAGGAGGATAGACAGTCAGGTTGTAGCCAGTGTCTTAATCTATGGCTAATTTTATTTTCATAAGGCTGTGTGACATGAGGATTAGTTATTCGATTCATCCGTCAGCACAAATGTATCCATACCTATTTTCATGAGTGATTGTCTTACTAATTAGTCAAGTTCAAATACCAAACGTCCAGTAAACAAGCAGCTTTGAATGTCATGTAAACTCAAGCAATGTTTGTGGTGAGACATGAAAATAATCCGTTTCATTAATTTCTTCCAATTAGTCAGACGTGGGATTTGGATGTGAAGAACTACCATAAGCAAATGAAGTGTGTGTGTGTGCGCGTGTGTGTGTGTGAGAGAGAGAGCTGTTAATGCCAGTGTATATGCACACCCACGGCTCCATTCAAGCAGCTCGCTGATGGATGCTCTGGGGGTGGTGTGCGAAGACGGAATGACAGAGGGGGACGCCTGGCTCTGTGTTCATGACTGATGCAGTCCAGTGGAAAGTCCCTTTTGGTCTCTGATTCCTTCAGTCACTGCCAAGGCCAGCCTCACCCAACCCAGTTCATTCCTCAGAGTTGTGACCGGACCAGCTGCTGCAGCTCTCTATGGAAGGAAGTGGATTTAATTCAGTCAGACTCTGGAAGTTGGTCACGGGTGGACTGGGTTGGCATTCCTCCTGTACTTCCTCTTTGTGAAGGAAAAGAAAAGAGCAAAACAAAACACAGGGAAATTAACTTTCTCTCTGACTGTTTCCCTCCCCCCTTTCCCTCAACTCTCGCTCCCATCCTTCTGTTTCACCCTCTCTGTGGGAATAGAGTTGTTTGTTCAGTTGCCCCTCATTGACTAAATATGTCAATGAGCAAATGGACTCAGGCCTTTGCCCTGTTCCCTGTTCAGCTTCCACTGGCTCACAGACCTGCATTAAATGTCAGGAGCCATGTCATAGTGTTGACCGTATGTCCTGCATTTATTTGGAGTCATTTTTGTGATTGTCAAAGGTTTCACTTTCATGTAAACAGTAGCAAAGGAAGTGGCTGTCGTGGCCCAATGTTTGTTATAGGGTTTCGGTCACTCCGGATCATGTTTAGCTGCGACGTGGGAAGATTAAGGCTGTCGTCCCCGTCTTTGTGTTTTCAGGGACGAATCAGCGGTCAGTTACAGCAATGCATATGGAACACACACACACACACACACACACACACACACACACACACCCCACACTCACACAAACCTTTATGTCACTTGTCACTTACCTTTTAATTGACAAGCTGAAGCAGTCCCTGATCTTGTCTGTCACTTTTCTCACCCTCCTGTCGTGTGTGTGTGTGTGTGTGTGTGTGTGTGTGTGTGTGTGTGTGTGTGTGTGTGTGTGTGTGTGTGTGAAAGAGAGAGAACCCAAATAAACCGACCCAGCGTACTCGATAAATGCTCTCATACCTCTACTTCCTCTTTCTCTTTTCTCTCTTTCTCTCACTCTACCACCACCACCACCACCACCTTGTCTTCCTGTTCCGGATTTGTTTTTGTTTCTCTCTCCCTCTTTTACTCTTTTTTTGGTAAAAGACTTCTTTTTCATCATGAATTTGAGTAAGTGGATGTGGTGGAGAAAGCGCAACTTTTTCAGAAGTAAAAGAATGCCTGAAAATAGTCTTGATTTAGGTAAGTGGATGATCACATAACGAATTCAATGAAAGATTAAAGGAAACTAAGCTGTGTATTCACTTAACTTAGAAAGTTATCAGCCATCTTATCTGTTTTACTAGTTGAAAGGGCTGTTAAACCAAACTGAATGTCCCACTAATGGTCCGGTTGACTTCAGTAACTCAAAATGTCAGCAGTTGATTGTCCCAGTTTTTCATACCCACAGCAGTTAAATCCAGATTTAACATCATCTATAACCTCTTTTCTTTCAGTGAAGTTTCTTTTGTTGTTGTTACTTTATGCAAGAACTTATTTGTCGTGTGTGCGTTTACTCTTAATCTACATATATTTGTAGTTTCTAAGGATGTGCTGGCCTGTATTTTTAGCATCTGTGTGTGGCTTAACCATCAACATCCACCCACTTTTTTTGCGGACCAGCACAGGCATCGGGTTATGTCTTTTAAAAAGAAATGTACAGACAGATTTCTGACTTTCATCATAGAGAAAGAAGGCTTGTACTCTGATTTTTTTTTAATTGCAAAATGATGTGTGGAGTTCAAGGTGAATGTTTCAGTCTTAAGATATGGTCCTATATCACATTGCATCTCGTAATGCATCATATTTGTATTTGAAGTAAATTGGACCCTTTTTGCATCTGCAGAGCCTTTTTTTAGTTCTTTGTTTAAGTGCAGGCTGTTTTCTATATCACTGAACTGTTCACCTGCGACAGCTACATTGTACATGAGATTAAAAGTCTCCATGTGAATGAGAAGTGTAAGATAATAATATAGGGGGATGGATCGGATGATGATGGGTGTGTGTTTGAGTTCCATGCAGATCAGATCAGAAAGTTAATACCTCTGCCCCACCACATCTCCTCCTCCTCCAGTCCTGTGTTGTGTCTGTATTTGTGCGGTGATCTCTGGCTGATATGCCCTTCTTTGTCTGTTTTTCCCATCTTGTCACGGCACTTGCATTCTGTCCTGTTGCATGCAGAGATGGTGCCGAACAGAGTTTCTGTGTTTGTCTGTGTTCATCCCCTATCCCGCGAAGCATTATGACTCCCCACCCTTGGCTTGCCCTGTCCTGTTCTGTTCTGCCCCCAATTGGTTTCCCTTTCATTGACAGTGTCCCTCTTTCCCTCCCCTCTCTCTGTGCTGCAGCATTCTACTGATATTTTCCTCCCTTGCTGGTCAAGGAGCAGCAGAGATGAGAGGAGAAGAGGGAGGCAGGAATGTCAAATTTTGTCTTGTGCTGATACTCTAGGACTATCTCTTCCTACTAATTTTTTGCTTTCGCTGGTTCTTCGGTTCAGCATTGTGGTATCTTACGGCAAAAGATGGCAGAGTATGGGCTCAAACTCAGAGGTAGGAACTTTTGACAGGTGTGTGACACATGGCTTGGTGGCAGTTAGGTGAAGTAGACTCAGACTGCAAACATACAGTAGGTGACAAACAGTATATTTTTAGTGCTTTCCTGCAATTGGATCAAGGTGTATGTTGTTTTTGAATTGATTAGGAGGCTTGCTATGAAAACAAGATATTAGATTTTCAAGTTGATTTTTAATTTCATAATTACTATTATAGATACTTTATCCTGCTTTTCGGTAAACCCACTAAAGATGCTACAGGTTTTACCACAGTTTAGGCATTTTGTATGTTTTTAAAGACACTGACTTAATGGAAAACATTCATAAATAATAATAATAATAATCTTATAACCTCAAATATTTAAATCTTGTGTCCAGTAGTCTTTTAAGGAGAGGTATAAAAAGATGCAAGCTCGGTCTGTCTTTGTATCAAAATCAGTCTTTAGACTCACTTTCACTCTACAGTTTCATCTTCCCTCCCCTTTGCTTATTTCCCACACATTTTACAAGCTTCAGCAGTGATTTACGGTTTGTTTGTTATATATCTGACTTGGCTTACTGCTCACAGTTCATCAAGGTGCTCGGGCTTCACTAAATCCCAATAAATGTAGCCCTCGCCTGACCGTTCTTGTTCCCCCTTAATTACACCAATGCACGGACCTATGTGCATCACAGGTGTTTTTCAAGCTGCTAAGTGGGGATATAGGCTAATCTTTCTGGACGTTCAAAGTGTTTTCCTTACAAATTCCCAAAACTTGGCGAGGGAAGAGTGTCAACAAGGCTGCGCCGGCTGGGACAAGCTTAGACAAGTGACCACTGGAGGGAGGAGGGAGGAATGCAGGGGAAACGATATGAATTCTATGCATTCCTCTCAACCTATTATTGAGTCAAAATTAAACATCTGTGCAATCAAACCGCAAATGGGATTGAGTTTTATGTGCACTTCTTGTGTGTGCATATGTGAGGTAAGGACAAAATTTGTTAGAGGGCTTTTAACTTAAGTGATGGACAATGGTTGACTTGAAACCCTAAAGGCTCTGACACACCAAACTGATTTCAAAGAACTAGCGGCGACATGAGACGACGCAACAGTTGATTTTGGCCTGTGTCTTGGCCAAAAAGTGACACTAGAAAACACTGCACCGACTACAGCGAACAGCCAGCTAGCACGTAAGTTCTGTGCCTGCGCAACAGGTAAAAACTTTCCATACCAGCAGCTGGCGGTAGTCTGCATTTGTCATTCAAAAAGAACACCGGAAGACCCAGGACTGCAGATATATACAAAAGCAGTCCTATGGATGTAGGTTTGCCTGCTCTCGAGAAAATATCTGATTTCCTGTCTGATCTGAACACAAATTATATGTAACTATATTTACCTTCTCGTGCACTGATTTGCTTAAGCCAAACACTCAATCAGAGTGATTTCTTTCACTGATAGCCTCCGCTGCCGACTCAACATGCTAACGTTGTCTGAAAAGCAGCAGATGAGGGCTGACAAGTGCCAACGGTGGGGAACACACCGCAAAAACTAAGGCTTCAGACGCTCACCAATGGCTCGACCCCGCAGACGTCGGCCCGGTGTGTCAGGGCCTTAACAGTGTGATTGTTGTAGTTCTGTGTTCTGTGTATGGATTAGTGGCCTCCAATAGGCCGTGGGTGTTGGTATGCTGAAAGACAAGACAGCCAACACCCGAGCCTCCTTCCAGACTCCCATCAAGGTGAAGGTCACCTTGGAAAACCTTTTTATGAGTGCAGCCTCTGCTTGAGAGTTGTTACATAGCCAAGACATGAGCTTTCCTTTATTTTTTATCACCAGTGACCCAAGGTGAGCATGCACTTTGAATCTAATTTCACAAAAAAAGGTCACTTTTGGTACAGTGACTTTGAACACCGTGACAGCTTTCAAACAAACATCTCAGTTGGTTGTCTGCCAATTAAACAGTTAAACATTTATTGGGGATAAATGTATGGCTACTCAGTTAACTGTGTTCATTCAGTGGCCACACATGCATTTTACAGCTTCACAAGGACTAGGAAAATCGAGGTTTTAGCTGTTACGTATAACTTGGCGAAAGGTTATCGCTGCTCACTGGTGCGGCTAAACTTTGTAAAAACCTCTATTTGTCCAAGCTCTGAGCTCTCATGTTTACTGTGTAATGCTGCTGTGGAAACCTTGATGGTTTGTTTGATTTTCACCTCAGTGCCTCCCACCGTTTCCCCCTTCACCCTGCTGTGTGGTCACAGGCTCTCTCCACCTGTGAGAGGGAGGGATCTACTAATAGACTGGGGCTGTATATTTCATGTGTCTGCTCTGTGTTCCCAGCTGGCTCCTTTGAGGAACGTGTGTTTCTGTGAATTTGTTTCTTGCGTCATGTTTGCTATCAAGTCCTGCTTTAGTAATTTTGGTCAACACTGGGTCAAGGAAATGGGAGCAGCCCGGGAATTTGATAGATCATGGTCATGTTGCGGAAAAATAAACTGCGGAATGTATTGCCCTTGGCTGTTTTTGCATTCATACGTGTATTTGACCGAAGCCCTCGTGTTAGTAGGAAGCCCTACAGACAGGCTGTGAACATACAGTAAGTAAGAGAATGTGTCTTTTTGTTAGGAAGGGAACCCTGCACATAACTCAGAACACAATACTGTAGTCTTTGTGCTGTGGTGTGAGGGTGCATGTGTGTACATAATATATTGAGAGCATGTGCGTGCTCATTGAGCTGTGAGAAGACAGCAGTGGGATTACTCTTCCTGATGTAATCGCTACTTCCTGTTTGGCTGTTGAGGAAGAGAAACCTTTGTTTCTCAGCACATGAACTGTACATGATTCTGCACTGTCTGCGCAAGGTGCGTATCTGTGACATCCCTCTGCTTGCACTAAAGTGTATGAAGGTGTGTGGTTCAGTAATGTGAAATATGATGACAGATTATTTGACAGGAGTTGACAAATGTACTTCACTGTGCTAGTGCAGTTTGTTCATTTCTACTCACTGGGCTGATAGGATATCTTTATCATTTGACCAAGTGACCCATTGAGACTGTTTTCCAGTAGGAGCTTTACTTGAATATTGCCAGTTGTCGTGAATAGGACCAGGCAAAAATTTTACTTTTCTACATTAGATTTTAACATTTGATACCTTTTGGTTTAAATGTACACCAGGCCAAGATGACATGTGGACACAGGCTTCAATTAGCAGCAGCAGTGGATTTAAATTTTAAGTAAAACACCCAGGAATTTTATCCTGTGAAACCATTCAAGTGTACACAGCAAAATAAACCTTATAGCAAAGGGACCAGAGAGACAAAACTCACTGGGTAGAGTGTCAAGTTGTATTAAACCGTTTGTGTATTTCTCCTTTTTTGTGCAGACCTGACACAAGACGTTCTCCAGCTAAATGGTCACCATCACTTTGGCATTCCAGCTCATGTGATGGGTCTGTTATTGCATAAAAATCTCATCTAGTGTAGTTTTGAAATTTATATTGACTCTAATATTTCAGGGTCCCAGCATAACTAATTAGTCTAATAAGACCTTTACTTAACGTTATTGGACACTATATTAATGTTGTTTGTGTCATGCTAGACCCTACAGCCTCATCAGCTTGAAGCTTTAACACTCAGGTGAAGATGAACGTGAAGCTGAAAGTGCCTGCGGTCAGGTCTCATTGAACAGCACAAGCACACATACCACTTTCAGTCACACAGACAGAAATTTACAATCACAGCTGATTTGACAGTTTGTGTACAATTAACTGTAAGTGCGTGTATGTTTCTTTTCAACTATCATATAAATGTCAGCATATAAGTGGTATGTATTACGTTCATGGCTAAAGTACTCATGTGGGCAGTTGTAAATAGTCATACGCAAAATGACATAAGTGGACGTGTGTATTAATGTTGTATATACAGACTCCCCTTGGTACAGGTATTTTTTTCTCTCTTTGCTCACGCACACACACACACACACACACACACACACACACACACTCTTGAACATACTTGCACACACAGCTCTGCTGCTGCTTTGATCCGTCGAGTAGTAAGACATTCCTGTGCTGTGGTGCAGCAGACAGATTGAGGGGGAGCCGTGTGTATGAATCGAGTGTATTGTCTAGTCAAGGTGGTACGGTGGAGAGCCCAGGAGACCTGAGCCCATTAGGACCCTCTCCTCAGGGGGCCTCAGAGGCCCTACACAGTGTGCCGATAAGGCTGTAAGGACAGGAGGCCTCCACATAGGGCTTTTTATGAAAGGAAAATTGATATTGTGTTGAAAGTATACCTGTACTATACCTCTCCTGCTACTCGTGAGTTGTTTTCTAAATGTTCTTGCCAGCATTTTTCTCTCCCTCAGGCTGCCTCTCTAGATCTTTTTGGCCCTTTCACCTTTTTGTTGTTTTGTCTTGTGGTCTGCCTGTCTTTCTTTCTTCCTCTCTTATGTCTGTCAGGATACGTTTAACCATTGCACCTGTAAATTATCCACTGGGATTGATTGCCATCAGTTATTGAGCCCACTGTTGTGGCACCTACCCTTTGTCAATCATGATTTTCTCCATCTTCTTCATCTTTCGTCACCTCACCCAACCTCAGCCATCACCTCTTTGTCTTCATCACCTCTTAAGAAAATATCCTCCAGGTACTATTGTTGCTGCCTGAGATTTATGTGGAAAAATGGGTCAACACACTCTTAGAAGGTACAGTGTTATGGTTCAAAGCACTTTAAAGACAATGGCACAAAGAGGACTCAGTGCAAGTGTATACCAGCTAGCCTCTCTTGCCCCCCCCTCCATACTTAACCCTCCATGCTTGTTGTCTCAACCTCAGTCGTCTTCTCCTCTGGTCTTCTTGACATTTTTGGAGCATTTAGATGAGACATACAAATTATGGTTGCCTTTTTCCTACACAGAAACTAGAAAACACGCACACATTGCCACACATTTATACATATTATATGAATACTTAGACACTGGATTATATGAATACTTGACAGCACTATAAGCAACTTTGCTGCGTCAAACATGTTCATGAACTCAATGAATTAACCAAAAGTTCAAAATTTCAAGATAAACTATTTCTTGTTCCCAATTGTTTCAAGTCAAGTTTTTTTTTGTACAGCCCAAAATCACAACTTTCCCTCAAAGGGCTTTACAATAGGTATAGCATACAACAACTCTATACTTAGAGCCTCCTTTTGGATAAGGAAAAAGTCCCAAGAAGAACCCCTTGCTTCCACCACCATTTATCTCATCCTCTCACCTCTTCACCTCTCTCACCCCCACCTCTGGCCTCCCCATGCAGTACATTCTTGTTTCTCTGCCCCATCTCACCCAGCTAGCGGCTCTGCGCACACACACACACACACGCACACACACAACATACACTCCACACACCCCAAACAAAGAAGCTGACGACTGCTGGGGCTGATGATCATAACCTTTGACCTTTTGTTCAGTTCATGGTGCTTTACACAGCGGCTAGTGGCAGTTTAACGCTCATACACACACACTTTTACCACATCTTTACCCCTAGATTTCAGTCTTCGACCTCAGTCATGGTGCTAAGAAGCAGATGTGAATGCATTTCTGTTTTTGACCCAAGTACCTGTCCTGTTTTATTTTATTTGACTGGAAATAATGATTAGTTTCACAATGTATCTTTTATTATTTTCATTCAGTTGTGATGAGCATTTGTCATCATTTGTACACTTAAGAAGTCACCAGAGTCCAAAGCACAGATGCACCGGTTCGACCTTTTCTTTCTCAGTACTGATTACAATACCTAAACTCAGGGAAGCAGTTGATAGTACCAATCTCATATCAGTGCTCCAAAATTTCAAATCTGAATAATGCTTTCTTGATGCATGGAACTCATTTGGATCATTCCTTTGTAAGTAAACATAAGGCTGCAACACATAACTACCACTGCTTTCGCGTTAAAATGCATTTATTGTGAAGCACCTGCACTAAGTGATGAGTAACAGCAGTAGCTCAGCACATCAAAATTAGCCCACTGAAGCAAATTAATGGAGCAGAAAATATTAATTTTATGTTTATCAGTCACATCTGGCCAATACGGATCGGATTGGTGCATTCCTAGTACAAAGTGATGACTTGAAATTACTTCTTTTGTCTGAACAGTCAAAAAAAGAAAAAAATCCAATCATAATTTAATAAATTATGAGATGTTGAATAGAAGTAAATCGTCACATCTGAGAAGCTGTAGTCAGTACATCTTGTTAATCATTACTGTTGATTAATTTTGTGTTCATTGATTAATTGTTTCATCATTAAGCGGGCATATGGAAACAGATTTCTCACTTTAATTATCACGTTGTACAGAACGTCTGCAGAGGTTTTCTACTCACACAGTTTGCGCCACCAACTCTAATCTTCAGTTATGATTTTGTAAAACATTCATCTTAATGTCTAACTTTGTCCAGTTTTCTCTGATGTGTCTCAAGCTGAAATACATTGTAAAGATATTAAATATAATCATAATAATTGAAGTGGATTGTTTCCCTCCATATTCTTTTAAATGTGGGACAAAGTAGGAAAAAAAAATTGTCCAAGTTAAGTCCAAGGCTTTGTATGAGCTACTTACTCTGATACATTACAGGAGCCAGCCATCGGCCAGGCACATCAAAGCAGCTGACCCTCTGCCTGACACACAATGAGGCCTTATTAGAGCCATGTTGGAGAGAATAAAGAAGGAGCAGGGAGGGAGGGAGTCAAGCAGGAAAAGAATGTGAAATATTTGTACAGTTGTATTCAGAGACATGGGGAACATTATAAATGGGTAAAGGCGTGTGCACACATGCAAATGGGGTTTGGTTTTTTTTGGACAATATGGTGTTTTCTTTGCTTTTGACATGGCACCCCATTTGACATTTTGTACACATTATCCAAATAGCCCTCTTACCAACATTTTGTTCCTGTATTTTTCTGATGTTCCAGCCACATTGATCGTGATGCTTTTAAGCCGTGATGCCTCCAGCTATGATTACCATTTACCAGCATGTCAGTGTGAGAGTGAATTTGGCCGGTTGGTTCTTGAAATCAACCGTTGGTAATGGACTTTGAGCGTTAACAATGTTCTTTGCCGTCATCACAAGACTGACCGTACCTACTGGCGATGTCCAATTTTGGATACACCTGTTCACTTTTCTAACAACCCCTCTTCTTTCTGTTCCACAGATGAGCATGATGCAGTACAGAAGAAAACATTCACCAAATGGATAAATGCACAGTTCTCCAAGGTAATGTGAAAGATTGCAGACCATTTCAAAATAATGCCAAACTTTTACTGCTCTAGTTTAAACTAGAAAATACAAATGTATTCGCTGAGTTAATGATTTTTATACTAAAGCTTCATCTGCCTGAGGCTGAAATGGAAGATTTTAAAGAGAGACTGAAGTGGCGGCTCTAAAGGAAGGTTAATTTTTACCTAAGATGATTAATCAGGTGTTTCTGATGATTAAGCTGTCCTTGGAGACTGATTGTTTTGTGTTTCAAACTGAAGAGGGTGACCGGCCTGCAGAAGGCTAGCTTTACTGCTAGCAGGGGAGTAGACTGAACTGTTGAAATGTATACCTGTCATTGGATAAATGTTGTTGCACTTGTATTGCAGATGGCAAGAAATTGTCATATCTCATCTTAATTTGATTTAAACAAATTAAAGAACCTAATTGCAAACGTTCAGACCAATGAAGTAAACTCATAATTTAGTTTTAATGCATGTCTTGGTCCATTACTCTACCCAGCAACAATATCTGTCAGAGCATTAATGGCTTTATGTGTGTGGTCCTGTTTTTATATCTCATTATTCTCGTAAACACACCATTCAAAGAATTGTGTTAAATATGTTTAGTTAACTGCTCTTGTTTAAATATTTGCACTTCTCAGACGGGCTAACATAATCTCTGAAGCTCTTAAAATCTCTTAGTTTCACTCTCGACCTTCCCTGTGCTTTTGATGGTTTCAAATTGCTGAATGTCGATTGCTACATAGACCTGCATTGTGTTGTTGAATGTCCCATTTCAGTAGTTTTAATAAAACAACATGTAAATTATATGCCTTCTCAAGGGATTTAAATCCACTTTGACACATAAAGTGACAATCTGGCACTCACTTTAAATATCCACGTTTGCTGAGTTGATTACGTAGTTGATTCAGCTTACGGTAATATCTTAAGCCAGAAATACAAATATCTGAGCACGTTAGTTGATTGGCTTGTTTGTCGATTGCTTGCTGCAACATCATCTTGATTATTGTTTCTGGGCTGCAGCCATTTTCTGCAGCTCTCGTTCTTGGTGTAGACTACAAATTGTAGACAAAACCTACCAGTTGTGCTGTTTTGTCTAATCAGACGGGGAAGACGCCCATCAAGGATATGTTCTCTGACCTGAGGGATGGGAGGAAGCTGCTGGACCTGCTGGAGGGTCTCACTGGCACTGTCCTGGTGAGTTTGTGTATGTGTGTATTAAGGTTTGCAGAACTTTTGTCACATGATAACTAACAAATTATTAAGAAATTAGCCACCTGACCCTAAAATTCCTAAGATGTGTTTATCAATACTTAATTTTTATCGATATGCTCTGGGCAAAGTTTGACTTAATTTGTAACTAAAGCTGTGGCATGAAAAAACATGTTTGTTGTGTGAGTGCATTTTATTAAGCGAGGGCAATGTTTTTAAAAACACTAATTTCAAGCAAGGGTGATAACACCACTAAGCTTCTGAGGTTTTTGGCAATGCATGCAATGAAATTAGGAGGGTAGTGTTTTTGTAGCTGAGACATGACTGCTGCATCCACTCAAGTTAGTACAAACACATGCATCACCTCATGTAAACTCAAACGTTAAATCTAATGTCAACATTAGAGCCACATCGGGGACAGCAGATTTATTTTGGATCCTGGAATAGAAAGAGCTAAATTATGAACAGATGTATTGCAAACACATTATATCTCCCATTTTGTCAATTGTGGATGATGTTATGGTAGATGTTCTTATATTACTGGAACTTTTGCCAATTTTGGTATTTTCTGCATGGATGTTATTTTCAGCAAGACATTTTGGTTTTCCCTCCACAAAGATTTTGCTCAACAGAAGATGTTGCCCAGCAAACACTCAAAAAAACAAACAAAACGAGTTGATAAAGTAATAGATAACAAATCTTATTAATAAGCATTTTTTTCGTGTCCATCCCAATGTATACATGTCTTCAGTGACCAACCACGTGCTCACGAGAACACATTTATTTTTGCTTTTTTGAGTATTCCTTTTTTTATCAGTGTCACCTCTCTAGCACCCCTTCAGCAGCATATCTGCTTTCTAGCACCTGCAGGCACCAACTGTCATTATGCCATACATACACACACACTCTGATACCAGAATACTAATTCTATAATTGGGTGGTAATGAGTGGTTGAGGTATGTGAAGGCTTAAAAAGGATTTGCAGTTGGTAGCTATTCATCCTGCCATTCTTTCAATAAGTTGGCCACTGGACACTGCTGATAGGGTAATGGGTGTGATAAATGTATGGTGAGAAACACTCTGCTGACTGATGGCATACCTTTTCTTGGTGTACCAATGCCTCGCATTGTACATTTTACTCCCTAGTTTGACCTGGGACTAAGTTATTTTTACTGTCATTAGTGTGAATGCTTGAATATGAATATGGCATAGATCCCATTCTACATCCATTGAAACTCCATTAACGTGAGATGCTTTTATGAACTGTCAACGTGAACAGGAGCTCAAACGATTGATGTTACAGCATGTTTAGATCCCTGCAGCCTTACAGTATGTCACCTGATTTGAGCTGTATTTCCTGTTCCTCAGACCAAAGAGAGAGGCTCCACCAGAGTGCATGCTCTCAACAATGTCAACAAAGTACTTCAAGTCCTGCATCAAAATAATGTGAGTATCTGTATTTTTCTGCTGTTGTTGGTGCTATTGTCCCATCAGCTGCTGTTTGGTGAATGCTTTTAGCCAAATCACATATACCAGTGCTTCTTAACCAGATGCCATTAATGCCAAAGAGTCTGCAGGGTTTTATTTTAGCCACACAGTACAGCATAGAAACAGCCAGAAAGAGGGAACCATATTGAATAGTAAAATTTGTTGCTGTTGTGTTTTGTCAAAGTAAAAATCCACAAACTCTTTGGCCATGATACATTTGACATTGTCTTACACCACCAGAGATGTGTACATTTCCAGCCAAGGTGGCATTTGCTTGATTCAAACCACTAACACTTACTGTAACTCTTCAAGACCACATGTTCTCCTGTGGCCTTTAATCCGAATGTGTCATTTTGTCTTCACTGTGCTCCTTATTTGCTTTGTGTGTCTGCCTCCTTTGCTTCCTCATCCCTCCTCCTCTCTGTGTACAATAGTTGGTCTTAATGCCTTGACCTTAGCAGTGGGAGATAATGGGCAGGGCATGCTCATGGGAAGCAACAGAGGCAGGAGTTTTTCCTGCTCGTTTCGCTCCTGCAAGAGCCAGAGACTGTCAGCTGGCAGTGAAGGCCAGAGTTCCCGCGAGCCTGCTGACTGGAGAAAATGAAATAAGGCCTTAGAAGTTTCTGAAAATAAATAGATATCATGAATACTTGATTTTTATAATTAAAGTATAGAAACCACATGTATCATTGAAATGTACTTGACTTTGATGTCATGTTCTAGCCATGGAAAGATTTGACTTTACTGTGCACATTTACACTTACTTACAATGTTGAAGTGCAAAAAGCAAGTCATGTTTTTGGCTCCATCTTGGCTTAGGTGGTAAAAAAACACACGAATAAGACGTTTGAAGCTTTTTCCACTGTAAACTGCAATGTTCATGACAATCATCATAATCGCCGTCTGCATTTGGGCCGACCCAGACCCCTTTGCATTTAGAGAACGTGTCTTATTGCAGTATTTTTTCCCTCTCTGCTGCGGGAAAGGTGCTGGATGATTCTTGTTGCTTCAAAACCTTTTAAAAAAACAATTTTTGTTTGCAGGGCAGTATGTCCTAGGTTAGAAGTTGGGGATGGAAACATGCACACAGATGCAGACGTGTGATGTACTATATACTGTATGTGAGCTTCTGTGTGTGAGAGACAGGGGGGCAGAAAGAAAGAAAGGGAGAGAGAAGTGATGGTGTGGCAGGATGGAGCTAATTGGGACTAGAGATGGGTCAGAGGTCACTTTTTAGTTTGACCAGTCACTTGACCTCATGTTCCACTCTGTGCCTTGATCCTCTCCAACATATTTATATGTAATCAGTCTGCATGTGGCCTCACCTCATATGATGTCTGACAAGACTGCAGACACACTCCATAGGTAGCATTGGAAGGGTGTCATGAGGGTGGTATAATCCACTGTGTGGTGAAAATGCATTCAGAAGTATTCAGCTGTGTGGATACTCGTTAATGTTTGAAGAAATTGTATTTACTCTGCTGCATAAAGAATTTCAGATGTTACTTTGTGATCAGAGTTGTTACTTTAAGGGTGCTAAGTGTTGTAACATCAATTATTACCGGCTTAATTTTGAAAAGATTTTATGATTACAGCAAACAAAGGAGATTTTCACTGAGAAGATTTAAAATTGAGTGCAACTGGGTTGGCTTTCCAGTTAATCTGACTAATGACGACTAATGCACAACTGTGTACAATTTCTTGTATTATTAATTATTTATTTGGAACGATTGTCTCTTTCAGGTTGATCTGGTAAACATAGGAGGGACAGATATTGTAGATGGGAACCACAAACTGACCTTGGGCCTCATCTGGAGTATTATTCTTCACTGGCAGGTGAGCACACATATTCAAATACTCATTAATGTTTGCTCTGAGTGTGAACTCACAATTCACTGATGTTCCAGAGGGATCAACAATACAGATGATGGAAAATCAGTATTGGTGTGCACACATGCGTTCATGCATGTAAACATGTTGATCAGCCGCTGCTTTGTGTAAGTTTGACCTGCTGAAATTCGAAACAGCCATTTTAAGGAAAATTGTTTATTTAGAGGTTTTATTAAAAGCGTTTGGGCAATGTCAGTTCCTTCGATGTTAGTTTTTTGTTACTCTTTCATTATTAATTGTTTGAAGTCACTCCTGTCACTGTATGCACGATACATTTTACAGTGTGTTTGTTGTTGTGCATGCTAGACATGCTGTCGTTATCATAACAAACCTGTTTTTATTTCATATAACCACAGTGCGCTGAAGTTCTCATATCGTTTCTTACACATTTTAAACATCTGTGCCAATTACAGTGGGCATGAAGAAAATGGCCAGTTTAATGCAAAAACTTTGAAAATACTTGGTTTTTAACCAGTTCTAAGCGTGTAGAAGCACAGAATGTTTGTATATTTTTTTAGCAACGTGATGTTGATAGAAAAATATGACCCATGGCCGATGCTCTTATCTGGCGCCCCCCTGGTAATAAGAGGATTGTTAGAAGGATTATCACTTTCTATATCAACAAAAACCATAGGCAACCAGAACAAAGCAGCCAACATTAAGTTTATGAACAACTATGTGTAATGTTTTTGCTGTTGTTTATCCGCCCATGTTAATGTTCGTTTTTCCATGTTCATGTAGGTGAAAGACATCATGAAGGATATCATGTCCAACCTGCAGCAGACCAACAGTGAGAAGATCTTGCTGAGTTGGGTACGCCAGTGCACCCGCTCGTACCCAGAAGTCAATGTGCTGAACTTCACCACCAGCTGGGCTGACGGCCTGGCTCTCAACAGCATCCTGCACCACTTCAGGTGCGGAGGGATCACGGACTCTGGGGGTTGCTGGCGCACAAAACATTTTTACGGCAGTGATCTGAGTTCTGTGTTTCGGTACATTTAGCATGAATTGTGTTGAGTTGTCGCATACCAATTTTTGTGAGTATGTTTTCTGTACTTGAAAGCTCTCTCTTGTGTGCCATGTCGTGGTATTTGTTGCAGTGAAATGAATTTTCTGCTTGAAGTTGACATTGCATATTTTACATATGCCCTTCGACTCTGAATGTAACTGAATGAGCACAGGCCAAGATCTTCACATGCCGTCAAGAAACTAAGGCCTGGAATTTAGAATTGGCAGAGGTGTATGAACCTTTCCCTTTGTCTGTGTGTGTGTGTGTGTGTGTCTGAGAGGGTGAGGTTGCGAGGATACTCAGGCTGTGTAAGTGCCGGGAGGTCACGTTGACAGGTCAGCGCCTGCCATGTCACTGTTTGCACACGCTTGGAGTGTGTGTGTGAAAGAAAGACAGCGAGAGAAGCATCAGGGGTGTCCTCCCCACCCCCCCTTTCTGTAACCTCTTGTCCTTAGTAGTGACATGCACGCACACGCACACTCAGGCCTGTGAGCTGTGAGAAAGGCCAGTGTTGGTTTAAACCTGGGCCACGGTTTAGGTGGATAACTGAACACACACATTCCACAACCAACTGGCCTCAAAACAAGTCTCCCCTGCATCACTAAGTGAAGAGTCTTTTCTGCACGGAGGGCACATACAGGTACATCTTTTTCTACACAAGGAATATGCTCAGGAAAAGGCATAAATGAATCTAGAAACCTCCATCCACGGAATTATGATATTGTTAGTATGTATAGAACACGATTATTTAAAACAGGAGCTGTGTTCTTAAAAACCAATAAATTCTGCTCAATTCAAGTAAAAAGTTTACTTATTAGTGCCAACAGCAGCAGCGCTTTGAGAAATGCATACATTTATGCAGCTATATGTGGATTCTGAATTATTTGAGACTGTAACCATAGTACTGTAAATCCTGAATGTTACTGTACTGGCTCTCATTACCACCGTGCTGTGTGTCTTCAGGCCGAATGCATTCAGCTGGGATCAGGTGGTAAGACTGAGCCCTGTGGAGAGACTGGACCATGCCTTCAGTGTAGCCAAAGACCAGCTGGCTATTGAGAGGCTACTGGATCCCGAAGGTACCCCCACACTTTTAAACACTTTCCCACATTGTTCACATAGGTCAGCTGTATTTATATGGACAAGAATAGCTGTAGAATGTTTTTATGAAAATGTAAACATTTGGTTGCAAAAGAAAAGGCACCTATCAACTACCTTTTCATAGCGGTCCCAAAAAATAAAAGTTGGATATGGAATGAGGTACATTTTACTGTCCAAAATTCCCACATATTAAAACATAGTCAGTGTTCACGTAGCCTCCCTTCATGTCCTGCCAGCAGCTGGATAAACTCACGGTGGAGCAAATACCTAGGGGTTGTCTTTGGCTAAGGGTTTCTAAGAAGCTGTGATTTGCTTAGAATGTTTTTCTAGTTTTTAATGTAGCACCTGTAGATGCTCAGGGTGCATGAACTTCAGCTGTCTATAATCAGACATTTCTTGTTATGTCATGACCGAGGGGCAGTCACACCTGACCTGTGTCAAAGTCATTTTTAATCAGTACGGTTCAACCTCAGCCTGCCTTTTTCTCTCCCCTCTCACCTTCCTCCCCATCTAATCTCCTCCTGTCACCCTTAACTGCTATCTCACTCCATCTTCCATGCTGCTTTTCTCCTCACGCAACTTTCCCCTCTTTATCCCCCACTCTCTCCGTCCTGCTTCTCATGCTTAATTTGTATCTCTGATCTCTCTGCCCCACATCCACCTCACTCCCACCGTCCTGCTCCCCTTCTCTCTCAGACGTTGCGGTGCAGTTACCAGATAAGAAGTCCATCATCATGTACGTAACATCACTGTTCGCTGTGCTGCCCAAAGACGTGAGCATGGAGGCTATCAGAGAAGTGGAGACGTTGCCACGGAAATACAAAGTGGAGTCTGAGGGCTCAGGTCCAGGCCTCAGTGCTCAGGTAAAATGTACAACACAGTTGGTTGCAGTTTGTACTTCATGTGATATGATAGAGGAAGGTACAAAGCAAGCTGGCAGAGAACACCAACAGCTAAGACATTTCTGAATTATGATATTGGCGCAAAGTGGGAAAGACACGTGGGTCTTGACTAAGGGGAGAGTCACTGTACTATTCTCACAACCCTTTAAACTGCTCACACAAAAGGTGCTCACTGGTGTCCATGGCTACATCTGTTTTTCATGAATTCCAAAGTGCTCTTTTATGTTGCAAACTTTAAAAATCCACAGCTGGTAACCAGCAATGTAGACAGAAGCACAGCAAGTTCACACTTCAGGAATTTATAACTGAAATCAAACGCTTGTTTCTTTATAAATAATTCTAATTGGAACATTTGGAACCAGCTGCAATTCCAAACCTAGGTCACACTTCAGTATGTTTTTGTATCATTGAGAAAAACACCAAGACAGAATTTCATTCCATTTATTTAGAGCATCTGCACACTTGCTCATTTGCCTTAATTCGTTCTGTTAAAGTTAAGGCACTAAAACAATGTGCACTGGTCAGAAAGCAATCTAAAAGAAAAAAAGGCAATATGACAGCATTTCAAAACCTTGCACTCATTATGCGCATATAAAGAAGATTATAACTAACTTCTGCATTTTGTGTTTTCTGCGTATCGTGTCATATCTGCCTGCGATTAAACACTATTATACCATTCGTTATTCCTTTGGCCCGTTTTTAATATGCAGAGAAGGACTTCTCCTCAGTCAGTTTTAGCCATTTTGCTATAGTTTAACAGCAATTCACTCGAACAGGGGATCTAAATGATATGGGAAGTTATTTTTTAATTGTACGTTGTCACGTGTGTTTTCCATTGCGATGATGCTAGCTATGTTTAATATGAGCTGGGCTATCATTACTAGCATGCTTTAGCCAACAGCCTCAGCTGACACCCTGCCAAAGCTTTCCTTATTGGACTTTTTTCTGCCCATGCCAATATCTAGGCTGCAAATAGATGTTACTATACTAGACTGTAACTGTTTTCTTCATAGAGCATATGTAATTGAAAGGAGCTTAGTGAATGTCCTATACCAAACTGTTTACCAAACATTTGATCCCATAAATGCTTTGACCTTTGCTGCTGCGTAGTGTTTCTGATAACATTCAGTTTGAAGGCGATAGACTCTGTTATGTGCAAGCATAAGGAATATTGTGAAGTGTCTCATTGTGTGTTGCCAGATAAAGTGAGTCACTCCCACTCTGGAAAAAGTCATCTCCCCTTCATTCTCTCCAGCACTGCTCATGAAAAGCACAGCAGGCGCAGGCAAATAGGGAGGAGAGCCATGACTCACCCCTCTGACATTAGCCAACAAACCGAGCTGCATGCTGCTGGAAACAGAGCTGTAAAGGGATGGAAGGAAATGAGGGAATATGTTGGTGAGAATAGGAGTGTGTGCAGAGAGTTGACAGGGAAGGTTATTTGAGAATTAAAGATGTCTGTGCTGGTGGGTTAGGGTCAGGTGGCTGACATGCACATACGGATACTGTTCAGTGTTTAACATCTGTGAGCATTCCAGAGTGTTATTTCTGCTCCTTGATTCAATTGGACTTTCCAGCTGTTTCACTAACTTTTGATTGTGATTCATAATATTAACATATATTCCATAGTAACTACCACAGAAAAGCTACACCCCCAAAAAAATGTCATTAGTTCAACTTCATTAGAGTTGTTTTGTTAATTTTTTAATCCCTCCCAGCCCGCCGTGCTCTTTTCTTTCAATCACATACATCCCTCGGGCAACTCGTTTCACAGGTTTTTAGTCAGAAGTCAGAAAATCCTGAAACCATCTCTTAAGTTTTTATTGCCCATGGGCACATACTTCACACGTCCTGGAATGAGTTCTGGAAAAGTCTTTTTATAAAGTCTTCTGATTGGTCCAACAAGGGGTTTACTTTCCTGGCACACTTTCCCTTCTCATAGTGAGACTGAGATTCACTAAAGGCTCTCAGTCTTTGATGACTGTGTTTGGTTTCCACCCTGAGTTTTAGATTCATAAAATTAGTTCATGATATCGTTGTGGAGTTCTTAATGTTGATTTAGTTAATGATTGTTTTCAATATTGACGACAACTTGGACTTGCGATCTTATTACATCTTATTGCATAACTAGCTTTAAAGTTGGAATAGCACTGACTGGTGTATGCATGATGATGCACTATGTGCTTCAAAATCACTGCAAAAGTGATGAATGCAGGGATTGAGTTGAGCAAATCATCTGGTGATAATAAAGTGTTCTGTTGAGCCAGACCACAGCTATTTTACAGCCATTCAAGTCAATAAATAGACCATGGCTGCAGTTTTCTCTCTCCCTCTCTCTCCCATGTCTTTCCTTCTCTCCTTGTTGCTCTGTCTCTGCCAGCCAACACTGGTCTAACATAAGGGCTTACAGTATTTTTGTGACTTACTCCAAAATATCCAAAAGGTCATTGAATATTTTCAGCAGGTGACCTTTTCCTGAGTTTGCTACACAGACATTGTACTGCTGTGTAATTTTAGCCTGGAAAACAAAGGTCCATTTGACTTATTACTGTACCAGACCCTACTCACCCATTAGCATTTCTGTCATCTTTGACTTGGCATGGCTGCTGCTGCAAAGATTTTATCCTGTCCCATTTCAGCGCCAGACAGATTTGTTGAGCTCTTTCGAGCTTTTTCCTACATTTCCTTCAGAAAAATGGAAACCTGGACTAAATTATTAATGCTGCTGTCTACAAAGGTTGCCACATCTTTACATAGTGTGTAACAACCCTGTATTTAAGGGATTTCATAACTGAGACTGTGTTGAAAATATAAATGAACTGCCTCTCTATGATGTTAGTTTTAGGAATGTATTCAGAGAAGTTGTTGTTGAAGAACGCCGCACTGACAAAACTACTGTCATTACACGACAAAGTTATCTTTCCACTTACATCTAGAGTGTTGTTTGATTTTTAATTACATAAAGTGTGTTACATTCAAACATATTCTAATGTAATTCTCAAGCTATTTCTTGAGATGGCTGCACCATCCATCTCTCTGACTGTACACCCAACTTTACCCAGGATACCGCCTTGTTACTGCTATTCCTAGAATGAGGATTGACCTGCCCAGCGTGCCAGGGGCACCTCCCAGCATCCCATAATAGGCCTGCAGTTGTTTTTTTTCTTAACTGAGCAAGGCAGGTCACTCTGCATGCTCGAGAGTGGCACAGGCCCCTCCATGTCTGGTACTATTTTGGGCATGGTTGTGTTTCATAGACATCATTGTCCTGAGAGTTTTAGCTTTTCTTTTTGTTTTGTGTTTGAGTTTTTATGTGGCAAAAACTTACTTTTTCTTGTTTTCTTTCCAGTTTAAAGACAGTAGACTTGACCCTGTATAATGACATTAAATATAATTCCTCCTGCTCCATGTTATCTGTCAGTGTTAGGCCTAGTACTGTACCTACCTTTAGCAATATTTTACTATTAATACAGTAATGATAATCCCTTTTGTAAACACATTGTCAATAATTTAATCAACCTGTGCCTTTATCACCTGCGTCATGTTTGTCAGAATGTGCAGATGGAGGAAGCAGGCAGCAGTCCCCGGCCTGGGACCCCCACCCTGGCAGAGACAGAGGGGGAGATGGAGGGCAGCCAGCTGGAAGTGGACCTGGACAGCTACCAGACCACGCTGGAGGAGGTACTGACCTGGTTGCTGTCGGCCGAAGATGCCCTACAGATTCAGGACGAAGTGTCAGATGATGTGGAAGAAGTCAAAGAGCAGTTTCACACACACGAGGTAGGAGGAGACCTGCAGGTTGGCTTAAGGCTTGCAGAGGTTTAAACATGCCCGCACATGTAGACAGAGGTGCAAACAACGGTGTTATTTATTTATGTTTGTGTATCTTGAGATTTCTAACACTGTGAAGAAGTGACAAAATGATTGTGTGGTGCTTCTCAAAGGTTAGTAGATGAAACATCCAAAATCTTCAAAACTAGATGCTCAGTTAGCCTTTTCCTAAATGGATATATAGTATATATCAGTTTGGAATGAGACATCATACCAATTTTTAATGATGACACACATGTTATTTGTGTGACTTGCACACCAGTTTTTTTGTGTAAGAACTGTCACTCCATTGTTTACACTGAAGATAGTGCCCCAGAGATAGAGACCTCCCACAGCCAACAGTACATGCTCCGTACATGTTGGGAATGCCAGGAATTCTGCTGAGAACAGTGGCGCACATCACCCAATGGTGCCTTGGCCCAGCGCTTACTTGTTGCTGGAGGAGGTGTAGTTGCAGGGTTTGTGTCTGTGCATGTGTGTACAGGGGCTTTGGCAGGATTCCCTTGGCTGAAATGTGAATATCTGTGAAGTATAATGTCTAGAATCCAGGTCAAAGCAGAAAGCTGGAAGTGAGGCTGAAAGCAACAAGGCCCAAAGCCTCTTTAACAGCCAGGCTTTTCAGGAGGTCTAAAAAAAAAATCACTTCATTTTGTTTCTGCCTTGTTGTTCACATACTTACTCCAGCTTCTCCAGCAAAGCCTCATCAAAAACAATGTGCTCAGAGGTGCAGACAAAAATGCTTACTCATCCAGAGAGCTCACAGAAAACAGACAATAACTCAATTCATTGGTCTTCATAGCGCTCATAACAAGAACCAGCAAAAAGCAGAGTTAAGAAGCAACCAAACCTCTTCAAAGCTGCTCTTGTATTTCTCCTTGAAGCATTTTCTCCTTCCCCGTCTGTTTTGCAATTGGCCTCAGTTGGCTACTTGACAGAGTCTGGGCTTCAGTTTTTGCTCACAGGCTTGTCTGACTGTTGCTACAGCAACACTTGCGAATACAAGGGAGCAGAGGTGATGCCCAGTGCTTCTGCAGGGCGTCATTAAGTGTTGTACCAAGTAAAGTTAGAGGGTGGGGATAAAAACATATCCAGATGTTAGTATGTGGGTGCCAAGTGCCAGCAAGGAGCCTCAGATTATATAAGCAATGTTAGGCCTCCATGTCAGACTGAATCTGGCTAAGATTGTGGTTATACACTGTCTCCCTTAACATAGTTTGCACGGAGATAGCGGCTATCTTTCTTTAAGTTTATTATTCTGTAAGTTGTTCCAGGGTTGTTTTGTTTCTAGCACACAGCTTGTCTGGAAGACCAACATTTCAAATTGAAACTGTTTCAGAGATATGCAGTACTTTTTTTCTTTGCTAAGTGTTTACTCCTCCTCCCCGAAAAGGCCTTTATGATGGAGCTGACAGCCCACCAGAGCAGTGTGGGTAACGTTCTCCAAGCGGGTAACCAACTGATTGCCCAGGGCAGCCTGACAGAGGAGGAAGAAGATGAAATCCGGGAGCAGATGAGCCTCCTCAACTCCCGCTGGGAGAGCCTCCGAGTGGCCAGCATGGACCGCCAGGCCAGGTAGATACACATACATATACACCTGATCAAAAATCTATTTGTTTTTTTGTGTAGTGTCGTGCTCTCACATCATGAGCCACAAATTGCCCAGTGGAGGTCATTTTTCTCTTAGTGTCACTGTTGACCTTAGATCTTTGAGATTTTCCTGTGAAGAATATACAAGGCTACAAGCTCTGTGAAGGTGACACCTGATAAGCCTTGAGCCCTCCAAGGCCTAACAAGTCTGACGCTCAATCTGTGTTCTCAAGGTTTATGATGCTTTAGACGCACGCACACACACACACACGCACACACACACACACACACACACACACACACGCACGCACAACAACAAAGTTGTTCATAAATCGTATTCATGATGTCTGCTAGAGCATTTGTTGACCCTGATTTTAAAGTATATGTGCTTGTGTGTGCCATGACTCATTGTCCGTGGAGTCTGTACAGAGCATTGTCACTCATCCTAGGGTTTGTGCTTCGGTGAAGCAGTTAAATAACCAGCTGAACAGGCGGTTTCCCCTTAAAGTTTATTAAACTGATAGCTTTCAAGTCCTTTCTGCCTCTACACGCCCACCTCACTGTCTCTCTGTCCTTACTTTCCCCTCTAACTCTCCAGGCTCCACGAAGTCCTGATGGAGCTTCAGCAGCAGCAGCTACAGCAGCTTTCTGATTGGCTGACGCAGACAGAGGAGAGAATCATGAAGATAGAGACAGAAACAGCAGCGAATGATGTGGAGCTCTACAAAGAACAGATAGAGCAGCACAAAGTAAATATAGTTTCCCATTCAAACATTTTATCTGGCATGAATCTAGTCAATGAAGAACGGGTAATTGATTTACCGTGACCAGGATGTGGTAGAATATAAAAAAATCCAAGTCTTGTGATCGCTCTGTCACATGTTTGATCCTGCCCTTTCATGCACTGTCTCCATGGTGTCACCATAAAGCTGAGCAGCTTCTCTGCCAGCTCTGTTAATGGGTAACATGTGACCGTGCTGAATTCACTATATGCGTTTCCGTTCAGGAGCTTCAGAACGACCTGGAGGCGGAGCAGGTGAAGGTCAACTCTCTAACACACATGGTCGTTGTGGTAGATGAGAACAGTGGTGAGAGTGCCACCGCTGCCTTGGAGGACCAACTACAAGTAAGCTGTCAGCCTGACAGTCTTTCTGAATTTGTTTTTCTAATATCCTTCAAGGAGGAAAGTCTTCCTGCAGTACATCATACCTGCCTTTTAATGCCTATTTAGGAATAATGGTCAATTTTGCTTAAACATTGTTGCCCTATTGCTGTCTTATGTATATGTATGTAACGTATGTAAGATGGCAGTGTGCTGGACCGTTGTATTAAAATTTTTCCTCTGCTTTACATTGTGTCTCTAAGAACGTCCATGTTTGTATATAATGTTTGTCTTTATCCTGCATTCAAGTCTTTGGGTGAGCGTTGGGCGGCTGTGTGTCGCTGGACTGAGGAGAGGTGGCACAAGCTGCAAGAAGTCTTCATGGTGTGGCAACAGCTTCTATCGGACCAGGTAGGACATTTAGCATGCTCTCCCTCTTACATATACAGGTACATACACACTCTCTTCTTTTCCTTCTAATTAAACAATCATTTATATTGGACCAATTGAACACTTTCTCCTCACCCATTGTGCTATATTGAGATGCAAAAAACAACTCACAATGTCATTTAAAATGGCTCAGTTTTGGAGCGAATGCCACTGTTCAGTGCTTAGTCCTTCACTCCATGAAGTTAACTTAAGTCCTTTCAGTGCACAGTGCATCTTTAAGATGCACTATTTTTAATTTAACAGAGACTTTTACATCGAAACTTTACCTTCTTCATCCTGCAATTCTCATGTAACCCAGAACACATTGTTGTTTGAGTTGGAAATGTGTCTGGCTTTGAATTTAGGTATTGACCTGGTTACTGAATTCAGAACTCAAAACGTTTTACACATGTTAACGAGACTTTGTATTGTTTGCTAAGCAATTTAAGTTAATGCTTTTTTCCCACCTCTTCTGTAGAGTTTGTTTAGAGAGTGGTTGGCAGAAAAAGAGGAGGCCTTGAATGAAGTACAGACCAGCAACTTTAAGGATCCAAGTGAAATGAATACTAATGTGCGCCGATTAGCAGTAAGTAGTCTGCCAAGTCTTTGTAGTTGGCATGCTGCCACAGCAGACACTTTAACAACTCACTACTTTAAATTTGTGAACTTTTCTAATAAGGCTTCCATCTTTAGTGTTCCCTTGATTTTTTTTTTTTTTTTTTTTTTTTTTGTGATTCAATCCCGTAGATTTTAAAAGAAGACATGGAAAAGAAGAGGAGGACTCTCGACCAGCTGTCTGATGCAGGACAGGATGTGATATTGCTACTGCAGAGCCCCGAGGCGGGAGCTGGGATCGAGGCAGACACAGAGGAGCTGGCACATAGATGGGACAACCTGGTGCAGAAGCTGGAGGACTGCTCCTTCCAGGTGTGTGTGTGTGTGTGTGTGTGTGTGTGTGTGTATGTGTTTTCGCCCATTGTTTGCATGCAACTTTGTGTTCACTTCCACCTTAGTGTACTTAACAAATGTCACGGTGAGCACACCTGAGGTGATCGAGATACAAGGATACTAATGGCGCTTTTCCAGTACCAGCTCAACTCGACTCGGCTCGCTTTTTGCACAGTTTCCCATTGCAGATAGTACCTCCACAATAGTACCTGGTCGTCATAGTGACGCCGCAGGAAACTACTGTGACGTAATCTTCTACGCGACACACACCTGCTACCCACACACACACAGGACAATGGAGGAAATCGAGTGTCTGCACCTCCTCGTTTGACCACGGTGTATTCTTCCGAGTTGCCATAATAGTAATCGGTATATCCCGCAATCTCTGGCCAAACTATTTAAAAATGGCGGGGTTATTCAGGATACTCCGTCTGTCGCTTGCGATGATGATGCAGTGAATAGTGATGATTCTCTCTGACCAATCAGCAGTCTGCCATGTTTTCGCGTGACATTTTAGTATCGTCTCAGCTCGCTCAGAACCTCGCCGGAGGTGATACAAAAAAAAGTATCTGGAAGCAGGTACAGGTACAGCTTTACACAGTGGAAAACCAAACAAAGGCGGGTCGAGTCGAGGCGAGCTGGTACTGTGTAGTGGAAAAGCGCCATAACTGTGGCAATTAGATGCTATGGCAAAATGCATATGGCTGCTTAGTCAGAAAAATCCAGCTACAGTTTACATCTGAATATAGTTTGATTTATACATTTTAAAAGTTTACCTTTCCAGCTGAACACTACTTGGATCACCTTGGAAGAAGATGAAGTACAAAAAAGCTCCCCTTGAAAAAGATATTTCAACTATACTTACAAAAAATAGCCTAACCTACTTTATAAAGAAAGACCAGCTGTTGCACCAGCTGGATGAATGGATGTTGGATTGAAGAACAAAAAGGGGAAGGAGGTTCAATGATAACACAAAAATCATCCAGTAGTTTAAGTTAAGTGACATGAATAATAAATTACCAAAACAACTGGTTTGGATGTTAAATTTTAACATAGTGTGTTCAAGAGTGCAAAGTGCAATTTTTGTCTAAAATTCCTACTGTATATTGTTATGGTGTATATGGGATTGAATGTAGTTTGAAATGAAAATGCCCTGGTCACGACTTGTTTGGTTGTGACTGGGTGAGTGTGGTTGATTATGTCCCATTCTCACTCATGCTCTAACTCACTGCTAAGGCAATGGAAGCTGTGACGGACGCTGGGATGTCTCAGGTGGAAGAGCTGGTCGTCGTGGATGCGGTTGCTGTAGCTACGTCTGCTGCGATCGCTGACCAGGAGTTGGCGCCACCTGCTCCCCCTAAGAAACGACTGGTGGAGACAGATGCAGAAGTCAGACAAATGTAAGAACTGGGACACACAAGGACAGACTGTACCTCCCTTGCCCTTAAGGTGTAAGAAGAAAAGACACATAAACACACACCAATGCACACATTGTGTTGTGTGTTCTGCAGGTTGGAAAACAAACTTTCTGATCTCCTGAGCTGGATTAAAAGATGGAAGACGTCCGCTCAGGCACTGGCCTCCACACACCCTGAGACCACACCTGACACACCAGATCTGCAGGAGAAACTAAAGGTAAACCTGCCAATGATACGGCTTAAGAACAAACAATTTCAACTTAAAGTTAGAGCGTATGTTTTGAAAATCTTAAATATCAAATGTGTAACCAACCGCTGTAGGGTCTGGAGTTGGACCTCACAGCAAAGGAATCCACAGTTAGTCGAGTGATCCAAGAGGGACGGGGCTTGATGGACCAGCTGGAGAGAGGTATGAAGGCAAGAGGCGATTGTCCTTGCACACTGACACTAATGTGACACACAATAAGCCAAATAATTATTTTTAAAAAATCCATCCAAATTTGGTCAAACGTGCTAAGATAGTGGCTCATATGTATCCTGTCCCAGAGGCTCACGAGGCCACTAATGGCTCGAACAGACATCTTCCATTTCCCAGTTAAATTGTGTTCCTCTCGTAAGATTTTACTATTTCTCCACAGCTGCTTGGTATTTTCTGGGTATTAACTAGCCTAATTTTTTTTTAATTGTCAATCAGAATGTGTGTTTGTGGACAGAGTGGTAAAAATCTGTCAGCCTGCAGGGTTGCTGGCTTCATAGAACTGCTCAATGAAATGAAAAGGCACTCAGAATTGTTATGTGTTTACACTGTTCTGGAGGCAGTGAGGGGTAGTGGAGCTGCACTGCTAAGTTGGAGTAGATTTGTTAAACACCAAACTTTCCATTGAAGTCAACTTGTTTTATTCCCTCATATCTGCTGTTCTCTCATCTGTATTGTCTGTGTTCCAATTTTTTGCCCACTGGTGTGTTTTTACCATCGCTAGGTTCTCTTTCTCCCACCAACAACTCACAAAGCAGGCTGTTGCACATTCCGACTGAATGATGTAAAAGTCTAGTTGATTATTTGTTCCATGCATTTGATGGGAGCCTTTATATCTCCTGGCCTCTGTGTGTCTCTCTATAGAGGGAGTGTGTGTGGACTCGGTGAGGGCAGACATAGACCTGATGCAAACCGAGTGGGATGTTTGTGCGAGGGAGCTGCAGGCAGCCAGTGAGCGAGTTCAAACTCAAATCCGGGTCAGAGTGGTGTCTGCAGAGCTGGCAGACCTGGACCAAGCCTTGGAGGAACAGGACTGCTGGCTGGACTCAACCTTGGCCGTGGAAAAGTGCGACGAGGCAGAGCTCAGGAGCCTGAGTGGAGAATGTCAGGTAGGAGTCATCGCCTCCGTCCACATTCACCCTGATCTGAATTCCACTTCTAACCCTTTCATCATTCCTCTTCAATTCAGCTCATGCGGTTGCAGTTATTTTATAAATATTTCAGTTTTCACGGCAGAGATGAAACACTTTAAAAGACAGACATAGATCAAAACAACCATGAGGGGAAAACAAAGATGTAGTAAATAGAAAATAAGTTACGAGGTGCCTCAAATGTGCAGCGTAAGATGGATAAAACCCTTCCCGGTGTTTCCTGAAGTGTGGAGTTAAGAATTTGAGACAAATTCCCTTTGAGCAGGGAGCGAAAGTCTGTCACTGTAGAGCATGACTCATTCAAGTTACTTGTGAATTTCTCTCCAGACTTAACTTATTGAATTCTTTAAAATAACACTGATTGCGCTTAATGGCACAAAATAAGTAAAATACAAGCAACCACCTTGTCTCATCATTAAACAACAAAAAACCCCGTAATGTTCCACTCAGAAAACCCCTCATCATAGAAGCTCTAACTTTCTGTTGTGTCAGGTCTGTTCATCAAACATAGTTACTCAGTTGTTACTGGACATTATAACATTTCCTTTCAGTGTTGATACAAAGAAACAACAACAATTTTCCCTGCTGAATTATCCTTGAACAATTCTCCACTTGGAGGAGCAATCAGAAGTAACACCCATATGATAACGTCTTATTTCATACAAATTAATGAACTTTCGTCTTCCTCTTGGTGGTCTTCAGTCTCGACATGTCCAGGTCGCTATCATGAGTCCGCAACTGGAGCAACTTGCTGCAGAGGCGAGGTCACTGGGAGCCATGCCCTCTCTGAAAGACAACATGGTGGTGGTATCGGCACATCACGCCTCCACACTGCAGCGGCTACAGAGCAGAGAGCAGGAGGTTGACAAAGGTACTTATGCGGAACTGTATCAGAATAATATGTTAAATCAGTGCAGAGGAAACCTGTTCCAAAACCGTGAGTATTAACAGTACCATATGCTTTTCAAAGGAGCTGACAGCCTTGGGGTATCTTCCTATTTCACAGACCTGCAGGACAGAAAACTTAAGACTTTCTTAAAACAAAGACTCATTTTTCTCTCCTTGCTCTTGGCTCAAAGCTTTCAGGTTTATAGGGAGACTGAAAGTGTGATAGCTAAGATCAGCAGAGCTCAGTCCCACAGGGGTTGTGTAAATATAAATCAGTTTTTATATGAATCCTTGGCCAGCCACAAGTAATAGATGGTGCCCTTATACGGCCTCCAAAAGCTCACAGATGCGTGAGTGTTTACACGAGCGATTGAGTGTGATTGAGTTTACATATCTCTGTGCCAGCTCCATCTCTACCTGAGTACGTGACTTGGACCTGGAGCAGCCCTGAAAATCAGTCACCGTTTTACCTCTGGAATTTACATGCACTCCTCTTGGCCAAAAATGAGTCTGTAAAGGGAGACTTGAATGCGCTTCTCTGCTCCTGACCATAGGTGTGTGTGTGTGTGTGTGTGTGTGTGTGTGTGTTGATCTTCTTGGGTTTCTGCTTGAGGGCAGTTTGCCCCCTCACCTCTGCCCCCAGAGAAGGAGAGGAGAAGAGACAGTCAAAGAGATGAACAGAAATGTAACCATTCAATATATATAAGGTTGCAGTAGTCACAAATGGGCACTGCTCAACTTTTGTTGTTCATTTAATCGCCTTTGCAATAGGGGTCAGCTGTGATTTTTATAGGGTATTTTTTAAATTAATCTGGCATAATTGACATGTGCATAACTAAACTTACTTTAGGAAACCGACTGTCAAACATCTGGGATCCTCTTCCAGCATAGAAAACACATATACTCAGATGGGGAAATCCCAAACCAGCTCACTGCCCCCTTGTGGTTGAAAACCTGATGCAAAGGTTTTGATACCTTAACTTCAGACACTGTTTTTTCTCCCCCATTCTCCACACATCTCCCCGTCCTCCCGGTCTTGTTCCAGCTTTGGCCAGTCTTGAGGCCAACCAGATGGTACCAAGGCCAGTGGAAGGTCTAGAGGCCCGGCTGGCCACTCTAAGAGAAGGAATAGTAGACATCCCCACCGCTGAGGGGGCAGTGGAGCGGGCACAGGTGAGTAGTGCATCATCTTGAAGACCATGAGCGAAAACCAACCTTCCACCACACATACAACAATGACAATACACATATCCTGATAACTACCAGATAACCAGGACCCCAAAACATGAACTCCTAGGTGGAGGTTACCATGCAACGTTTGATCACAAATTCACGCCAATTATTGTCTGATAGTATTAGAATCATTTTATGAATAATTTTATTATTATTTTAGATTGTCTTTGAGGTGCCACTTTAGGTTGTCTCTAGGATAAAATCCTTTATATTATTCTTATTACGCAAAGATGTTTAATCAACTTTCAGAATATAAATTTGTACTTCTCACAGATTCACTTCTATTTCTCTTATTGGCAGTTATATTTATGATTTATAATCCATATTGTTGTTTAATTCTAATATTGTTACAAATTTAGTATTGTTAGGTTGTTAATTCTACAACTCCTTGGGACTGCTTGTGTTGGTTGGCCAAGACCCCCCTGAAAGATTTGCAATCTGACTAAGGCATTTCTGGTTATATAAAGATTGAAATAAATAACAAAATACAGTGAAAACGACAAACACAACTGCACACTCATAATTTGGCAGATTAAAGAAATTATATATTAGTTATTTTGAATTGTTGTTGTGGTTTATCTGCAGACTGTAGCTGATAACATATGTGGCCTCTGACCTCTAAGCTAGAAGGGTTTCATTCTCAACAGTCGCTTTGTTTGTGTCTGTGTCTACAGTATGTGCTTGTGCGTAGATCCGAGTGAGTGTTAATCTCTGTCTGCTGTCAGTTTTTCTTTTTCAGCACACAATAGGCCCCTTTATCAGCCAGTCACTTCCCTCTGCACTGTGTCAAACCTCTGTGTAGGAGGAAAAGGGTGTGTGTGTCGGTGTGTTTTGGTATGTAGTTTTGTGATATATGTGGTGTTGTTGTGTTTTGTGTGTTTCTCTCCTCCTCCATCCTTCGGTGGAATGTCGTTCAGTCCATGCTCTTGTTATCGTGTCAGATAGGGCATGGTGCCGGGGAGGGGGCGGGGACTTGGTACATTCTGGGCAGTGTGCCCATGCGTGCAGCATTGAGCTCTAACAGCTCAGTGTGGAGCCTCTCAGTCGGCCTGACAACCACTACATACAATCCCATGACAGCATCTCTGAGCCCTATTAGCAATCAGCCTAATGATAAGGTGATAAGGTCATCTGATTGGCTCAGAATTGTGTCTTCATGTTTAAATGGATCTTTCACTATACACAAATGTGAATTGTTTATGAAATGATTAATTAATCATAAAAACATAGTAGCAATTTAATCACCCGTGTGTATTAAAACGCGTTCAAGCAAGGTTGTAACACTTTGTTGCCTCCCTTATATATGGGGATTTTCTTTGCATAATTAAAGGTATCTTAGGGAGATTTTTACCCCTAGTAGTGCTTGTAGCAATGTTTTGAGGACCAGTTCCCAGAGTAATAGTGATGTAATGCCACATTCATGTCCTATTGGAGTTATTTTAATTTCTAGTTTCCATCTTGTAAGTAGCATTCTTGTCAACATCTAAGTTGTAATTACAAGTAGGAAACTCCAATTTCTCCTGGAAAATCCTTTTAGAGGCAGTAAGAGTTTCCATGGTTGCCCATTACTTTTGCACACAGCTTTGACCTGTCATTTTAAGCCTGAGCTCTTCACCTTAGGGCCTGTGTCTAGAGATTGAGCAAACACAACAAGCCTCCGATCCTACAGAACTACAAAGATGGAGTCAGCTCTCCTCAAGGGCCCGCGAAGAGCTGGCCACACTGCAGTGCATCCTGGGTAGCATGAAGGACAATCAGGTAGAGTAGCTGTAATTAGTTATATAGAAAGCCCACAAGTGTCACACAGAAGTTTTTTTGTCTTTACTTTTTAAAATATGGATGTTATTAAGTGAATGTTTTCGATACATTGGTTTAATGCTGATGTTAGGTGCGTTTGGTGGAAGTGGAACGTTGGTTGGATGCAGTTGAGGAACTGTTGTCTCGTGATGCCACGGGGTTGGGCGACAAGGAGCGTCTACAGGAAGCGCTTAGCCAGTGCAAGGTTAGAGGACATTGCAAAAAATGAAAATGTTGGTTGTTATTTTTTACCCAACAGATTTTGATATTCTAATGGTGAAGACATCCCCGTCACACCATCACTGCTTAAAAGTTACCTTTACTGTTGTTTATGTGCAGACTGCAGTCATCTGACAATATAGATTTAGCATTTTTCACCTGAATTGATTATTACGGGATGGGATTTTCATGTCTGCAAAGTATTGTTCTTTATCCGTCTTTCTTACTTTCTCTTTCTGCTAACAAGGAGTATGTCAATGAGATGGAGTCAGTGGAAGGTTCATTGAAGCAGATGGGAGAGAATGTGAGCGCTATACAGGCGGCTGCAGTGCCAGGACTAGCCAAGTGGGGGCAGGATAAGTTGGACGAGTGCCGGGGCAGATGGGACTCGCTCAGCAAACAGGTGAGGAAAAGCTCCTCTCTTTTTGCATCGTGTGCTGTTATGTCCCGCAATCCATGTATGAAAGAAATATGGCTTCTTATTTTGTGTGTATGTGTGCCTGTATTCATTCACATAATTCCAGCGACATTTTAGTGTCACTAGCAAGCAGATAAGGCATCTGTAGATCGAAGCCTCAGAACAGATTTTCATTGTGTTTGGATTTACAGCTTGACCTTTAGGCCACATAACTGCTTGTTTCATTTACAAACCTGATGTCATATGCTTCCCTCCAGCTGCTGAGCCATCAGGAGTGTGTGGCAGAGAGTCAGGAGAGGCAGGTGAATCTGAGGAAGGACTTGGCGGAGATGCAGGAGTGGATGACCCAGGTCGATGAGGAGTTTCTCATGAGGGACTTTGAATACAAGAGTCCTGAGGAGCTTGAAGCGTCGCTGGAGGAGATGAAGGTGGGAGTGGATGCGTGGATAGAACCTATTAGGAACTTTGGGGAAATTTGGTGATTCGCATATTTAAAAAAAAAAGATTTTGGATGTTGTGTGCTTTATTTGTGTGTATTTCTCTTTCTCTTCCTCTGTTCTCGTCGGATGACCTGTCCTCATCTTTCACAGAGGGCTAAAGAGGATGTGCTACAGAAGGAGGTGAAGGTGAAGATCCTGAAAGACAGCATCAACGTGCTGGTGTCCAGAACATCGCCCCCTGGTGGAGGCAGTGGACAGGAGCTGACCTCGGAGCTAGAGGGAGTACTAGCCAACTACCACAAGCTCTGTGACCGCTTCAAGAGCAAGTGTCACACTCTGGAGGTAATGTCCTTCTGTGTTGGAAAAGGTTAAAAAAAGAAGTTTTTTGTTTGTTTGTGAATAAACTTGTTGGTTATCTGACAAATGAACTGGATTACTTCAGTTGAAAACACCCATACTTTTATTGTTGTTAAAATATACGTGCGCCACAGTTTAAAAGTTTGTGATTTTAGACTGACTATAGAAAAAGAAGAAACTCCTGGTCATAAGGGATTTAATTTGGCTTTGAGTTTAGGGTTAAAGTCTTTTTCTGGTATAAAAAGCTGTTGTAAGACATATTCACCTAATAAAAAAAATCATAATTTTATGCATGAATGCCCCAATTTGTCTGTCAACTTGCAACTCCCATGGTTCAGAATTGGAATGACATGTAAGTTTATGGGATGTGTCATTTTCTGGGCTCCTTTTGTTAACTTTCATGCGAAGAACAAGAAAAGCTGCAAGGGCACTGGTGATTGTGGTTTTCAAAGCTAATCTGTGAGTGTAAAATCATAGTTTGGGGCGGTGTTTCTGATTATCACCCCCCAGACTCTGCAGGGTAAAGGTCAGACACGTCACTGAGTTGTGCTTATGCTCATGCATACACTTTTGCCTGAAGTCCGTTAGTCACCATCTCCTCCATGTCCTTAGAGTTTTGCAGTTTAATTTGAGTATACTGAAGGTTTTTTTTGTTGTTGTTTTTTTTGTAAAAATGCCTCACAGTGAAGTGTTTTTTTCATATTGTCCCTTAAGATATTAATTCAGGGCATACTTCATAGAACTGTCACTTTATAGTAATGTAATTTATCTTTCTCTGGTTGTGCACAGCTGTATTTAAATGTTTTTGACTGTATGTTTATGTGCGTGTTGGGGTATACTCTGTAGGAGGTTTGGTCCTGTTGGATGGAGTTGCTTCAGTACCTGGATATGGAGCAGGGTTGGCTCAACACTCTGGGGGAGAAGGTGCAAGCTACTGACAACCTACCAGAGAGCACTGAGGCCGTCAATGAAGCTCTGGAGGTACAAATGCAAACATTTTTAACAATGGTTTTATTGAGATTCTAATCATAATACCAAAAGGAACACATCAGTATATAAACATGCCCCCACATTGCATATATATATATTATCTACATATGCAATGTCTTTTCAGATGGTAATACATGTTTCATTTTCCAAGGACTTAATGAGTCACAAATATAAACAAACTCTTTCCGCTTACCTTGAACAATATACGTCAAGCTCTCCAGCCCACGACATGTCACATTTCATCAATCAGTCATTTTATAGTTGACCGTTTTCTTCTCTTTCTCTCCTGTTAAGTCTCTTATCTTTTAAAGGGAGATTAAGGTTTTGTGGAATATTCATATTTTACATATATTGTATATTTTCTTACATTTTACTTTACTTAAATTATCATGGATGCCTTAATATGTGTGCAGTTTGAATATGTTTAAGGTAGGGCTGTCAATTGATTTAAAAAAAAAAAATGTATTGCAGAATTTGCTGTGATTAATCACAATGACTCGCTTTTTTCCTTTTTAATATTGATGCTTGTAATAATGGATATTACAATGTAAAATCACGGAATTAATGTAGAATCAACACCACGGAAGTATATTTGATTTCCAATATTATTGTTTAATAGCATCTTTTTAACTTTGAACACAGATTCTCTCCCTTGAACTGAACATTTTCAATAAAAACATCAAGGCCCTTTACTGTCAGCTTGAAAGGCATATTTCTTATATGAAATAATAACAAAAACCCAGGCCTATATATTCAAGTGCCAGTTGAATTTCAACAAGGTCCACAAAATAGCCCATGCAAATATGAAAAAAGAACAAGGAAAGATTCTGACTGACACATGGACGACACAGACCCCGAGAGAAAGAGTTCAAAAGGACCCCTTTTCCCTCGCCAAAATTTAGCCTAACTTTGGAGCTTTATGGAGCGCCCTTCTCGACAAGATAGTATGACACACTTGGTACCAATGAATGCCTTGGGTTTAGTTTCATATGATACCAGTATTTTTACTGTAGCTTCAAAACTGAGCTTGCTACAGAGTCTTAAACACAGTAATGCGATAATCGCGTACATTTTTTTAAAAGAAGTTAAACATTTAAAATGAATCTGAAAAGTTAACGCGTTAATTTTGACAGCCCTAGTTGAAGGGTGACACAAGCTTAGTTGAGCTTAAATTTCTGGATGTCTATGTCATTAGTAGCACCAAAAGTACGGGAGATTCACCCTCCTTTGACACAGTGCTGTTGTTGGTCTCAATTAATGTTAAGATTTTTTCTTTACATTATCCAATGGTTAGTTTTTATTTTATTTTTTATTTTATTTATCATGCCAAACGTTTGGCCCATCCCACGTGATTACACGGCACTGCTATATATCAAGCATCAAAAATATAACAAGACATCTTCTGGTAACACAAACAAAATAAGAAAATGGCTGCAGGCACAGGTCAACAGTGCAGAAAGTGAATGATTATTCATAAATATATAAATAATTCCTATTTTAGTTAGACCTGCCGTCCATCTGTGGAAAATGTTTAGAGTTGTACTTATTCTGGACATACTTCTGTGCCTATGTTATATTTGAGAGAAGCTGCTGCATGATCCAATAGACACCCAGGAATCACCTCACCAGTCAAAATGCTTTTAAACGACATGGAGACGCGTATAAAAGTGTCCAGTCGTTGGTCTGAGATGGGATAAGTAGGACAAATTGTAAATTTCCCTAACCAAACCATCCATTTAATATTTTATCTCTGTTAATAACCTCTGTGTGTCCAACTTTGTCTCCCAAGTTTCTTCTGCTTTATCTTGCTCTGTTACTATATCTGTAGACTGCCTGCAGCATGACTGTCAAACTCACTTTAATCACAGTGCTGCTTCTGTAACATTGCATAGTGATGAAGGAAATTGAAGACCCTTGAAGACAACCCTTCTCCTCTTTGTCCTTATGTGTTTTTGGCTGTTTTCTTTCTTTCTCTCCCCCACCCAGTCTCTCTCTCTCTCTCTCTCTCCCTCTCCCACTCTAGTCTTCCAAACCTCCCTCTCCTCACTCGTCACCCTTCCCATTCTCCCAGTTTCCTAATCAGACTCACCCCTCTGGAGGCGTGCGGTCGCTGTCTCTCGCTCTCTGTCCATTACCTCCGGGAAGGAAAAGCACATTTAATGACCCCACGTAAACAATGACTGTTGGGTCCAAACAAGTGCCGTCACTTGACGAGCTTCTCTCTCATTTGTCTCTCATTTCTGGTTCAGTTCTCATCTTTTTTCAGTTTGCCTCCATCTGACACACCCATCGTAGCAATTCCTGCATCTGCACCCCATCTGTTTGCTCAGCTTTTTGTTCTTTCTCAATCTTTCACACACACACACACACACAACACACTTTGAGTTTTTCACTAATTTGCTGGATTTCTTTTTTCTCTCTGGTGGTCTTTGTTTCACGAGTGTTTGGTTTCTAGCTATTTCATTCTTGCTATTTGTCTCATTTCTGTGTTATATTTTTGGAGCTGTGAAGCAGTTTACTTTTCTTGATCTTGGTTGCGGCTTTATCAAAGGACTATTTTATTGTTGGCTGGGAATTTGACTTCCTCGTGCTCACTTCCTTCCCTTCCCTTTTTGCTTGATTTTTCTGATTTTTTTTTTTGCCCATAAATTGACCCTTTTCTCCCTTCCTCTATTCACCACCAGTCTTTGGAGAGTGCGCTTCGCCACCCCGGAGACAACCGGACGCAAATCAGAGAGCTGGGTCAGACGCTGTTAGACGGGGGCATACTGGACGAACTCATTAGCGAAAAACTAGAGGCCTTCAATTCTCGTTACGAGCAGCTCAACCACCAGGTCAGGACCTTCTCTTTGTGTGTAAGCAAATGTGGGAAGTGCGTGTGTGTTTGTTACTGTAGAATAAAAGGCATGCATTATCTGTTGTGTTTGGATTTCTTTTTCAGCTAATTCAGACCTATGGATTTTCTTTTACTGTAGGAATTTGTATTTGATTATGTCAATCGCAAACATGATGTGGTGTCAAGCATCTCCATATGCTGTACTCAGGAAATCGTCACAAGTTAATGTATTGACATTTATATTGATAATGATACAACACATTTATGTTTTATAATATTTATTTTAAAATTAATTAAATATTTATATTTTCACTATGTGTTACACTATATCAGCACAAAATGTATTTTACTGTTTTGTACTTTGTATACAGTATATTTATAGGCATCTTTAAGAATTTGGTGTAGTCCTTGCATTATCACATCCAGGCACGTACAAGAGAAAAACACTGTATTTCGGATGGGGGTTTACATTCCTGAGTATAATTGTTAATAATTGAATATATCCGCTATTATATTCAGTCTTCTCCGTCCATAGCTTTAGGACTTCCCCATAGTTTCTTGAATCTGGAATATCAGAATATTGGCATCATTAACTGTGAAATATTCAGACCGATGACTTGATGTCCTCCAGGCGGTGAACAGGCAGATCAGCCTTGAGCAGCAGCTGCAGACCCTAAAGGAGAACGAACACGCGCTCCAAACACTGCAGGAGTCTCTGAGCCAGCTGGACCACACACTCACCTCCTACCTCACGGACCGTATCGACGCCTTCCAGCTCCCGCAGGAAGCACAGGTACAGCACACATGTGCACAACACGCTCTCACACCCAGAGGCGTTACCAGACAAGATGTTATACTGGGGAAAGCACCCAAACTTAATGAATCTTACTTCACACAGTATCATCTCACGTGTCTTCACCTAGAGGCCCATGGCACAGTAGTAAAATATGAATATAATATACACACAATGACACATCAGGTTGTCTACAGAAGCTTCGGAAAACTAAGCAGTAGTCAACAATTTGAAAACTCTTAAAATAAATGTACATATTACCACATATAGTATGTATTTTGGTTGTTAAATTGGACTTTGTTGAGGTCCTAAGTAGCAAAAAACATGCCTCAACATGCCTAAATTATTCCGAAATCTAAAGATTTCATAATATTACATACAGAGTGTTACATGTACGTAAACACTCTGAAAGACCAGATAAATGTATAAACACAGTAGGAGTCACGTGTTCCTTTCCACTTTTCCATCAGACCATCGGGGCAGAGATCGCAGCCCACGAGGTGACAGTGGAGGAGATGAGGAGGAGGAACGTGGCCAACTTGCCTCCCGCCACCACTGATGGCAAAGCTGCTCGAGGTGGGACCATGCTGGACCATCTACAGGTAACACTGACTTCTACTGGAGAACATTAGGAACTGCAGGGAACTGATGTCAGACTGGTTCCTCCTCCTGCCACCATCACTACTTAATCATCAAAATGAATACTAGAAATACTTGTACTGATCGTGCCAGAATTTGTTTTCATACTTTATTAAGGTTTATCTAGATGCTTAATAGTCTCTGAAATGCAAGATTCTCATTATATACTTCTCATTCTTTTATTGCCATTATGTTGTTTAGACGTTGTTTTTCATGTTGTAAAACGGGGGGCGGGGGGATACTAAATCATGGCAGCACGGTAAGAGATGTGTGTGTGTGTTATCTGTGTAGTGATACAGATGTCCAACCTTACCAATCTCTCCCTTTACCCATGGCAGAGGAAACTGAGGGAGATTTCCACAAAGTACCAGCTGTTCCAGAAGCCAGCTAACTTTGAGCAGCGCATGTTGGACTGTAAGAGGGTCCTGGACGGTGCCAAGGCTGAGCTGCACATTCTGGATGTCGGGGATGTGGACCCGGAAAAAATCCAGTCCCACCTCAGTGGTTGCATGGTGAGAGATACAAGTTTCTTGATTTACACAACCACCAATGTTTTTTTTTTTTTGGTGCTGATTGCATGAACTGTTCTCTGTTCATATTACACATGTTCAACAAGGTATAACAGTATTTAAGCTTACATAAAGAAAAATATATGACAGCCTAGCTACCTATTTCTGCAGACAAAAACACAAAAGGTATCTCATCCACTGTCATAGGCTCATTTTCCTTTTTTTTTTTTTTTTTTTTATAGAAACTATACAAGTTGCTGAGTGAGGTGAAGCTGGAGGTGGAGACGGTGATAAAGACAGGTCGACAGATTGTGCAGAAACAGCAGACGGAGAACCCCAAGGCCATGGACGAACAGCTCACAGCTCTCAAACTGCTCTACAATGACCTGGGGGCACAGGTAACTTTTAAAGCAAATGAATTCTCCTTGTTCTACAAAATGCAGCGCATGTTGTTTTGTAAGTAATAATCAATATCTCTGAGACCATTTTAAGACCCCTTCATTTCTCTTCTCTTTACAGGTAACGGAGGGCAAGCAGGATCTGGAAAAAGCTTTGTCTCTGTCTCAAAAGTTCCAGAAGGAGAGCGCCGCCCTGCAGGAGTGGCTGACCACCAATGAGGCTCAGCTCCAGCAGAAAAACAGCTGTGAAGACATGCCAGCTGACATTGATGCTGAGATTGCATGGGCTAATGTGAGTAACTGTCCAAACCTTTCATCACATCTCTTCAGCAGGAGCAAAGAAGTGCTTCTGCTTCTGGCCAGTAGGTGGAGCAGAAGGACAGTATGATGAAAACACCAATCGCTCTCTGTCTAACATTGAAGAGCAACTGTATCAGACTTTCTTTCTTTTATTGTTTATTTTCGCAGGGACAATGCACAATTAATAGTAATTGCACCAGAGTTAGCTAACGGCTAATTTACATCTGCTGTCCCTAAATAACTTGAAAAATGGAGGCCACCACATGAACCTGTTCAATAGACTGTATATTACATTGTATATGTGTGTCTGTCCCCCCACCAGGGCCTGCTGAAGGAGTCAGAGCGTCGTAAGGTGGAGCTGTCCAGCCTGATGGAGACCAGTGCTGGTCTGCAGACTCTGGTGGAGGGCAGTGAGGCTCAGTTGGAGGACAAAATCTGTGCCCTCAATGAAGCCTGGGGCCGTGTCCGCACCTGGACCGAGGACTGGCTTAGTGCTGTGCTGGTGAGCGCAAATATTTTATAGAGTAAGGCTTAATAAATGTGTTGTTTATTTCATGTTCTCTGAGTAAGTAGATTCTCCCACCTGCTTTAAGTTTTTATAGTTATATGCTTCAACAAGACTTTTACTTGCCATCATTTGCAAGTGTAAAAAGGCTACTATTGGGTGAACAAATGTATTTTTCTCTTAGCTGTGCCATTTAGTCTGCAATTATTCTGGGTAATGAGATTTCTTTCAATTATTACTGCATGTATAAGACATATCAAATGAGTTAGAATAAATTAAGCCCACAAGTTTTGAAATTCTAAAAAGTTCTTTGAATTTGAAAGTTGTTTTTGCCCAACCATGGAAAGAAGAAAAAACGACAAGGTTATTTCTTTGAAAGATTTACAACCCAAATAATACATTTCCTCATTACGCTGTGTAAGTCAAGTGATTGCAGCAGCTGGGCAAAGAAATAAACGCAGTTCACCTCTTCCGTAAAAATATATTTACCATTTGAACAAAAGTAGTGTTTCATCTTGTAATTGTGTACTGCAGCAAGTCATGTAAAGGTTTTGGAAAAATCAGAAAATTATTCAATTGTCTTGTTTTAGAAGAAGTAGAAAATGGGGAAAACACGGCAGGACTCTTTTAACAGCAATTCATGTGTGTATTCCTAATGGAAACACTGAGCTTTTGTTTTTCGTTGTATGTCTGCAGAGTCACCAGAATGAAGTGGAAATTTTCGACGAGAACTTGGCTCACATCAGCACCTGGCTCTACCAGACCCAGATCCACCTGGATGAGGCTGAGCGGCTCGGCCCGACAGAGAGGGAAAAGGTGGTAAAGGTAAGGCAGAGGGAGTCTTTATATTGTGAGAGAAAACATTAATATGAATAAATGGCCCTAAAGTGTGGATACAGTACACCTGGTACATAAAATATAGTTAAAACTTGAGGTTACCAGTCTCTTTTAGCATATTATCATACAAAGTTATTAGTTAATACTATTTTTCAGTGACTGTAAAGTCTGAAAATATGTAAGAATTGGCAAAGCTGATACCATAACAAGCTTAGAAGTATGTAGTAGTAGAATTGCTTTATGGAAATAGGAAAGAGGACAAGCTGATCCTTTAATAGTATTCATTTATCTTGCAGTTATATTAAATTCTTTACCCTTCCCTTGCTCTCGCCATGACAACTGAAGGTCTCCACTAAATATCAGCCGGGCCTGCTAACCTTGATCAGAATATGCTGTGCTAAGCTCTTTGGTCTGAACCAAGGCTACACTGCCATCCAGTCGGAGAAAGAATGACAGATAGTATAAGCTGATAGATAAATAGATTACCAGCTACTCTGTGGTCTGTCCTCAGCGCATGCTAGAGGAGCTGGAGGACATCAGTCTGCGTGTGGACAACGTGAAGGACCAGGCCATCATCCTGATGACCAGCAGGGGGCCCGCCTGCCGAGATGTGGTGGAGCCCAAACTGGCTGAGCTCAACTGCAACTTTGACAAAGTCTCCCAACACATCAAAACTGCCAAGGTACAAAAGCACAAACTGTACGTAAACCTGCATCAAACAAGTCAACATCCATTATCACCTTTACTAGTGTGGATTCAGTGTGGAATTTAATTCTGCTGTAGGCCCGACAAAGGTTAAACTCTCACATACGAAGCATGTGCTATAGTCTGTACAGTCACTCCATCCGTTCCTTGTCTTTTGAAATTTCAGATGATGACCAGTTTGGAGTCAGATGTTGTGGAGTTGAACCAGCAGGTATCTCAGCAGGTACAAGAAACAGTAGTACAAGCTGTAAGGACACCAGTGACAAAGGGGCATAATTCATTTAAATCCAAAATACATTTAAAGAGACTTGTTAGAGAAAATACTGCAAGGCTTTATTTGGAGTCAGTGTGTTATCACAAATTCTACCACAGCTGAACATTCACTTTGATCGTGCAGTCAGAAAATTGCATTACTTTCACCTGTTTTGACCAGAGGTGTGTTTCTGCTCTGTCTCGTCAGGCCATTCACAGCCAGGAGATCCGAGCAGAGAGTCAGAATCAGAGTCGTCCGCCTGATAAGCTGGTTGTCAGTGAGGCTAAGGAGCTTCAGGCAGAGCTCCAGAATGCGCTCAGGGCTCTGCAGCAGCAGCAGGACCCAGCACACGTCCTGGATGATCCCAAGGTACATAAGGTCACCTTTCAATTGTGTCCTTTTTGTAGCAATTTAATAAAAAAAAAAAATGTTTTACTTTCAAAGAAACTGTTCTCACAATGATGATGATTGATAATTATGGTAATATTATGAGATGCATTCACATAGACAAGACAGAAAACTAGTAATTACTTTGTTAAAATAGAGCCCCAAATGTTGTAGTATTGCATATAAGGAAATAAGCGCTCTGTCCATTGTTTGGTTTCCATTAAGGTTAGCCATCTAGCAATTTCCCAGAGAAATTTGAAAACACACACAGAAAATTGCCTGAGGCTGCTTATTCTCTTTCTGAGAATGAGAATTTCTATGAAGAATATGCCGGGCCACAGGCTATATAAAGCTGCCACCTGATAAGACAAGCTTAGATTGGGCATTTCAAGGCCTAACAAGTCTGGAATTCAAACTGTGTTATCAAGGTTTATGACGTTAAACAAACCTGACCAGTCCAATGCAAGGTCAGTGTGGCAGTCAGGAAGCTCCTATTATGTTTTAAACAGTATTTTCCTGAGATGTGTCTACAGCGTCTGAATAACTTGTTGCTTTTTTTTTTAGCAAAGGAGCAACTTACACTTAATGTCAGTTTCTGGTGTGTAGGTTTTTATTTTCTATGATAGCTGAATTGATAGATAGATTTAAGATGTGTTGAAGACTGCTGTAGTTTAAAAAAAAACAATCTCCAAATTAGTTAGATCTAAATTGCAGCCTCTTAAACTCACTCCTTTGTCTCCCTGCACCAGATGGATGAGGAGAAAGCCAGCGTGGAAGACTTGCTGAGAAGAGGAGAAGACATGCTGCAGCAAACTTCAGATGAGGGCCAGAGGGAGGAGTTGAGGCTTCTGCTGCTCCGGCTGCAGAGCCAATATTCTGCTCACAGGGTGAGATGCATCAAAAAAATCAGCTTTTTCTTCCAACAGGGTTATGCTTTTTTTAATCTAAGAAAATGTAGCTACCTGTCATATCGCGTTTGCCTGATGTGCACTGTTGCAGTTTGGTCAACGTGTGTGTTTGCACGTTTGCTTTAGGAGTTGAGGGTGCTACGAATCAGGCAGGTGGAAGTCTGTGTGGAGTCGTCGTCTACTCACACCTTCACAGAGCAGATGAGAGAGTTTTCAGTCGAGGAGAGGGATTCACACATGCATTTCACTGTAAGTGCTTGATTGGATAAACTTTAGTGTTAGTTTAGCATAGTGTGACATGCTGTATTATCATGTGGCACAATAGGTCTGCCTCTCACTTCTCTCACTTCCCTCTGCCCTGTGTTTTTCTGCTGTTCCTGTGGGGTGTAGGAGATGTCTTCAGTGGAGCGTAGCAGCGCTCCTTCACTGAGTCCCTCCGACTACCTGTTGGACATCAACAAAGTGCTCCTCGCCATGGCCGACAACGAGCTGCTTCTGAACTCCTCTGAGCTCAGCGGGGGACTCTACGAAGACTTTTCTAGCCAGGAGGACACACTGAGGGTGGGTCATCACTCATATACTCAGCCTGCTAAGTCAAAAATTCTCATTGCAAACCGGTCACAAAAATAATCTGTCATTTTGCACTGTGTTTGGTTTTGTATAGCAGTTTTCACGAAATTAAACAAGAAAAACACTTGAACATTTATTTGTAGTAGAAATAGAAGAAATGATTTAATAGAAAACACTAGTTCTGCACCTTGGGGACACTTTTCCAAAGCAGTGTTCTGACATCCAAGACCTTAGATCTGGAGGTAAAATTGACTAGAAGTATTTTTTTTTTTAAATTTAAGGTTTTACTCAGCTCAATAAAGGATTAAGCTCCGGAATAAGACCGTGGGACCAAATCTGTCCTGTCTTTAGAAGTGATCAGTAAAATATTAAAGTCAGTCTGTCTCAGATAATCAGCTGAACAATTGAAGTGATGTGATTTTCTTTTGTTAGCGCTACTTATCATCCTATTCACTGTGTGAACATTTTAGCCACTGCTTTAATTCATAGTCTCCCCTTCCTCTCCCACCTTGCTGTCCCCTTTCCTTCGTCTTGCATTTGTCTTTTTATAGAATATCAAAGAGAATCTAGAGCGTATTAGTGAACAGGTGACAGGGATCCATGAGCGCCACCCTGATGTCATTCGGGACGCTTCGCCTGCTGAGGTTGCCCAAATCGGCGACGCCCTCACTCAGCTCAACGCCGAGTGGGACCGCCTCAACCGCATGTACAACCACCGCAAGGGGTGCGTGCACCATCTTCACACACAACCAGCACGACAGATGACATTGTACATACATCGACAAGAAGTAAGGCGTTGAATCAAACTTGAATAAGTCTTTGAGAGAAAATGTTGTGACAAAGGAGAGAAGCGAACAAGCTGCTATTTTCAGATGTGAATGTCTGTGTCAGGATATGTGGTGGAAGCTGCAGGGACATTAAATGCCAGCTGTCTGCAAGTCAGGAGACAGCAGAAACAGATAAAGAGATAGACCAGGGCACACAATCGAGCACCATACGCACACACACACACACACACACACACACACATACATACGCTGACCTTGATTACTATCAAAACCATTCCTTGGGCATAAACAATTGCATGCCTATTCACATATTCACTCACTCATTCACTTACTGACACATGCATAGAGACACACACACACACACACACACACACACACACACACACACACACACACACACACTGGGTGACCTTGACTACCATTAACACAGTTCCTTGGGCATAAACAGTCTGCATTTGCTGAGCACAGTATGTGCGCATGCTAGAATAAACTGGTAAGCTAATTTTGAAGATTGCATTCAAATGCTGAAGCACTCTGTCTGTAATCACAATGACCTCTGGGCGTCATTAAAAAATCAAAAGAATGGAGTATATTTTGTAAAATTGCTCATCCAAAACTCATTTCCTCACCTTGTCTCTCTGATGAGATTTGTTGTGCTCCAAGCGATGCTGTAGGAGGAAATAGCCCTCATGCAGACCATCAATACGATAAAGATCTGTTTTTTGTATTAGGCACTTTACGTAATCAACTTCTCTGTCTATGCTGATTTATTCAATAGCGTCTCTGAGAACTTTCCAGCGTTGTCCGGGGTTCCTGATTGCTATGACATTTTCTAGTGTTTAGCAGAGGTCAACTGTGCCATTTTTCCTTATCACACACCGTGGAATTTCCCAGCTGGTAAACTCAGTTGTACCGTAAGTGCCCGGAATTCCTCAAATTTCTCACCCCTTTCTATATTCAGTCCGCTCTGACTTAAACATGAGCAAAGAATTACTTCTCAGAAATTATTTGTAATTAGGAGCAATCACAGCCAGAATGCACTGTCATCAATCAAATCAATAACTCTACAAAATGAACTGAGCTGAGAGTTTAAGAAGAAAAAGAAAAAACATTCTTAAAAAGATAGTGGTGGGTAATTGGTGTTAGTATCTGGGTTCCCTTCATTATGGAATTTGATCTCTGCTTGAAATTAACTTCCACAGTATGAAGATTTGCATTTGTATGTTTGATGTTTAGTCGGACGAAGGAAATCGTGTCCTAGTGTCCAAAGAAAATGTACGTTTAAAAAAAGCGTATCCGCACAAACATTAGAATCATTAATCATAGGTTCTGTGACACACACACCAGCATGCACTTTATTGTAAAGCACGTTTAAACCAAGTTTAGTTTTCAGATGCGCACACGCTACCATCCTTCTGCAGGTGGTATACATATACCTGCAGAAGGAAGGGAATGACACAGTAGTGGAAAGTAACTAAGTACAAATACTAAATATGCTTTTAAGGTATTTTTATTTAGAGGATAGGTTTGCAATTTTTCAGGTCTGTCTTAAAACAATAGTCAGGTGCCCATATGACAGTGAAACAGGTTTTGCTTGCTGTAATCATTCGTCCAGTTCATACTGGCCAGTAACAGATCCATTCCTGATGTGCTTTCAAAGCAAGTGAGGAGACCAAATCCACAGTCCGCGTTTTGTGCGAAAATGTATTCAAATGTTTTTTTCTGAAGTTAAAATGAGGCTTCAACTTTCTCAGTTCAGCCCTGTGGAGTTTTCTAGTAAACAAACAAAAGTTATGTTTACATTCAGTGCTACTCACCAAAAGCAATGTGTGGATCCTTGATATCTTACCAACGTGTTGAATGCATTTCATTCCTGATAAAACATTTGCAAAGCCGATTTTAAGTATTTAAAATCCTGCATTGTTTTACATCCATGTTTGCTTGCTAGCGGTCTTCTTCTTCCCTGCCTTTGTTGGTGCGATTGCTGCATATCTTGGCGTGTTTCCGTTACCTGTAGATCATGGCAATAGTGTGACATGTGTGTTTCTATGTTCTGCTGCAGGAGTTTTGACCGCGCCATAGAGGAGTGGAGGCAGTTCCACTGTGACATGAATGACGTGAGCCAGTGGCTGACTGATGCAGAGACACTGCTGTCGGAGAGCGTTGTCCCTGATGGACAGCTGGACCTGGACTCTGCACGACAACACCAACAGGTCAGTGGCGGGTGAAGGAGTGAGTACGTGGAGGTTTGAATATGTTTTTCATGCAAGTGTGTGAATTTACATGTATACTGCTGTATTTCACATGATTTTTAAATGTGCATTTGGTCACACATCCCCAGAGAATATATTGATTTGAATTTTTACGGGGTTTTTTTGTGACATTATAGAAAACCTTCATGGCATTCCACCTTTAGCATTTTAAACACTAATTATTCAAATATAGACCCACAATATCCCATATGTTTACAAGCTCAAAGCAAGATTATTACCTTCCCAAGATGCAGCACTAATATGTTTGAAAAATAAGCAGCGAGATGGTCGGAAATGTTAGACAGGAAATAATTGCATTTTGTCCCCCAAGGGGAAAAAAAAATGGGTGCTATACTTTACTGAATAAACAAACACACTGCACATCTAACTATTCATTACGCTGAGCGAAAAATGGAGAGAATTGAACTGAGTAAGAGTAAGAGTAAGATAAGAAGGGGCCTCTGATTTTGCTCTGTTTGATTACCAAAGCATCAATTTCATTTCCAAGGGGAATTAAATTCTCTGAAGCTGCTGCATTATCGTTGACAGCACCACCACCATTAACACCTTTATCAGTGTGATTTGCAAGCTCAAGCTACTCTCGATCTCTCTAGCTCTTTTACATGTTTTCGCTGTTGCTGAGAATGAGATGAGGGATCAAGTGGATGGGAATTGAGAGATCAATTAGGTGATTCACCCTTTAGCAGACTTAACAATCACTCACCCTACTTTACGGGTCTGTCTTGGCAAGTTAAATCTCTCTTAGTGGAAGTAGAGCTGTGGCAGCCTAAATCTTGATGTGCCACAAATCTTGCCAACGTGTCAGTCAGAGATTTGCTCGGAGAGATGGACTTGAGCAGGGGATTTGGACCTTAGTGAGTCGGCTTATCCCGTTTGATTGATCCCCGATTCCACCTTTTGAGTTTTTCCTCCTTCTCCATCCCTCATGTTGTCTTTCATTCCTTCATACGTATTTTAGGAGCTGGAGGAAGGTCTTTCCAGCCACCAGCCCGTCCTGGCCGTTGTGAGCCGCACTGGGGAGCAGATAATTGGGCAGCTGTCATCCCTTGATGGATCCCTGCTTGAAGAAAAGCTGGACACCCTCGGCCAGCGTTGGAGAGCTGTCAACTGTCAGGTCCTCGAGAGACAGCGCAGGTATCCTCGGAAACACACAGGATGTTACGTCACATATGGATTGAAGAGATTAAGGGGATGTGGTCAAATGTGGCTTTTGACTCGTTTTACAGTATAATGTAGCAGAGAGGTTAGCGCTCCCTCGCCATCACCGGCAGTCTTTGTTTTTTTGTTTTTTTATCAGTGTTTGGCAGGCTAACATTATCAGTGTGGTCAATCAGTCTATAACAGTAATTTAAATGTAAACGTTTTGGATTAGGCCTGCAACCTGCAGGAAATGGAGATCCTAATCTCAGTGTGTGTGTGTGTGTGTGTGTGTGCGTGTGCGCGCTTGCGTGTGTGTGCGTGTGTGTGCGTGCGTGTGTGTGCGTGTGTGCGTAGGCTGGCTGGAGGGGACCCGGCCCTGTCACACCTGGTGCGGAGACGCGAGGAGCTGGCCGTATGGCTGGAGCAGGCAGAAAACGCTGTCAGCTCCTTACCCGTCACTGCCACTGCCACAAACCTCAAAGAACTCAAGGTACAGCAAGGCCCAAAACATGCTCAATTTAGTGTGATTAATGGGAGTGCAGAGATTTCTATTTCTGCTCCAGAGCTTGGTAGATTCAGCTTTTTTTATGGTCAGCTCCGACTGTGTCGTATTTTCATTTGTTCCTTTTCCCTGTTTGCTTCACTGTACCCACAAGTTGCTCTCTGTGTGTCAGTCACAAGCAAAACCTGTCAAACCCAGCAAACATTCACAGAAAGAACTCTCACTTCTCTTGTTTTGCACAAAGCAATTTTGTTCAAGGAAATACAAAAACTAAATGTTTTTTGTCTTCATTCGTTCCTGAAAACAACCTCAGCCAGACTTTTCCTCTGTGGAGACATACTTGCAAAAAGTACAATGAATGATGTTATGTGGCTATATGTAACATCATCACCAAATCAATTCATCTTTAAGGAAGTAAGGGTCAGTGCTCTTTTTCCTTGCAGGCGATCGCTGAGGAAATGGATGCACAGAATGAACATCTCGGATGGCTTAACAAGCACGCCCCTCAGATCCTGGCCAGTCCGAGTGTGAGCCTTCAGAGCAGAGACCAGCATGTTGGCAAACTGAGAGCCATCAACCTCAACTGGAGCAAGGTGAGAGTCGTGCCAACACTACATCCAAGCTCATATTTACCATGTTTTACAACATCGTGACAGCCACAACATCTCCTGTTTTCTTCATTTGATCTTTGACTCCTTCTGTGTTGTCTCTCCTCCCGGCTTTGTTCTCTACTCCCCATTTCCTCTGCAGGTGACCCATGAGTTGTTGGACAAAGTGGGGGAGGTGGAGGCAAACCTGCAAAGTCATGCCCAGTTTCAGGACCGGATGAACAGACTCACTGACTGGGTCGTCGTCACGCACCAGACGATCATGACCAGAGGCCTGAGCCCTGGCCAAGCACAGGTAGATCGTTTGAATCACAAGAACCAACAGACCTAACCTCACTGAAAATCCATTTCTCACAGACACAAATGTTGTACCTAAAATGAGTTCTTACCTGTTGTAGGCACTGGAGGCCTCCATGAAGGACAGGAAGAAGGACCTGGAGGACCTGTTGGCTCATTCTATAGAGCTACAGAGACGACAGCAGCTGTTGCCTCAGGAAAAGGTCCCAGTTTCCATAGTAATACGATTTAATAAAAATATACTGCTAATTTTAGCATATAATTATACCATACTACACTGTGCCTCTACCCCACCTTAGGTAATTTTATTTCCTATACTTTATTGAAGTTTAATTGGCTGTTTTATGTAAAGCTGGATACGCTCTGTTTCCTGCTGCTAATATTTTGTATTCATTTTAATTCATTAGTAATATGTATGTTCCATGTGTATAGAGTAAGGTAGAGGAGCTGGCAGCTGATTGGAAAGCTCTGGATGGTCGACTGAGGGAATCTCTCCAGCCACCCGTCTCTCCATGGACACAGCACCAACATGCCGTCCAGCACCAGCAGCTTGGTAACGATAACTGGGAATGCACTTGTTTAAAATCATGAGTTAATGTAATTGTAATAATTACTCAGGTGGCAGATTTGAAATTCCTTATTGGCTTGGCATAATCTGGAGCATGAAAATGAATGATGACATAACAAATAAGAGGTGAGCAACAAAGTCCTGGGTGTGTAACACTAAAACAAGCCCGGGTGCCTCATTCATCATGATTTAGTGTGATGCCACTATCCTCTGAGAGTTATTTGACAGCACCTCCCGTCTCACTTTACCATCTTTAATGTTCATTGCATCATTTCCTTTTAAAAAAGCTCTATATGTTAACATTACTTGCCTTGAGTTGCCTGCCTTTTTTCGCCCGTGCTCCAGTGTCTGCGGTCCCCTCAGCTGTGCAGATGGCCAGCCTGGTAAGCGAGGAGCCCCACCACCAAACCCCGCACACACCTGACACCGTGGCGCCCACCGACCTCAACGAGACAGCCACCGAACTGGCAGACTGGCTTCTTCTCATCACACAGATGCTAAAGTCCAATATTGTCACTGTGGGGGACACGGAGGAGATCAGGACCACTATGGGACGTCTTGAGGTGAGAAATGGGGAGCAGAGAGGACAGACGGCGAGAAGTTGTGGATATGTTTGTGTGATGAAAATTTTTTTAATGGAGTAGTAAGTGTCTTTTGCAAAATTGAACTGCCAAATACAATCCCATGAGCTATACGCTTCATGTGTCTGTGTGTGTTTGGGCCTCGTTCTGGCAGGTGACCAAGAGTGACCTGGAACAGCGTCACCCCCAGCTAGAGGACATTTTCACCCTGGCACAGAACATCAAAAACAAGACCTCGAATCTGGATGTTCGCACATCCATTACTGAGAAACGTATGTACAAAGTAGTATGACGCTGAATACTTTAAAAAAAGATGTCACCAGATAAAACACATTAGCTGCTCCAAAGACAACAGAAACAATGTATTTTTCTAGATTTCTTTTCAGGATTTTTGAAAATGTTTTTTTTATTTTTTATTTCTATTTGGTTTTGGTTTCAAACGGCATTTGTATTTATGCTGATCACTTAACAATGCCTTGTTTTAACATTCCTTTCTGTGTTACTGTTCAATACGTCTCTGTCTCTAGTGGAGAGGGTACGCAGCCAGTGGGACAGCACTCAGTATGGTGTTGAGACAAGGCTCCAGCAGCTGGACAACATGATTGGCCACAGCAACCAGTGGGAGGAGCAGAGGAAGGAGGTGAAAGCTCTTATTGGGCACAACGAAGGACGTTTCCACAACCTTCTTCAGCAGTCCAGAGATCCCCTGACTAAACAGCTTGCTGACAACAAGGTTAGGGAAAAGTTTCACCGCTAAACTTTCTCTCCATGTCCTCTGGGTGTCTAACACCTGTCCTTCCTGAGGTCATTTACTGTGATTCTGTATCTCTGTCATTATGGTGGACTAGAAATGTACTCAAGGGAATTTGTCTTTTCATAATAGAGAGAAAAATCTTAGACCAAACCAAAGTTTACTTTATAAAGTATTAGAAGTCCGTACAAGGTGGGAATTAATAAATCACCTCTCTACAGTATCACTTTGAACCTTAATAACATTCGTACCCCCACATCATCAATCATTTTAATTTGAGATGATGACTTGGCCGAGAGTTTCTGGAAAAAAATTCTGCCTCAATAGTGTGTCTGACTCATTACAGCTACCAAACACTAGAGGGCAACTGAGTTTAACAGAATCCAGAACATTAGATACACAGCTATCTGCTCCTGGTTTGTGTGGTCTTATAATGATGAGTAACTGTCCATTTAAAATAGTGAAGTGTACCTTTTTGTGAAAGGAATAGCAGCCTGGGGGTCATATATGGATGACTTGTTTGCTAATGCTAAATTTAAAATAATAATCCTGCCTCATGAACAACAGTTGGGTCTTATGTAACCTGCTTGATTAAGTAAAGGTTAAAACAACAATGTCAGATGGCTGAGCTGTAGAATAACAAATTCCTTTGAGTTATTAGTGCCTGAATTTTAATTTAATTTTTATTATGTTTAGATAATACATCATTAATATCCTTGCATAGCAATTTGCCTAACTTAATCAGCTACCAAGCCACAACGATAGAAAACAGTGCATGCAAATACATTACATAAAAAAAAGTAGTGCCAACAGGGACCCTTCACAGGGACACACAATGGTTGAGTCACATCTGTCACATATTCAGTGTCATGGTGATCCTAATGTCTCCGTGTTGATTGTTTTACAGGCGTTCCTCCAAGACCTGGGCCGGGGCCAAGCTACAGTTGCGGCCTTCAACGAGCTGTCCAATCATCTTTTGCAAGAGTATTCTACCGACGACACCAGGAGGATCAAAGAGGTCACAGATAAACACAACGCTGCCTGGAACAGCATCAACAATAGGTGCACACAAACTCACCTGTTTGATTGTATCACAGGACGGGCTGATGTTGCTTGGCAGTATTTAATCATGTGCTAACGGCTATAGTCGTTAAACTCATTAATCATGTGTTTTTCATGTATAGTTGCGTATTTGACTCGTAACTGATCGTTATTGATTGGCAGAGCGAGTGACCGTCAAGCCCAGCTGGACAGCGAACTGAAGGGCCTGCAGATGTCTCTCAGGGAGCTGGAGTCCTTCCTCAAATGGCTCCAGGAGGCAGAGACTACAGTCAACGTTCTGGCCGACGCCTCCCAGAGGGAAGACCTGTCGCAGGACTCCGCCCATGTGAAGGAGCTGAGGCGACAACTGGAGGTAGGGTTGTAGAGATACTGCGTGTGTGGAATCTATGCACAGGTGTTAGCCTATTATCTCAGTGTCGTCCTTCATTAACGCATCCTTCGCCAAAAGAACTGAGGCAGGGGTGTGTGTGGGTGCATCCACGTGTGAGCTGCTGGTTTAAGGTGAGTGAATGAGAGGGCATACAGAGGGCATGTGATTGCTTGTATGCATTGAGTGCGGCTCATTGATCCTCTTGTCCTGTGCTGCTTAGAATTCCTGTGTGTGTGTATGCGTTTGCGTGTGTTTGCGCTTCCTCTCACTAGCTTGTCATTTACCCAGACCTTCCCTCAGGGATCTGTTGACTCACGTCATCTTATGCTTTATGTAACATTTTAATCCCCAAATCACTTCACCTCACCCTTTCAACAGATAAAATAGGCAGTAATCTTTTTTCTTTTTTTTTTTACATCTTAGTAAAGTTCACTGATCCTGTCAGTCTTGTCCTCATCTCTTTTGGATTGTACACTGAAGGGCTTTCATTTGCACAACCTTCTTTTTTTCAGAAATGGCCAATGAGTTGATGCATGTGTGTGTATCCAATTCTTCAGATAAACTCCGTGCCCCTGAGACAAGGAGGGGTCGTACATCTTTCAGAACGGAAAGCATGAGTCCAATAATAACATTCTTGGTTTTGTTGTCTTGAATGCCACAGTGCTATCACTCCCATTTCCAGTGTCCAATTAATTAAAAGCAGGCCAAGGTTATAGAGAAACATGACACTGAATCACTGCATGAATGGCCCCAAAGATTTCGGAGGATTCATTTTCAGCTTATTGTTGAGGCCTGGCTGGATTTGGACTTGCTCTAATACAATTCAGATTGTTGGGCAGAAGTGGATATTAATATCACGTTTATCTGCCCGTTACAGTGATCTATACTTGTTTTATCGAACATAATCCATCATTATAGGCCCTTTCAAATTTCAAAGGACACTTACTGTATACTATTGGATTTTATTCCTAAAAAGTCTGTCAAAGTCAACTCAAAGGTCAAGTGTGTGGTAAATATAAGTATATCAGTCATAAGCTAATATCTCAAGAAATACTGGCACACCAACGTATTGATTGATCTTTCTGAATTGGCTATCACCCTCTGTATTTATTTATATCCTCCTTTTTTCTCTTATTTCCATCTCTCTGTCTCAGTTGGAGTTGAGTTTGATGGATGGCACTCATGTTGACATAGAGAGCTGTCTCCCCAACTCTTTTGTAACTCACAATGACTGTTCTGCCACTGTTGAGTGTCGGGTTACTTTAATCACAATTTTTGGCCACAGGCCATTGTCATTCTTACTGCTGTTTTCATATTAAGCCCACAGTTGGTGAGTTGTTAGGAGCAGTGACAAATACAAATGGGCACATTAACTGAAATATCCTGAAAATGTAGAGACTGAAATGAATTCTGAACAAACCTCAGCTGAGGCTCTGACACATTGACTGGACCACAGCAATCACCGACGTTTGTTGAAAAATAAAACCACTGCGGTATGTCAAATAAATAGTTTGACATTTTGGGAAATACAATTATTTGCCTTCTTGGTGAGAGTGTGATGAGAATATTAATACCACTCTTTTGTCTGTCCATATAGTATGGAAGCTAGAGCCAGGAGGTGATAAGCTTAGCATAGCGTAAAGAACAGCGGTTGGGAGCAGTGAACTCCTGTTTGCCCAGAAACCGTTTCGGCACAGAACTCCCTGTAAAACCACAATTTGTGGTTTTTACGTTTCAGTTTCTGTACGGATTAAACAAAAAAGATACAACGTGTAAACTATGGAGCTTCAAAGTTGTTGGCAGGTTTATTTCTGAACTGTGGAGAGAGCCAAGCTAGCTAGCTTCCCGCTGCTATCCACTCTTTATGCTAAGCTAATCACCTTTCATCTCTAGCTCAATATTTAATGTACAGACATGAGAGTGGATGAATATACCAATCATAATAATCGTATTTCCCAAAATGTTTATCGATTCCATTCATTTGTGTTTGCTTATAGACCGTGGTAGCTTGAACATAGTCTTTTTCAAATGGTTTACTGTAATACTGTTTCGTGATATTGGCATTGGAGTTATTGGCGGGTGATATGGATCAAATCTAATATTACGGTATATGCCCTTTTATAGTTATATTTATATTTTATATTATCCATAGTCAGTATATTGTGGTGTAGTTTATTTTCTGGAAACGTGATTGAGAAAATCCAGTGTAAATCATTTATTTGTAACATTGTCTGCAATAGTCCAATAAAGCCAGAGACATTAACGGGAGAAATAGCTTGGTGTGAATGGTATCGCAAACAAATTTTCTGTCATCTCATGGTATATAATGTCATATCACCAAACCTTTATTGAAGCTGGTATGTGGTATATACAAGTCCCCCCCATCACGCCACACACACGCACAAGCACACATGTTGGAAGCTGCTGTATATCAAAAAATGGCATCAAGCAGAAGACAAAGCTGGAGGAGCTGCTTTTTTTCAAGCTCAACTCGTTTTTAAAAAAAAAAGTATTTATTGAACCTTTATTTATCCAGGTAAACCGTTTGAGAACCACTTCTCATTTACAAACATGACCTCGCGTGTGTATGTGTGTGTTGTTTTTCTGAGCATAGCAATGTGAGCAGCAGAGACATACATGCCTCCTACAACCTCTTAGTTGAGACCCGGTTATGTCAGTGCCGTTAAGACTGAGCCAACAAAACACTCCCTTGTAATTCCCTGTGAAGCAGAGTCGATACTCTGTGGAATGACAGAAATGGACGCTGTAGCCAGTTAAACCTTGTCTAAACAGAGCTCTTCAGTAAGCTCATCATGATCCCCTCTCCTAGTGACTGTGTGTGTATATCTGTGCAAGTGGCTGTCGGTAAATGATGATTACCCTAGCTGGCTGCGTAGGTAAACTGCATGTTGGTTTACAGGAATTTGTTTTTGTTAATTTCTCCTCTCTGCCTTGGAGTCTCCCTTTATCCCTTTTTTTTATAAAGAGACGAGGCAAGCAGGGACCAAATGCTGTAATGCATCCCGTAGTACTACACTGAATATACCATTTGTGTATGTGTCTCAGTGTGTGCTCATTTTAAATGCATGAGTCATAGTTACGGGGGAACCGTTGGTGTGAAGCGTGCTGCTCTTGGGCGATACAGAGGTTTTCATCCTCACTTCAAATAAATGCCTCTTGTATGGGAGTCGGGAGAAAGAGAGTGTTTTTCAGCAGCACTTCAAATGAAAGTCAACAGATCGAGTCATAGACAACATGAATAGGTTTAAAATACCCACCTGTGTGTAATACTGTGTGGTCAGTAGCTCTGCAGGAGCTGAGCAGCTGCTTTATGATAATCTCTGCTGATTGCACATATCTCTGCTTTTATGTGACTCTCTTTTTCCTCTCCTGCTGTTTGTCTCTTAATGTCATCTCTCCAGTACTTGGGTGCTTCCAACAGATTTATTCTCTAAAGATTTAACTGTTCTCTGCATCGATAAAAGATGCTTAAAAGCTCTTTACTTTATCTTGACCGTGCCCTCCTACCTTCTCTCCTCCTGCTCTACTTACCTCCCACTTTTACTTTTTTGTTGTCTTTTATGTGCAGTTTTCCAGTAAGGCCTCCCCCCTTTTCTTCTCAGTTAATCGTTTGAAAGCTGCATTTGGGGCACACAAGCACACATAACATAACAAACACATGTGCTCAGGTGTCTGAGACCGAGCGATTTAAAAAGCTCCAGAAAGAGCTAGTAAGAGCTTGATTTGTTTTGTCAAACCACAAGGTCAACGATCTCAACATTGAGAGAGATCATGGTTTTTCTCGAATGGCTTTAAACACTACAATACCCATGAGCCTCAGCTGCTATTGTTAATGTAGTGGATAAAAAATGCTTTGTTGTTTGCTATTGGGCATTCGCTGAATTCATCCAAAGTTTACCCTTAATCTAACAGTCAGCTGATTTTATTTTGTATTAACGGTTTTCTACAAAGCGTCATTTTTTGTTTTGGATCGGCATTAGTAGCACACACATCAAAAGTCATTTAAGTTATGTGATTGGATGTTTCTTGCCGAAATGCTCCTCATTAACTCATTTACATAAGTACACAGTGACTTTTATCAAAGAAACAGATATTTGCTAATACAGTTGCTCAGCCTTTGTACTCGGGATTCAACCAGATGGGTTTTAAGTCCGCCCAAGCCGTGGATGTGCTCCAACTGTCAGTCACTAACATTGCCAAGGCAGAAAATGAATGGGACATTTACTTCCAGGAACCCTGGACGCCTAAAATAACTCCTCCCTCTTTGTAACTCTATTGTGTGTGTGCGCATCTCATTTGTGCCGTTCTCGTCCCTCTCTCTCACTGTTGCTCTCTCTCTCTCTCTCTCTCGCTCTCTATCGCTCTCGCTCTCTCTCTCGTGCTTTCTCTCCTTGCCTGTTTCTCGCTCATTGATCTGTTGGTTGCCTTGCGTTATGTCAGTCTCCCTTCACGGCAGAGACAGTGTTTGTCGTCCCTCACACTGCTGCTTTTGATCCGTCTCTCTCTCTCCTTCTTTTCTTGTCCGCTTTTTTCTCTCTCTCTTTCTGTGTTCCAAAAGGAGTATTATCTCCCTCTCTTTCTCTCACTCATTCCCTCTCTTTCGCTCTCCGGATCAGTAGTAGGCAGTAAAAAGTGAACCGCGCAACGACCAGCTTCTCTTCGCATCCAGTGCAACTCGTGCCTTCCTTTCTCCTTTCCTCCCTGCTTGCCGGCACTTTCCACTCTTCCTCTCCACTCTCCCTGTTAATTTTCTTCCTCTTCTTCTTCATTTCCTTTTTCTTCGTCATCCTCCTTCTGACTCTGCAGGGTGCCGTCACAAGTGATTTGTTTGATTCTCTCCTGGCTCTGCAGTCGGAGTGCGCGTGTGAATGTCCGCGTGGAGGAGAAAGTGAGTGTCTCGTCTTGTCCTGCTCGCCTGCATCATCATATGTGTGTGTGAGAGTGTGTGTGCATGCTGAGAGCTGTGTGAGAGTGACTGTTTATAAAGAGAGAGAGAGCGAGCTAACTGAGGCTCCACTCACTGTGTGTAGCATGTGTGTATATGTGACGAAACATGGGGGCATGCTGAGCTGAGTACGCTTGCGAGTGTGTGTGTGTGTTTTTCCTCTCTGTGTGTGCATGTGTGTGTGTGCGCGCATCACGTCAGCTTGGCTGGGGTCTGGTCTGTTGGCTAGGGAGAGGGAGTGGGAGAGGGAGAACAATATGAGCGGGGTAGGGCAGTGCTAGCATGCGGACCAGGAGCAGGCTGCTACAGACTTGTAGCAGTCTTAAGATGATGGCCATGGTCCGGACCTCCCTCCAGAAAGTGGTGGTCTTCCTACACAGGCTCCAGAGGATGGCCATCTCCTCGCCACGCTACCAGAAACTCTGCAAGGTATGTGGACTCCTGGAGAGAGAGCGGGCTGGAGGACAGAGTTTCTGTTTTTGTTGTTTTTTCTTTTTCTTTTAGTAAATTGGATGGAAATTTGTTTTAAACTTGTAATGTGTGTAGTTTTTTGACTTCGCTCTCAAAACTTTTGTCTTGCATGTTTTGGAGTCTGATTGAGGCTTTTGGATTTGTTTTTAAGAATATATTTACTACTTTAAAGGCTGTTTGTGTTTTGTATGCCTATCAGCAGATAACCACAAAGGTTTGTGTGTTTTTTTCCCCCAATATAAATGACCTTTCTTTTCAAAAATAAGGATTGGCTCACCAAGTAGTCTATCTTTGCCTCATCCATTGTTTCTCGTCTATTTTTGGTCTTTTTATTCAGGAGTCATTTGTTTGTCAAGACATTCTGTTCCAGCCGATGTTGTTTTGGGGACTCTGTCACCTCCACAGTATGTTGTTTTATATGTATATATGTGTGTATCCTCTGACTTTAGGACTTTTGGCACTTTTTCTGCATAACAAATAATGATTCCAACTGAGCATCGCTGTTGTGGTGTGTGTGCGTGTGTGCGCGTGTGTGTGTGTGTGCATGTGTGTGTGTTAGTGCACGCTTTATATTTTTGTCTGTGTACTCTCCGTTTTGAAGTGAGTTTTGACTTTATAGTGGTGCAGGCATAAACAAACTGACATGGCAGAGAAGAGTATGTGTTGTGTTGTTTTTAGGGAGTAAGTATACTGTATTTTTGCGGTTTATGTTTGTGAGAGGCATCCAGAGAGGATATATTGTGTTAGTGATAGGAGACTTGAGTTTCTCAGTGGTGAAAACATTGATGAGAGTTTAATGAACATTAAAGTCTCTTAATTAAAGTTGTTTGGATGCTGAAATCACACACAGCTGAACATGTTGCTGCCACAACAATTCATTTGAAAAGACCATAACAGACGCTGTTCTTGATGCTTAATGATAAAGTCAGTTGTATCACTCTGTAACCTGTTACAGCTGTTTGTCAGCTCTATCGATTTCAATTTAGAGGAAACGACTACTGGTGTGTGGTGGACTTGGTGTCATTTTGTACCACTGTTGATCATTATCATTGATCGCTGATCTTCAGTGCTGTCTCTCTTGCGTTGCACAACACTGACCCGCTCTCAGTCAGAGGGCAGCGGTGACCAGCTGTTGAGATTTGACTTTGAGAGACTAATGCATCGGACCTGTTTCTGATTGCTAGCGTGCTTCAATCATGCCTCAACAAACATGTGGTGGTTCGACTTAATCCATCCGTAATCCATAAATCCATCGCTCCTTAGTGCTCCGCCCTTTTTTTTTCTTCCAGCCTGTGTTTGGCTGTTTGTCAGTCTTTCTTTGTATTTTTGCCAAAGCACGATCACGGGTAAAGTCTGTTTACTGTATTTTATAGGATTTGCCTACCTCTCCAGTCTCTTAAGAATACAGAAACACAGAAAGGAATAGAGAGATGGCACAAGGACAAGACTTAATGAAAAATGGAGTACAAGTGAGAGCGATTAACAGAGCATTAGGCATTAATAATTTTCCTGCTCTTTCTCAGTTATTTATCTTGTGGAAGCTGTGCGTGCTTCTGCTTGTTTAACCAATTCTGGCAAAACAAGTGCAATCAGATCATTGCTGCAGTCCTTCTTGTGTACAGTATCTGCAAAATCAACACTTACTCAACTCTGGAGTTGAATCGCTGATTTGGCTCCGTTCAACATCCTTAGAGGCCAGACCTTCCTGGATTGCATCCCTACTGGTGGGAGGCATCAGTCATTCCATACTCGATTACCCTCCCCTGGGTTGCATCAGTCATTCCAGCTTCATTTGGCCTTCCCTTGGGGGAATCAGTGATGCCGGGCTTGTCCTGCCTCCCCGGGGTGCGCTCACTGGCTGCCAGACTGGAACAGTGACTTCTTGATGATGGATTTGCCCGGGCTCACCCTCAGGGGTCTGGCCATTCTTTCTGCTTCAGAACAGTGCTGGTCCTAAAAGCCCACGTGGCTATTGTCTGATTCAGGATAATGAGTACTTAAATAAACTAGTGGCCCTTCTTTAAGCAGATTTATATTGATTCATACTAAAATTAACCACTGTAATTACTGGCAGCGAGGGAAATTACTTGAGAGAAGTAATGAAGCTGTATTCACACCCTCTTGTAGCTGAAAAAAAGAAATGTTCAGCTGATCTGAATGACCAAGTCAACATTCTTGTTGTCATCAGACTCAGGCTCACATGAAGGCTGTATATTACATGCAGGCTGTATTTTACTCTTGGCAGTCCAATTAGGCTGCAAAGCCAAGCTTATCTTCTAAAACATATTGACCTCCATCATATTGGTCCTCACTATGTCTTAACAGTGGCAGGATAGAGCAGGGTGACCGCCGTGCCTGCTCACCAAGCTGTGAATGATGGGAAGTTAATAAAATCTACTGAGTCATAACCTTCTAGGCGTCTTCTTCTGTTAAGTCGTGCTTTGCTGGTAGCTTTTGAGTGTATTTTGTGTTTGTGTGCCCCTTTAACGGCACTCATTATGTTGATGTATAATACTGAGCTTTGCAGTCTTTGCAACCAGAAGCCATTTAACTTGAACAGTTTTTAGAATTGCATCTATTATTTTCTGTTTAAATTGTTTTCTTCTCCCACTTTCCCAAATCAGAGCAATAATGTTTAATGAGGTTTTAGGCTATTAGAGAAATTTTACATCTGTACAGTGTCCCCTAAGGCTCTGTTTATGTGTATGGTCCTACAGAATATTTATCCCACGCATGGAATCGCGCTCAGTCCCATTAAAGATGTCAGGTAAATGCCTTAAATGTAAATGTGAGGTTCCCTAAATCCTTGTAACTAGCCTTGCGTCCTGGCTCTCTAGTGGCCTCTCTTCTTCGCCTGCATGCTTGGGACATGAGTAGTTTACTGGTAAAGAGTGCTTCTGAGTAGCATGCCTGCTTAGTTTGTACCGAGGCATACAGTGGCAGCTCATTTCATCTCCTCACTTTTGCTCTGCTCTGTCTCTCTGTGTGTAATCACTAGCTGAGAATTGGCTGAAGGGCCAACCTCTCTCCTGAGGAGTGTCCTCCTACTCTCATTACTGTGGCATTGGCTCCTACTGTGTGTGTATGTGTGTGTGTCCAGCCAAAACCCACTTTAGAAACAGGCCTAAAGCATTGACAATATGGAGTCATGCCTTGTCTTTCCTATTGTTTGTCTGGCAAATACTTTGGCCTTTGGGCTCCACACGCCATCTACCTTTGCTTACCCCTCCAGGACCGGTTGACTCAGTTATGGGCATGGAGCCTGGTGTCTGTCCTCTCCGTCCTTGAGCTCCACTGGGGTCCTCTGGGTTATTAGCAAGTGTTAGCATTAGCAGTTAGAGCCTCAGGTGCAGGCAGATAACCCCCCACTCCCCCTCTGTGACCTGGCTCACACTCAAATCACAGATATTTTCTTTCACGCATGCTTAGACACATTTAGTTTACAGACATACATGCCCACAATGGATTCTGTTCTCTCTCGTACACACAAACATGCATGCATGCATTTACTCACTGAAGCACAAGTATATGCACACATTCACTTACTCCGCAGCTAGCCTGTGTGATGAGTCACAGGCGGGAGAATTATGTGGAGACAGATTCATAAATGCAGATCATTTAAATTCATCAAGATGGTATTGGAAGAGAGCAGGGACAATAAAAGAAAATGAAGACGGGATTCCGCTTCCCATCAACATTACATGTAAATCACCGCAGATGGATTTCCTGTTGGCAGTAGTGGAGATGTGAAATAGCACTTAAATCACTGATGCGGCCCAGAGTTAAGCTGCTCTCCTGTTCTCAATTGCCGTTACTGCAGCGAGTGACCGTTTGATTAGGAGGATATAAGGAGAAACTTGCCATGTGATTGACAAATGCCATCCTGGCATTAGATGAAATATGTAATAAACTACATTTTCTATTATGAGATGCAAATATAAATGAAGAGAAAGTCCTTCAACCTCCCTGCGTCTCGCTCTCCACTTTGTCTCTCCCACTTCCACATCCAGTAAACCCATTTATTGAGCCAGTAATGCATGTGTTGGGTTTTTGTGCACTATATCGATGGATTTTGTGAGCACACTTCCATTAGTGGCTTTCAGGCAGGTCCCAACAGCAAGCTAAACCTGCTAATGGTGACTTATCATCAGATAGACTTTATGGTGCTGTGAAGCTCTGTAACCACCCAGTCCATCAACTTGTGATGATCAGGCTAAACAACAGTTTGTAGGCAGGATGGAAGAGAGAAAAGGAGGGGGAGACAGACGCTTTCCATTGAGAGTTACATGTGTATATTATGGTTGCATTAATCTAGCTTAAATGAGAAGTTTTTTGAATTGGTAAATATCATGATTTGAAATGTGTAGTTTTCAAAGAAGAATATAAACAAGGCAAGACAAAGCTATTAATGCTAACTTTCAGTACAGTACTTGATTTTAAACTTGATGCTACAGACACATTTCAGGTGGTCCTCATAAGGTACTAAGGTTCAACACCCAGCTGTACGGGGATTCTTGTTTGTTTTCAGTCAGCAGACTCAGCCAGAATTCTCGGACTCACCTGACATCATGATCTATGGCCGGCCTAGACTTCCTGCGCCGGTTCACACCAAGTTGAGACAGGATAGAGTTTACGATGTCCTGCAGGCTCAGTGGACAAATGCACATAGACACATAGTTATGCATTCAGTCTCAAGATTTTTGCCCTCCTTTTCTTTTCTTTTCTTTTCGTAATTGTATGATCATCTCTCCCTCTAGAGTAGAGTTACTGTAAGATAAAAGTTAAAAGTACTGAGAGATTTCTAGAGACTAATATAGAAAGAGAGAGAAAAGGGGACACAGTGACCTAGAGGCAGGAGGCAGTGATTTTTTTTTTTTGCCAGCTTGAAGTCTCTCTGACCTTCCGGCTCCCTCTCACCCTCCATTCACCGTTTGCCACACAGAGTCAAGGTGCAATCCAGGGGGTGACGCAAGTGGGGTAAAGAAAATGAGGGTTGCAATCATTTTTTCCTTTTCTGCTCCTTCTATTCTTAGCCTGACAATCAATCTACGGGGGTACAGGGCCTGAGCTCTGCACCCCGCCAGTGTCCCACCCTGCCAATATCTATGTTAAGCACACAAACGCAGTGCTGACTCACAGTCCATATTGTGTTTTCTCTGTGTGCATGTGAGCGTCTATACCTCTGTGGTGCTGACAAATATCAAAGTTTTCAATTGGAGGAGAGATTACGCTGTGTAATCCTCGCTCAGACACATAGTGGCCCTCACTCAATCAGCCGTGCACACACAATCGATAGCATTAGGCCATAAAAATGATCAGAAGAGGACTGACCCAATTATTATTATGCAGATTTGACCTAGAAATCATATTGGTTTTTCCCTCACTTCCTGTCACTTCTCTCTTGTCTCCTTCATTCGTCTTGTCCCTCTGTGTACCCACCTTGACTTTAACACTCATCTTCTACCTTTTGGCCATTTTTCCTCTCTTGTCAAGGGTAATTAATTCTTTAAAAAGATTTGCTGGAAGACAACGTCTGCTCCTGCTGCGTCTCAGTGGTTTGGTGTTTTAATTTCTGTGGTGCAATGAGCCCAAGTGATTTTGTATTTCTTCTGTTTTGTGGAAGACGGCGCACATTTTCAGTGATTAATCACTCCTCAAATCTGTTATTCACATCTGAGCGAATGTCTTCGTTTGGCTGTCATTCTGTTGCTGAATGTTGCCCTTTCTTTAGAGAAAATAATTTCTTTGATCAGTTTACCAACCTTGTATGGTCTTTGTACAATCACACACACAAAAAAATGTGATTGAACTAAGCAAGCTTTTTTTTTTTTTATCTGGAAAGTATGAAGCCACGCTCTCCTCTCTTACTGTACCTGTCTTCTTCCTCTTCTGTTATCACTCTTCTCAGTACCAATTTCCCTAATATCACCCCTCAGTAAGCCAGTAAGTTAGCATATGCTCTGGCTCACATCCTCCTCTTTCTATTTATGCCGTCATCTGCTCTTTGCATGCCACTCTTAAATCATTCATGCACTCCCTCTTTTCCTCCCATCCTCCTAAAATCTTCTGCCCATCTTTTCCTCAAGTCTTCGACAGATGGCCTACATGCTACTTACATGCTACTAGTTTGCCTTGATGCCATGCTTATGAAGCAGATCATTACATGCTGCTAAAACACTGATCAAGTGCTTTCTCTGACAAGGCAACATCTAATTATGCAGAGTCCAATCCTTAGAGGGCCAGTTTCCATCAAACTGCACCCCACTCGCACAACATATGCGAGTTGCCTTAACAGCTCACAGGTGGGTGCAGGTTTGTGTGTGTGTGTGTGTGTGTGTGTGTGTGTTTTAATTTTATAGAGCTTTTTTGTGAGTCCGCAGCTTTTACAGTAACTACAATGCTCATGTTGCCATAAAGATCCTTCCTAGCACCCCCGTGAGGGAAATGTTTCCAAAGATGAAATTAAGAAAAATGTCAAACAAGACCTTAATTAGGGAATCATCTGAATACCGTGTTGATTAAAATATTGGAAATTCAGTTACACGTTTACATGATTTCTGTGATGGGCAGACCCCTGACTTGCAGCTGTCTGCTAAATCAAGTGGAAAGGAGTAAGCAGCACCTGAAGGTAGTCGTGGTGATCAAACTAGCAATAAAGAAGGAGAAGAAGTACTACAGAAGTAATGACAACAAAGGAGAAAGTACAGCGATGAAGGAAATAGCAGTGTGCATTGGTTAAAGGATGAGGATAGTGCATTGAGCATGCCCTCAGAGGTAAATATTGTGGTGCGGAAAAAACAAAGAGCCACTGAAAAGGTTTTCTGCTGTTATATCACAGGGAGATTAAAGATAAACCGTGCTATATATAGTCTTTAATCTGCAGGAGGGTACAGGCAGCAAGTGGAACTAAATACCACAGCAGAAATAAAATTCAGTAAAACAGTGTGGAAAAAGAGTTTGATTGGTATGATGGGTAGTCCGACTCACTTCACAGAAATATTGAGCAGAGTTTGTTTAAAATCCTAACTTTGCCCAGAGGAGCTCTTGCTGTTGCCATGCAGTTTATGTGCTGAGCAGCTAAAACTAAAATGACACATGAAATCAGAAATGTTCTTTTCAAACAACGTGGTTAAAAGATCCACCAGACGTGTGATATTCAAGATAGTTGAGAGAGGGATCAGAGATGACAGGAGAGGATCAGTGTGAGCAATGAAAGTGTTTGTGAGAGACAGTCCAACACAAGCTTTAACTCCGCTTGAGTGGTACCTTCACACATCGGACCAAAGACATCAAAGGAAACGCAGAGCTGTTAGACGTGAAGAGGAATCAAATTAGATTTACTACAGTGCTGCAAGTGCGGGTGTTCATTGGTTCAGCATATTTCATAGTTATCACCCAAATGGCTGAAAAGAGGGACATTTTCACTCATCACATAGGAGGAGATTTTTTTTGTTTTTGGTTTTTTTTTTAAACGAATAAACTGAACTGAGGAAAGAGAAAGAGAAACATGACATTGTGGAAGGGTAGAAAATGACATGGAGAAAGGGCAGAAGACGAGAGCCTGACAGACGAAGAGAAGTGAAGAAAAGGGTGAGGAAGAAATGGCAGATAGAAGTGCACGAATGCTTTTTCCATCTTTGAGGTTTGCAGGGCTTATTCGAGGGTCACTGGAGAGACAATCACACACACACACACACACACACACACACACAGTCCAGAATTGATCCAAGTGCTCATTTTCAGTCTAAAGGATATTCTCAGATTGGGCATGGGGTGAAAATTCATTTATTGCTTCAGTACATGAACGACTTCATTTTCACCGCCTGCCTTGCTTCCCACCGTGGACAAAAGAGAAATACCAACAAAGCCTATTATACATTTGTCCAGTTAACAGCCGGGTAGGTCTTGAGTGGCTCCCTTTTTTAGTCTCTGTCCCCTCTTCAGTGTCTGTGTATGTCAATGTGTGTGTATGTTCCAGTTTGTGCCTGCTAAATATCATTGGGATTAGCACCAGGGGCTTAATTAAAAAGCAATTACCTTTGGTCGCTGTGGGTGACGCTTGGCGGAGAGTAGCTCTACTAATCTGGTGAATGGTGTGAGGGACCCTCAGCGTGCAACACACACACAAACACGCACACAAATTGTGCAATTGTCTGCAGAATTAAAGGAGGATTAAAACAATTGTTAATTAGTGAAGAGGGGTGGAGGCTGAAAGGGTAGGGAAGGGACTGTAGGGCCAAACACACTGCATTCCCCTCTGCCTCTCATAGCCTCTGTGTGTTTATTTGTGAGGTTAAAGGGGCAAATGATATACCCACAATCGAATAGTAAGTGTGCTCTCTCGCTTTCTCTCTCTTTGTCTCACTCTCTCTCTTCCATTTTTGCTTTCTGAAATCCTAAAATAGGTTAGCACAGTTAGCGCCAGAGCTAATCTTTTAATTTTAAAGCTCCAATTAGATGTTGCTAATGACAGTAATTAGATCATCTCTCTGAGAGTCACTGCCAAGTGCCCTTGAAAAACCCTGTATGTTTGAGACAATAGAGAGGAATCTGTAAAAATGTGAGTGTGTGTGTGTGTTTGAGTCATTTTCTTTTACTGTAACACTGACAGGCCTTTCTGAATACAAAGGATACGCTGTGTTCACTTGTGAAACTGAAGATTTATGTATGATGGTTTTGAGAATTTGGGGGAAGTTTGGGTAAAGAGTGCAGGGGTTTTATTTTGTTGGTTAAAGCTAAAGGATAGGAAATGGAAATCACTTTGAGCGAGAGTCTAAAACCCAGACCCAAACCTGGCCTGCACCTTTCAGACCCGACCTGACTGAACCTGACTGTTACGACTGGATTTGAAACCCGAACCCGACCCGAGACAGAGGCAGTATTTTTGCTATTTGTTCTTCAAAGACGTCATATGCTAGCTTTGGAATGATTTTCTCACAAATAAAAAAAATTACTTATCTGAAAACAGCAAGAGACCAACACATTCTATGGCACGGTGGCCCACCAGCAGAAAACATATAACTTCTACTCGCTGATAAACCATAAGTTAATAGGTTACCAGTGGCCAATGCTTATCTACTTGCAACACATGACGTGCATTGACGCACGTGATTGGCAGAGTCAAGAGAGCGATAGAGAGAGAATTTTCTTATTAAGTTGCATATGTAAATAATCCAACCCAAGCCCGAAGCTTTACACAACAAAAGAGCCTGGGTCAGGGTGCTGACTGTGGTCAGCCTGTGTGTGTGTGTGTGTGTGTGTGTGTGTGTGTGTTCTACGTTTGTGAGGACTCAATGTTCTCACAACAATAGTCAAATCAAGTAAAGCCTCCAAATTGAGATCATTTGAGATGAAGTATGATTATCTGGGTTTGGGGTCATGTTTAACAAGTGGGAGATGGTTACGGTTAATTCTAGGGTTTGCGTTTAGAAAAATAGGATTCTTGTTAAAATTGTGTTTTCGGTCCTCACAAAGACAGAACTACGAATTGTGTGGGTTGTCGATTTGTGGTAGTTCATCAAGATTTAATTTCGGATTGATATTTTCCATCCCGGAGAGAGACCATTAATTACCACTAACCACTCTGGGGAAAAAATAAACACACACACACACTCAGGAACACACCTCTATCCCTGGCTGATCCATCATAATTGTCCTCTGTCCTCTTTCCATCCTGCCTTGCTCTATTTATAGCCCATTGTAGGCCCCGCCCTGCCAGGCAGTGGCCATGGCAACTAAATGATTGACAGGGCAATGGACGAGCACTCTCGATCCATCTGGCGCTCTCCTTCCTCCGGTTGACCTTCCCTCTGACATCACTAGTGTCTGACTGTCTAGTTTCACTCCGTACTGTCTGTGTGCGTGTGTGATCATAACTCAGTTTGGATGGCCTTACACCCCACTGCTAAACGTCCCCTTTCACACAGAGATAGACTACCCAGCTCACAGAGGGGATGTGGGTCATTAAACACAGTCATGCACACGCACTACCTTTACTGTACTTGACTACATGAATTACCTACCCTTTAACCCCAACCTCTGTGCCTGTATATTAGCTGGGCTGTCACTTTTTATTCAAAATTTGAAGTATCGTTGAAAGCGTGGGGAAAAAAATGAAGTATTCGATCTGTTATCATCTGTTCAAATTCCAAATTCTCAGTGTATAAACGCAACAGGCCGTGCCTTGTATTCCAGTTTGAGGTGTTCCTAAAAGGCACTCTCCGTACTGCCCATTGCATGCCTTGTTGCTCTCAGTAGCAAATCATGACGTAAAAAATCTGAGAAGTGAGAACGCATTTTGGATTTGACACTTCAGATGTAAAAATTGTGGATAAAGGTGCGGTTGTTTACTTATGTTGTGAAATGTCTTACTGTAATGTTAGGTTGTCACTTGAAAGAGGCAACAGCAGCACCACGAATGAAAGAAAGAATGAAATGTCAGTTAGACAACATACATTAGTCTTGGATTAGCCAACATGGGCTACATGCAAATGAATTTAAATTAAAGTTTGTTCAAATTGTTTGAGCTTGACTTTTTGATAAAGTGACTGCCTATATTTGTGCAGCAGATTTACAGTATTTCTAACAAGCAATATGCTTTGACATTTTCCTAGAAATTAATTTAGCTTTTTAATGCTGCTAGATTGTCAAGAACTCATAAAAACGTAGCGGTTGTTAAAACCCAGTGTCTGCACACAGGTCAAGTGTTAGATTTGCAACAGCAGCAAAGGCGTTTTGTTTATAATAAAAAAAGAATTTAGGAATAATGATAAAAGGAGCTGCGATAGCTACACTTTAGTATAAACTTTATCAGATTCACAAGAAAAAAAAAGCAGCACATGTGGTACGATTTGCAAGCCATATTCAAGTAGTGCAGTGCAAAGAAACCACAAAAATAGCTAAATCATGAGACGGCACCGGCAGGTAGTGTGTAAAGTAAACACGAAATAAAATGTAAAAAAAACCTGCTTTGAAGCGGACCGAGACTTGCATTTTCATATAGTATCAGTATTAAATCACAACGTCATAATCATAATCACAAACTTCACTGCAAAGTTTGGTCGACCCACTCGACCAATCTTTGATAGGCTGCCCTCTCTTTGTCCAGAAAAGACAGACCAGTTGCTAAAACCAGCTCAAAGTCTAGGTTGTCTAGGCCCTTTTTTGTCACTGTGGCGTCACTTTCACAGTATTTACTTTTCTGTCTGTCTTCCTCTCTGTTTGGCTGGAAGATGCATTAGTGTCCTGGAGTAGCTATACTCACCACTATCTCTCCAGCAATGGTACCACTCAGTCTCCTGTTAGCACTACAAAGATATTAATTCTTAACTTTAGAATATTGGTTGACAGCATGGGGAGCTTACTGTCTCAAGATCAGCATAAGTAGCATACTGACAGAGTGACAAATTTAAATTTGGCATCATGACTATCTGAGTACATGCTTTGGGAATCTAGCAGATAATATTTTTTGTCTCTGCTTAGCTGCATCTCTGTGCCTATCAATGGACGTATTTTCGTTCTTTCTCTCCATCTTATCCACCAGCTCCATTTTAGAGCTTTACCGACTCCCCCAGTATATTCTTAAATATTTGTTTGCTTTTCTATGTGCTCGAGTGGTTCAATAAAGGCGTGTGAGAATTATTTTTGTTAATAGCACTGTTTATCATGGAAATCCATCCATAGGTTTATCCACATGGCAGCAAACAGAGTGCAGTGGTCCCAGTGCAGTTCTCCCCAACCATGTCCTCCACCGACTCCTCTGGGAGATCCTGAACTGATCCAGGCCGGATGGGATCCTTTATGTAATCCTTTCAGCATGTTCTGGGTCTGCCGTAGGTCTCCTCTCGGTTGAATGTAATAATAAGTAGGTTTCCGGGAAGCATTGTAATCAGTCGCCCAAACCGCCTCAACATTTGTGCTCTTTCTGTGTAGGTGAGCTCCTCACCCTAGTGACCAAGAAACCCTGTGAAAAAAACGATATCGGCTGCTTGCATCTGTGATATTTTTTCCTTTGGTCATGACCCAAACGTGTGACTGTAGCTGAGGCGTTTGAGTGTAAATCAGCAGCCTGTGACATGGAAGTATGTTGACGACACAAGCTTTGAGAGAGCACAAAACAAATTCTGAGTGCTGCTCAAGCTGCAAGTCAACATTTGAGAGTGGACAGGATTGTAAGAGCAGAATCAGATTCAAGCATGCACTCCCAATCGTGTGCATGCTCATTTCTGAGTTGTTTTGGCATCTTCGGAGCACTTGGGATCGCAACAGGTCACTTGCTAACCAGTTTTGACCAGGAAGCTTCAACAGGACACACCCACATCTGGACGTCACTTTTTCAAAGTTGAAGTCTGCACTAGGAAAAAGTCAGCCTTTGAATATATTGCTCCTCTGGAAGAAGCATTTGATGACTGTATGACTATTTAGGACGTGATTTATGTATTTTATGCCTTATTGTTTATCCTACAATTTCAATTATTGTGGACATGTGGCTCTGCACTGTAGATTGAAATTTGGCCAAATTCTGGCGATCCAACTGATCACCTTACTGTTGCCTTGGCAATCTCAAAGGTCGACTTACAGACTGAGTGGAGCTCAAATTTGTTTTGCGCTCGCTCAAATCTTTCAGCATCAATACATTTCTGTACTATAAAGACCGATGCCATTACGCTTAGCTATCTCTAGACCAAGACAGCCTGGTTCAACGTCCATGTGACTGTGGACACTGTAAAAAATCTTCTTGGCCACCTCATGTGGCATCTTATTTGACTTGAGAACAAAATCCACATTCCTTCACTTGAGATGGCAACTCACTCCAAACAAGTGTCCGTACCTTTCCATAGCAATTAACACGTCGTGTTTGTATTAAAAGACAGACAGCATTGACAAGGCGTGGGCTTTATTGTGTATGGGTTACAATACTATACAGCAAGCAAGCATAAACTGCAATTGCTGGTTGCCATGACAGTGTCACTGGCAGACCGCTGGTAGAGAAAAAGGATCAGCGAGCGGGCAGGTGAGAGGAAATGAAAAGGAAAAATAATGAAGGAACAAGAAATGTCATCCTACCCTACACATGAAGTGGAGATATACTTTTGTAGTTTGTCATAGCTTAGAAAGTCCCAGAGCCAGTTTGTGTAAAGGTTGCAGTTTCATAACAGCAAATGGGGACTAAAGCTGACCACACAACAGTCCTGGCACAAGTTGTACCCCATGGCACCTCACCACTGCTACATGCACCACGCTAACCCCTTTTACCAGTCCTGTCTGGCCTCATGTTCCTCAGCATAGTGTTATTCAACTGTGTTTATGACATAAGAACACAAACCCAAAGCAGCATAACATTTGAGCTGTTTGTGTACTATATTTTGATCGATGTACCTTAGAAAAATAATGCAAAATTACAATGCATGACTCCCCCTTCCCCCCCCAATAATTGCAATGCCGACTTGTCCTGAGTGGCAGAGACAGAGGCTAATCCGAAATGCCCGTAAGGAGACAGGGTCCAGAAAAATCAGGAAACAAGTGACCTGAGTGTTTGAAATCAATCCAAGTGATTTACGAGCCCAACAGTTATACAAAAAGTTTCCATTTTTGTGGCAAATGTTAGTCCAGCTAAAAAAAAAAGGGCCAGACTGCCAGTATTGTGTTTTATAGAGAAGAGACGGCATTCATGCACATTTATAGTCTAGCTTCAATGAAGAGGCTGCTCATTGTTCATTTCCAGCCATTCAAATCTCTGGTACAGATATTTTAATGGCTTCAATTATAATAAAACTGGCTTGCACTAAATGGTACGCGTTAGAGTAATTGTATCTGGCTTCGGTGGCTGTCGTTAAAAACTCGCCTGCTGACCCTTCCTGTGGGCATGATCTTTGGTTACTTATTAGAAACAAGACAGTTTCAAATCACAAAAACGGTTACCGCTGGTCTCCATTCTTGTGTGTCTAAACACTAAGCAGATGACTGTTTGACTGGGCTGACTGTGTGATTTGCAAGATGAATACTCAAAACACTGCCCAGAGTTGGTCTTTGATGGAAATTAATGAGGCAGCTCTGCACTGCTGTTAAAAATACAATAATACAAAATACAAAAAAAATAAATAAAAATACAGCTGAGCAAGATGTAATGCACTTAGTACTCAGATGTGAATTCACTCTCAATCCTAATGTCCAGCCTAAGCTCTCTTGGGCATTGCAGGCTATATTGCTGCCACGATGCCGTTTCATCATATGAAACAGTTGTGAGTCTGATTGGATGGCTCCCAAACCCCAGAACTGTATATTCCCAGTAGTAAGGATATTGGGCTGATGTGCCGTGTTGCTGAATTGCTTCTGGAAACTGCATGTATAAAGGTACTGGACAAATAGTCACTGTAATGGAAGATGGCCTTAGACTATTTCTGTGATATAACTCAATTTTCCTCAGGCTATTGTGGGTTTATTCACTTCTATTCTCCTATTTCAGTACAGAGCAATCATAGGCAGTAGTGCAGCTTTTCTCTATTTCATCTGTCTACTTTTTTTTTTTCCACGTTTTTTTGTGAATGGCCTGATGTGCCCCAGTGACTTAAACATCGGTGGTATGAGATTACACTTTTTCCTCCGTCGCAGCCCACATGTGTCCGTTTATACACTTGCACTGAAAGGCCTGGACCTTTAAGCAGGTGGTAAATCAATTTAGGGCTCCAACCTTTCCATAGACGTGTCTCTTATCGCCTAACTGCTCAGTTCACTAGTATACTTTAATTACCTACCACACACAGCAGCTGTGTCGCGCTTTCTAGTTTGTCACAGAGCAGACTAGATTGATAAATGGCTTTAACACTGGAGGTGCTGACTGTTTTTTGTGATTGGCTGCACTGTTAAGACGTCACATACGCTCTGTTTCTAACTCTCTATTTCCGTCGATTTCCTCTTTTCTGCCTCTACCTCCCTCTGTACTGAGTGTACTGAGTGCCTTGTTAATGCTCGCCTGACATTTATAAGTTGTTTCAGGCCGTGATGTACTGGAATCACTAAAACGGCCTTTATATTCTGGACGTCAGTCGCTTAAATAGCTTTCTACAATGGTGTTTTGTCTTTTTTCTTATTTTAGTGAGATTTGTTCTGAGAAGATAAGGAAAGTAAATCTTGTCATACTTGATTATTAACTTTAACTATATTTAAAAAAAATAATAATATAGAAACCCTTGTAGTTTGTCAAAGAAGCCAACACATGCATATTAATGTGGTTTTCTGTTTAGTTTCCAGCCACGAGGGCTGTGTCTCAATGATATAAAGTGTGTTCTTTGGAAACTCTTGTGATTAAATTTGATTTACAAGTGTGAGTAAAATGCTGTCAGCAACATCTCAGATGTTTACTTCTTCATGGGTGCATGTATCAAAAAATTGCACATTGCTTTAAATTTCATGGAAAATCAATTTGGAAAGAAAGAAACACCCACAGCAACACTGCCGGCACAAACAAGAAACTTTGCCCGAGGAAAGCTGTTTTTGTATATTTAGCCAAATTTTCACGGTCCAGTATTGCTTTGATCTCTCAAAATAGACCAATTTGTAGCAAGATGTTTTACTATTTTCAATAGTTTCACTATTTAGGAAAACTTTATTTTATAAATAGGGTCACTCAGTGAATACAGACCTGCAGTACATGAAACGACGTGGCTGTCTTGCTCTTACTTTGTGCTCTCTTACCCATGGACTCACCTTCCAGCTCCTTATCATTACTCTCTCTCGGTAGAGGATTGGCATTGTAATTATTGTATCAATGAGAAAAAAAATCTGAATTGATTTGATATTATTTTCCATTTCACATTTTTTATTGCTGTTGAAGGTTGAGTCGGTGAGGTTGTTTGTCATGCTGCCTTTCTGTGGCATTTTGTTTTATTGATGCAGTCCAGTTTTATGGGATGACCTTTATGATAGTATTATGTGCTGCATATTTCTGTTGGCAGGAGACTTGCCTTAACTTGGTGATTTTCATATTTTCAGAGCAGTTAAAGGATCACCCGCTTGCTCTTCTGTGCACTGAGAAAATGATCTGATCTTTGATTCATGAAACCCTTTCTATGCTGATGGAATAATATTAGAAATACATTTCCATCAAGCTACAAACAAGGCAGTTCAGTCTCGAAAAGCTGAAATTCCCAGCATTAAACTTTATTATCCGACTGAAAGACTACAAAACATATTCATTTAAGAATTTAAGAGTTGATGTAGGAAACAATTTTGAAGTGTTTGATTTGAGGTAACTTAATTTTAGAGAAACTTTAAAAAACATTTTAAAGTACATAACAACAAGAAATCTACTCCCTCGCTCTCTTCTGTTCAGTAACACTTTCCTGAATAGGTTCACGTTTGTGTGTATGTGTGTGTGTGTGTGTGTGTGTGTGTATATATATATATATATATATATATA
>CM022481.1:15960423-15970695 GCA_011952105.1 Coreoperca whiteheadi | reverse complement strand
TATATATATAGTTAATAAAAAAGAATGATTTTATGGAAAATACAACTCTGTTTATCTCAATTTAAGTTGGAATTTAAACAAAAAATTAGCATGGAGTAGCCATTGTAGCAACAAAGAAAGAAAGAAGAGCTTTTAGAGAGGTTTTAGACGGCAAACGTTGTTAAAACAATATATATATGGCCTTGAATTTCTCACAGTATTTTATAAGATCAGAATCCATCAACCATGATGATTACAACATCTTTTTAAAAAAAACACATACCATCTCTAGCTTTCATTGCTCTCTGGGGGTTTTTATATATCAGTGCCCTGAACCATAAAAGCCACAAATGTTATGCCTTCAGACATGAGACTGGCATATGCCTCATGTCTGCACCACAGTGATGTGATATGAAAAACCAGCCTTTCCGTGACCCCAAGGAGGTACACATGTTTTAGAGTCACAACTGGGCCAACACAGTAGAGACGCATTTCTACACAATGAAGGGGGTCATCTGTGAAAAACATACTACAAGGAGGAGAAATGTCCCATTAAGATAAACAGTACTGACATTGTGCTCCCACAGCCAAGGCAATGAACATTTTGAGCTGTATCTGTTTTAAATGTTGTCACTGCATGAACAAAGGTACGGTATAACTCACTGTACTTTTCCACTTCACTCTTTGTCTTTCTCGCTAAATCCATCAAAAGAATCACCTTTAATTTGGTTTACAGTCAGTGTTGTAATAGTCTTTTTGTCTCCCTTCCCCTCACTCTGCTGCACATAAATTAAGTTTGCACCAAAACTTGTTTTTGTGCTTTCGGACAGATAAGCAGAGGAAAATCACTCATAGAAAGTATTGGGTCACAGCTCTCTCTGCCTTTTCCTTTTCCCTGTGCAGCTCTTTCTTCTTTTTCTCTCCTTTGCTTTTCACATTTTACTTTTCTCGTGCGATGTCCTTGTCTCTTGTGCCAGGCAGTTTGGAGGTCATAGCTAACTAGCATGCGTTGCTAATAGTCTCTTTTTCCTGTATGCCCGTCAACATTACAGAGTCATCAGTTCTTGCTTAATTATTTTAGATTGGTGGTAGAGACGTCCAAAAGTCAACCAAGCCAGCATCAGTTAAACTACTGATTACATCGCACACAGTAGTCGTTGTCTAACATTTTAGCACAGAACAGTATCTACCCTGTCAGTATTTTTTACAAATGGGTATCTTTAGGTGGAGATGGGAGCTTGTAATTTGGCCCCACTGTGCTGCAGTGCTGAATCTTTGCCTCTGCAGGACCACAATATGTAAAAACTGTAAAAGCAAGTGGAGAGAAACTAGCCTCACATCACTTGTGCTAAAGCTTTTAGAGCACCTCTTTTGAGTTTGAATCAATACTGGCTGCCCTGGAAGAGAAGCTCTGTAATGCCGACCATTACTCTGGACCATTGCATTTAGTACATTTACTCTGTGTGAAATGTGCTTGTATGTTTGTTGTTTGTGAGTGATAGAGAAAGAGCTCTCAGCATGGGCTTCTATGGTAAACCTTGGAGCATCCTAATGTGATATATTGAAGACTGTGTGTGTGTGTGTGTGTGTGTCTGTGTGTGTGTGTGGCTGGGAGTTTTCTTGCAACGTGATTTAGAGATTGGGCTTTAAGTCAAGCCAATTACTGCATCACAACTCTCCCAGTCAGGGTTAAGTGGACTAACAGAGAGGCAAGAGGCGTAAATCGCATCCTGCTGACAGCCTCCAAGTGGGTCTGATGACAGTCGTGGTGGGGTGCGGTGGGGGGGTGCGGTGGGGGGGATAATGGAAAAAATAAGTGCAGAGTTGGAACCTTAAATTTGGTTTTAAAAATATAATCCAGTAATGTTCTTTTTTGAAGTTTCACTCAATCAGATTATCGAGTGCAGATAGCCTCAACGTCAATGATAATTCAGTTGTTTTTTGTTTACCTTTTTCTTTTCGCTCAGACATCTTTTGTGCCCACTCTTCTTTCTGCTTTAAGTCGACTTGAAGTGTAAGGCCATCGCACAGTGAATAAAACTTTTAAAAAAGGGGTGCGTGTGGAAGAATCGTGATGGTAAACATCTATCACCAGGATGTCCTGGATTCTTCAAAGCATGTTATTATTTTTAGTCTGGAAAAAAAGGATCTCAGCCACATGCTAAGTTCAATTACAGAGGCTGCTATCATCAGGGAGGACGGCTCAGCAGTTCAGGCTTCATTAAAAAGGGGAACTGTGTTATTATTTTTTAAGCGCTGCCAGTCAGAAACATGCATATGCTAATATACAGTACACAGTTGCACAAAGATCTGTGCTGCTGTTTCAACTGCAAGAAACTGTGTGCTAACCATATAAAGCAGACTGATCCTTTTTATAGTGTTTACAGTCTGTTGAGGACAGCGTCCACTGCTGAACAATATGGACAAGCTTTTATAATTGCAATTAAAGCCATCACAGAACCAGTCTTACATGTCATGTTATGAATCTACTCCATGTGAAGTGAATTTACACACTTATTTGCACAGCAATAGTAGATTGTGGGAAGATATTCTAACAGACCTCCCACAGATGACTAATCACCTCATATTACTGGTATTTCTGGACTTGAGGCATTTCTGCCTTTCTCATTCTCTCTGCCTTCCACCTCGCTGATTATGTGTATGGTAAATTATATTTCAAAGGTCTCATGTCGCAGCCTCAGTGCTTTATACTTTTACTTTGTTCTCGTTTTCATTCTGTTTTACAGTATGTGTGTTGGCACTGTAAAGTTATTAGTTCCCATTGTGCCTTCGGCTGGCTTTTGTTGTCTCCAACCCTCCGTTGCAGACTGCTGAATCTGTCAAATCAACAAACAAAAAAAGATACAGTTTTTTCCAGCTTGAATCAGTCCTGCTCTTCTCTTCTACTTAATCCAGATACAGGTACAGTGGGTTAGGGAGGGTTAATTGGATATCAAAAGGTGAGCAGCTGCTGACACTACTCATACCCGCTAGCAGTAAATAGATGTAAATCATAGGCATGAAAATGGATCTTAGCGGTCATCTCGCACTTACCCCATTACTGCCACTTTAAAGGAGCTGCATTAATATTCTGATGCATTTCTTAGTATGTTCTACATTAAAGAGCTTATCATCGCTGTTAGAAATAATGTATGACATTAAAGGGGATGATATGATATGAAAGGTAATTTCATTTATGTGTTATTCCCATTGGACGGAGCACTCAGGAGATGATCCTATGCCTTGACTGTAAGCACTAGTCGAACAGTTTTATTGTATGTTTTTAGCCATGCTAGTGTCGTGACTCCAGGGATGGCTAAATCTATCTGTCCACTACTTAAGCCTGGACTCAAATATCTCAACTAATAGCCGTGAGGTTTTGTACAGACATTCATGCTCCCAAGAGGAGGAGTCCTGCTGACTTTGATGATTTTTTCTCTAGCACCACTAGCAGTGTGGCATTTTTGTGAAATGAAAACCTCCACAACCATTAGATGGATTGCCATGAAGTTTGGTATACACGTTCATGTGCCCCTCAGGAGGAATAACTTTGGTGATCCCCTGACTCTTCATCTAGCGCCATCATCAAGTCAACATTTTAATATGGCTTCTACTTTGTTTTAGAACCAAATACCTGTCAAACTAATGACATTTCCATCAGCCTCAGCTGTAATTTGTATAAGGTGCTAACTAACAAATGTTAGCATGCTAACACAGTAATAATTACGCCTGTCAAACATCAGCCTGTTAACAGGCCTGTTATTGTTAGCATGCCAATATTAGCATTTAGTTCAAAGCAATGCTGTTACATTTGCTGCTTTGGTCATTTTTGCATCATTTTGGGTTTACAAAATACAAAATGTCTTTTGATAACAGGGATGTTTCAGTTGTCACTGGTAATTCAGCTTTTTTGCTCTATTTAAAGCATCTCCATGTAACAGCTGTAATAGCAGAAGCCTCAATGATTAGACAAGCCTTTGAAACAAAGCATGAAATTGATGACAAGCTAACAAGTAATCCACAAAATCCATTTAAACGAATAACAATCCATTGAAATTAAGCATAAATGTGATGCCATGCCAACAATAGATAGTTAACTATTTGCAAATCTCTAAAAAGTACCTTTATTATATTTATTTTATTCAGTATTTTTCTAGGTGGTGGAATGGTAGATATGGTTGAGCATAACGAAGGTGATTAGAGAGTAAGTAGAGGATTATAGTACAATACAAAGTATATACAGTATATATGGTGTCAATAAGTATTAGAAAGCTTCATAAAGACACTTCAATTAGTTATAATGTCTTACAGTTTATTATTAAAGTACCTTATTTTGATTCCTGCAACAGTTCTGTCTATGTGTGTTGCTTTTCTTTGCAGTCAAAATGTTCTGTATTAATGATGTGTCAGACTATGCCTTCTTTCTATTGGAATGATTAACAGGATTAATTTATGTGTTCATAACGATTTCTAACCTCTGCGTTGCTGTAAGTGCGTTGGTGTATGGACTTTTCGCAGCATATCAAACTAATGTGTACAAGTGTTTATGAACAACTGCATATTTTAGGGATCGCTTTAGTTCACCATAATTGGACAGGCCTTTCATCTCTCGCTCTTGCTGATTTTGAATATGCGTTTCCTCATCGAGGCAGATCAAAGGCACCACTTGCAGATTAAAAAGAAGACAGTATTAATATGTGTGTGTGTGTGTGTGTGTGAGAATACTCATCTTAAAAAGAACATCTGAGGGAACACTGATATTAGCCCCCTCTTTTCCGTGTTTATCACTTTTTATCTGTTTGTCTTAATCCTTATCTAACTTAACTGCACAGCAACCAGTTATGACGTATCTGAAAATGGGTCTTTAAAGCTGCATGAAGTGATTTTAAGTAAAGTCAGAGCAACATTCCTTGATATACTGTATTAACTTAGTTCTAAACATGTTAGCAAACACTTACCCAACATTACTTACACAGGCAGCAGTACCAGAACAACACAGATTTCCCTTTGGAGTCTTTATTATTATTATTATTATTATTATTATTATTATTATTTATTTTTTTTGCTGCTTGTGGAGTTCAACATTTTCTCACATTTTAGTGAGTTCAGTTTTGGTCCTCCAACTCCAAGAAAAACAACTCTGTCTTTTTGGCTTCTCAGATGTTAGTCTCTCCTCACTAGGTACTTTGACTTAATGCCATTTTGTGCTAGACTGGTCGCAAGAAAAATCGTCTTGTGTGAGCTTGGAGGTGCTTTCCCACAGTTTTGGAAGCTGAAATGTTTTGTAGACTGGGTTTTGATTCTTAGTTGGATTGGCACTCTTCCAGCAACCTTTTCATATTGCAGGGAGTCAATCAGAGTACCTAAACCCCAAAGTTTGGGCTGAAGTGCCTCTACCCTGGAAATTCAAAAAATGAAAAAAGTATCAATAAGGGGAAGTGCTGTGGGGGGGGGGGGCGCAATTGGATAGACCTATAACCAATCCAAGCAACAAAACGTGACGTTATGTAGCGCTGAGCAACATGCAAGTTGAGTCGGTGCATGGTCTGTTTTCAAAAAGGAAAACTGGTCACCACCTTCTCAAATTGCAGCTAAACAGTACACTAAAATGTGTTTTTGGAAACATTTGAGGACATAGGCAGTGCAGTAACGGTATCTGGATTCATATTTGATCAGCACTGCCTAGTTTGACAGTTTGAGCTGAGTTTTGTGAGCCTGGTGCATTGCGCTGGACAGACCTGCAGACTGGACGCAGGCCCAGACCTACAACCAATTAGTGCAGCGAAACATGTGACATGTGATTTTTTATTTTTTTTCAGATAGGAGGGGCCCGGGAGAGGGAGGGGATTGGTTGGTGACGAAAGCTGCCTCCATATTCAGTTTGTCACCTGCCACTAGATCAACAAATAGCAAAATGAATTTGCAATAGCCGGTTATTACACATTATGTAGAATTCAAATACTTTGCTCTAAAATGGAACTGAATCCATCAACATCACTACAATATACCCATATACATTGGTTTTCAGCTTTAAAAAGTTGTTTGGGTTTAGTTACTCTTTAATTCAATGTTAATATAATAACCTTTGCTTAATGAGCTTTTTTGTTTATTACTATGCAGTTCTTTTGGTGGCTTAAGCATCATTCACCACATGTAGAAATGTTTTCATTCACTGGTAGTTGCATTATCATCTTTATTTGTTTTGCTTTTTAATTTGTATTAAACAACCACTGCAATTTAGAGTTTGTAACCTTGTAAAAAGTATGGACCTTTTAGAGTAATGGGCTTGATGAATGACAGGGTGAGTGTAAGGAAGGAAAGTGAGTGGAAAGTCACGATGACAGAGAGTTGGGTTGCTCTTTAACCGAGCTGAACAGTTTGTTCCCGCTTGTTAATGACAAGATGTGACCACATAAATGTGAAGCCAGTTTGCAAATACAGGTAAAGCCAATGCGCAAAAAAGGTCAGAAAAAAATGCCTTCTAATGTAAGATGGCCATGGAAACATTTGTCCACATTTTATACATTGTGACAATTTCAAAGTATTTAGGACTTATAAGACTAATACAACTTAATGATTGCTCTTAATCGCAAATGTTAAGTCCTTTGTATTTGTCTGTCTGATTTAAGTAGTGACTATTAACTATGCTTTTTGTCAACACAAGATGTTCGACAAGCCAGCAATAACCCCAAATCAATAATTTATTCAGATACAATAACATTCTAAATGTTTCTGCTGGTGCATCTATTAATGGATTGTCCAATGCTTCTGCGAAATTGACCAAGAGCATTGTCCCAAAGTGGTAATTAATGGTCAGAAATGTGGATATGAAACATGTTAATGTTATGTTTTTCCATAAAAGGAAATTTGAAGACATTGATTTGGATGGGCAGTGAGTCAGAATATTTTAGACTCATTAGATGCAATATCTGTCTCTCCTTTGTCAAATTTAATCTTTTTCTCAGTTTATCTGTTTGACTTGTGGTTAGTGGTTACACTCAAGGCATAAGCTGATACTTGGTCAAGTATTAGATTTACAAATGTTGTACATTTCTGACAGTTATGCTGACTAACTCATTATTCTTCGATCAATTCAAATGGTCGGTCTCACTTTGTCATGTCATTGGCTCGTGTTGTGACCCAGCATGACTCACACAGATCTCCCAGGCATGCAGAATGATGTTTAACATTTATATTTGCATCCATCTGCGGCTTTGAAGTCACAAGGCATGCTTACGTAACACTTGTGTCTCCTTCAGTGCTGTTTGAGATGTGTGCGGCGTAGCCTCCACGGGGCTGGCCCAGTCTGTGTGTGTGTTTGCCACTGTTCTCACCCTACCTACCCTCTCTCATCTTCATTTGAGGGACTGAGCCGTCTCAGACACCGCAGAGGCCCAGATGAGCACAAGCAGTGCTCCTTTACTTTTCTCCTCATGTTTCTCACTTTCCTCCCACTCCTCATGCTCCTGCTCCTCAGTGGTGGAAGCAGCTGTTGTTTGTTCATTAACTTCTTTTAGGTGGCGCACCTATCCCACAGTGCTTACTGTAAGTGGTGTGCTCGTGCAATCACACACTTCAAGCTCGCACATACACACAAACACCTTGTTTTCCTTTTAGCACACCTCTCGTTCAATTTTGCTTTTGCAACTCATTGTTTGTGTCTGTCCGTCTAATTGGACTAATTGAGTTTTCTTTGCTCTGAAGAGGCTAACTCGTCTTACGACAACACTCTGGAGAGTGTGGCTTTTGTTTCATTAGTCAAAAAGTCTGAGGAAGAGAAATGGCGCCGACAGATCAAACTGAGGCACGTGTGTTTGTTCGTACAGGCTCAAAACATTTTCCCTCTGTGTGAATCAAGGCGAAAAGGAAATGTCAGTCTTTTCAGGCCACACACTCTCTGTCTCTCTGATCTTTACGTCTCTCTCCCCACCTTCCCTGTCCCTCTTTCAGATTCATTTGAATAACCCTCTGGTGTACTTGTAAGTGCAAGTTCAAAGCCACCATGTCCACTCCTCATACATTTGATTAAACGTGGATTGCATTTGCCCTGATTTCCACAGTAAGGTCATGTTAGTATAACACGTACAGAAACAACAAAGTTGGATGGGGTTATCATTTGTTTGTCGGGTTATTTTACAATGTTATGATCCCCACAAACTTCGTGAGGACAAGGAAGGAGTGAACTTTTTCCATTGATTGATCAAAGGGGTGTGTGACTTCTGAGTGAAAGGTATGTAACTTCAGAACAGATTTATGTAACACCATCAATCTTTGTGTGCTTATACACAGAAAAGGCAAATCTTCTATAATTGGCCCTGTCAAACAACGTGTGGCCCCTAGAGATCTCATTTACAGCCTGCCAGTTCTTCTAAAATGTGATACTGTACTGTCGCTCAAAACTGGCCTTTCAGTAATGGAGCAATTATCAGCAAAAATAACCAACATTTTTAATTAAATGAAATTACTTGTACATCTCATGGCCCATTTCATGTGCAGTCATGAAGATGTGTGCATCTCCTAATGTGGAAATGGGTGACTATCCACTATAGTTAGACAATAGACGTTATAATATGCACATGCAACTTCACTTCTTTCAAAGTACAATTAGGCGCACCGTCAAACTCTAAAATATATCCTGTTTTCCTAAAACTCCATCGCCATATCCAGTTTTCTCTAATTTATTTATTTTTAAAGAATCTATTTTTATAGAAGTATTTTTTAACCTGGAGCTTGTGCCACAAATATTTAGTTTCAAGTGGAAATGCACAGAATTTTGGAAACCCTAAAAAGGCCATTTCCTCAGGATTTCAAAAATGAAAAATGGCTGTGAAGACATCCATATAACAGATGACAAATTAAATTCTTTCAGAATAAATGCATCGCAGCTATTCAGTTTAATGAATTGGGTTGTTAAATGTATTCATGTCCCATATTGATCTGACATTTGTTTGTGTATCTGTGCCCTCGCTTGTCCTAGGTTGACCCTGTCTCCACAGGAAAGAGAATGATTGAGTTTTATCTAGGAAGCTGATAACACCTGCTGTCCCATCACTACCATACATGACGAACCTTGTGTGTGTGTGTGAGTTTGTGTTGGAGGTGTTATGTCATTGAAAGGAATGATGGCAGTGCACACAATAGTGTGTGACTCCTATATCTTCTGTAACTTTAGTTCAAAGAGCAGCAGAGATAAATGACTTTAAGTTTATATTCCCCCAAAACAACATCACATAAACACACCACACCAAGTGACAACCATTTGACCCATTAAAAGATAACGATTACATAAACCTATAGTAAGACTGTCTGGCTTCACAGGCATGATACATAGTGCCTGTCTACAGTATGTCACTATTCAACTTTCACATTGATATTTAGTTGTAATAGCATCGTTTCAGCACTGTGCTTGCCAGTGTAAACAGGAAGGAGGCCAAAAATAATGAGGCAGAAAAACATGACTACTAAATCACTAAATCCTCCCAGATAATGTTGTTTTTATTAGATCATTGTCAACAGCGTTTTGTTTTTGTCTTTCTTTCCATAATTGTATTTTCAAAGACCTTTTGTGTCTTTCTAAATATAGACTAACAATACTTGTAGTCACACAATGTTTGCACGTTCAAAGAACGTTTCCGTTTCTGTTGATGTAGTCTGTGGATTAGCATTGTGGCTAATCCTTTACGGTGTGTTTGGTAGAAGTTGAAGACAAGTTCGTTCTCGTCGGGCTCAGTACTCAGTGTTTTGATGCTCCTTCCATATCTGGACATTCCAAAGTTTTCTCGCCATTCCCCAGGAACCACAACGTCGACAGTAAAATGATCCCACCAGGCACTGGTTCTTCACCCAAAACTGGTCATGAAGGGCTGAGAACACCGCTGCATTTGGAAATTGTCACAAATCGCTCGAGTAATAGCTCCAAAACGCCGGAGTGGTGTGGCTGCTAGGTGTAAACATAGCAAAATGTATGCGTTTGAAAAAGAAAACTTAGTACTGTGGATGTAGCCTAAGTGTCCCTTAACAACCTGCAATGGACCACATCACTGAGTTTTCCTTTCATCTTCTTGATTAGAGTACGTAGGCGGTTAGATTTTGGGGCTGTTACCAGAAACTTCAGTGGGATGTTTTTTGGGTTTTTTTGTGTAGGCGGGGGCAGAGGAGGATTTGAATACACCCTTTCCCACGCTACCTGTTATTCATCTTTCTGATTATTCTGGTCCCGAAACAAACAATTCAACTGCCTGGAAAATAACCCAAGGGTAATCCTGTCATGCCTTCGTAACTAAACGCCTCACC
>CM022481.1:15909945-15960398 GCA_011952105.1 Coreoperca whiteheadi | reverse complement strand
GGGGGGGGGGCATCAGGCAGGGCACCGAAATAATGTTGGAAGGTATTCCAGTCCAATGAATCTTCAGATCTCTATCTCTGCCTCAGTTAACATCTGACAGAATGTGTCACATTAGCAGCAGGGACAAGTTGTGTATGGAGTCAAATGTGTAGCTAATTAGTGTGATGAATAATTGCTGGAATTGAATGCTGAGAGTTGTGTGAAGTGATAAAGCATATAAACTCTGCATGAAATCTGCATTTCATAACATCTGCATCACCGTGTATCTGAGTCAGACAAATGGAAGCTGTACAGCTGAGTGTACTCTGATCTACGGAGTTAAGGAGTGCTGAGGCATCATTACATTTACTAAATTGAACAATTAAATTCCATTTTATTTATATAGAACATACCTCAGTAATTGGCCAACCACTATAACTAACAGCTTTGGAGACTCTTACTCATATGTTTTTGAATATTTTGAACATATTGTCTGAGAAATGTTTTTGCTTATTGGTAGTTATCAGCGGTGAGAGCTCAGGAAAACTCCTGAGTGTTGCTAGTGACAGCAGTGTGTTGGTGGTTGACTCCTCTCAAACTCCAGCGGTGAAAGTGAAAAAAAGTTCCTTGAAATGGTCTTGGTTCCCCCTCTGCAGGCAAGTTTGGAGGAATTTGCTGTCCTGACTTCAGGGTTTACAATTATAGAGCTGGATCGGATCCCTGGAGAGAAACCTGATAAGGCCATGAAGACACAGAATATTACCTAAGTTGATGCTATTCCCCTATGTTCTGTCTGTGTGAAAGTCCACAGGGAACAGCCAAGATCTGTGTTAGTGAGAAGGGAGAAAAATGGGCAAAGGTGATTCATTTAGGAGTAGGATTTTTGTGGTGACGACGAGAGAACATTGCTTTAGTCTGTGATGAAAAGTAGACATGTATCTCTAGAGATGAAGAGCTTTGAGAGAGAAGACAGAGGGACCACACGACACGCACTCTCCTTTCAATTTTCTTATTTTTACCTTATGCCCAGTGGAGTGAAAAAAGCAGCTCAGTGCTCGTTCATAGGAAGAAAGTACTGGAGTCCACGTCATGCGGAAAGCTGTTGCTCTGTGCAAACCATCTTTGGGGATTAGAGTGGTGCTGTACACTAATGACATTCATCAAAACTTGTAATGGATTCACAGTGGGATACTGAATATGAAACTCCAGGCGTGTACATGAGAATTGAAGTGGGTTAGACCAGGGTAAAAATGCGATCCTGCTGAGGCGGCACTGAGTTAAATCTTTTCTAAATCTGATGGGTACACTGGATATCAATGTGCTGTAGATTACACATCATAATGGTTTCTAACTTGTGGTCTGAAATAGCAGCATGTAGTGAATGTAAAAGTGACATAAGCAGGATAGAAAAGGGAGAGGGACAAATGAAGACAGAAACTACCAGAGTTGTGTGTGAGTGATGGGTGAAGTAATTTAGCACAGCACAACAGAAAACACTGTGATGCGATAGGCAGCTCTACTACAGTAAGCATTCCAGGAAGTAATAAGCCAAGCGTCAGGCAGTTGTTGTGGTGATGGGAGGGGGGTGAGCTCAGAGGGAGGGCGACCTGTGGAGGTTAGATATCTCACTCACCTTCCCTGAGCAATAAACTAACTGAGAGGAGGAGACAGATGAGGGAGAGAGGAAAAAAAGGATGAGTAGGATGAAATAGAGGTGCTGAAAGTTAGAGATAGAGGAGGAGGAAGGAGAGGGGAAGAAAGAGGAGTTGGAGTTAACAGGAGCAGTGGAGGAAGACGAATATGACTAAGAGAAGGCATGAAAAGTTTATATGAGAGGTAGGATGGAGAAGCACGGGTGTGAAAGGGAGCAGATTGGCTGTATATCAAGAAAACTGCACCGCAGTAAAAAAAACTCATCATACACTTATGCACCTACTATTATGTCAGTGTCATCACTTCCCCCTCACTGTCGTATCCCCAACACAGGTATTCCAGTCTGTCCTTATTGTGTATTTACTGAACGCCGCCGGCTTTGTTTTTGTTTGGCACCATGGCATGGGTCTAATAGTGTTTTGTAAAGAAATCTTTGTGTTTGAATCTCCCTGGGGTTGGACTTGTAAACCCATGCCGTAATCCCAGCAAAGCGCTGGAAGAGAAGGGAACGTTTGGCATATTTTACATGATATACAGAACAAATTATTACATACTCACGTATCTTACCCATCATCTCAGCCACACTTTACTGGACATTGACTCCGTTGCCAACAGGGATGTGTTAGCTGTTTTGATTCTCATGGACATCTTTTTAGATTCTGCACCCTCCTCTCCTCTGTCAGGACAGAGGAGTTTGGCCTTAATTGTTTTTACTGTCAAGTCTCCTCATTGTTTTTTTTTTTTTGTCCTCCTCTTGACCTTTCTTTCTCTTGTAATCTTAGTGTCTTGCTTTCTTGTTCAATCCCTCCTCAATGTCCTTTGTGTGTCTTCTTTTTAACATTATTTTTAACAATTTTTTGTGGGATTTTCTTTGCATTTATTAGACACGACTCAAGAGGGGGAATGACATGCAACAAAAGTCCCCCGTCAGACTCAGACTTTGAACGTTGCAGTTCACGGTCAGCGCCTTAAACCCACGGGCCACCAGGGCTCCCCAAGAGTTCTTTGTTTGAATCAATTTTGAAAATGTTCTCAGATAGTAAAACTGCTCCACGGCGCTATTTTTTTTTGACTTGAAAAAATCTGAATGTGTGGTGCTTTTGGTCTCTAGTAATGTCATTGCTTTGTTGAACCGTAACAGCGTGGGGGTTGGTGTTCGGAAACTCCAGGGTTTTATCTTTCCCCTGAACTGCAGAGCTGTTGTGAGTTCCACCCAGTGGTTCGTCCCTGAGGGGCCCAACAGGAACTCAGTTTGTAGCATGTAGGCGGTCACACACACTGCTACGCTGTGTGATTTTGGTTCATGGAAATATGCCTCATCTACCATCAAATCAGTGCTTCATGTTCTCCGTGTGCTGTTTGAGAGGTTGATTACAGTGAAGTAGTATTTTTCATTAAATTGAGTCTGACACAGAACGGATTGGAATGTGGGTTGTGGTCATCGATCCAAACGATGTTCAATCAGCGCAACCATGTTATGTATGGATTTTTAACTGTAATGAAGCTCTAATTCTCATCCAGACGTCATCTCAAAACCCACCTGGCCTATCTGTAAGATCGATGGGGCAGTTATTTGAGGGTGCCCAAGAAACTGCCAGATTATTTAATCTCTGCATGCTCAAAGGTCTGAGCTCCAACCAGCAGCGCCGCACCGACTGGGAAACTCTTCCTCTCCATTGAACGATGTGAACTCTCAATAAATTGTCGCAGAGACTGAGGGAAAGTAAATGTCACAGCAGAGCTGAACAGCAGGTCTCACACTTCAATAAAAGGCAATTGTAAGCAATATGTGAAGAGCAGGTCAGTTTTTACGAGTTCAGTGTTCAGGGATTATAAGGTCATCCTTTTGTATCTCTGAATGGTGTTTTTGTTTTTCTTCAGTTTGCCTCTTGAAGGCAAGGATAATGTTTGAAGTTTTGGGTGAAATGCAGGGCAGAATGAATATTTATGAAGGAAATGTATCAGCAAAGAGTACTTTTTTTTTTCTTCTTTTAAAATCATATTGGATTAATATAGGGAGTATATTAAGGTGGATGTGTGGGTGATAGTGGTGATGTTGATGACTATGTGACGTCACTGATTACCAGGTGGATTTTGGGGCTGTTACCAGAAACTTCAGTGGGATGTTTTTTGGGTTTTTTTGTGTAGGCGGGGGCAGAGGAGGATTTGAATACACCCTTTCCCACGCTACCTGTTATTCATCTTTCTGATTATTCTGGTCCCGAAACAAACAATTCAACTGCCTGGAAAATAACCCAAGGGTAATCCTGTCATGCCTTCGTAACTAAACGCCTCACCTTCTGTCCATTTGTCGTTGCGTTCATGAGGGTATTCCGATAATAACATCTGTTCTTTTTACTGACATTATTGCGGTCTTCCTCACTTTTTCTTAATTTTTCTTTGTTACTTTTTATATATTTTATTCACTTAATCATATACTAATTCATTATCATCTCCTTCCATCCATCAGTTTCTCCCATCTTGGCCCCTATCGCTCCAGGCCAGCCTACTGACCATGGCTGTCTGCTGTTTTTATAGCATGGTGACAATACCAGTCATTTTCTTCATTTTCTTCGAGGTCTGTGTTGAGCGAGAGTGTGTTGCACAACATAGTGGTAGTGTTTTAGCTTTTCCATCATCACTCATCTTCTGCCTCCAACTGGGTTGTCTTAGTTATGATGTGTGATGGCTCATTATTTTGACATCAGCTCCATAACGCCACAGGACCACCCTCTGTGTTTTGGTCTTCTACAGCAGGAAACAACACTTTGTTAGCACACCACTCTTAATTGGTGCAGTCACCTAACCTTTCGAGGCCCTGTTCCTCCCCACCAAACACAGCAGGTAGCGAGCTCATGCACTAATTGTACTCCTATCTCGGGCCGCGGTGGAGGCGACAGCAGCTTCAGAAGCGATCACGTCACAGTGCCTTTTTTTTTTTTCTCTTCTGTGTTCTACTGTGTCAACGTGCTGACAGACCACCCACCACGGTCAAGATCTTCAGTTCCCAGGAGGCCGAGCATTTCAAATAGATGTGAGGAGTGGAGAGAAAGTGGAAGAGATGTCCCCCTGGAGGAAAGAAGTGATAAAAGGAAAGAGGGAGGGGCAGAAGTCTTTGAACGCCAGTGAAGTGCAGGGTGATAAGCACTCAAAGGGCCCTCAGCAGGCCTCTGGTTTTAAAATCCAGGCAATTCAGCAAGTTGATTTTCCTCATAATTCGATGACTGAAAGTCTTGCTTAAAAAGTTCTGTTATCTAGGAATTAATTATTTCCTATCTTGGAGACCTCAGTTTCATTGTTGAACTGTGTTAAAGTTTTAATCCTTAAGATTTTCTTGAACTCAAATCTCGTTTTTGATACTGTTTATGTCCGGCATTTTCTAACAATAGGCATTCAATGTATTTACATACTGTAATTACCGCTCTATATAGTTTTAATTGTTAGTGGCGGGGTTAGCCATTCCCAGGGGGGGACTTAAATTGCCTACCTACACACGAGGCACTCACAGGAAATGAATTGTGTATGTAAACCAGCTAATGCAAAATGAACATTTTCTATTGCTGCTAGTTATCATTAAAATCATTCAACTGGCACAGGGTGGCTTTTATTGTTAAGCAGTCACAGGAAATGCAGTGCATTGGTAACGCTGACCACTGATACGATAAATTCCCCCCCCTCACACATACACACAACCCCAAAGCCACTGTGTTCATCTCGAGCATAAGGATTAGCATCCGAGAGCCTCTGCATTTTACCCCAATTTTAAGGTCCATACAGCGCTCCGAATCAATATCAATTTCAATTTCCCTGTTTAGGAGCTTAGATATGAATTCCAGGATTCCCCTTTTGTTGCTTATGATTACAATGATGTGACTCGTGTTCCATTATTCCTGGAATAAGTTATATTATTAATGATTTGCGTGACCTTTGACTCCAGTTGTCTTCTCTAATGGCAGCTCTGTCACATCAGCGGAGGTCAGCTGTCACGTGAGTGGCGGACAGTGGCTTTCTAATGTGCACATTAACAGGTCACAGATTCAGGGACATGCTTCATTGCTTTGACTTTGCTGTTCATGTTCTGCCTATTTCCATTACACTCGACTCACTCTTGTTTTGTTTTTCATGGACTTATCTTGATTTTGATCTGGAGTTGTGTGGGCATAAAGAAGTTCCGATTTGGACAGAAACTAGATTAGTAAGGCCTTCACTAGACAAGCTTTGTCAGATATAAGCACACCGTCTGGGCAGTGTGAGACTGCTACATGCTTCTCTCCTGCCAGCTGGTATATTTTCTATATATAAAAGTTATGTGTATGTGGTCCAGAGCAGATGACACGGGATGGGAAACAAGTGCAGATGACACAAACATGCTATTTAACTTCACAATTTTTTCAATGCCATCATAGTCATCTACCAAACAATTTCTCTCCATTCATTCCACTACCCAGCAATCAAACTGGGAGCTGCACTAACCTTGTGTTGACAAAGCATGTGCAGGATGTGACAGCTAAAGCTACTCTTTGCTCTGTGATCGTATTCTCAAAGAAAATAAAGGCTTACATTACTGAGCTCCACTTAATGACCTTCAAGTGTAAAGAGCTGCTATCGTAGCACAAATGCACATTTAATTGAATAGAAGTGTACTGTATATACATTTGAATAAAGACCACCAGAGCCCTGTAACATACACGAAGAGCTCTTTAATCTCTGCACACCCACTACAATTTGTTCCTCATTTTGACAGGTTTGTTGTACTGCCAAATGACAGTGTAATGCCAGTTACACATACACACAACATCAGGGCTCTAATCTCCCCTGAAGGGGGCTGCCCTCCTAACAGGAAGAGGAGTGTCAGTGATAACCTGGGACACAGGAAGTGACTTCATTGGATGTGGCCTGTCTGTGAGGCTGAGAATTATAGTGGAATGCCACAGCGGCATTGATTTTTCTCTGACACTGTACATTGTAGAGGCCGAAAGTCTGGATTAGATGGGATTGGATGAATCTTAAGTGATCTGCCTGGGGAATAGCTACTGAGCTATAGTATGGTAGATAGGTCTGCTAGTGAAATGTGGCTCTGCGTGTATTTGTGTATCTGTGTTTATGTGGCCGTGTTTGTGTTTGTTCACTCTGGTGTTCATTTGCTCAGTTTGTGATTCTGTGATATGGTTGCCCAACTTTATTTAGACGGCAAGGCTTCTGCTCCCTCTTGACATCATCTGAGACAGAAAAGCTGCTTCTACGGCCTCTATTTCAGCTGTTGCTCTTTGACTCTTTCACATTTTCCCTTTTGGAGGTCTGCTCTCTATTTAGGTTTTGAAACTGGTTTATAGTGAGACAAGGTTAGCTGCAATTGTTTGAGAATTTTATCAAATGTATTTAAGTATTTTTTCTTTTTTCAGTAAAGTTTATCTTATCTTATCTTATCTTGACTTGCTGTCTGCTCTTTGGTGCTGGGCAGGTAGCATACAGTTTTTACTGCAAACGGCTGCCTGCTGTGACTGGAAATCAGGTTGATAAGCGCAGAAATAACAGGTTTTTGACAGTTGGCCTGTACATAACGTTAGGCTCCGGTGTTTGACAATATGTTTGCCTTGACTCTGTTATCTTGATTTTACACTGTATAAATCTTTCAGTTTCCAATCAAATGCTTCGACCTTTTTGTTCCCCTCCTTCCTTTTCTCAGCTTTGATCCTCACTGGAAATGATAGGCAAAAAATCTCATACTGGAGCCTCTTTTTTTTCTCCTTGTATTTAAATTTTCGTCTCTCTGCCTCACACTCTTTCTCTTCTCGCATTTTCTTCTCTGCTCTGATGACTTTTACTATTTATTTGTCATGTTTTTCTCCCTTTTCACCTCTTGGTATAAGTGTTACTCCTCAGTTCTTGTCGTCACTGTCTGCCTCTTCTCAATCAGTCAACTTTTCTCTCCTTATTTCTTTTTGCCCGAGGGATTGGAAGCGTTACATTCTTACCCCTGTAATGGTCCTAATCCTCTTAGCTTAGTAATGTAGCCAACATTAACCCCCACGTCTTCTGCCTAAAGCTCCATATAGGCAGGAATGTTTGCATTCTTAATAAGTGTCTGTTTTTGTGAATGACAGAGTTGGAGTTGCTTGCACAAAGTTAAAGTATCTAAACCCTTGGTTGAGCCAAAATTGTCGAACATGTTTCGCAAAAAGGTTGTTTCACTCTTTTTTCCCCTTTAATCTCAGCTTCTACTCATTGTTGAATTAGTTATGCTTGTCAAATGTGCCAATTCCCACCAGTTAATTTCATATCCTTCACTGGAAAGCCCTCAAATAGTCTATATTTGTCGGCATACATCAAAAATGCTGTTTAAGGGCCTCGAGTATGCAAATAATTTTAATTAGCTAAGCACACTTCAAAGTCTTTCTCTTATGAATATGCAACGTTGTATTGTATTTTTTCTTTTTTCTCACTTGACATCCATCTGTCTGCGTGTCTTTGATGCACGCCACATGTCTACCCTGCTGTTCAAAATGCCAACACCCACTCGCACACAAACCGTCACACAAACACATCCACATAAGGGTTTAATATATGGAACACATTTTAATTTAATACTTGCACCTCTTTTTCATAGCCCTATAGACCACAGCCTCTACCCAAGCCTCTTCAAACATGTTATAACCTCCATTCATAAACCCATTTAAAGCATTTAGCCTTTGTTCTATGGTAGGAATTGCAGGCCTCACCTAAAGCAGTCCTCTGCAGGCTGATGGTTTTGAAATTGTGGGATCTGAGCTTTAACAACCTTCAGTTGTTCAGTAGTTCTAGGAGTTTCAATTTAAATATGAGCTTTCATGGAAAGGTGTTGTTCATTGATTAAAGCGCATGAATTATGTTCTCTGTGCAGAGGATTATATCTTCCCTCCCCTGTCACCCAGCCACCTCACCATCCCAAACATTTTTTTTTTCATCACTCCTGGGCTAGACAGGTAGAAGGTTCCCCTAATGGAGCCCTGTTCGCTTGGCCGCGTGCCCTCACTTTCTTAATTTTAACCCTCCCAGAAATCCTTTTCTTTTTTATTCCTCTGTTTCTGTCATCCAGCACTGTGCCCACTTTTCACTTTTATCTTTTAGCCATTCTTACTTTTGAATACTGATCCTTATTTTACTACTAAATTCCATATGTAATCTTCACTTTTCTCTGAAACTCCTCTCTCTACCATGCTCTCTGCCCCATACAGGCCTCAGGAAGTGGGTGTGTAGTGTGTGGAGTTAGTTCAGGGTAGAGAGAGAGAGAGAGAGGTAGAGAGAGGAGGGGAATGGGAGGATACTGATCAAAATAATAAACAGCTGTGTGAAAGTGTGGGGCTAGTGGCCAGAGAGAACGAGAGCAACAGAGGAAGAAGAGAGAGGGATGTGGACACCAGCCTGGGTGTTTGTGTGACCCCCGAGGGAACAAAAAGCCAAAGAGGAAATGTAACTTTTTAAGAAGTTTCCTCGTCAGGATGAAAAATGGATCGAACTCTCCTCCTTCTCAAGCGCCAAAGAGATAATCGGCGAGAGCTTCGACTCTTAAGAGGCTGGCGAGTCAGACTCCCTGCTCAGGACTGAGACGCCGAGGTCTTGAGGCAGCTCCCTGCGAACACGTGGCTCCTGAAAAGGAAGAAGGCATTCTTTGATTAAGTGGCCCGGTCATGGCAGTGATTAGCAGGGTGTGATAGAGCGAGACCAGACCGGCGTTGGAGACCCGAGGGGCAGGCAGTAAAGCAGACACTGAGGTGACTCTGTCTCTTTGAGCCTGTTACCTTTACTAAGGGGAACGAGAGGGTAAACCATGTGCCCCTTTGTGCCGCCGTCTATCCCCTTGAAGAGTGTGGGGTTGTGGGACTGGCAGGGATAGAGTGCTTTTTATCAGAGTAATTGAGAACAAATGCCCCAGCCCTGCGCTGGGTTGGACTGCCGGACAGCGTGTAAACAGCTTCCTTCATGCCCAGATTGGAAGTAGAGGAAGCATAGCAAAGTTAAAGGAGAAAGCCAGACTTGTCCTCGGAGGTTTACATCAGCCTGCACGTCCCAAAAAGACACAAACCGTTATCTCCACTTCACAGACCTCCATCCAAGATTTGTTGGATTTCCCTCCCAGTTTCTGTGTCCCATTCCTGGTCAGAGGAACTCCACTGACAGCCTCCAGCCTGTTCTTTGTCAAACCTCCATTGGCACCAATCGTCCTGTTAATCCCAGTCCCAGCTCTGAAGCATGACTACTGGGTAGCTGTCACACCCCCCCCCCCCATTCGGCTTGGCTGCCTTTCCCAAGAGGATGCTACGAACATGTGGTGGGATTGGGCGAGCATACACACGGGCATGCACGCGCAAGTGCTGCCACGGGGTGTGTGAAGTGTGTAAATTGCCTGTTTTGGGACTGCGACCGGGATTTGACCCACTTGTGTTTGAATTTTTTACAAGTGCTGGGTTTCTTTATGGTTGGATTCAAGATTGTTCATACTTTGGATTTACTATTGATCTGAGCTCTGAAGGTATCCGATTTGACCGTAACCACGGGAGGACCTACCAACCTGTGCGGACTCCTTGCCGATCTTCCGCCTGTATGACGGTAGAGAAGATGTAGGCACTTGAGGGAGTGGGAGGAGTCAGTGCACACACTCCAATATGATTGGCTTGAATTTCAGCTTGCAGGAGCTGCTCAGAAAGCTTGAACAGGTATATATCTATTAATTCAAGGGTGCATTTTTGATGACTGCTTGGTCTCGGTCTCACAGTGGCTTTTGAATGCAGTCTTTTCAACACTATGAAGACAAACACAGTCACCATTCATTCTCCCCTTGTGTTTGTAGTCGTGGACCTAATTTGGTCCGCTTTATGAGGTCTGAGCAGTCATTATTGGACTCATTAAAATGGAATAATCGGTTCTGGCCTGCTTTGCTAGTTATTAGAGAGCGCTACCATGCAGAGAGAGAATTAGTATAGAATGAGAGCCATAGCCTTCAATTCAGCCTAATTTGTCAAAGTAAACCATTGCGGTAATTGTGTTATTAAAGGCTAAAGACAAACATGGCTTAGCCCAGTAAGGGTCATTGTTGTTTGGCAATGTGAAATACTTATTTTGGGTAAACTAATCATCAAAAGGACAGTGTGCTAATGTATATTTTTCTTCAGCCACAGCTTAACTGTGTGTTTAATGCTTTTTATCGTTCACAAAGCTCTCAGTAGAGGTTGTAACTTCAGTTTCCATGGGAGACTCTGTCACATCCTATCTGCACTCACACCAGCCCACAGCCAACAATTCTCTATCACTCATTACAGTGTGCATGATCTCCAGACCCCATTAACCTTTCTGCTGGCTTTCTACCTACGCACACATAGCTCTGTGTGCTTGTATGTGTGGTAGTTGTTTTTTCTTTTTTGTATGTTTGCACATCTGTTGTGCTCACAAATGTGTGTCACTTGCTTCCATAAATGGTGACATGTTTTCACTTTCTTCAGTATATTCACAGTTAGCCTAAAGCTAAAGGCTCACTTCTTTGTGTGAGCATGTAGGTGTATGGAAGTTACAGAGCAAAATTTGAGAACCTTTGCATAAAACATGGAATAGTGGCAAACAGAGGCATTTTTGTAGCTGGCATGGTGACTTGTGGCACATAAATGTTTTTTTCAGAGTTTTTTTTTTGTAGTGTTTGTTTGTGTGTTAAAGAACAAGAGAAAGAAAGTGAGCCGTCACCACACTTAAGCACCTCAGGATACACATTGACATACATAAACCACTGGCTCAAAGAAGTCTTTCAGTGGGTGAAATGAAATTTAAAGGGAGCTTTGTAAATGAATATATGTACCTCTGTATGCCCACACAGTCAGTGCCTTCTCTGTGTGTGTGTGTGTGCAGTCAGTGTTACTTTCAGTGGAAGTAAAAGTGCTAAAGACAAAGAAAAGGGAAGCACTTGGGTAATGATTTGAAACACTGCCAGCTGGCTCAGTGACTGAATGACTCTGTCTTTTACTCTTCGTCTGTCCTTCTGTCTTTCTTTGTCTGTCCGTCTATGCTAGCTCTCTCTTTTTTTCTGTCTCTATCCTTCTGCCTGTCTGTCTCTCTCTCACGTTCTCTCTTCTATGACCTTTAAGAGGCATTTGATTTGTGTCAAAAGGCCAATGGGTGATTATCCTTGCTGATCACAGTGGAGGGATTAGCTTCAGCCTTTGTGAAATGTCTATTAGCTTTCAGTAAATTGTAGCACTGTGCCACAGATGACTCAATTGACGTAATTGATAGTTGTTTTGTGTGTAGTCTGGTTCCCCTCTAGCTGGACTGTATTTTGCCCGCACTGTTTCCAGAGTAGCTGAGCTGTGGTTACATGTTCCACTAACTGTGCCATATGCATGTCTCCCATGCGTTGTCTTGCATCTTCTATCCCTTGCTGCTGTTCATGAGGATGTGTGCATATGTGTGATAATGGGGATTCCTTTATGGTATGTTCCCTTTATTGTATATTGTCCACTTACTGTATGTGTGTAGCTATTTTGCATGTGTGTGATTTGGCTGTATACTTTTTCCTGGCACACTGGGTAAACTATCCAGTATCCGAACATTTTTGGCTCGGAACACTTTCGCTTAATTTACAGTTTTGAGAAAGCTGAGAACACACTTTTGCTAACTGTTAATAACCTCTTTTTGTGATTGTTCATTTATTTTAATAACGCAGAGAATACAGTAAAAGAGCCGCAACATTAATTGTATTTTCCTAGATAAGGCAGTTTCACAGTAATTGTAAAATTAAACTTGGTTGATTGCATAATTTCCAATCTGTTATGCCCCAATGAGAAAGATACACAAGCAACAACTTCAGGCACTGAAGATGGGTCATTTCACACACAATGACCAAAATAAGTTTTTTATTACTTTACTGTTGTCGGCTATAGGTCTCATTACACTTGTCTTATCTACACTCATTTTGTTCCATTTGCAAATCTGTGCTGCAGGCAGTGTTACACTCATCCATATGGTGTTGGAGTCTTTTCTTTATCTGCAGTTCAGATGGGCTGAACTGAGGGGAGTCCCAATAGAGAGAAGAAAATGGAGCAGTTTTACACATCTAAAAATAAAACATTTGACAGGATCCTCTGCTTGCGTCAGTCCCCCTTGTGGTTCAACCCTCACACAAAAACACTCACACATACCCTTTGAGATGTGTTGTGTAATAGAGCTGCCTTGTTAAGGACACTCACACACACATACACATGGAAAAGTCGTGCTTCGTCACAGTATTGAATGTAGTGGCCCCTTGCAGCCACGCACACACATAAACACTGCATTTTGGAATAGCACTGCAATACATTAGTATATCATACTGTATCCCAGCGTAAAATTAGCAAAGCTTGCTTTAGTGTAGCCCCGGTACATTCTAATGTAGTCTTACTATGGAGGCAGACATTGCTTAGGGACTTGCTCCTGGGTGTGGTGGGCCTTCGAAGTCAGTGAAAGGGTAGAAGTTAAAATCTTTTTATTCAGACAGTCAAAAAGTACCCCGAGGACATTCCATGAAAATATAAACTTCTCTGCCTTCTGGAAATGTTGTGTGCAGTACGCTGTGAACTCCCTCAAGACCGGTCCTTGTGACCAAATCCAACGTTATTTTCGGTGCATGAATAATCAGCTGTGACAGCCTAGAAGACTGTGACGTCCAAATTTGGGTGATTTTGCTATGAACTTGCTTTACTGCTGTCCTTGACTGTACATTTGCTCAGAGACTTCCATTTTCCCTGAAGAAATGGTCACTTGTGACAATTCTTCTTGTGTATGTGTAGGACATCCAGGCTGAGATCGATGCCCACAATGACATCTACAAGAGTGTGGACGGGAACAAGTCGAAGATGGTCAAGGCTCTGGGCAGCTCAGAGGAAGCTGTGTTCCTCCAACACAGACTGGATGACATGAACCAACGCTGGAGTGACCTGAAGGCCAAATCAGCCAACATTCGGTCAGTAAAACTTTATCCAAAACTTACAAATAGAAATGTGTTTGTCCTTTCTCCAGTTATTTATGGTCATGCAGCTCAGATTGCAGTATTCTGCTCAAAAATAACATCTTGGCTGAAGGTCTCAATCATGGCAGTGGTTCAAGTGCCTCGGTTTACTATTTTATTTAACCAGAGATTCGCACATTGCAGAACAAAGGTTAATTCACACATATCAAATAAGAAAACAAAAGAACAAAACTGATAGCTCAAGAACTCAAGGTTGCAAACACTGAATCCCAAGAAGCCAAAACTATTGCTAAAAATAAGAGATTTTCTCTCCACTCTTCAACAATGCTTAAAGCTTAAATCAAGAGTTATGCTTCGTCCAAGGCCACTATACACTGTTAACTCATGAATTCGCTGTACTCTGTGCTTAACTCGTGATATTTCTCCCTTGCTGTTGCCTGGATCATTCTCTAATCTCAGCTCATTAAGGAAAAGCATATTCCTATTCATGATGGAACATCACTCACATGTCTTAGATTTATGGAAAACCACACAGGTACAGCATGTTGTGGAACACTCATGTTTCCTACCAGCTGCACGGATACAGTAGCTCCTATGTTCCACATGTCTGCCTTGGAGCACACTGATGAAATACAGCTCCAAAAGGACCTGAGAGCCACCACAGTGGCACATACACTTCTGAGGACAGAGACAGTCAGCTACAACCTTGGCATAAATAAATAAGATTGGCGATGGGTAGGGATGTCGAGCGTGAAGAAAGTGAAGGTGGAAGTGAAGTTGACAGGGCCAGATGGAGATGTTCAAAGACAAAGACAAAGAGGAGGAGGGAGAATGGAAAGAAGCAGCACAGGAACATAACAAAGCTACAGGGGCAGGGGGAAAGGTTAGAGAGGCCGAGGAGAAACCGGGGGACATTAAAAAAGGTGCAGGGAAAGAATGTGCGCCATAAAGAGTTAATTTTGAGTGGAAAATAATAAGTGGGAGTGAGTCAAGGTCAAACAGGCTGGACTTGTTCCACAGGAAGACAAGAGAGAGAGAAAATAGACAGCGAGAGATCAGTCTGTGTGTGTGTGGGGGGGCATTATGCCTTAATTGCAGTACATGTGTAATTATGGCTAACTCGGTGAGCGGCGATAGGAGGTCTCTGCACACAGTGTGAAAATACATAATGCCTAGAGGAGAGGAGAAAAACAAAAGTGCTTATTAACACATGTTGCATGCACACTACCACCCACACAATTAGCAACCAAATGTGTTCCCTTTTACGAATAACATCTACTCCAGAATGTCAGCAACCTCTCTCTCGAGGGGTCAGCGGTCAGCTTTTTACAGGGGTTTTGTAGTAATTAAGGCTTTAAAGTTGTGTTTTTATAAGCTTTAAACCTTTTATATAATCAGTTTCCTAAAAATAAAAGAATATATGTGGCTTTACTTCTGTGTAAATACAAATATCAGCCTTTGATAGGTGCTAATTATATGTTCATGTTACTGAAAACCTGCATGGACATGGTATTATAAAAAGGAAGAAGCAATGCTACAGTACAAATGTGTCTTTTGAACAGACTGTTTGATTTGTCAGTACAAGACTGTATTTTGTGTCAATATATGAGTATATGTGAGTTGAAAATGCATACAGTCGTTTAATGGAATGGTGTATGTTGGCAGAGCCCATCTGGAGGCGAGTGCTGAGCGCTGGTCTCGTCTGCTGGGCCTCCTGGAGGAGCTGTGGAGGTGGATCTGCATGAAGGATGAGGAGCTGGCCAAGCAGATGCCCATCGGAGGAGATGTCCCCACCCTGCTGCAACAGCAGAACCACTGCACGGTACGTTCTGTCGCCACAGGCAATGTTCCTGCCACGCTGTACAAGATTTATCATACCATGTCCCTCATTGTTTTCTTCAAGTTTTCAAAAAGTTGGGTTTTTCGAGTCTCCACAGAAAAGTATGTGTTTCTACTGTGTATGTTTAAGCATTTTGTAACCATACTATAAGCTCTATACGCAAGTACTAAGCATGTTATCTACAGTAAATGTATTGAAGACCCTACTTAAATGCGCTAATAAGGTGTTTTCACTTATTTTGCCTCATTTGACCTTGACTTTTGGGTGTGTACAGACTGTGCATGACAGACATCTCCCTGACCCTCTTAGTAGTTTTCTGCTCTTGCCAAGGTGGAGAAGTTAGCTCAGCCTAGCTCCACCCATCTTCAACCTGAGCAGAGGTCTCATAAGCCACAATACACTAAGAAACACCTGAGTGGGTGTGCAGCGCCTCTAAGGCAAAGGAAATTGGATGATAATGATAATCTAAGTAAGCATCATGTTGATAACATGACCACCACCTCTGCCACATATCACACATCCATTGTCATCCTTTGACTTGTCTTAGTAGGAAAAGCATTGGTGTTACTAATAACATTAACGATTGCTCTGTAAGCCATGTCAAGTGGGACAGCAAGCCAGCATGCACGATACCAGAACCCTGAAACAGAAGCAGGGAAGTAGAATTCAGCCATCATTCATTGTATTATTTACATACATTTATTGTCTTCACTCAGGTGGTTGCTATCTCTAGGACAAAGTACCTTACAATAGAAAACAATTGCTCTATCTACACTCACGACCGAAGCTGCTAACCCAGACAGCTGATGTATAGTATTTTAATGTGCTGTTACAAGTGTTCAATTTACATTCAGTTACTGTATTCAGTTTCTACACATCTGCTGAACAGTCAGGACTGAAACCACACAAAGATACTGTGATTGTAAAGCAGTAGCAGGAATCACCCAGACATTATTAAGCATCAGGCTGGTCAGCATGGTGACTACAGCAAGCTTAGCTAAACTACAGCTTGCAGCAGTCAAGTATAACCACGACATGATGTTTTATGTCTCTATGGCTAATAATCAGCAGTGTTGTTATGGTCACTCAGCAGTCTCCATGCTTGTATCAGCGCAGAGTTAAAGACCACTGTCAAAATCACTACTACATAATCAGTGCTGTTGTTTCATTCTTAAAATTGTTGTTATTTATCACCTATATACCACACTGTATCATTTAATCTAACAAGCGATCAATACGTTCATTGTGCCGACCCATTCACACCTTTGTCATCACTGTTATTTGTCATCCGACACTGTTTTATTTATTGTTTGTAATATTAACCACTGGTTATTGTGATTGCTGTGTAATTGCTTTCAGATAGATGACTCACCCTGTGGCTACAGTTTAGTTTGCTGGCCGCCACTACTGTTGATGTTGCTCTTGACATCATAATGTTTTTCTCGGCACCCCATTCACCAGACTGTTATTTTGTTCCCCAAAACGCCTTGAGAGTAAACACGTGTGGGAGCAGGATCAAAAACACACACACCCACACACACACACACACACACACACACACACACACACAACAGACAAACACGTTCATTACATATGTGTTAGGGGTGTATATGAGAGACCTACGTTTAGCAGAAGCACATTTGTATCTGTTTGTGCATACGGTATGCGCATGCGAAACTGCTTTAAGGATGTGTAAGGTTTAGGTTTAGAGTTTATGATTATGTAATTATATATTACATTACATTTTCTTATTACATTTTGGTAGATACGATACAATACAAAAAAAAAAGCTGAAATAAGATGTCTTAAATTCTAAGGAGGTGAATCAAATGCACCTCAATAGTAATGCATGGAAGGAAGAAAAGGAAAATAAAACTTTTGAGATAGGAAGATAAAAACCCCAAATATTTACACATTTACTAAAAATCTATAAACTATAGGAATTCTAAACCCCACCCTGAGCCCCCAAAAAGAAGTAAGGCTTCAATATAAAAACAATGTGCTTGGTGAATGCTTATTTCGAATTCAAAATATTGAGAAAGGCAGACAACTGAGACGGAGTGAGGTTGTTTGCTTTGGCTGACAATCAATTTCTCGGCCGCTGTAATGCCTGCTTAGTATAGTCTTTTAAAGATTTGATGAAGAATCATAATTTAAAAACAGAACAGATTACGTGATAGAGTAGTTTTCCCCCAAAATCATGGCTGAAAACTTAATAATGCCAGACCATATGAATATGCTGTATCCAGGGAGCAGAAACTGCAAATTGGGGCGATGATCTGGCCCTCATTATATCTAGTATGCATGTGAAGGAAAGAGATGTATGAGTTTTAAAAAATGTGTTAATGATTGGAAGTATAGGAAGAAAGAGAGATTCTGCCAAATTGTTTTGCCATTAGACGATGAACAACTGTCCAGGTTAATCAAAATTTGTCCTGTGAGGTGTGAGATGATGTTGAGGCGGAGTTTGTGTCTGACAGAGACCAGAGATGGGACTCAACCCAGCAGATCAGACAAGGCCCAATAGATAAGGAATGGGACTGAGAGCACACAATAACCACAGGAGAATACAATCTTCCTGCAGCTCCACATCCACCTTCCTTTTCTCATTACCGTCTTTCAGCTCTTCTATCTCGTTTTCTTCTCTGTGGTGTCTGTCCTGCTGTTGCTCTCCTTTCTTTACAGTCTTCCTTTTTTCTTTGCCTTCACACCGTATTTCTCACTCCATCCTCTCTCCGGTCGCCTGTTCATCTCCAGGTCTTCAGCTTTGAGATGCCGAAATAGGAAATAATGGAACAGGGGAGTTGAAGGCTCACTTTTCATTTTGACTACGTTATATTTTTCCCTTCACTTCCTTCTCCTCTGTATTCTTAATAGATTGGCCTGGAGGTCTTGCCGACCCTGAGAGGGATGAGTGGGCTGAGCAGCACAAAAAACCGGGGCTTTGAACACGTCATGCTCTATTACTTGCTTACACCAACACACACACACACACACACACACACACATGCAAGTCCCCTGCGCTCACGCATACGTACACACACTTCAGTCACTCAGTGATAACACACACACCAGCTGCTCTGTAACTGTGATGGGAGAAATGTGTATAGATACAGTATATGGAAATTGGTGTCTATGAGGTAGGGAGAAACCTGTCTTTTTTCCCTCTGTCTTTCTCGGAGACTTGGAGAGATAAAAGAGGAAGGCTAAGCCACTTACCCCAACAGAGCGCAACGGATATTGCTGTTATTAAAGAATCGGAGGGAAGAAAAATATGAGAGAGCAGTGGTGCGAACAGACAGAGAAGAAAGTTATGGACAAAAATCTGCCAACAGAGGCAAAATTAGATCACGAGAAAAGAGGAGGGAAGAGGTTTATGTGTGGAAGAAAGGCACTTAGTAGAGGTAGAAAATATGATGCACTCACCTGTGTGTTTTGTCTTAGATTCTGCCTGAAAGCAGCTGTTCATGTGGCAGCTCACCGGAGGGATTTAAAAAGTGTGAGAGACAGAGGGAGGGGCATGGTCCTGTCTTACTTGAGTGCCTTACTTCTTGCCCCCTCCTCTGTGTATTAATCTGTGTCTGTGTTTTTCCCTGCTAAAATGGCCATAATAGCATTTATTAATCGCATATTCAATTATCCAATAAAAGGCCTTCGTCAGCATCCAGCTGATTAAACCCATCAATCTGCTCTATTAAGTTAACAGCCTTTAGATCAAGGAGTGGGAGCAAGGGAGCAAGTGCATGTGGGCATTTTTAACCACTCTTATCTTTCAGCAACAGTTGGCTTTTTGTCCACATTGTCACGACAATCCAGTCTGGTCTTTTGAAATGCTCCTCCAACTGTTTCCGAATGAATAAACATGAAGACTAACATGTAAAGTGTGAGTCCCCTGAAATTTAAATTTCATTAATTTTGCAGTTAAATAAGTCTCAATATGCTTAAGCAGCATACAATTACCCTGTCTAAAGTGAGCAGGGGCTAATAATTCGCTACAGAACTCATCTTAATCATTGTGCCTGCATGATTGATTAGCACCATTTGCACCTGAACGGACCGGTCGTAAAGGAGAAAGAAATGGATTAAACTGCTGTGCTGGACTTTACCTTATCTCTTCGGAAAGGAAGGACATTTTTTATACTCACAATTGCCTCGCTTTGAGTAACTTTTAATTGTTTTTGTCTGCTTCCTTTGCATTTGTTGGCAGCAGTTTCATGATGTTGTTGGACTAGTGTCCTGGTAGTCTGTAGCCCTACTGGTCTTACTAAATGTTACAGCTTTATTCTCCACTATAGTGGAATATGTCTACACTACACTTCAGCAGTATAAAACAGTCAACATTAAAGCTGCTAAAATCAATGTTTTTGTATTGGCAATGCCTAAAATGACAACAAGGTGTCACTCACAATGATGAGGCCAAAGATAAATGTAATCCGACGGATGAGATGTACGGAGTGTTTTAGTGTCTTTCAGCGCGTTGTTTTGCTTTTACTGGCCGCAACTTTACTCTGTTGGCTCACTCTCACTGCTCTTATCAGTGTTGTTTCCAGCCGCAATCAAATCAACTTAAAAGGTAAATATATGTCAGTGTTATGTTTGCAGCTTGTTTCCATGGATCCAGAGTGACCAACAAGTAAAATAATTGCAGTGGCAGTAACACAACATTGTAAAATAAACATGTCCAATACATATTTGAAAGAAAATAATAAAATAAATATTGTGTAAGTGTGTAAGTAACTGTCACTGGAGAAATGTATGTGTGCGTTATTATTTAACCGTGCCTTACTATTTTATTAGCTGCAAAGCAGTCACAGGCTGATTTCTGACACATGCGGGTGTGTGGGTATTTTACTTATTTAAAAATGGCCAAGGCTGGAAGCAGTAGATTAGTGAAGCATGTCAGAGGGTATGATTTCAAACAACATCCATCTATCTGTAGCTTTTAGCTATTTCAAGATAACCATGGATGTTAAGGGCAAAGGAGCAATTACGTTTTAAGGCTGAGTCACTCATGAGCTGTGTAACTGTGTGCAGTTGCAAAACTTTATTTGGCTCAGACAATAGATGTGCGTACATTGCTTTCACTAAAAATACCTAAATATAGTTTAGCTTCTATTATTTATTTTTATTTGCTAGAGAAATATAAGTAGTCATCAGTTTCTTGACAATTTGCGGTTTCTTTGGTTGTGAATGAGCCTGTATTGTGAAGGCTCCTCGAGTCCCAGTCAGGTGCTTTTCTGATGTTGAGAGCTGGTATATTGTAGTGGTCCTTTCAGGAGGCTCATTTCTTTCCTGGAAGAAGATGAGGGGTCCGGTAATATTGCGGAGAGGCTGAGATAGCAGGGTTTTGAGAGTGGGAAGAGGGATGTTTGGCAGAGCTCTGAAAGTAGCTGTGTTGTGATGTTATCTTATCACCACCACAGCACAGGGCACGCAGCGATAAGAGTCTGCTGTGCTACTGCGGCCACACACCACACATACACAGACCTGGACACAAACACCCCCACACGGGCACAGCCAAGGTCACTCATAGCTACAAGATAGATGTCATAAGTATTGTGGGACCGACAAGAGTCCTTTCTTCCTTCGGTCTTCACTAATCACAGAAGCCCAGACCATATTCTAATGTGCCAGTGCTCAAAACTATTTAAAAGAAAAACAGCAAAGGGAAGACCTGCCCCTTTTTATCTTTGACACAGACCGCCATGTCTTATCATTCATAGGCCAGCTGGGATTTGCTAGAAAAAAAAAGCTTTATTCTTAACCTGAAAGCTGTACATGTGTTTGATATTTACTGCTCATGCTCCCTCTGAAAAGTGTGTCCCTGTGTGACACTCTGATAATGTGAACGTGTTGAGGTTTCACTAAAGAAAGACTTGTTTGAGTGTTGGGGAAAGGTCTTTGGTGTTGTCATCTGGCTGAACTGCAAGTGTGTGTACCCAATGGGTGGATGGCAGTAAGAGAGGTGTCTGTTTCTACTACTTGGCACTACTTGTATTTTGCCACTGTTACAACCTACTGTGGCTTTGTCTTTGTCTTTTGAGCCAGCTAACACTGAAGGACGATGTTTGGCAGAACACTACTGTCATACATTTCAACATCTATTGTAATAGACAAGTAATACAGTTACATTATGCAAGATACATGATATTAATATTGAGCTTCACTGTTCATTCCTGACTTTGGAATCAGCACTTGACAAAATAATCTCATCACAAAATCTATTTAGAAGCTGTTCTTGAGCGTTCAGTCAGATCACATGATCTTCATCCGCAGATGGAGTTTGCCCTGTTGTCATGGATTTGAAAGTGTTCAAATTTAAATTTTTTCTGAGTACGTTAAGGACCTAAAGGGCTTAAAAGTTTAAAACAGTTCTGAAGCAGTAAACTGTGTTCCACTGTTAAGCATTACATTAGATCAAACTCTAAATATGTGTAAAACCAAGAATGTAATCATCAGTAGATAAAGTTTGCTCACTTGTGATGGATAATTTGCATATCTTCATACAAATATAACAATGCAGTGTTACTACAGGAATAGCATACTGTGGAACAGACAGCCTGCTGGTTTGATGTTGTAAATATTACTTCCTTATAACTCTGGTTGTTATCAGGCGTCCCTGATTTATCCAACCAGGCATGTTTCCACCAGGATGTTATTTGTGCTCACACTGAAATGCTATCTGTGATTTGCAGGGTAGAATTTTTGTGACGGTATAAAACTGATATCAAAATATTTTACTTGCTATACTCTAAGCAACATGCAAAAAAAAATTGTGAATAAACAACCTCTTCACACTCAGTCAAATCCCTTCTAACACCTGACTTAAGCCACCAACAAATCTGTGAGTGCAAAACAAAAAGCGGATGAAAAAGCAAGAAGTTGGTTTCTACTGGTAGTTGTCCTCACAGCTTAGCTCCCCACCTTCCTTTTCTTATCTTTGCTTCCCATACACACCCCTTTTCCTCTTCCTCAATCACCTCTCATTTAGTTTCTATCTCTCAAGGTCCCCTCTCGGAGCTACCTGCCTATTATGTTTCCTCCTATGTGAGCTGGGAGGAAATCATTGGAACGGAGCAAACCATTTATTAGCAGGGGTGATTTAATTTGTGTTCAGCAGGATGCTCCATTTCAGCATGAGGGTACATTTGTTCGCAGGAGGCAGTGTGAAATTGTCATCGCAGTGGGCTAAACATAACTTTTACAGAAACGTACTCCCTGAAATGTGCTTTTTTTTTTTAAAACTAGAAGAAAAAAAAAAAGGAGTGTGGGCATCTCAAGGCCTGCACGCAAACTGTTACTTCCCATCCTCCTGCCCTGATTTACTTTCCCTCCTCTTATCTCTTCAGATGGTACTGTATATACGATCCCACTGAGGCCAACATGTTGTCATCTGCCACTCAGTCAATGTTGTGGGCACGAATAGAAAAACAGAATTTTTGGCATCTCATTTTCGCTGCACTCGTCTGTTTGATAAGTCTGATAGGTGTGAGACTTTATCAAGGCGAGTCGTCCCATCTAATCAACTTGGCCCACAGCATCTTAAACTACATCGCCTCCTCACAAAGCAATCACACACTCCGATAGGCAATGGAGTCCCCCAGGGTCACATTTATATTAAAACAAGAATAATTATACTGTTACATGCCATGCTCACTCCCTCTATCTGGTTTTATCGCCTGCTCTGTGCTGTGGCGATGCTGACTAGTTGACACGAGGTTAGGAAAAGTGTCCGTCAGATTGGCTTGTGAACTGTTAGTATCTGTTTTTCTGTACTGTAGGACCTGGAGTGTGTGTGGATGGCCATATGCTTGTGTGTGTCTGCTAATTTGTCTAACGCAGTGTGAGCTGCTGTGTAAGAAGATGAGCGGGATATGTGGTATTGCTTGCCGGCTCTGTAATGATAATTCCTGCGCCCAGCAACTCACTTTATTCTGTGGCTCACTCAGTTAATTTCACACCAACCTGAAGGAAATGCCCGGTTTGACCCCGTGCTCTCGCCTTCAATCGCTGCTCTGTTCTCAGAGCTCTCACTCCCGCTGACACTCCATAGCTGCTCTCTCGCTCTTACCTCTTGCTTTTCCTCTTAATAAAGGAAGACTGGGCAGAGATGGTATTTTGTAATGGAGCAATCGCCTAATTAGCCGTTGAAAGTTTTGTTTATCTCGTCCATAAACTGAACGTGAACATCTGCTCTTGTTCTTTGTTCGTCGTATATGCGCACGTGTCAGTGCAAGTTAATCGTAAGGGCCTCTTTCGTAATATAATGAAAGTCGGCGCTGAGTTAAGCAGAACTGGTTGATTAGTAGGTATTTCTGTGGGGGGAGCAGCAATCTGGATACAACACCTCGTTCACAATACACCGGGTTCATTTGGAGTTCACTGACGCAGACGTGATCAGGAGACAAGAGTCAAATATGTACATACCTGCAGAGGAAATTCATTAATTACCCCTTCTCAAATGTTCTGTTAAAATGAAACTGCTTACAGATGCACTCTCTCTCATTGAGATGGCTTGCTCTGGTTTAAAGCTATTGGGAAAACTTTACTGTGTTTTCTCACATGCATCTATTAGGATCCTCACAGAGTTAAATTGAAGTCTAATGACTGCTTTCTAAGAGAGCAGTTTCCGATGTCATGTATTACAGACTGAAGCCCCTTTAACCCACTGCTTTGCGTTTCTCCTGCAGGCGATACGGTCAGAACTGAAGGAACGTGAGCACTTGGTGGTCACTACTTTGGATCAAGCCCGGATGTTTCTCGCTGATCAGCCCATCGAGGGTCCCGGAGAGCCACGCAAGAACCTGCAACCAAAGACAGGTGCATTTATACTCTCCATAAGAGCTGTCCTTATATTTATGTCAGTGTCTGGAAAGGAAATAGCAGACTATTATCGTTCTGCATTGGAGAGCAGCTTCGCTTTCATCACATTGTGCTCTAACTTCATGTAAAAATGTTAAGACCTTATTTTGAAATAAGAAATGTTACTAAAATCGTTGCAGTACCACTTATAGTCCATATGAACTACTATTCATGTTTTTTCGGTTTTCTAATACAGCAATTTCCAGTCAAATAGGTGCTCATTTCTGATCTTGCAGTAGTACATTAAGTCTTTTAATATGGCAAGTGGGCTTGCTACTGTATGTGGTCTTGAAGAGGCTTTTTCAACTCATCCATCGCATCTGTAGGTCCATCACACCATGGCTGTGTCCAAAATCATGTTATTCACTACTCCCTAAAAGACCCTCAGGGGTTTACTCTATAGTGAACAAATAATAGAGTTTTTTTGAAACGTAGCAATCATCATTATTTTGCGCCACTGTAATTTCCGCATCTCTAAAAATGAATCTAATTGTATTGCGGGATTGTTATCAGAAAGTGCTTTTTTCATTCCACTGTGGGGAATTTTGAAGGCACTATAAATGGGAGGTGTGGATACATGTTAGACTTGGACACAAAAATAAAACGGCGGAGGATAAAAATAGTGTAAAATAGTTGAAATTGTGCCCTATACATTAAGAAGGGAGTGATTTTGGACACAGCCCTTGACATCAGAGAGATGAAATCACCTAATATCTTTCTTCATGTGAAGGATATCGGTCATTAAGTGGCACACCTTCAAGAATACACAGCAAACGTAAATACTAATAACAGACTGCTTTTTTAGTAGTATTTCTGGGGTACTTTTTTCCTTTGTTGGATAGGATACAGTAGAGACCTTACAGGAAATGAGCGGCGATGACATGCAACAGAGGCCCTTGGCTGTACTTCAACCGGGGGGACGTTACAATTACATGTTCAGTGTCTCACACCCCTAGGTCACCAGAATGCCTCCATAGACTCCTTTTTAACCAGCTTGGACTACCAGATCTGGAAGTATCTCCTTCCATACATTCTGCACAGTTTTGAGGTTAAGTGCCCTTGAATCACCATTTACTAAACTCTGAGCTTGAGATAATACCAATATCTAACAGAGCACTCAAGAATTTAATATGCACCAACTCATTCAGCATTCCCTCTCTGCCTCAGTTGGATGCGGAACGAAAAGTCTTGGTTAAGTCAGCACATTTCCCTTCAAACTAAAACCCTCCTGTGTAAATAATTAAACCAACCCAAGGGGCTGTGTAGGGGTGTGGCAAGACTTCAGAGCACATTCCGATAGGCTTGTTGTCTGTGATCTTTGATACGGATATCAAAGTGTCGCCTCATTGTATAAATAGATAAAAAGCCTATTTTAGATGAGAGACTGCTCTTGTTGTTTAATCAGAAGAGACGGGATTTCGCAGAGTGACACTGCGGTAAAGTCTTAACAACTTCAGTTGTCTTACATTCTCTCACTCAGTGATTTTGTTTTGTCCATGCTGCTTAGATGACTTCTGCTGTTTTGTTAGTAGCCCACATTCTTCATTACAAAAGACAGACACCATCCCATTGTGTGTATCTGCATGAGGCGCGACCTGCAGTACATTTGAAAGATGTCTGACTTATGCATGTGTATGCATGTGAGGGAGGGAGAGCGAGGGAAAAGAGAGAGATTGCAGAGGTGCAACAGGTGAAGATGGTAATCCAGTCACTACCCTGGAGACGAGACCTTAGAACTCATAAAAGCTGCTCATCTTACTTTGTAGTTAAAATGCGTATTTGGGGAGCAGTTTTCTCTTCTGCCCACTTTTTTCTTTCCTCTCCGTCTGCATCCTCACAATTATCCTATCCTCTCACATTTTCTGCCTTCCCCGCTCCTGTGTCTCTCACCCTTTTTTCTTTCATCATGTCTTAACTGCTTTCACTTCCACCCTCACTGTGATTAAGATGCTTTTTTCTTCTTCTCATTACCGTCTGCCTTCCTCATCTTGAGTTTTCTTGAAATCAAACAAAGGACACATAAATAATGGAAAGTAATATGCAGGAAGAGGAAAAATGCCCATGAACAGCTTAGTCAGTACCGTGAGCTAAACGATACAAAACAATATTTACAGTGTCAGAAATGTATGTAGATTATGTCAGAAAGACATAAGACAAAAATATTAAAAAAAAACAGGTTAAAGCTTTTTTTAATCATCATCTGTATGATTTTAAGGACTTTGTAATTTTAATAAAATGACAGGGTTTCATAAGTTAGGGTCCCAATATCTTATGAAAATCGATTACTTTCTAGTTGAATAAGAGAATCTGACATGAAATTATCTGGACAATTTATTTACCTCTTCTCTGAATTGTACCCTGTATATAAAAGTACATCATTTGAAAACTAATATCATAATATTAGGAAAATTGTATTAAAAATGCAACCGCAGGGGGGCACAAGCCAGTGTCTTCATGTGCCAGTCCCAAGTCTGGATAAATGCAGAGGGTTGTGTCAGGAAGGGCATCCGACGTAAAACACATGCCAAACTAAAAATGCGAATCATGACAATGACTTCCATACCGGATCGGTCGGGGCCCGGGTTAACAACGACCGCCACCGGTGCTGTTGACCTACAGGGTACCGGTGGAAATTGGATTACTGTTGGTCGAAGACGAAGAAGGAGAGGAGGAAGGTGTGTTCGTAGGCAGAGAGAGAAGAGGAACGCTAAGAATGTAGGACTGACAGTAGGGACTTTGAATGTTGGAACTATGACAGGGAAGGCTAGAGAGCTGATTGACATGATGCAGAGAAGGAAGGTGGACATACTGTGTGTCCAGGAGACCAGGTGGAAAGGTAGCAAGGCTAGAAGCTTAGGAGCAGGGTTCAAGTTGTTCTACCATGGGTCGGATAGGAAGAGAAACGGAGTAGGAGTTATCCTGAAAGAGGAGTTTGTGAGGAATGTTCTTGAGGTGAAAAGAGTGTCAGACAGGTTGATGAGCCTGAAGCTGGAAATTGAAGGGGTGATGTTCAATGTTGTGAGTGGTTATGCCCCACAGGTAGGATGTGAGTTAGAAGAGAAGGAGAAATTCTGGAGTGAGTTAGATGAAGTGATGCAGAGCATCCCCAGAGGTGAGAGAGTGGTGATTGGTGCAGATTTCAACGGGCATGTAGGTGAAGGGAACAGAGGTGATGAGAATGTGATGGGCAGGTTTGGTCTTCAGGACAGGAACGCAGAAGGACAGATGGTGGTAGACTTTGCAAAGAGGATGGAAATGGCTGTCGTGAACACTTTCTTCCAGAAGAGGCAGGAACATAGGGTGACCTATAAGAGCGGAGGGAGAAGCACTCAGGTGGACTACATCTTGTGTAGACGTTGTAATCTGAAAGAGACCAGTGACTGTAAAGTAGTGGTAGGGGAGAGTGTAGCCAGACAACACAGGATGCTAGTGTGTAAAATGACTCTGGTGGTGAGGAAGATGAAGAGGACAAAGGCAGAGCAGAGGACGAAGTGGTGGAAGTTGAAAAAGGAAGAATGTTGTTTAGTTTTCAGGGAGGAGCTGAGACAGACTCTGGGTGGTCAGGAAGTGCTCCCAGATGACTGGACCACTACAGCTAATGTGATCAGGGAGACAGGTAGGAGGGTACTCGGTGTGTCATCTGGAAAGAGGAAAGTGGACAAGGAGACTTGGTGGTGGAACCAGGAAGTTCAGGAGTGTATACAGAGAAAGAGGGTAGCAAAGAAGAAGTGGGACACTGAGAGGACTGAAGAGAGTAGACAGGAGTACAGGGAGATGCAGCGTAAGGTGAAGGTAGAGGTGGCAAAGGCCAAACAAAGAGCATATGAGGACTTGTATGCTAGGTTGGACACTAAAGAGGGAGAGGTGGATTTGTACAGGTTGGCCAGACAAAGAGATAGAGATGGGAAGGATGTGCAGCAGGTTAGGGTGATTAAAGATAAGGATGGAAATGTATTGACAGGTGCCAGGAGTGTGATGGGAAGATGGAAGGAGTACTTTGAAGAGTTGATGAATGAGGAAAATGAAAGGGAACGAAGAGTAGAAGAGGTGACTGGTGTGGAGCAGGAAGTGGCAAAGATTAGCAAGAGTGAAGTGAGGAGGACGTTGAAGAGGATGAAGAGTGGAAAGGCAGTTGGTCCTGATGACATACCTGTGGAGGTATGGAAGTGTCTAGGAGAGGTGGCAGTAGAGTTTCTGACTAGTTTGTTTAACAAGATCTTGGAGAGTGAGAGGATGCCCGAGGAATGGAGGAGAAGTGTACTGGTGCCAATTTTCAAGAACAAGGGAGATGTGCAGAGCTGTGGCAACTACAGAGGAATAAAGCTGATGAGCCATACAATGAAGTTGTGGGAAAGAGTAGTGGAAGCTAGGCTAAGGGCAGAGGTGAGCATTTGTGAGCAGCAATATGGTTTCATGCCTAGAAAGAGCACAACAGATGCAGTGTTTGCTTTGAGGATGCTGATGGAGAAGTACAGAGAAGGTCATAAGGAGTTGCATTGTGTCTTTGTAGATTTAGAGAAAGCGTATGACAGGGTGCCGAGAGAGGAGCTGTGGTATTGCATGAGGAAGTCTGGAGTGGCAGAGAAGTATGTTAGAATGGTGCAGGACATGTATGAGAGCTGTAAGACCGTGGTGAGGTGTGCTGTAGGTGTGACAGAGGAGTTCAAGGTGGAGGTGGGTCTGCATCAAGGATCGGCTCTGAGCCCCTTCTTGTTTGCTCTGGTGATGGACAGGCTGACGGATGAGGTTAGACAGGAATCTCCATGGACTATGATGTTTGCGGATGACATTGTGATTTGTAGTGAGAGCAGGGAGCAGGTGGAGGAGAATCTAGAGAGATGGAGGTCTGCTTTGGAAAACAGAGGAATGAAGCTTAGCCGCAGTAAGACAGAATACATGTGTGTCAATGAGAGGGACCCAGGTGGAACGGTGAGGTTACAGGGAGCAGAGGTGAAGAAGGTGCAGGACTTTAAGTACTTAGGGTCAACGGTTCAGAGCAACGGAGACTGTGGAAAAGAGGTGAAGAGGCGAGTGCAAGCAGGTTGGAACGGGTGGAGAAAAGTGTCAGGTGTGTTGTGTGATAAAAGAGTATCAGCAAGAATGAAAGGAAAGGTGTTCAAGACGGTGGTGAGACCAGCGATGTTGTACAGCTTAGAGACAGTGGCACTGAAGAAAAGACAAGAGGCAGAGCTGGAGGTGGCAGAGCTTAAGATGTTGAGGTTCTCTTTGGGAGTGACGAGGGCGGACAGGATCAGGAACGAGTACATCAGAGGGACAGCTCATGTTAGATGTTTCGGAGATAAAGCCAGAGAGGCCAGATTGAGGTGGTTTGGACACGTTCAGAGGAGAGACTGTGAATATATTGGTAGAAGGATGCTGAGGTTGGAGCTGCCAGGCAGGAGGTCTAGAGGAAGACCAAAGAGGAGATTTATGGATGTAGTGAGAGAGGACATGAAGTTAATTGGTGTGAGTGAAGAGGATGCAGAGGACAGGGTTAGATGGAGGCGCATGATTCGCTGTGGCGACCCCTGAAAGGGAACAGCCGAAAGGAAAAGAAGAAGGAAAATTGTATTAAAGGTTGTAGAAAATATCACCACAGATACCATGTAGTATGTTTATATTAAAGAGTAATAAAGTTCATGAAAACTGTCTTTGTCAACAAAGTAACTCACTTCTCTCGTAATCTTTCTTTTCTCTCTCTTCCTCCCTTCTTTTCCTCCAGACCTCACCCCGGAGGAGAAGGCCCGAGGATTGGCCCGGGCCATCCGCAAGCAGACGGGCGAGGTGAGGGAGCGGTGGGAGCGTCTGAAAGGACACATGGGTGGCTGGCAGAGTCAGGTGGAGCAAGCCTTGGAGCGCCTCCAGGAGCTGCAGAGCTCCATGGACCAGCTCGACCTCCGGCTGACTCAGGCAGAGGAGGCCAAAGCTACCTGGCAGCCTGTGGGGGATCTGCTGATCGACTCCCTGCAGGACCACATCGACAAGACCACGGTGAGTCAGACACACTGTAGTGATCAAGGCATCGAGTCAGAATCAATTTGAATAAATCTCATCTTTTCTTTAACTTGGAGGATCTTATATAAGATCACTGAAAGTGTATCTGTGGATTGTCTGTTTAACTTGTAAATCACGGATTTAACAGTAAAGTCTGTGCTGCCAATTGTGATTTCACTCAGTGGCCGAAACACATCCATGAAATAAGTGTGTGCAATAATTTGAGTGAGACTTGGCTGTGAATTCTCAGACAATTTCCACACTCCCCACTTCTTTTTATTTTCGGAACACAATGCTACTTGATTTGATCATGTACTCGTTCGAGGATCCTCTCTTGTTTGTGTGCAAATGCTACTCGTCAAATTTGAGGATGTCTTTTCCCAAGGAGAACTGGACGCGAAACAAGCAACACATTTAGTTAACAAGCAGCAAAGTGACGTCACTTCCTTATTAACAGTAAACAATACATGTAAAAAGTGGCAATGGACAAAGAGAGGACAGGGGAGAAACAATGGCATCAAAAATAGCCACACAATGGTTCGCAGGTTGCATGAGCAAAGCCAATGCCTTCACTGTTGCATTCATTTGGCTGTCTGTTACACCACCTCACATCTTAACGATTGCCTCCCTGTGCTATGGACAGTCTGGCCAAACATATCACTTAATATCCATGTCATGTAGGCATCCACTGAATAAAATTGGCCATTAATAGATTTCACTCCAATGCTGGAAACACTCCACTCTGGTATGTGACACACACAGTGTATAGGCATTACGTTTATACTGACAGCCACAGTAGACACTTTAAATACAAATTATAGCACAACAAAACTCAATTTAAAACTTGATTGATCTCCAGTTAGAGTTCATGAGGTCAATACAGTAAACAAGGAAAAGATAAACCGCAATTAAGATGAAATAGAGGATAACAGGCATTCTGTGCAACAGCAACTCAGTTATTGTTTGTGAAAGCACAAACTTCATGATTAAGTAATAAGTTAGCCCTAGTTTTTGATTACAATCTGGTCACAATATCAATTTTTCACCCTGCAACAACATAAAACTTTCTGTTCAGGCCTTCAGAGAGGAGGTCGCCCCATTACGTCAGGACGTAAGAATCGTCAATGAGCTTTCCGCAGAGCTGACGCCATTGGACATCCAGCTGTCCTCCACCGCCTCCAGACAACTGGACCAGCTCAAAATGAGATGGAAACTGCTACAGGTAGTTTAAATCCTCCTGGATCATCTGCAGATGTTACAGCAGACATGGTTTTCCACACATACTCTTTCTCTGCCACTTTTCTTCCCACAGCATTTTGTATAAATATATCAATACATGTTGATCCTCTTTCTTCCTGTTCCCTCATTCTCCTACTGCCTGCCTGTGTGTTTTTATCTCTTCTGTCTGTCTTCATCTCCCTCAGTTTCTCTCGCCGTGCTCATGCTGATTTCACTTTGCGTCAGCCGAACACACAGGGGACTGAGAGTTGTCCCTCTACCTGTGTACCTGTTTTATTTGAGCACAGCGCTGCGCTCACTGCAACACTTTGTCACTACACATCAATGGACACTATTCTCACGCGCTCTCTACGCACTTGAATGTCTTGGTCTGATCTGCTGAGGGACTCGCTGAGTGTTTCTCTGAGTGGAGCGTGCCTCAGCCCTAGAGGGAAAGTCGTGGAGAAGTCTCTTTACAAGTCATCAGAAGCAAAGAGAAGTGAAGTGAAGTGATGTTGGTTGTGAATTAGGAAGTGAAGTCCTCTACGTTAAGTTTTTTAGCACAAGAGCATACCAGTGTACAACTCAAATCGGCGAGCGTGTGAGTTGTGTCTGTTCTTTCAGACATGTTCTCTTTATCAAGCAAGGTTGAATGTCCTATTTTTTTTTTTTTTTTTTTAACCTATTTCCCCATCAGGCCTTTAGACTAAATAGACTATTTAAATATGATCTCTTTCGGTGATTCAGTGACAATTGATCTCATCTTTTATACATCTACATGTTTGCATCATGACAGAGTATAGACAGAGAGAGGTGCAGAGAAATGTGATGTCAAAGTATTTTTCTCCTTAATGACGGACTCTTTGAGCCTTTGAGATCCTTGACCAGGCTGGCTGGTGATGCCACAGTTGTATGAGGACTGAATACAGGTCAGACCGCCAAACTGTAATGGCATCAATTTGAAGGACACCAGGCAGCCACAGAAAGACTGTGATTTCAAAGACACTGTCATGTAAACTTACATTTTTGCACTTAGTTTTTAAGTTTTTCTTACATCCACGTGGCATCGTCGGAGTTGGGAATGTGGGCAGAAAAAATGCATGTGGCCAGAAAAAAATCAGGAATGTGTGATGGGAAAAAAAAGAAATCTTGGAACCCTTTTTAAGTGTGACACTGCTGCAGAGTGAAACTGGCTGGGCTAATTTGTAGCCTTGTGATATTTCCCCATACTGTACAGATACCCACTAATAGTCTTTCTGCCTGGAGAATGACCATAACTCAAATTCTGAGTCAGAGGAGGGCAGAGTTTCAGTGGACTGCACACTTTGTCTCTCTGTTGTTCCCTCTTTTTATTTCTTTCAGCCTGCAGGAAGGCGACAGCTTCACTAATAAGCAAGGTCTGACTGTGCAGTTTGATGATTTGGTTTTCATATGCAGACAGCTCCCATCTTCCTCTCGGTGGGACAGTGACCATAATAGCCATTAGTGGCCAGAAAGAAACTGAGCTATCGCCCTTTCTATGCCTATTTCCAGGATCCCTGTGTAGACAGCTGTGATTTGGCTGCCATAATGCTGGAAGTGTGTTTGTGTGAGTCTCAATATTACAGGCTGCCAATATTGTCCTGCTAGTCAGCCTGATGGAGCAAAGCAACGCCACAGCCACGTCGGGCACAGGTGCACTGCCTGAGAGGTCAATACATAGCTTTCACAGGGGCGCAGGAGAGAATGTGTGTGTTTGTGATTGATAACCCAAAGCTGTATGAAGCTTCACAGCTTTCACTGAGTACACTGTAAAGTTGAACAGTTGATGTGGCATTATTTTTAAGCAAGCTATCAATTAGTTTTTTAAATGCTGTTTTGTCGTAAGAAGGTAATAACGATATTACCTTATCTTTGCACATGATGGTTTTATGTCTTGCCTTGGTTTTGATCATATTCAGGATGTGATGTTTACATGCAACATGAGACACGACACGATTCTGGTATTGTTCAGGTTTCTGATCTGTGTGTCATGCCAATATGTTTTTGAGTCCTCCATATCTCGCTCTGTCGTTTCTGTACCGCTTGAGTTACCTCAGCAGCAGAGGATGAACCCAGTTGGATTTGTTGCTGCTGTATTTTCCACTGTGCTTCTCCATCTGATCACTAGTATTGAAAGACGGAAGCAACAATACAGTTGTTCCCCTTCCCCCCCTTGTTCCTCTTTTTGTTTAATTGACAGATCACTATCTAACTTGAGTTGACAAAACACCTGTGCTAGAGGTGAACCTTATGACAGTATTTAATGTGCGACAATATGCATTTGTCCACCAAGAGATTTTGCCATTTCATTTCTTCCATATAGCTTTATTTTAAATTTTTCTTGTTGAATTAGGTCATTGGGGTCAATGTTGCAAATCAGTGAGCACGGCTGTTTTATGGCAATATTAGATTTTTATTTCATATCTATAAAAGTTTCTAGTTTCCAGAAACTATACTACAGTATATCACAACATGTATGTGCAATAAAAGATATTTTGCATATAGCAGACACCAAACAGGAATCTGGATAAGGTGTTTACATGCCACAGTATCACAGTTTCTATCAGACAATTCCTGCTAGCATATTTGATTTGCTCAAATTGGGATCGGGGCAAATTCTCCTCAGTTAAATTATTTCAAACTGACTTTCAACTGTGCTGTATAATTTCTCTGCAATGCAATACATTGCTGCTGTACATAAATGACATAGCATTTATGTATATTAACTTTATACTCAGTCAAGATATGATACAGTATATATTTATACTTCCAAAAGAAAAACGTTTCTTGAGCTTGGGGTTTTACAGCAAATCCACCTCCAACTTAATTGCACTGAAATTGAATTCATTCCAACCATGACGCAAACTCCAGCCACTGTAAAGTTCTGTTTCGTTGAGTGCAGCTTTCAGGCCCACAGCTGACCGTCTTCTCTCCTGTCTGTGTGTCTGATCATCGTGCAGGTGGCAGTGGAGGACAGACTGAAGCTGCTTCAGGAAGCCCACCGAGACTTTGGCCCCTCTTCCCAACATTTCCTCTCCAGTGAGTTCTGAGCCAATTACCTCTCCTAGGAAATTAGAACATTTTGGGGGACTTGGTTCGTTTCCACTCAGTTAAACTGTTTCACAACCCCTAATTTCTTCACGTCCCATCTTCCGATCTTCAGCCATACGCTTCGCAGTCGTGCATGCTCCGTGGGTATGTGGGTGCACGCACATAATCACGCACGCACAGTTTGCAGACGAGGCACTTTACTCTTGAATAATGCAAGGCTTAATTACAACTCTCCACTGACTCACTCCTCTTTCACCCTCTTTAGAGTGGTCATTAGCAGAGAGAGAGAGGAACAGAGAGAGTTAGAGACAAAGCTAGAGAGAAAAGACAAATGCACGATTGTGAACATTAAACAAAGCAGCCGGTCTCTCCCTCCCTATGTCGCTCTCTCTCTTTCGTCATTTTCTGTAATCATACAGCCATTAGTGTTCTATCTGCTCCACTCTCTCTGTTGGCTGTCAGACACAGAGACAAAATGGACGGTGTGTGATTCAGAGCAGGTGGTGAGCTCAGCCGCTGTGCTGTGTCACCAATAGACATGAATTTACCAAATAAGCCCCGCTGAGAGCTCAGCAACTGCACCAGACAAAACAGCACTCTGTCTCTTCTTTCATCTTCCTGGCACTATGACACTATCTACTCCATCACACATTCGCTCTCATTACACTAGTAGCTTAATATTCCCTCAGGGATCAATAAAGTACTGCGTCCTTATCTTTCCCTCTCCATCTCGTATATCTCCCAATCTCGCTTAATCTCTTTCTCTTACTGTCTTTTCATCTCTCTATCTGAGCGTAGAGCTGTGTCAAGGAGGAGGGAAAGTGGGAGGGCGATAAATCAAGCAACATTTCTGCTCCGTATTGCTCTTGTGAGCTTCTCAAGTCTTATATTTGGCTGGTATTAACACTGTATCAGCTTGTACTTTTCCAAATTTTCCTTGGTCTGTCAGTATTTATTGTCGTCTTTCGTATCCTCAAAGATTAACATAAACCTGGGCACGTGGCACCTTTTCTCAACAGTATTTTTCTCTGTTTCTAAATTTCGTTTTGCTTCATGCCCTATTGTCTCGCTCCTCCCTCTTTCTACAGAGAAAACAGTACCCATTTACTTTTTTTCCCTCTCAGTTTCATGCACAGTAAGAGTCTTCCTTACATAGCTAGACTATGTTATTATGGAAGTTTTAGATGTGAGAAGTCAAGCTCCAAACACTAAATGGATTACTGTACTGCATGGTAAAATGTTTATTAAGATGGTGTTTTGATTTTGACTGCTTGACTCTGTCTCTCTGTCTGCAGCTTCTGTACAGCTCCCTTGGCAACGTGCAGTTTCTCAGAATAAGGTTCCATATTACATCAAGTAAGTGGCGAGAAATTGCATTGATAGTCATCTTTGTGTCAGTATAAATTGCATGCATTTGTTTGTGTGTGTGTGTGTGTGTTTGTATCAATGATTCTTGTACACTGGTAGCAATTCAAGGCAGAGCAGTCAGGATTTTGTCTGTAAAAATGCTGTTGCTTTAAAAAGCACTTCCTTTGGGTTTTTTTTGGTATGTATCCCCATCTCCTTTATTAATGGTCTCCAATTTGTTTTGCGTGTGACCCCTTAATAGAATGTACTGTCTATTTGTTGTCACAGTGTACATGTCTGTGAGTTGTGAGTGAATTTTGTGTAGCACAGTTGGGTTCTTTTTGTTTCATTGATTCATTTTGTGACCACTGTGGGGTCTTGATCTCCAGGTTGGAAAGCACTGTCCTAGAACTGAGATTCAGTCTACTCTAGACCTGTAGATTGTGCACGTTTTTAAAAATATCAGCAAACTGACTTCCTTCTTGAATATGCCTATTGAGTCATTTATGGGCCTCTAGGTCATGCAGGTTAATGCAATCAGACCAAGTCCAAATATACTGTCTAGTCAGACTGTCGTATGATCTTTAACTGGTATGTTTGGAAGGAAAATAGGTATGAAGATTTCACCTACCATATGCTCTTCAAAGTAGATCCAAATGTGGGCAGGATGGTACAAGATTTATGTTTTTGATTTTTGCCTTTTAACAATGTTCATAGTTGACTGTGAAGCAGCCCATTATCTCAAACATTTTTCTCCGCGGAATCTAATAATTAAGTCTTCTCAACCTTATAACATTAAAGTTCTGACCTCTAATGACCTCTCACATACATCACCCACGAATGATCACGTAGCTATTGTTCCATGTATATTCTGTGCACGTACATAATTTATTTCAGTCCCAGTTTCTTTCTGCCAAATTGCTCCTGTGTGTGTATATTAAAATTCAGGCTGTTTCACCTACCCATTTCTCACTCAGTCCAACATTAGCACCTCCTTTTGAATAGATAATACCTGACTGAATCCCAGGACGGCTCACCACACTGTTCGAATAGTGACTATAACAACTTTAGCTTGACTTTGCTTCCATTCTAATGTTGACCAAATCAGGCCAAAGAGGCAGAGAGAAGATCTGTGTTGGTAGCAAACAAGACAGCTTTTCTGCTGTTCAGGTAATGTCAGTTCTGCAAGTTTGACGGACCTCATTATCCATAAATCATGTAACCATATGTCAGTAAACTGCTGACTAACCAAACCCTGGAATTCACCCTCATTTGTGGATGGTTGTTAGAAAAATCTTTGGGTTGCAGTTTCAGCTATCATTTGTCAATTGCGCTTTCTTTGTTTCTCTCTCTTGTTTGTGTTGGGACACTGTTACAGCCTTACTTTGTGATTTAGGATGATAAAGTGGGTGTAATTCTTAGGGCTGCCCCCTTCAAACACCTTTTGCCATTGACCATAGAACAAGCCATAACAAAATCTTCAGCTGTGAAGATTTACAGGTGTAGTCTTGTCTCAGTGATAGGTTAAACTCTAAAAAGCTAAATAAAACATAAAACATAAAACCAGCGAGTTAAAACAGTTGATTCAGTTTGTTTAAGTTAGTTAGATAATTCGGGAGGAGGTCGAGATAAAACGTTTTCAGACAGACGATAAAGACACAGACAGAGATGGAGAAAAATAGGATTTAGACAAAGAGAGAGGGGGAGGGACACCTGTGTTGTGTTTGGACCTGCAGCTGGGCACTAGAGGAGGATCAGAGATGAAAGCCAGAGACAGGCACCAACTCGGAGGAGAGGCTTATAACTTTAGAGTCAACAACAGCCTGTGACCACAGATGTGCCCAGCCAATGAACCTGCATCCTCCCACTCACACAAACAAAACACATGTGCACAAGGACATTCGCTCAAAACAATACACACACACACACAGACATGGATTTGGACACACAAATAGAGATGCACTTCCTCACGCTGGCAAGGAAACGCTTACACACACCCAAAGATGCGTATGAACACCAACTGGAACCGAGCTCACTCTCGCTAACCAAACACACACACAGGCCCATTGTGAGCACGCACACCACATGTTCTGTCGATGCCTCTAGGTTGGTTGGACCAGGTTTTTATTCTCCGTGGCGCCTTTCACGTTCACCCTAAATTGAGGTTTCAGGAAGAGGAAGAAGTGAATCAATCATCCTTCAACTTTTACCTCAGTGTGTGACTTTTCTTTCATTTTAAACTGAAGATTGTCTGCTGTTCACTGCCCTCTCCGAGGCTCCCTCACACACAGATATACATGTAGGCTGGCGCACACTCATACATACCCACTTAATTTGCAGCTTGAAAACTGAACTCTAAATCCATCTCCAGGACTAATCACAGGTCGCTTTCAGTGCCATGACATCCTTGGGACACCCGCATCAGTCTTTGACACATTCATTTCCCTAAACTCCTCCTCGTCTCCGCTTCCATCTCGTCTCATACTCTTTTCTTTGAGCTGACAAAGGGTCCCTGATTAAAACTGCGCCCCTGTAGTGAGGAGTTCAAGCAACATATTTGGGGGAAAATCAAATAGCTTCACACAAGTGCTGTGCCTGCCGCCTCGTGCTGGCAACCTCACATGCTGTCCCATTTCACCCATTCTGGCACTTCTGGGGGCTTTTTGAGAGGAAATATAGCACGACTGCATCTCTACAAAGATTAGAGAAAGTCTCCTCTACATTCCAGGGCTTTTCTGGATGTACTGTCTGTCTGTATTTTTGTCAGGAAACATTTGGTGGGGTTGGTTGTCCCTAATAGAACAGACAGCCTTTATATACATGAGTAGACTTAATGCATCCCCTTCTCAGGGTGTCTTTGTTATGTAGGCGAAATTTTGTTTAACAAAGTTTTAAGAAGAATCTAAAGCTGTTCAAACTGTATTTCCAAATCAGTATACTGATAACTTTGGGAGGGAGGGGGTTAATGTTTTAAGAGCAAAAAAAGGAGGAGGAGAGGTGAAAGCCAGAGAAAGACAGGTGGTGAATTCACGCTCTTATCACCTGTCACAGACACTCCTTGATAAGTCTGCCAGGTTGCTGTCACCGAAATAAAGTTCCTGAAATCTTCCTCTTGCTTACTCAGGTATTTGACTAATTCTGTCTCTTTGGAGATCCAGATACGCAAGTAATCATTCATCTGCACACTCATGATTATTCATGGCGCTCTCTGTGTGTGACAGTGACAAACTCCCAGCAGCAAAGTGTTGTGCAAAAGTGTTGGCTGGTCTGCAGCCACCACTTTGATGGGATACATCCACCCCTGCCCCATGGTCCATGGAACGAGGAGTAGATGTATCCCAGAAGGATTTTAGTATTGACATTTTCTGATCTTTTACTGTCCTTTTGTTTGAAAGACAGGCATCTCAGGCTCACTAGTAGTTGGAAATTGGGGTTATGGTTAACTATGGAGAGAAGAAGAGAGAGCAGAGAAGAAGTGAGTAATTAGCAAAACCACTTTAACCTTCTGTGGGACTCTGTAGCAGCTGGAAATGGCAACGCTACACAGAAAACGTCAAAGGAAATAGCAATTATTTTTGATAAGCTTAATTGTTATCGTGGTGATCTGTTAGTCTGAGAGGGTCAGATTGTGCTCTTCAGAAGCCCGCTCGCTGAGACAGAAATCTCATAAAAACTTTTTTTTGAAGGTTTCCCCCTCACAGTGCACTAGTGACTACATACATTCCATCCTTCCCCCTCTTCTGCAGTATCCCCTTCCGTGACCCCATTTGTTTCCATTGGTATTTGCAGAAAACAAGAAGTAAATTTCCATAATTTCCTAAAAGTAGAAATGAGCGCTCATTGTCGGTTATCTTGTCAGTTACAGTATGGATACATTAGTAGTCTCATGTCTACGCCTCCAATTAATCATTATTTTCTTTTGATTAATTTTGTTCCTAAAATGTGAAAAAAAATGAGTAAAATGCTTCGGCGTTCTCATAGCCCAGAGCAGCTCTACACATGGTTTGTTTTGTTTGATCAGCAGTCCAAAACTGCAATTTTATCATTTTATCATGTAAAAGCAGGAAATCATTACATTTAAAAAGCTGGAAACATAGAATAGAAATATGACTTAAACCTAGAAGTAATCATCTAACTTGTTTTGGATTATTTTCTGTTGATCAAATAATTGTTTGTGCACGTGTCCCTCAACCAAATGTGTTGATGGTGGCTAAGAGAGCTGTCTAACAAGTCGGCCCAAAATCTCCCATAGGTGTTCAACTGGGTTGCGATCTGGTGACTGCGAAGGCCATAGCATATGATTCACATCATCTTCATACTCCTCAAACCATTCAGTGACCCCCCCGTGTCCTATGGATGGGGGCATTGGCATCTTGGAAGAGACCACTCCCATCAGGATAGAAATCTTTCATCATAGGATAAAGGTGATCACTCAGAACAGCTTTGTATTGATTTGCAGTGACCTTTCCCTCTGTGGGGATAAGTAGACCTAAACCATGCTAGCAAAATAAGAGAATAGCTGATGGGTTCCGAGATTGGGGGTCAAGCACTCAGGCTTTTACAGTTCTCTTGGTGTCAAACACACTTTTCGAGAATATGGTGGAGTATGACTCGTCTGACCACATCACTTTTTTCCATATCTCTGTAGACCAGTGCCTATGGGTTTTGCACCACTGAACTCTCAAATGTGCGTTTATCTTTGTAATGAGGGGTTTATGCACTGCAACCATATTATAATATCCCTCTCTATGTAATCGTCGACGGACTGTCCTTGCTGACTCAGTCTGATCACTTCCTGCACAGACGTTCTCAGTCACCTGAGGAAGAGCTGCTCTTCTGTTTATCCTTACATATCGCACTAATGCACGAGCATCACGGTCATCGAATGTGTGCTGTTGACCACAATTTCCAAACCTGTTTACTGAAGTCTTTCCCCTAGATCTAAATGCAGGTGACACTTTAGTCACTGTTCCTATTGAAACAGCCAGCCAGATAGCCAGTTGAGCCCTCTTTGTGACTGAAGCTCCTGCCCTCCGTGCCCCACCAATGAACCCTCTAGATCTTTTCAGAATCAGAATGAACTGGGCCTGCTTTCATACATGCCACAGAGCATTATTGGATGTTAACTGCTTGATTGTACCATGCAGTGCACCTGTGTGGAAGCATCTGCATATGTCATGTGTCTCCCATCCATCCACCCATCAGTGTACGTACATATATGATTCAAGCTTTCAGCTCTTGGTTTGTTTGTAAAAAGCTAGTATAAACACAAACCAAATTACAGGTGCGAAAGCAACCTTAGACTGGGAACACCTCAGGGTGTACTGCTGTATGTATCTCCCAGAAGCTTTCAAATATCTGTCAGAAAATCTCTGTTTTTGTCCTCTGCTCTTTAATATTCTCTGATGCCTCTCCTCTCGCCTATGAATGTTTCCCGCTGTGTTATCTAAACTGTAGAAGCTTTGTAGTAAATATGTCACCAGTTTGCTCTTTCTTTCCTCCTACAGGACAACAAAGAAAAAGATTGCTTAGGCATTACAAAGGGAATGTGTTGAAGGGAAAGCATTGAGGACAGTTGAACCTGACAACTCAGTTTTCCTCATTATGGCATTCATGAGCTGTGGATATAAGCACAAGCTTCCTAATCTTTTTGTTGACGGAAATGCTGCCTGCCTTTTGGTGTGTATGTCGGTGTACATAAATACGATACAGATATTTGTGTGTGTAGTGAGTTGATTGTGTGTCCCATCATTGTGCTAGCTCTATCTTCTCTCCGATGTCCCCTACTTCACTTCAGTGACAAAGATGTTTAATGACGATAACTGAGAATTGTGACCGTCCTCCTAGTTGTGTGTTTGGGTGCAGCAAATATCAGCAAATCTCCTGACTTGGATTCATTGAAACCCTTTGTCAATTCAGGAAAGGTCTTTGTACTCTGTCTAAATTAAACACGAGTCTGTCCTTTACACGGGGAGGTCCAGGCATTAGCGTTGCCTGTGCAGGTGTGAAAGGGGTCATCAGTCTGTACGGCCATTGAATAGCGATGAACATCTGTGTCGGAGGAGGGCTCCTGTCGTCCACTCCGCCACCTCAGTTATCTGTCAGCGTTCGACTTCACTTCCTGCTGCCTGTCAGCAGAGAGCGAGCCATCGCAGAAACCACAGGGGAGCCTCTGCATTCAAAAACAGACTTTTATTTCAAAAACCGTCTTCCAGAAATCTTCTCAACCATTCCACACAGATGCCTTCTTGGCACACGCACACACACGCACATGCACACGCAGCCACATCACGGCCAGCAGAGCTCAAATAGATGCACTGATTGGCAGCCGCAGCTTGAGAAAAGTCTTTGCTGTCCTGTGTGTGAAGGCAACCATGTTTGATCAGTTTTAGCACGGGTCTTATTTTATTTATTTTTGTAGTGTTGGTTTTTCAGTAGATCTGATTTGTTCATGTTGTTTTGTGTGTGTATGTGTGTATTTGTGAGGCTTCTGTCTGAAGCAGAAATGTGAACAGGGAGCTAAGACGTCTCCTTATATTTATGGCCCATGGTGTTTTGAAAGGCAGATCCTGTGCTTATGAGTGGGATTCACAGTATATGTCAATTTGTGTGTGTGTGCTTGCTGCGTGATTAATGATTTGTGAAGGATAGACTCTGTCTCCAATTTGTGCGTGATAACAAAAGCGTTGACAATAAAGCCATGGACAACGTTCACACGTGCCAAATTATGATTATGATAGTGGTGTTCCTTTACCTGGTTTTTGTGTGTGCTTGTGCTATTTTGTGTGTATGTTTCTGTACTTAGCTTGCGAAGTAGTTTTGTCTGTCATTGTGTTTAATTTCCTTTTGTAATAAGCCTTGGAAGTGTTTGTCAGTGGATCCTGTTCTGAATGTTTGTCAGTTTATGTGTTTTTTGTGTCAGTCTAATGGTCCTCCTCCGTTGTTGTGGTTTTCAGTCATCAGACACAGACAACCTGCTGGGACCATCCAAAGATGACAGAGCTCTACCAGTCACTAGGTAAGAAACACACACAATCACACAATGTCTTCAGGCCTTGAACAAGTAAGTTTAAAAAAAATCTTGGCCCAAAGATTTTTTGTAACGGCTCAGTTTATCCATTTACAAAAAAACATATTTTCTCAGTTAACTCTATTGATAAGAGGCCATGCAGATAGCGTTGGTTTTGTGTGGCCGTGTTTTAAGATATTGCAGATACTGTCTCAGAGTTGTGCCTCCTCCCCAAAACAATGGAGGTGAATTTCATTTGTGGTGCTCCAAGTATTAAGAAAACTCATGGAAAAAAAGTCAACAGCAACATTTCTGTCCAGAAACTCTGGATAATCCATAAAATTCACTGTGAACTGTTTTATAGCATTGCTTTGGTTAAAAGTTCCAGTGAAAACTATTCACGGTGTGGTCTGTGCATTATCTGTGAGTAATGGGGGTGCTAATTCTGAAAAGAGATGTTGCTGTTGATTTAAAAAAAAATTTTATCTATCAATGCTGTGAGCACCACTATCAAAATTGATTTGACTGCCATTGTATTGGGATGGAGGCAAACATTTTAGACACAGATATTTCAGAACCTGGCCAAATGAATTCAAAACACCCTACATGGCCAGATACCACTAGAGGTAAGTCATAAAAGATGTTTTTCTGTAATTTTGCTGAACCGACCCAGCCTGTTTTATGGCAGCGTACTGGTCTTTTAAAGGACTAAGGGCCCGTTTCACAAAAGCAAGTTGCGAGCTCCACGTACACGCAGCTCATGAATGCTGGCAGTGTCACGTTTCACAAATTGCAGGTGCATTTGCGACCACTACAGGGTTCTAGCATGCTCATGCACTGGTCGCACGTATGGCTTTTGTTTTGGTTCGTGAAACTCGTCAAAATGAACACGAGAGGAAATGATCTCATGTTGCAAATTGCACCTTGGAGGCGGTTTTCTGCTGAGGGATCAACAAAATCTGGTCAAACTATTTCTCTCTTGTCTAGGTAGTTTACTCTTTACATTTAACTTGATGGAAATTGCAGCCTGATCTTTTTCACTCTCTCTCGTACTCCCTGTTAATATCCATACACTCCATCCCTGTGGGGTGGTCAGTATGACCGTTCTTTAATGAGCAGGTGGATAAGTAATAAGCTGTGAAACTTTGGGAGCGTTTGCTGTAGGCCAGCAGCTCAACAAATAGCACCGGCCCCCACGAGACAGAACTCACTAACCTAATTACACAGTCCACATTAGCCACCCCTCCCCTCGGTCATCTCCGTAGACAATAACTAACAAAAAGTCGCCTTTCACAGAGGTCCTGCTTATGTTGCCCAGTAGGCAGATTTCTGTCGCACTTTGTTTTCTGATTTTCTGCCTCTTTTTGTCCATCTACCTCTCATCTCTCTGTCTCTATCCCTGCCTGTAGCGGACTTGAACAATGTGAGATTCTCAGCATACCGAACAGCCATGAAGATCCGCAGACTACAGAAAGCACTGTGCTGTAAGTAAGACGCACACACACTCATACACACCTTAATACCTAAAGTCGTGGTCTGCTTCTTTTGAAGTCTGGGTGCAACGAGGGGATGCAGTAATGATTTGAAGCTTTGCCAGACGCTGTGCCAGAATAGCGCAGGAGCCACAGGATATTTTGGCTTTAAAATGACACACACTGTGTCAGCGTGTGTGTGTGCATGTGCTTGATTTTGTCCATGCACAGTCACAGCTGGTGCTTGTGTTAAGCCTGTTGAGCACAGCCTTATTTGGTGTGCACAGGTGGGTTTTTTTCTAGGCTGTGCTTTTTTTAAAACATTTTTCAAGAGCAGCTGTTTTCTCGTTTATAATGGAAACTTTGATAAAGGTGGCTATTATCTCCAGTCTCAGGTCGCTATCAACCCCATCCACACACACACACACACACACACACACACACACACACACACACACACACACACACTCACATACACTGCAGGTGCATGCAGACTCCCCCTTTTGTGAGGTTTCAACCAGCATGGCAGCAGCTACTTGGGCTCAGCACAGTGTAATAGTAATGGTGACAAATGTTAACTGTTATACAGCTGTTGACATTATTATAGCAACACACACTGTGAGCCCACACTGCTCATTTACATCCTGCTGTTTTTACTGTAGGAAGATTGCTCTGTGTGCATGTGTGAAACAAATGCCTCATGTAGGTGTGCAGCTTAGGCCTGTGTACCTGAATAATCGTGGGTATCAAAGTGTGTTATTGTGTTTGTTGGTTGTTAATGAGTTTGAATGATTCAGGCGTTTTCGCTTGCTATCTCATATTGCCTCTCTCATCGCATGCGTGTGTTTGTGACGGGAATGCATTAGCCTGAGTGATTCCGACCTGGGGCACCGCAATTCAATTTCATCCATTAGATTAGAGCAGTCACAGCACAAAGCACGCACATACAAGCACACACACGCGCCAGCACACACAGCAGAAGGATCAGTAGTTATTAGTTATTAGCCTGGATTCATTTGGAATCTGTGCTTGGAGACCTGTGTGTGCCTGTATGAATATTTGTAAATGTGGGCGCGTGTGTGCCTGTGCGTGAGAGAATGGCCCGCAAACACACATGACAGGGATCCTATAAACTGGCTAATTGGGTTAAGTCTGTGCCAGGGGGCTGGAGAGAAGCGCAAATGAGCTTGCGTGGCATCCCACTAACGTGTCACAGTCTCTCAGCTTCATATCTGCGTGTGTAGTGAGAAAGCTAGAGAGAAGTAAAGTTTTGCTTTCAGACAGCATGGCTGTCCTGCTGTGCCCGCTCCACGTGGATACACCCCAGTAATTAGTGCTGTCTGGGGAACAGGGGGTAACATAAGGCAAGGAAGCCGCGGAGGGGTTGACAAGGAGCGAGCGACGGGGCAAATGAGCAGACTTACTGTAAGCGAGGAGAAGAGGTGAGAGGGATGAGGGCTGTAGGAGAGGGAGCAAAGTTTAAATGGTTTGTGGAAAAGTACTAGTGGGTCAGAGGGAGAAATGCATAGAGAACTACAGAGGGTTCATGCCTCATGAAAACTTTTGTCCATTGGTTCACGCTAAAAAGTTTTTGAACCTCCTGTATTTTAGTATTTGTTGGACAAAACTGAAGCAATATACTGTAATCAATCCCCTGAAAAATGAATGACACATAAGGGGTAGGTCTAGAGAAGTGTTTGTGATGTTTATTTTCGTGGTAATGATCCGTATCTACACTGTAATGGCCTTCATTTTGGTCATGCTAATTAACCACCTAAAGCAGACAACACACTGTCTATTTGTTTTTACCATCTAGCCATTTCTACATGTTTTGAAGAGAAATGGGGTTAACTGGTTGACCTTTTCAGTGGATGTTGCCTGAAGCGCTAATTAAGAGTCCCATCAGGATCCGAGCTTGCTCTTAGTTGGTCTGTAAATTCATGTAAAAACATGGTGTCCCAATTGCATGCTAGGCACTAATTCTACCCATGTTTTGATTAAGCAGAATATCCACTGCAAAAAAAAACAATCGTCTTAAAGGAAAAGTTCGACAATTTGGGAAATACGCTTATTTCCTTTCTTGCCCACACAAACAAATGTTAATTAGTGACCTTTAGAGGTGCTCAGAGGCAAATTGTTTTACCTTTGGACAGAGCCAGTCGAGCTGTTTCCCCCTGTTCCCAGTCTTTCTGCTAAGCTCAGTTAACTGGCTGCGAGGTCCAGTGTCATATTAAACAGACAGATATGATATAGTATTGATCTTCTCATCTAACTCTCAGCAAGAAAGTGAATAAGCGTATTTACTAAATTGAGTGTCAGTTTCTCGATATAGAAGACCGATAAAGGCAGACCAAGGAATTACAATATAATACTTCACCTGTATCCCAAACCCCTAGTCATGCTAATTCTCTACACTATGTACTAAGTACTAATCATGATAGTATAATGTTTTAGCAGTTAGTACATAGAAATATCAACATGTTGACAGGAACTGTAACTTTGGAAAGCCACTGCCAATTAAACTTCACAATGCTTTTCCTAAGATTTAATTAATTTCACACTTATTTTTTGGGTTCCAATATCTTTTGGAGCTGTTTGCACAGCACATGAGCAAGCGTGCATTGCATTGTGGGAGAATGGTGTGCATCAACAGCACACCCAAAAATCAACCATATTTAGTGTGCATGCTGTCTGCTTTGAGAATACTTTATTTTGACACTTTATTAGTGAACACACTCCATGCTCAAAACGTGCTTGTATCGAGTATGGAATTGGGACTCTGATTATTCCATACAATTTTCAATGCAAGTTGATTTTTTTAACAGGTTAAATAATCTCACCTGTGTTGTTAAATTTTCACCCTGTTTTCCAACTCTGTTACTTTCAAGATACATAAGTGATAGCTACAGTATAGAAGACGATAGAAGTATAATTGAGACATTGATATAAATACAATATTCCTTTTTTGCTTTGTCTTTGAAGATGTATCCAACAAATTAAATTAGAGGAAACTAGACTGCTCTCAGTCTGACTCTTGTACATTTTTTCCACATTTTTCTTTTTCTGTTCAGATTTCTCTCTCATATTAATATTTCACCACAATGATCCGACTGTTCTCTGTGTGTGCTCCCAGCAGACTCTCACAGTTAGTTGTTTTGAACTATTTTGGACAAAAGATCAGTCAAGTCTGCAGTTTTGAAGTGCCTCTATGAATAGTCTGTGCCATTTTCAGCTCCTCATCTCGTTCGGATTTGTTGGCACGTTTAGAAAAACCTGAGTCACTTCTGAAAGAACAAGTCTGAAAGGTTACTAATGGTTCGGACTTGCTCTTTTTTTCTTTGCGTCCCCGGTCACCGCTTATGTGAATTTTTTTTTTAAACCTTTTTCTTTGTTTGCTCACTGTTCTTGTTAACCTTTCGCCGCTCTCGTCACTTTTCATCACTTTCACCTCTTTCTCCCATTCCTCCTCGTTTCTGCCTCGTTGCTTCCCTCCCCTCACTCACCATCTAACTCCTCTCATCCTGCCCACTCTTCCCCTCCATCAACCCCCCCTCATCTGCAGTGGACCTGTTGGACCTCAGCGTAGCCCAGAACACCTTCGAGCAGCACAAGCTCACCAACAACAATCACCTGCTGTCTGTTCCCGACATCATCAACTGCCTGACGTCCATCTACGACGGCCTGGAACAGGAGCACAAAGACCTGGTCAACGTACCGCTCTGCGTTGACATGTGTCTCAACTGGCTGCTCAACGTTTATGACACGTACGTTTGCCATCTATTTGGCATTTAGGACAGAGGATTAGGAATTAGCCTCCTCTCTTTTCTGAATTTGTCACAGAAAAGAGTCGACCATGCTGCCGCGTGTAAAGTTTGTATCTTCATGCAGTTGCTTGTTTACATATTTAAACATGTGCCACAAAATTTCTTAAATCAGATTGGCTGAAAGTGGTAGAACAGATGCTTACTTATTACTCTGCTTTTGCATTTTCAAATCCATCTTCATTGATGACATCTGTGCGTAATGATTATGTTATACACATTTACATACTCCTTTTCTTTGACGCTACATATTCTGGTATTGTCAATATGCTATATGCACCAGCAAGTGCCTCAATTGGCATGCAAATGGCTGTTACACACTGTGCTTGTTTGTTGCACCGGTCTAAACAGCATGGGCATAGTGTTTAATCACGTGTGTTCACATGCTGTAAACCAACCTGCTTACTGGTCTAAACATTGTTTGTGGCTGCACAGAAAATGTATAAATAATCCACAATGAAAAGAAGTACAAGAGCACACATGCACACTTGAAGATTCTTCTCTTTCCGAGCACATAATGATTTTCTGCTACAGCTGTTTCATATAATTCCCATCTGAACTGAATTGAACACACATAAACATAGTGTTTATATACAAACATACACCCACAATAAATATAACCGTCTCATTGCCATTGTGTGTGTGTGTGTGTGTGTGTGTGTGTGTGTGTGTGTGTGTGTGTGTGTGTGTGTGTGTGTGTGTGTGTGTGTGTGTGTGTGTGCGTGCGTGCAGTGGTCGCAGTGGGAAGATCCGCGTCCTGTCCATGAAGATCGGTTTGCTCTCTCTCTCCAAGGGACACCTAGAGGAGAAATACAAATGTAAGTGCTAACAAGTCGGTAAGATATCTGCTGCTATGAACATGCATTTAAACACACCGCTGCCCAGCACACCCCCCAAATACTGGCCAGTGTGCGGCAAGTCCATCCCATGCTGCTCCAGCACGCCTGTAATCCCAGCAGTATTAATCAGAATGAGAGACAGAGAAAGAGAGAGAGGAGCTGGAGAACGGGTCGTCTAATTGGATGAGAGACCTCCTACGCGTTTCTCCTGTTCTTTATTAAATTTTCTATTCTGATTTATTTTTGAGGATTAGGGAGCGTGAACATAGGCTTGCTGCACTGGGAGGAGACTGTCATTTTGGCTTCCTGCTCTTTGTTTCCGCTGCTTTATCTCTCTCTGTCTATCTTCCTCCGCTGTCACTGCTCACACCATTGTTCATCACAGTGCCACTTAGTCTTCTGTCCTATCTTACTTACTCTTGCTTCCCTTCTTTTCCCCATCCTCCCTCCCCTCTTCCTCTTTCGCCTCCCTTTCTCTTGCCATGGCATCCCTGAGCCTATTCGTTCCACTGGCAGTTTCTATTAGGCTGAGAAGGGTATCAAGCACGCTTGATTGCATCCTTCCTCCTTTACTCTTTTAGTGTCTCATTGGCTGTCAGTCCCATGCATATAGCTACACCGTAACACACATACCTAACCAGGCATGCTGCCATTTGACACTCTTTCTGTGACAGTTGTGTATTTCAAATGTAATCTTGTGGCAGAAAGTAGTGAATTGGAGATGTGTGTGTTGATCAGTCAGATGACACAAGAGGTGTGTGTTGGAGTGGGGTCACCAACACACATCATTGTTGGTGTTTGCACGTACCACATGTGCACACACATACATAACATGAGCTGGCATCAGGCCCAGGCCACACGCAGAGATCAAAGTCAACTGCAAGCAAAGCAGAAACACCTGTCATGCCCTTCGTTTGTCCCTCTCCCTCCCCACTCTCTCCAGATTACCCTCTCTGCTCCGTTTGCTCAGCCTGTGCACGAGCTCTGGAGATGTTTCATACCTTCATCTAAAAATATAGCACTGTCAGTGTGTTAACTGGCCAAGCCTGTGTGTCACTGGGCAGGCATCCATATCCAGTACAGCTCTGTCGATCTCCGGGAGAATGTGGCGGAGAGCTGGCGGTAGGGAGAGAGAGATTAGAGGAGAAAGAGCCTGGCATTTAAGAAGTAAGACAGAACAGATTAAAATGCATCTTTTTCCTGATTTCCTCTGTGTCCTCCCTGCCACCTCTCACCTACACATACACACACTAACGCTTTCCCTCCCACTCCGTGCTATACCGTCACACTTCCTACCCGTACATCTATTTATACTTATATCTTTTATTTTAAATATCACCTACATGCTTTGACCCTTCTCTCCCTCCCTCTTTTTTTTT
>CM022481.1:15719500-15909920 GCA_011952105.1 Coreoperca whiteheadi | reverse complement strand
CCCCCTCCCTCCTTTTTTTTTTTTTTTCCTCTTTCCTCATCCACCTCCACCCCACCCTCCCCCGCTCAGACCTCTTCAGCCAGGTAGCGTCAGCAGGTGACACATGTGACCAGAGGCAGCTTGGTCTGCTGCTTCATGAAGCCATCCAGATCCCTAGGCAGCTGGGGGAGGTGGCCGCCTTCGGAGGCTCCAACATCGAACCCAGTGTCCGCAGCTGCTTCCAGAACGTAGGTTCACACACAAGCCCGCACAAGCATGTACTGTACATGTGCACTGAATGCATGCATAGAAGTACACAGCGTACTTATACACGCTGAACATGATGAGCTTCAAACCGATGGGATTTTATAGTTGGGCTGTTCCACTGGAATGTAACAAAGCTGGGATTGTCTCTGCAAACATTTCTGTATTGGCATCTAAATGTACCCATGGGTTTGTCTTGCTTGATGTACAAGAAAGGCACACAAAGGTTTTAGAGTTATCGAAGGTTGGTCAAAAGGGTCAGTATATTTAGAGTTGGTAACATTACTGATAATAGATTTTGGCAAGTAATAATTACTGTAAGGGATACGTTTCAATGCATCTTCCCAAAGCTAACTGTCATTAAGCACCTCAGTCTCCTCCATATTTTCCAGCTATCTAACACCTGCCTCTCTCAATTCTGCAAAATTGCTTCAATATTTAAGCTCTGCTGACCAACCATGAAGCCTTAAATGGCCTCCAGTATTCTGCTGGCTGTCCTCTAGTGTTTTACTGCAGCCAGCTAACCACTTTTCCCAGGGTTATCTCTGGACGTTACTGGCATTTAATGATGTCTTCATCCCCTGGGATCACTGTTTCATTTTTCTCACTCTTTTCCCCCTGGCTCATGCTTCGGCAGTCATAAATGGGAGACAAACATTAAAATTAGGAAGCTATAAATTTCACAGATTTCCTGCGCTGCGCCTCTCAAAATAGCAGAGTGAGGCAGTTTTAAACCTTATCTCTCTCTCTCTGTTTTCTTCTCAAAATAATGCAAAGGCAAACACCTTGCCTCCTTGCCTACAACTCACTCTCTTGATCACATATTAATACACACATGCACACGGAGAGGTGAGCATGCACAAGTACACGCACAAATAGCTCACAGACGTGACCATGAATGCTGTGCCAGCTGCAGTCCAGTTGCTCATTAATCATTCAACCATCTAACCAAGTTGGCAGGTAGAAACCAGGCTGACAAACACACAGACTCACTCTCTCACTCTCTCTCATTTACACAAACATACACAAGTAAAGCCCTGTGCCACCTGTGTGTCCGTCTGCCCTGCCAGTGACAGTGCAGTCACCCAGTCCATTTGGTTTAATGGGCCTGTGATGAACGAGTTGTGCCGCCATAAATATGGCCTCTTTCACCGTTCCTTTGTCATTTATCCATCCTTCCGTCGATCTAGTCATTCTTACAGCCATCTCCCCTCTGCATTAATTAATCTGTAAGTGCTATAAATCTGCCATTAGATGGCACGGAGGAGGGTAGGGAAGGCAATGATGAGACTATTGTATGAGAAAGGAGAGACAGAGAGGTACTCTGATTGCTCACAGGAAGGTCAAACGGAAGGGTGAAGGAATTAAAGATGATTTGAGACGTCACCAGGGTGAAAGTCTCATCGGCAGTGTTCTCACTTGTCAACCAGTAACTTAAAGAAGCCTTGTCATGGACTTTCACCCATCCGACAGAACCACACTTCATCAACATTTTACAGTTTTCAATATGGACATTTAATTCATTTAACATTAAACTTAATCAAAGATTGCTGTTGCCTGAAATACATTTACCCAGATTATCTTGAGGGCTGGGCATCATTTGAAGTTTTTTCATACTAGTGCCAATACAATACCTGAGTTTCAGAACTAAAAAAACACTCCTGTTTTTGAGACCTTAATTTGAACCTTTATATAATCTTAATATAAACATCTTATTCTATAACTGATCTAAAACCAATCAAAAGTTAAATGTTGTCTTAACATAGGCCGCTGTATGTGGCCTATCAGTCTGTAGGCACATTTTTAAATGAGAAGGTTTTATTAAGTTAAGAAGAGTAAAAATCCGAGTAAATGTTTGATGCCAGTTTTTGGTACTTGACCTTTTTTTTTTTATATCTGGTGCTATGAAGGCATTTAACATTTAACCCTATCACACACCAAAGCTTTCTGGCGACTGTTGCTTTTGAGAACAGACTGCAGATATTAATTTAAATTGTTACTCCCCGATTCCAGTTTTTTAGGTTGATTTTCAGTTTGTGTTCATTTTCAGAAACATTGCTAATAAAATTGAGACACTCTACAGTCTTGCACCCCATAAGCCTTGGGAAGGGATCAGGGGAACACACACACACACGCTATTCCTTTTGATTATTCTCTCCTCTTATTTCAAATGCATTCAGCCCTTTGCTGCATTTGCTGCCCTTTGTGTGTCAGAGATGATGGAAAGGTCGACTTTGATTTGTTTAGCAGTAACAACAGCCATGTCAGAGCTTCTCACCCTGTGTTGGCTTTTCCAATGGGCTCATTATAATCTGCAGTTGAACAAAGATTTTCCTGAAATATATTTAGTGAACTTTTGTTCGTGTCCTGTATTGTTTCTTCTTGTCGACAGGTGAGTTTTAAAAGAGACTGTTGGAAAGGGGACACTATTGTTTTTTGCTTGTTGTTCTTGGAGAAGCCTATAAATTGCTTCACATATACTTATTTAAAACACTACACCTAGCACTGTGCAAGTACAGGTTTCATAACAATTACACCTCCAAAATTTTAGAGCAGTAGTTAAGAGTAGGAGTTCGTGGGTGTTTTTCACAGCTACTTGCACGGAGCAATATGCCTGTTAGCTAACGGCAAAGCTATGGGCGTGTAGGACAAGGCCAGTGAGGGTGTTAAAATAAATCAATATTTATTGTTAGATATTTCGACCAATAAACATGAAAAAGGAGCTCGTAAAAGTTATTTAGTCTTGGTCCACAATTCAAGGCCATAATGCGCCTGAGGGAATCGTCCCTTTTTAATGTGTATGGCTGTCTTAAATTTGTCTACATCTTTATTAGGCTTTTGATAACAAGCAAAGAGTTACAGCCTGCTATTCATTTCTCCAAATGAAGTTGTGCATGTTTCTCAATCATGTTCAGTTTATCAGCCCTCTTTGTTGAACTTTTATAGAAACTGTAAACTTCATGCGCTTGCTAAACTTTTGATTTCAAGGCTCCTAACTCTTTGCACTGCCTCTGCCCAGGTGACCAATAAGGTGGAGCTGGAGCCCAGGCAGTTTGTTGATTGGATGCGTCTGGAGCCCCAGTCTATGGTTTGGCTTCCTGTCCTGCACAGAGTGGCTGCTGCAGAGACGGCGAAACATCAGGCCAAGTGTAACATCTGCAAGGAGTGTCCTATTGTTGGCTTCAGGTAAAACGCACACACGCACACACGCTCAAATCCAGCATTTAATTCATCAGTTGTGAAGCACACAGACAAAATAAAGAGACAAGTCTGCAACATGTATCAGGCCACACACACAAACACCGAACGTGGCTGCATTCTGTATTGTTCTCTCCTGGTTGAGCATAAAGGGCAGATCTGCTCTGGAGGGCAGGCATTTATCTAAATGTCAACAGCTGATACACCACTGACTAAATACCATCCGGAGGTTTGCAATGAAACATGCACACATACTCACAAACACAACAACACGCTCAGACACACAAACATACAGTGCATGGCCACATTCACAAAGTTCACAAAGAACCGATTGGCTGGCAAACAATCCAGACCAGCCTGTTGTTACTGTGCAGGACTGACAGTCACACTCACGCATATACTCAAACACCTTTGTTTCAGTTGGTTCCTGATCTTATCTTATCTCACACTTATACAGTAACAACAGGTAAACAAAGATGTGCATTGGTGTTTAACAGCTAGAGTCGATTTATCATAAAATTTAGTTTTTCACTGACAGTTTGGAAGGAAAAAGCATTTTCTGTTGCTGGAGATATGTGTAACACCATGCAAAGTGAAGCAGGGTGGCATGATTGTCCAGTTCGGATCCCTTACTTTGCCAGCAGAAAGAGAAATACAGTCAGACATTTGATGAAGCACATGTCTCCCAAGTTCTGTCATTGATCGATGAGAGGGAGCTATGGAGGGAGGGAAAGGCAGAGAGAAAGAGGAAGGAAAATGCATAGCAGGCATTTTGTAGATTTCAGTTTTTTTCATACATTCTAGCAGTAGTTTTTCAAACAAGCATGGGATCACCCAAAAACTCCCTGATCACGTCAGCAGATATGTTTACGTTTGATAAATGTCAACTCGGCCGCATCAAATTAGTGTGTTAGCTAACAAGCCACATTCAACATGCAACATTGCCTGAGCATTCAAGCAAACTTGATCTGAGCATGCGTTACATTTACATATTTACTTGCAATGTTGGACCTGCCAGTAATACTTTAAACTTCACAGCTTCTGCTACAAAATGCCAGTGAGACAAAAGACCTTCATGGTGTTTTTAATATGATAATTTATAGGAGTAATAATGTAACATTGGATGTTGACCTTTCTTTTTTACTGCAGGTTTATTTCATCTACTTATAGTGCCATGGTTTAGAGCAGGGCTCCCAAACCAGGGGTACTTGTACCCTAGCAGGTATAATTACATATATTGTCACAATAACCAGTAAGTTACTGCACCAGCTACTATGGGTTGATTGCGAAGAGCATACCTCCCACCAGCCTTAGTCAGTTATTACATCTTAGCACCACGTGTTACCGCTAAAAGTAAAAGGAAATGAGTTGTCATTCATTTCTTTTACGGTGCTTTATAAAAGCGCTTTTTAACAGATAAGAGGATGTCACCTACCAGACAGCACAGGTTCCATAATTAACCAAAGTTGTTAGTGGATAAACTCATTAAGGGCCATCTTAGCACCTCCCGCTGTGAAGGGAAATTAACTCACCCTCCTCATTGCAATATGCTGTGTGTCAGCACGTAATGGCGCATTGGACTTGGTGGTGTCTCGTGTGCTGTTGCATCCTTTGATATATGGCACTCTCTTGTAGCTCATCAGTCAGCGAACCTTGGGAGAGCTGGAGAGGAGAGAAAGATAAAAGACTTAAGCTATTATGTCTGACTTGCTCCTGTCTCAATTTAGTTTTTAAGTGGCCTTCTGGCTACAGCTGCTGTTGAGAACAACATCCGCGACAGTTCTTGTCACATTGTTGTGTTTTGGTGGAAATCCAACTGTCTGTCAGACTGTCAGCATATTGAGGAGGGTTTAAATGTGCGTGTGTGTGAACATGTGCATGTGGAGGATTGTGTGACAGTGGAAATAGGCAGCTCTCCAGGAGGCCCCAGCGTGGCCTGGAGATGAGTCTTGTTAGAGGAGTCATATGTGCTCACTCACACACACACACACACACACACACACACAAACACACACCCACACCCCAAAGACATGAAAGTGGCATCTACCCAATCTACTTCTCAACTCATCTTATCTCACTCTTCACCTCCCTCCCTCCCTCTCTCTCTCTCTCTCTCTCTCTCTCTCTCTCTCTCTCTCTCTCTCTCTCTCTAGGTATCGCAGTCTGAAGCATTTCAACTACGACGTGTGTCAGAGCTGCTTCTTTTCTGGGCGCACTGCCAAGGGCCACAAGCTCAACTACCCCATGGTGGAGTACTGCACACCGGTGAGGGACTAACACACACATACACACACACAGACAGACACCCAAGTAGTTCAGCAGATCATCTCATATGTCCTTTCCACGTGCTCGCACACTCTGCTCATCCATTTAATGAAAGCTCACACATTCACACTTACAGACTTTGGTTATTATTACAGCAAAACATTGATACTGATTTCTAAATTGAAATCTATTACTCAAACTGGACTTCCTGGACCATATTTGATTGTCTCACCAGCACCTGAACCAGCACTCCCCCAACAACATGTTTTTCAACGTATTTCTTTATGGACCTTTCTTTAGGCAGGGTTAAACACAAATGGGCCTTTCCAAACTGGTGAAAATGTTTTTGTGTGCTGGAGCATTACGATTTTCTTTAATTTAAACTAAAACTGACCAGAAGTACACAGTCCACAGACTTTTGGCCTCATAGAATAGTTGTTAATTGTTCATGAGTGATAACCATGTCAGACCTAAACCTGACTAGAAACAGCCCACCAAATCAAAGTTACACACCCAAATTTACCCTAACTTTAACCGTAACCAGTGCATGCTGACTCCAACCCTTACACCACTTCTTATCAAATCCTAGCCCTAATATTTCATGGTTTACCTTGTGGGGGCTTGTTTTTTGCCCACAGCTGGGAAGTGAGTCCCCACAACGTGCCTGTAAACTGATTTTTATCCCTCACTGTGATTAATACAAGTTGACATTACTCCTGCCTGGCCTCTGCGTCGTACTTCCCATGCAGTTGTATTCTCCAACTTATTCCACAATCAGCCCTCCTGACAGACCTCTAGCTTGATTTGAATTTACATGAACAAATGGTAAAATACTCATGGCTCTCTGAGGTAATTTTTTATCATTTCTGCCAGAGAGAGAAGAATATTAGAAAAGTGGGAGCTTGGCGAAATTGAATGTTGCTCTCTTTCTCAATTAGGATCGCACACTCGTTTCAATATTGCTTAACGTCAAACTTTGACTCGAGTGGAGATGTTTCTCATTTCTGTCTTTTAATTTGCTTTTTCAATTTTGCAAATGGGATAGATATTGACTTTGGAGGGGCAGCTGCAGGGAGTAGTGATCATTCTTCCCTGAGTCAAGATCCCCAGCAGCTGCCCGCCACGACTTTGAAAAAAACATGATCTTGTTTCACCTTTGCTGCAGCGACAAACACTTAACATGTTGGTTAAAGATGATTACACAGCTGTAGGGTACGTTAATCACTCAAGAGTTTACTGATCGTCAACTTTAACAGAAAGGAAGGTGTCACATCTTTAAATCAAAGTGGATTTTATTAGGATATTTAACAGCGATCTGCACACATCCCCATAAAATGCTAATTCTGCAACTAATAAAAAGCAAAGCAACTCTAAGTTACAGTTTAGGTTAGTCCAAATAATTTTCTAACTTAGTGAGATGTCTGATCCATTCTGTGGCCAGCTCAATTGATTAGACATCTTTTTTTTTTTTATTATTTGTGTACATCTACAGTGTATCTACAGTATTAGGGTCAGAATACAGTTTCAGGACACTATCACTCTTAGACCTGGTTGCCCATCAGTGCAGTAGAAATCTGGTGTGTTTGGCAGAAAAGAGAGGCTCATCACAGCAAACTGGAAGCTGCAAAATGTCCCTTGAAGGACTGAGAGCAAAAGACAGAATATTGTATGCACTGATTAAATGAATATTTGACCTTATCAGCCATAATGTTAAGCTCTGTCTGCCAGAAAGCAGTCCCAACTTATCACCATCACTACTTTGAAGAATGGCTGTGACAGCAGCATACTGTCTGCAGGCTTTTCAGCACAAACAACTGGAAGACGTGTGAGGATAACGGGAACAGTGAATGGAGCAAAGTACAAGCAAATTATCAAGGACCGCTTGCTTCGCTGTGCCAATCACCTTAGACCGGTGCAACTGTTTATGTTCTGCTCGAACAATGACCTTAAGCTTACGGTAAAGTGAGATCAATGCACAAATGGCTGTAGAACAAAAGTAAGAAAAACCTTGAAATGCTTGAAAAGCTGTGATATCACGTGAAACTTGCTGTTCATAAACACTGCATATCCAACTTAACAGAGCTATATTGAACTGCAAGATACTGTAGACTGGTAGCAAAGCACCCAAATCTAGCAGTTCCAAGCTGTTAGACGTATCCAAGACCCAAATCTGTAATTCCTGCCAGAGGGAAATCAAATGAAAACTCTTCTGAATCAACTTTATCCTGCAGTGCAACTCAACTGTATTCGACACCTTTGAAGTGCAAGTTTTTTTTATTGTTTGTCTTTGTTTTCTCTAAAAATGGCAGTATTATACATAATTATATTTACCTTCTCCCCATGCTCAAACTAAAGTGTGTTTCAGTTTTATACCTTTGGAAATATTAAGTCTATATTGAATAATGATGCTACAAAAAACAGATTTTGCAGAGAGTTAAAGATTGATAGTGGCTTTTGTGGGACTCAGTGTGGTTGTTTTAATAAGATTCGTTCTTTCATCTTTGTCATACTGTTTATTTTATGGCCACAATATTGCTTTTTTTTTATTAGGTTTTCATTCATATGGGAGTGGCATTTTCATAGTTCCAATGGGTTTTGTCAGTGATATTGAAGAAGCCAAATTTGGTGCTGTGCTGTATTGATTACTGTAATTTCAATGTTTCTACCTTTCGTAAGTGGAGATGCTGTTTGGGTCCGACTGTGACTGGTGCCTCTAGTGCCTTTTTGTTGTAACAATATTTCAGGGGGTGTTCTGGTAGCCTAGTAGTTATGACACACTCCCTATAACATCAACAAATCAATTCCAGCTGGGGATCTTTGTTGCATTTCATAACCCAATTTTTTCTCTCTCTCTCTCCCGTTGTTTTCTGTCTATATCCAATGGTCTGTTAAGCCACACAGGAAGTAATTTACACATACACACACGTATGACCTTGCACAAATTCTCCTCCAGCTTTAGTATAATTGTTCTGTAATTGCTGTTGGTTTGCTCAAGCTACCATCTTAAATTGCGTGGATTAGTCAATAAGCCAAGTAAACTAATAGTCTGCTCATTTACGCATACCTGTCAACTGTGGAAGTTGTGTATTTGTTTGTGTGTGTGTGGTGGTTGTCTGAATCCTCTGCAAAGGGATTTTCTCTCCCTCTGGTCAGACTGTTGTGGTAATTTGCTGTTTGCTTGCAAGGCACAAAACCGCTTCTGCAGGAGGAACACCTTTGCTAAGTATCTAATTAACGAAACACATTCTCTTCTACACAAACGCATATGCTGCTTATGTGTGTACAAGAGACCACGGAAATACATACACACACACACATAACACATACTTTATCTGTTTCTTTGTCTGTCTTTCTCTCTCTTGTAGACGACATCTGGTGAGGATATGCGTGATTTCACCAAAGTGCTGAAGAACAAATTCCGATCGAAGAAGTACTTTGCCAAACATCCTCGGCTAGGTTATCTACCAGTCCAGACAGTTCTAGAGGGCGACAACATGGAAACGTAAGTAACACTTGAGTGTCTTTATGAAATCGGTGCTCAAATCTGATTCACTGAGGTACTAACTGCAACATACAGATTTCGATTCTTTTTTGGTTTCGGACATCAAACCCAAAACAGAATCCACTTGGCTTATTTGTATGTCTATCATACATGACAAATGCTTTTCAGCTCTCTTAAAGTCACAGTAAAAACAAAGTTAGAGCATCTTTAGCTTAAGTAATTTAACATATTCATGAGTGAAATTGAATATTTTGTGGGGTTTAGTTACGAGAGGAATTTAAATCGATTCCTTCAAATTGGACTGGATCGCTTGAAAGTGAGCGTGGCTTTGCTAAAACAGTGCTATACAGAGCTCTAGTGAGTTATAAAGGACTGTTGGCCTCCACACAAATCAAGTTAGATTGATGGTGTTTGATCTTGAGGAAGAGGATGAGGGAGAAATTAATAAATTAGTGAATAATCACCCTCTTTTGGAAATGTTAACAAAGTGTTTGCCAGCACATCTCCTAATGCTCTTCTAGCTGCTACAAACCACAAGCTAATGGTCAAGTGTGGTTTTATATTGTGGGCAGGTTAGCTAATTGCCCCAAATCCCATTTGATTGGGTGAACTTATGTGGAGTGTGTTCAAGATGAGTCATCATATAAACGCTAACTTTTTACAGGGAGAGAGAAGAGAGGGATTTAGCTATAAAAAATACTGAACAATTAACACAAGGAGACAGAATTAGAACTTGGAAAATTGATTTTTTTATTCTACTGTGTCCTTAAAAGCTAGGCTGCTTGTGACAAAATGCTTAAACTGTGTTTTAAAGTGGTACTTCAGTGATTGAGAATTGCATGTCCATAACATTCGGGGACTTGGGAGAGACAGATTCAGATAAGACTGGCCAAAATCAATGCTGCAGAGATATCCTGACTCAAGCTCCAAAAACCTCGGATCCTACAATTCCCAAAATGCAACTTGATAGCACATTTTGTTAGAACCTACCGGCTGGGTAAATTCAGTTCTCGCAAACTCTCACACACACACACACTTGAGCGACCGTATGTGGGGAGTGTTAATTTCCCACTCAGTTTATGTGTTTATTTACCTGTCAGTTTACCAGGTGCCTTCGCTGCACTGTAGATCTTCTGTCTGCAGCACCTGCCCCAGTGACTACGTCTGATTTATGTCCCTGCTCCTGCCAGCCGTAAATCCCCCTGGAGAGCCGTTTAACTAGGCCCACATTATGCAGACGCCCCAGGCGGACTCCTCATCCTCTACACTGGAGTGTGTGTGTCTGAGTTGTAGCACTTTCGAATAGCGGCCCACTTGCCCCGTGTGCTGCGAGACTGTCACGTGTTTTTTGTGTTTTCTCTACATTTTATCCATCTGTTGTCTTTTTCTCCCCGCCTGTCAGTATTTTTGAGTTTTGTGGAATATGCCATCACTCAGGCCCTCTTAATGTTACATTCTGACATTTACTGCTCATGCTGTCTTACTTTTGAATAGTTATGCATCTTGTAAGCACCAAAATCTCTCAAAGATGTTTCATGCGGGCACTCACAGTGACTCACCTGTTCACTTGCGATAGATTTCCCCGACATCCAGTTGCGCACAGTCACCTCTCAGATGGATTGCACTCCCTCTTTCATCCCTCCCATCCTTGCCTGTCCTCCTCCTCCCCCTCGCCTCACTACATTCTCACATTCCCTTCCTTTTGGAAAAATGACTCTTGCAGCGTTGCCTGCCTGATAAATGCAAGGGTAAAGGAACTGTGGCGAAATGCAGAGATCTTTTCAAAATATGGCAACTTTAGGACTTTGGAGACATTAGGACTATTTCATGGTCATCATTTTCCCGTCTCCTTTACTGCATTAGATCTCTCCTGTGAGCTGTGGGCTGTTCACATGTTGCCACAGGCTTGAGTACACTATAAACAGCTTTATGTGCAGAAATAGGCCTGAATGGGCAATTTTTTGCTTTTGGACTGTCTGGATCAGTGTTAAGAAATGTTCAGCATACATTTTAGACCTACACCGTCACAGTTCAATGGTGTTTGCCATCTCCATGTCACTAAAATGAATACCGTGACCTAAATTGAAATGGATTTTTCTGTAGTTGGAACAAGGTCTAGGTCTAAGAGTAATTATACAGATTAGGTAAACATCAGAACATTTGATAAAATGTAGTATATGTAACATATTTATATTTGTGTCTAATACAAATGTGACAAATCAGTAAACTGAAAAAAATATATGTACTACTAATCTTGAATCATGCTTAAAGATTTAAAGTATTCCAGTTTCTCTTGCTGTGTACAATGTCAAACAATAAGAGATTTCATTCTTTAAAAATCCCCCTAAAACCTTTTTAATGCGTTGTCAGGCTCCGTTGGTCATCTTAACAAAGCAAAGTTCTAAGAAGTTTAAAGTTTAAGTTTAAAGTACTGTAGCAGCCGAAGAGAAAATTAGATTGTCTGCTGTATAATTGCCCTCCCTAATGCACTCGCTCGCTGTCTCTCTCCTTTCCACTCTTGTATCATTTCTCTTTTTTAATTCCACCCACTCTGTTTCTTTCCACCTTGAGAGAGCAAAACACCACCTACTCTCACCTCCCACTTGTATCTTTGCTTCATTTCACGGCAGATAGGATTTTGATTCGTCACAGCTATATTTGATAATGTGAAAGAACCATTCTAATGGTTTCCCACTCAGTGTTGGTTTATGTTTTTTACCCTACATAACCAGGTAGAGTAGATGAATGCTCTGCTGCATTAGGCTGTGCAGAGAGGTTAATAGGCTTGAACGTGGATTTGAAAATTAAGGGGGTTTTGTTGTTTTTTCCAGAATCCAGTCTCAACAAAATAGTTTGATTGTGAATAAAACTCTCCTAGGTGCATGTTGCATGATTTTTTACGCCCACTGATGATGGTAGTGGCGAGCACTGTCTAAAGCTGGATTCATGGTCCAGGCAGCCCAAGAACATTGATTTGTAGTAAATTACACTCCTCTTAGGTGTCACGTAGATGACATGTTGCATGATTCTTTGCCTCTGAATTGTCCACTTAAACTTCGAATCATACACAGTACACACATCTACAGAATTTATATGTGCCTGCGCAAAAGCATCCACAAAATACTTTTTTATGCGTTTACTTTAATATACTTTAATATATTTAGTATACACATTCTTTCTAGCCCTCCAGCTGTCTTTCTGACAGACCGGTAGAGCGCTCCAAGTCCCACGTTTGGTAGCTTTATTTGAGCTAGCTTCTTCTACGATAGCTTGTGACAGGGTGTTTTTTGCCGAACCAAGGTCCATTACCATGTGTTTACACAGGCTTGACATTCAGCCTACGGGCAAGACATTGACTTTTATTTTGTGAAGACTTTGTTGTAATAATGTCACCATCTTTATGCTGATGATGTGTTTGGGATTTTCTGCCTCATTGAGTTTGACTGACCCTGTGTGAGCACATGCAGATCGGTGCCAAATCAAAAGGCGAAGATGCAGAAGTATCTAATTTGTCTCATTTTGAAGAATAATCTTGCTTTCTAGTATTTTGAACATGCTCTCAAATTGAATGGAATAGGCCATACTCTCACTGTAAAGCAGCATTTTAGAAATTGAGGAAATGTTATTAATATATTCATAATAGATGAAATGATGATGACCACTGTATTTAGTTTTGGGTTCACTGTAGCCATGAATTATGATAGTAGATTTTTAGCACAATACCAGTGGTGAAGTGAAAACAGGGCTCTGCTCTGCACCATGTTATTGTACTTCAGCAGGCACAACAAGCCTTCCATCCGAACACACTCGTTACCACATTTGTCAGACCCCAAATACTCCCATGGTCCCTGCTGTCGTGATTTCTCCCCTTCCTCTCTTTCCTTTAGTTACCTTTCCTTCACTCAGTTTTTTCTCTTGCTTCATTTCCACTTCTCTCTCCCTCCCTCTCTGTTACAGTGACTTGTGTTTCTATCATCACTACAAACTACATCTTTTCAACTGCATCCATCTGAAAGTTAAAGTTATGCCATTGTATGTGGATCAGAAGCATTTTGCAGAAAAACATCACATTCTACATTCTACAAAGCTATCAATTTTTGGCAAAGATAATAACTGACATCACTCTCCCGAAAAACAAAATGAGCATACTGACTGTTTCCTTCTGGCAAAGATGTCAGTGAGGGTGTGTAAAATGCCGCCCCGGCGGCTCTGAATAATAGGCTCAGTCTGCCCTGTTGACCCCGATTTCCTTTTCTCTCGTCATCGTCTGAATCCCCTGCTACATTTCAAATTCTCCCCGCAGCTATGGAAGTGTGACTACACTGGCTGCCCTGCTGTGAGAAATATAACCACCAAGCGTCACGTCTCCCTCTGAATTTCTCTTTTTTTAATGTGGGAACAAAAGTGCGAGGCAGAAGAATGTCAACCTCAACTGTTATCTTACCAAGTTCTAGCCAGCCTCCTCCGTTTAAATAGAACACCTTTCTTTGTGCTTTTGAGATTAGAGGGTGTCCCATTTGTTTACAAATAACAATTTATGCTCTCCGTCTCAAAGAATATCTGTTGTTATTACGGACTAGAAACCAGAAAGACTTTATGACATCCAAGACACATGCCTCTAGCGTCCTGGTTTGTCACATTTTGTTTCCCAAAACCCAGCAAATAGTAGCTTCATTTGCTGGGTTCTTATACAGCAAATGTTTCTTTCAAACTAGAAAGTAGGTTCTATATATGGATTTGCTGGACTGCTTTTTTAGTAAATCCTGCTGGAAATAAATGAGAAAAGAGAATGAATTTGGGCCATATCATTCTGTATACAAGAGGATTTGTAAAACCAATTAAATGAAATATGTGTGACAGCGGCGAAGTCAAGTGACATAATCAACCCTTTTGTGTGCTAGCTTTCATACACACAACCTGGGTACATTACAGTGTGCTGACAGGTCCACTTGCCCATCTTGACCCTTTGAAAACTGCCTGTCAACCTAAAGTCTGTTTTGAAGCAGGCTTTAGATAATGTCGCAGGGGATAATCACAACCACATGTGGTGTATTGGTGACTGTTGAGTCCAGCCACTCAGCTACTGGACTGACTTTTCCTTCCACTTTGTCCTCCACCTGCTGCGTTTATACTTCTGACCCTGAAAAGTTTTGTGGTACCTTAACTCCCCCTCCTTCCTTCCCTCCTTCCCTCCGATTCTCTTACAGTCCCGTCACCCTCATCAGCATGTGTCCGGAGCAGTATGAGTGAGTATCTACGCCACCAGCAACAGCATCTCGTCTCCAGAGTGGAATGCCTTTTAACGACACCTCCTTTTACTGCCTTCTCTCCTCGCTCACCTCCCCCAAAGTTCTCACTCCAACTAAACCATGACTACACTGCATGTTGCCTGCCCGTCTGCCTGCATGATCCACTGGCTGAACATGCAACCGAAAAAAAACAAGCTGTCTCCTCACCGTCACCTTCTTCTGCTCTCTAAAGCATCCAACTAGCATTCAGTTGCTCATGCCAGCAGCGGCTGTCAAAAACCATCCAACCGCTCCGTAGATCATCCTGCTCTCCTATTTCTCTTTCTAGGATCATCAGATTTGTTTTCTCGGTGATGTTGTGAAGGGCCATTAGATTCTGTGTGTGTATGTGTGTGTGTGTGTGTGTGTGTGTGTGTGTGTGAACGAGTGTGCGTGTGCATGTGCCTGTGAATCTTTGTGTATTAATGAGGTTGTGTGAGCATGCTGAATCTCATTCATCTCCATTACCCCATTCATTTCCAGGCTGTCCCAGTCACCTCAGCTCTCTCATGATGACACCCACTCCAGGATAGAGCAGTATGCGAGCAGGTACGCCATTGCATTCTCCAATCATCATCTCAGGTGCCACAAAGAAAGCACACATTTGAAGAATTGCAAACTGCATTTAAATGTGGCACATTTAAAAAGCTTCATTATAGAATGAGAAATCCACTTTCAAAGGACATTACCAGTGTTTGTTCATGTTTTAGCTTATTTAATAAAAATCACATATGCTTTTTTTTTTACTTTTACATTTTTCCAAGGACCACTTGCCTTCAGTCTGTGCTTACAATGCATCACTATGCAACAATAATCTTTCTTTGAATGGACAATAATTCAGACATGACGTTGATTCTCAACCAAATCAAATCTTTCACTGATTTTAAGAGACAAATGAAAACCAGTTGCTGCCTGGAAGTGATGGAAAATCACATTAAAATGGAAAATACTATATTGTGCTTTGTAAAAGGCACCTCTTAAGATGGATATGTAGTGCAATGTTTATTAAGGAAGCATTTAAGGAATTGTTGAACTGTTGTAAAACCTTAGACTGTACAGTAAAGCTTCCAGGAAATCATATAAATCCTAAATATATTGCATGTCTTGGTTAGTTGCTCCTGTGTTTCTAGAAGAGGAGATGTTGCTTGTGGGAAACAGCATTTTGCTATTTATTCTTATTACACTGTGAAACAGGTCTCAAATTGACACTTCTAGATCAGAATCAAACAAAGCACGTTCTGCCAATATCCATCAAAGAATCCTGTTACTTATTTTGGGAATATGAACTTGCTCTATTGAGCTGGGACATCACAAAGACAGAAAGAAGGAAATAGCATGTTTACCACTAAATGCAAGGAGAGAAACAAAAGCATCTTGCCTTAATTTATGTTCTAAAAGTGTCATTTTGAAACCTGTGTCATCATGCAATTATAGACAACAGAGAGAAGCAAAAATGTTATTCTCCAGCTTCCCCTTAGACAGCACCAGAACAACTGATAAACACAATCAACAATATCTGGATTTCTGTCATGGAATCTTTATCGATGAATGCTACACAAAGGTTCAGCTTAACCTTTAACATTAAAAAATGTCAGCCTGTATTCTTTAATGTACAAAGGTACAAACAACATTTGTAAAATATGCTTTTCTGCATTGCATATCTGCTATTTATTTTGTGGTGTTCCGAACACATTAAATGTCAGATGACTGTCAAATTCTGCTCTGTGAGTGAACATGCAGCCACCCACCTCTTCGGATGGGGACATTATGGATTTGCTGCTGAGATCAGAGTAGTAACAGACCGGCCTGATAGCTGTTTTCAGCTGCCCGCTTCAAATGATCCTGCTGCGTACATCGACACACCCATGTACACAGCGTGTGAGCGGCAGTTGATCATTACCAAGCTAATGTTCTGCTGCACTGACATTGAAAACCTATCATGTTTGATTTAAAAATAAGTCTGGATATTAAGATCCCACACTTGCACAAATCCCATCTTGCCCCTTGAATGAATCTCTAATCAGTCCAAAGCTTATCTTCTCTAAAGTGGACATGGGTTACGTGTGTCAAAACAGAACCCAGCGTGTCCTTCCACACCGAGCTTTAATCATGAAGGGTCTTCTGATGCAGCGCTGCTCTGTCTAGCCCGTGTAGCCCTCCACTGGTCACACACCATTAACCTTCGCTCAGTGTTTCTGGCTGCATTGTTTTATCAGCAATGACACAGACATGAGCCTTGTGAATTACATTTTTAACTGAAATATATACAGTACACTGACATTGTAGATTATAGTATAGCTTTTAGATTTGCTTGGACAAATGCACACAATGATGCGATTTCACCAGTGGAATAATAACTTTAAATATCTCCCTCCATGCATATTCTGTCATTGTTCAATTTCATCATCTTATGTTCTTAATCTTCTGGACAACCCTGCTGCCTCTCACAAAGACCAGCACATTCAGGCTTCGATCTGGGGAACAGGCTTCATTAGCATAGCTGACCAGAAGAATTTAATGTTTTCCCCACCGACGCGCCTTCACACACAATCTCACATCTCTGCTGTACATCTCTCAAGTTGCATTTGGTCATAATTTAGGTCATTTGTCATTTAACCTGCTTGCAGAATTCACTACATTCTTTGAATTTTTAATTGGTGTGCTACTCTGGCGTTGAGAGCCTCGTTTGCTGACATCTGTGTCAAGATGTGCGTTTAAATGCTTCAGTTTTAACTTGTAATTTAAGTTTCAGTCACTGATGAGGGTTTCTTTCTCAGACTGGCCCAGATGGAGCGCTCCAACGGCTCTCTGCCCACAGACAGCAGCTCAGCCACAGGAAGCATGTAAGTCACCATTGGTCATTTCCAATAGCTTTACACGTTTCTACATTTTCCATCAACATGATTACACATTTCCATCAAAACATGGTTTCACAGATTTTCTTTTCCAGTTGCTCTTCATAATTCATACAAATAATGTGTTCGAACCAACAACAGACTTTGGTCCAAAAGTCAATAATCCATGTTCGTTGATATTTGACTTCATTAGAACTCTGAGACATGGTCCTGTTCACTGATTAGCTGTCAGGTAAACCCAGAAACTTGCCTTCCCTGCTTTTAGGGTATTTTAGGCTTTCCACATTCCCTGAAAGAGATCACGAGAGAGTGTGTGTGAGAATTGAGAATGGTTTTGAGAGAGCATAAGAAGTGTGGAGTGAGGGTGAAAAGACAATGGGATGTGGTTGAATACAGGCGGAAGGACAGGAGAAATGTAATGGATTGGGGTGCCAACACTGAGAAGTGAGAGTGATTGGTTTCAGGATCTCTGATAACGACCAGTTATCTTTGATCAGAGGAGAAGAGAACATGGCAAACTTGAAAAAGAAGAAATCACAAAAGGGAGGGGGGAGGGAGCTGATGAGAAGCACGAGCGCTGAAGTTTCTGACAGTGTGTGTGCGTGCTTGTGTCCGTGTGTGAGGACGTGTATGTCTTCTGCAAGCCATTCGAGTTGAAGGGCGTATTTGTCCCTTTTCCCAACTGAGATCCTAATCGGGGGAATGAGCTCTTGAGGTTCAAACGCCCTCTGAGCTCATGGACACACTAATACGTGTGTTCAAACAGAAAAACACACACACACACACACACACACACAGGCACGCACATGTCACTGTGTTCTTGTGTTCTTGTCTTTGGAGGGAAATTACTTTTCGTTCTGATCACCTGTTTTGATAAGACACTTGTAGATCTCAAAACTTCCCAGATCATCATCATAGATTTGGAAATTAGCAATGTTTATGTGTGTATGTGTGAAATGAATTTGTGCATGAGAATGTAACAGATACTGTACAGAGAGGGGGCAGAAGATTTTTTATTTTTTTTCATCTCAACAATTTCAAGTAGCACAAAGCCAAAAATCTACTTTCTTACCCAAGTGTGTTTTCAGAAGTGATGAAAAGTGTACACCTGGAAAGCAAAGAAATTCCCTGTATGGCAGACACGAAAAACAAGTTTCCAGCACAGTGTATTATAGCACAACAGTGAAAAGGCACATGGGATGACGGTTACAACCTTTGAGAATCTTGAGTGAAGATGAAGTGAAGCATCAAGCTTCATTCTGTTGTAGGTTGCATCCCCTGCTGATGTGCGCGCATCGTGTGGACCACTGCTCCCACACTTCACCTTCATCCGACCGTGCCGTGTAGAATAGCGGGTTTAGGAACACAAGGTGTTCGATTGAAGGCTCCCAAAAGCTCTCTCTGCTTTTCAACTGATCAATAGAAGGATAGAAGACAAAAAGTGCTGGTGAGGAGGAGAAGGTGGAAACCGAGATAGATTTATTTTCCTCTCAGAGCTTTCATAATGTGGGACAAACACATTATCCCCAGTCCTCCTCGCTCTTTTGTGCTTTGTACTCGGGATTATTTAAGAGAAGAAGCCAGCTCGGAAACAACACTGACACTCGTACACAGAAGTGTGTACAGCGTTAATGAGGTGAGGAAGATGATGGTTTGATGAAGGCTGATGGGTTTAACAGCAGAGGTGAAAAAACACCCACCAGGGCACATTTAGAACATAATCATAGTTCTTGTGCTTTTGCTCACTTTTACATCAGTGTCCTTTCTGAGATTTGCATTCGGCTTTGCTACAAAACAACAACAGCCATGATGTAACTGCGAAGATAAAAAGTGCACAATCCTCCAAGATAAAGGAAATTTAATGCCAACCACAAACAATACTAGAACTAGTGCATTTTTCCAGTACACATCTTTGACAACAATGGCTTTGTACTTATCAGCATGGAGCACAATATACAGTGGGGCAAAACAGTATTTAGTCAGCCACCAATTGTGCAAGTTCTCCCACTTAAAAAGATGAGAGAGGCCTGTAACTTTCATCATAGGTACACTCCAATACGAGAGACAGAATTGGGGGAAGAAAAAAAAATTATCCAGAAAATCACATTGTCTGATTTTTAAAGAATTTATTTGCAAATTATGGTGGAAAATAAGTATTTGGTCAATAACAAAAGTTCATCTCAATACTTTGTTATATACCCTTTGTTGGCAATGACAGAGGTCAAACGTTTTCTGTAAGTCTCCACAAGGTTTTTACACACTGTTGCTGGTAGCTTGGCCCATTCCTCCATGCAGATCTCCTCTAGAGCAGTGATGTTTTGGGGCTGTTCGCTGGGCAACACGGATTTTCAACTTCCTCCAAATATTTTCTATGGGGTTGAGATCTGGAGACTGGCTAGGCCACTCCAGGACCTTGAAATGCTTCTTATGAAGCCACTCCTTCGTTGCCCGGGCGGTGTGTTTGGGATCATTGTCATGCTGAAAGACCCAGCCATGTTTCATCTTCAATGCCCTTGCTGATGGAAGGAGGTTTTTACTCAAAATCTCACGATACATGGCCCCATTCATTCTTTCCTTTACATGGATCAGTCGTCCTGGTCCCTTTGCAGAAAAACAGCCCCAAAGCATGATGCTTCCACCCCTATGCTTCACAGTCGGTATGGTGTTCTTTGTATGCAACTCAGCATTCTTTCTCCTCCAAACACGACAAGTTGAGTTTTTACCCAAAACTTCTATTTTGGTTTCATCTGACCATAGGACATTCTTCCAATCCTCCTCTGGATCATCCAAATGCTCTCCAGCAAACTTCAGACTGGCCTGGACTTGTACTGGCTTAAGCAGGGGGACACGTCTGGCACTGCAGGATCTGAGTCCCTGGCGGCGCAGTGTGTTACTGATGGTAGCCTTTGTTACTTTGGTCCCAGCTCTCTGCAGGTCATTCACTAGGTCCCCCCGTGTGGTTCTGGGATTTTTGCTCACCGTTCTTGTGATCATTTTGAGCCCACGGGGTGAGATCTTGCGTGGAGCCCCAGATCGAGGGAGATTATCAGTGCTCTTGTATGTCTTCCATTTTCTAATAATTGCTGCCACAGTTGATTTCTTCACACCAAGCTGCTTCCCTATTGCAGAGTCAGTCTTCCCAACCTGGTGCAGGTCTAAATATTTTGTTTCTGGTGTCCTTTGACAGCTCTTTGGTCTTGGCCATAGTGGAGTTTGGAGTCTGACTGTTTGAGGTTGTGGACAGGTTGTCTTTTATACTGATAACGAGATTAAACAGTTGCCATTAATACAGGTAATGAGTGGAGGACAGAGGAGCCTCTTGTTGTTAAAAAAGAAAACTGTTAAAGAAGTTGTTACAGGTCTGTGAAAGCCAGAAATCTTGCTTTTTTGTAGGTGACCAAATACTTATTTTCCAGCATAATTGGCAAATAAATTCTAAATAAATAAATAAATACATTTAAAAATCAGACTGTGATTTTCTGGATTTGTTTTTCTCATTCTGTCTCTCATAGTTGAAGTGTACCTATGATGAAAGTTACAGGCCTCTATCATCTTTTTAAGGGGTAGAATTTGCACAATTGGTGGCTGACTGAATACTTTTTTTGCCCCACTGTAGCACCCGTGTGCGCACTATACTTTAACTTTCAATAAAAAAATCATTCTTTTTTTAATCTAATGTACATATTTTGTAATGTAAAGCTAAATGTGGTTATTATTCTAAATAATATTAATAACCAAGCTTGCAAGCGATTGCATTCTGAACAGTACCACTAATTATTATTAGGAAGGAAAAATTACTCCATCCAATTTGTCTGCTGTTGTAGATTATTATTGGTAGTTTTCTGGAGGATAATTACCTTATTTGAATGGATTCTCCACATATCGGCTCTTCATTTTCTTAATTTCCTAAAAATGCTTTTAGAATACAGTTAATGTGCATAGAAGATCTTTGCCGGGAAATTGTCTTTTCTTTTCTTTCTTTTATTTTGCCTACTGTGTCATAAATGTTATAACATTGACTTAAATGTTACTGTGCTACAAAATTTTTTATTGTAGTATGGGCTGTTTTTAAAAGGCCAGAATCAGCCAGTAGCCCTGTTTTTATACACCAATATGTCTATGAAGCCCTACTTTTAAGCTGAAAGTAACTTTGAAATCCTGTGTAAAAATAGCAGTGTGTTGTGCATTATAGATAGCACAAAAGTAAAACAGTCCACTCAGCCATATCTCTTCTCAAAAGAAGAAGCTGTACATTGTGTTGTCAGACTTCTCAGCTACGAATTAACTCTCCTTCCTCTTCCTTTTTAATGCCTTTGGTGTGGAGTGTTTGATTGTTCTTTCCTCTCTTTTTATTTAGTAAGATTTATCCTTTTTTTCCGCCTACAGCTGATTTCACCCAAGCCTCTTTGTCTATCACACCACTCCATCTGGTTGTTTGTGAGGACACACACACACACCCCCACAGAAATTATCCCCAAGCTTGACACGATAGAAAATGGTTGCCGTCTTGGCAGTGTTTGTGCTTATGAAAACATGCATAGTGTAACACGGATGACTGCGTTTGGCAATTACATGCATGTTTGGTTTTTGGCTTGTATTTTCTGATCGTTGAAAGCCCACAAACACTGATTTGGACTCGCTGCCAGCTGTGCAGTGATATCAATAATTAGTGTGTGTGTGTGTGTATGTGCATGTGGCTTCAGTGCTTGTGTAATTTTTTGTCCTGCATTGCTTTGATCTAAAAGGGAATCCTTAATTAGGAAGCTGGTGTTGCATGTTTTGTCCGACCTCCAGCCAAAACACAATGTTGTCATCGATGCCTCGGTACGTCACCGAGGAGCGAGACTCCCTCTTTTCGCCTGGCTTTTTTGTTTGGTTATCTCTCGCTTTCCAGTCTCTCCCCCAGTGCTGTCCCTTTTTCTTGTCTTTTGATATTTAGCCTTTTCTTGTCTCTCTCTCTCCAATTTTTCTAGCCCTTTTCTTTTTAAATCTCCTTTCATCATACCCTGTCCTCCCCTCTTTCGCTTCTCCTCCTTTCATCATTTTTAGTTGTAGTCTAATCATGTTTTACTTTTGGGCCCAGGCAACCTTCATATTGAACACTAAGCACAGAGGTAAACATTGAAATACTTTTGAAGCCCTGTATCACTGACAATACACCTCCAGTAAATGAAGTTACTGGACTTTACTCTGATCAGTCCCACAGAAGGCGAAGTTTTAACATCTCACCTGAGAGGAGGAATGAAAGACTTCTGCCCCTCTTTCATCCTCTCCATTCTTTTTCTCTCGTATTCCTGATATCCCTGTTTCTCTTTCTCCTGTTTCCCTCCGTCTTTATCTCTCACCGTTTCCCTCCGAGCTCAGTCTAGGCAGCTGATGCAATTCAGCCTGAGAGGAGCTGCATGCTTTGTGATATGTTAGCCAGGCATCAGGCCCGGAGACTATTGTTGTTGGGTAAGGACTGTAAAAGCCCCCTGAGCCGTGTCCTCGCTCGCCCTCACCAAGCACGGCACTCATATTCACAATGCATTGCAGCTAATAGCCTCTGCATTCATCGCCATTATTCACATTTAATTCTTCTCCCCCGCACTGCTGCTCTCTTCCTCTATCAACTCATGCTTTTCTGCGTTCCTTCCTCTTCAACCAGCACCACACTGCCTGGGCCTCCAGTCCTTTCACTGCACTTTATCCCAGTATTCCAGAGCAGGTGGTTTGTAAGCCAGCTCTACCCCTCTGTAGTCCCCATTTCCACACGTAATGATCCCCTTCCTGCTGTTCTCTGGGCTTCCCCTGCCAGCCATAATGTCCCGCTGCAGCTTCCTGTTGCCAGGGACCTTGGCTAATTGGTCACTCACTTTGTGCTGGACCCCTGTCCACATAACCCCAGCAGACAACACTGTCACCAATTTTTAAGTTTGTCTACAGGAACTAAGCCTTTCTTCATCATCCCTGTCTCCCTTGTCACAGCATACCTCAATTTCAAAAGACAAACCTGTGTGTGTGTGTGTGTGTGTGTGTGTGTGTGTGCGCGTGTGTGCGCGTGCTGGTATATTGCTGCATGTTGCAGCAGTGGCAATGTGAAATTCGACATCCTGTCTCTGCCAGCTTTCTCTATGTCATTTATCAGTTACTCAGCAGTTTCAGCATGGCTTCAGTTTCCATGTTAGAGTGAAATCAATGAATAACTACATCTATATGTGCATGCAAATGACGAAGGACTAGAAAAGTTAGATTGTGTAAAAAAAAAAAAAAACTGCATAAAGAACATTTGGAAGGAACTGTATAAAAGAAAAAATCGAGGAAAAGCTACTGGGGACAGGAGATTTAAAAAAAGCAGTGGAATAAACATTTCTTTAATTGAATGTGAAGAAAGGTTCAATACACATTGAGGTCCCTGTTAAGAAAGTTTAATTCATGTCTGTTTTATCATTAGTGGCTTTCTTTTAAGCAAAATATGTGTAAAGTTTGAACTTGACTCAAATCCCACTCTTAAAGAAAAGAACGCTCTAAACTTGTGCTTCAAATCACACAAGGAGCCTTTTAAGACCTTTTCTTCTTCAGCGTACAAAGAAGGCTACTGGCTTGGTAGATTGTTCCTTTTATGTGAAGAGGTGAAAGCCTTATCCTGTGTAGCTTTCATTAGCTATCTGCTTGCCCCCAGTACTTGGTCACGAAATAGTATAATTCATGTTATCTCTGAGTAAGATTTTTGTATCCTCTGTTTTTATGCATGTGGTTATAATGGCATTCTGAATATTTTCTGAATACTCATTAATTGTCTTCTATGGTGAAATTCAAGGGTGTCTGTAGTCAAACCTAAGATGTTTCAGTTTTCCAGCTTGCTCTCTATTGCGTATTTGATTAACTTACTCATTATAGCCAAGGATTATGCACTCGGTTGTGGTCTGGCCCTGATAAGAGTGTGTGTGAACCAAGTTTATAGCAAGTCACTGTGTATTTTAAAAGCTGCCAAGAGTGCCTGCCTGGATATATCACTGACTGAGGTGTGGCTTAAAGTACAGCACAGTTTTTAGCTCATAGAGGTCAATACAGTATTCTGTCACGCCACGTAAAGCTCCAAAAACCCAAATGAGTGCTGATTTCTGATTTTCATGTTTGGTCATTGCTATTGGTGATATAAAGGAAGTTGCACCTACCTAAACTAAATTACATGCCTTTTGCGTTCTTGAATGGCTTTTTAGGCATATTGAATAAGTAGATTAACGGATGTTTCTATTGTATTACAACTTGGATCCTATTTTTGTAGTTTTGGCCACCATTCTATTGGTAATAGTACCACAGTGTTCAATTAGTTAATTGCTATGATCTGGGAATGCAGCGATGTTGCCAGAAAGAAGTCCAACGGGGCTAGAAACACAAGACGTCAGGTGATCAGACGAGACTCCAGGCAACTTAATTGGGAAAGAAAATGAAGGCGGACAGTAAAATTGATGGACATTTCAGGTTCGCTCACTTTCGCTTTTACTTTCAAATTAGTTGTTTTGATAATCTGGCCAAATTGTTGGTTTGTTTACAACCTGTCTGTTTGCCTGCACACCTGTGCTTCTTTCCCTGTTGGACCCAGATCTCAGCAGTCTCTGTCTATAGTATATATTATTATAAGTAGTAGAAGACTATTTGTCCATAATAATATTTGTTTTCTTTTAGTCCATATTAACAGTCATTTTCTACCGCTTGTTCCCGTTAGGGGTCGCGGGTGACTGGAGCCTATCCCAGTGACTTTGGGCCTTAGGCGGGGTACACCCTGGACAGTGGCCAACTCGTCGCAGGGCTGACACATAGACAGACAACCATTCACACTCACATTCATCCACTAGGGACAATTTAGAGTCACCAATTAACCTAAACATGCATGTCTTTGGACGGTGGGAGGAAGCCGGAGAACCTGGAGAAAACCCACGGTAACACGGGGAGGACATGCAGAGATCGTGGGTTCGATCGTGGTCTGGTTCGAGATTCGAACCCACGATTGGGAGGCGAGGGCGCTAGCGCTCTGCCACCATTCACCCCTTTTATTCCACATATATTATTTTATGTAAAAGGTAATCGTTACATAACTGCAGCATATTAACGTCACAGAATGACAGCCTCAGCACTGCTGGATATTTGGACAGACTGAATCCATGAAAAAAACAAAGCCAAAATCAAGTCAGTACTGGATAGAAACACCCCATGTGGGGAGCCACCATGGCACTAAACTTTCTCAGTCTAACTCCATTTCAAGCTATCACACTGGCTCTGGAAATGACAGTCACTTTAGAAATAGAAAGGGCTTTTATATAACAGTCTGCCATCTTTTTGTGTGTGTGTGTGGTTGTCAGGTTTTAGTCTTCAAGGCTCAGGTTGTGTTTCAGAAGGAAGGTGACAGCCGGGCTTTGGCAACCCCTGCCACCCCCTTTCAGATCACTGAGATAGCACCTGAAGAGATGGACACGTACACATACAGAGCAGACACCAGCAGCCATTTCTCCTTCCTTCCCTCCACATCTTTCCATCTGTCTGCCGGGCTCCTTCTCTTCTCTGCTCCCTCCATCTCCTCACATCCCTCCCTTATTTCTGTTATCAGATAGTAGAGACTGACACATCTGTGTTCCATCAGGGACTGTGGGGCTTACAGCGTAGCAGACCCACAATAGCTGAAGATCTTATATATCATGGCAGCTACCACAGTCTTTGTTTAGATTAGGTGCTTGGAAGCTGTAGTTTTTATTTGTATTTACAGTAAGCTGGCAATTGTTACCACCTTAGGCTATTTGATGACTTCTGACAATGAAAGAAGACAATTAAACATTTTAGTGGCATCAGTTCAGCAACTTGGTCCGATGATATTGTGGCAGCCTTGCACTTCATTGGTGATCTCCAGGGTTGCATTTCATCAGCTCTGTTCAGATGTAGAAATCTACTCTGCCCTATAAAGACAAAAGGCAGCAGCCATATATTTGGTCAAAATGGATTTAAGACTGGAATTAGATTTTTTGACATTTGGTATTTATGCTGTATAAATGTATCATTTTCCTGAAAACAGCAAATAAAATTGTCACTAACAGACCGACAACTAAACATCTAATACTAAAGCAGAGTGAAAGCTAGCAGGAGAGATAGCCATGACTAAAACTAAACTGAAAGTAAATTTATTCACTGATTTTTCCTTAGCTGTAATCTGCAATTGAAAAATATACATTTTTGATGAAACAACATCTTTGTAATTCAATGTTTTATTCCACATAAGTAAACGAGCCAATAGCCTTACACCTAGCTAAACTCTTGCTAAAGGTAACTAGCTTAGCAATAGGTAAGTAACAGTAACTGCCATCTCAGCTTCTGACTCCACTGGAATTTATTATTTAGATTTATTTTAATTTATATTTATAGTTTATTTATATATTTGGTGTGGTAAAGCTACCTATAAATCACATGTTTAAATAAATTCTGTTAATTCATTATTGATTTCGGTTTACTGTTATTAGTTGTAGACAGACAGACTAGCAAAACAGAGACATTTCATCCCTATAATTTTGGACTGAAATAATCATTAATATGCATATTTTACTGAAAAAACAACTAGTTTCAATTGACAAGAATGGTGAGAGAACAGATTTTTGTAGATTTTTTTTCTCAGTTTCTGCATTTTTTTTACTGTAGGTCTTATATAGTTTCTGTGGCACTCATATAGGTTCCTAATCAGCCTAAACAGTTGTAAAATGAAAGCGCTACAAACATTAATTCAACTTTAAACAATTTTTTCTCAATTTCACTGTGTCTGTGTTGTATGCTAATTTCCAAGCATCCATTCCAAGTTATTTCCAAACTTAAGGATTTTCTATAAGTAGTTCCATAATTATTTTAGACTGCAATCAGTTGTACATCGTTCAAGTGCTGAAAAGAGTCCTCCCTTCCTAACTGAACAGAAGGTGAATTGAACTAACAGGGACAAGATGTTTGGGCTCCTCACTCATCACATGACTCCACACTCACTTCTACAGGGACGACGAGCATGCCCTGATCCTGCAGTACTGTCAGACGCTGGGAGGGGAGGGCTCCCCCTGCAGTCAGCCCCAGAGTCCTGCCCAGATCCTACAGGCCGTAGAGAGGGAGGAACGAGGCGAGCTGGAGCGGGTCATAGCTCGTCTGGAGGAGGAGCAGCGGTAAGGCATTACAAATGTCCGACACTTGAGGGGATTCCGAAAATATTGCTTATGTTTGGACAATCTTCTTAAGATGTGCAATCATCTTTTCTTTTCTTAGACGCTCCTGTGTTTACTCACAGCTTCTTGGCATCATTCGAGTACATGTTTTAATTGTCACACTCCAGTGCACAATGCATAAATATATACATAAACTTCCTGTACCCCCAAGTCTGTCTCACACGCCAAGTCCTTCCCCGGTTTGATTAGTAAATGGAGGTGGCTTAGAGACAGAGTCACTGTACGATCTATTGTTGTAGAGGTGCTTTTGCACAGCCAGTTGCTCGACTGGAGTGATTTAACGCTGATTACACACATACACGGGCGCACCGGGAGAGCGAGGAGGAGAGAGAGAGCTTTACTACCAGGTTCATAAATGCCAACTTAAGTAAAGCACGGCAGCTCATGGTTCTGCACTGAGAGAGAGAGGGCGAGGCGGGAGTGAGGGAGAGATTTGGTGGGGGGTCCTTTATGTTTGTCTATCCACTTCAAATAGGATTTCACTGAGAAAGCAGAGGTAAACATGACTGGTATTTTTGTTTGGCACCCCACTGTGAGGGTTCAGGATGGAGCCTTTGAATGCTCTGTTTGAGAGTCTTTCAGTGATAATAATAATAATATTCAACCATATTTGTTTGTTTGTTTGTTATAAATATTTAACCTTAGGAAGTATCACTCAAGAGAGAAGCTCTCTCTAGGGTTAGCACTTGCAGCATGATAAAAAAAGCACAGCATTGATATATATTAACATCATAAATATATGTAACAATAAGAATAAAGCCCAGCTCTCAGAAACGCAAGTCCTCTGATCTATTTATACAAGGCTCCCAGGAATATAACACTGTAAACTTAACGGTTACACATGGCTACAAGACCTACTACTAAACAAGTATGTAAAATATTAAAAACATTATTAGAGGTCCCTTCAATAGTATCATAAAATATAAAATAATATAAGATACATAGATATGCATACTGAGAACTCATAAATACATAGAAATACTTGTGTATGTATACATTATGTAGTGTAAATAAATGCAAATACATGCACAGATTCTGTACATACAGTACATACAGTACATATTGTACAGTAGACATACATGTACATACTGACACCGAAGTTCATGTTCACGAGTACATATGCATACATAATAACATGTATGCGCTAAAACATGTATACTTAAACAGATACAACGTGGCACTAAAGTAATGGAATTTCGTTCCTCTTTGTACTGAGTATTGTAAATGGGGAGAGTGACAATAACTTCTACCTTAACTTAGAGATGGATGACAAATTAAAGGTAAAGCCAGCAGAAATTGTTTTAGGAAGGTTTTGGGCGACTACCAGTCACCAGAACTGTGATGCTTCAATGCTACTTAGCAGAGATTCTGCAAGATAAAAGGTAAACACCATTCTTCCAAAAGGTACCTCTTCATTTGGTGTTTTGATGGTGATGATGGTGGTGGAGAGCACGGTCCAACACATCGGTCCAAATTCTCCCATAGGTGTTCAGTTGGGTTGAGAGTTGGTGACTGTGAAGTCCTGACTGTGTAATTCACGTTTTAAACATTTTTCAAACCATTCAGTGACCCCTAGTGCCCTGAGTGGAGGCGTCCGCATTCTGTGTTATGTTTTAACTTTTTTTGGTTCAAGTTTTTCCTTTAATTTGTCACCTGCTGGTACATACATACACAGAAATATATGTACGTAAAAATAAAACCGAATGACCCAAGAGCCACATCAGGGGTGCCAACATAGTTTTTCAGATGATGATTAAGACATCGTGGTCCACTGTGTCAAAGGCTGAGCTGAGGACAAGGAGAAATACAATAGAGGACAGACCTGGGTCGGCAGCATGCAGTAAGTCATTGGTGACCTTGACCAAAGCAGTCTCAGTGCTGTGTAGAGAGTGAAAACCAGACTGACCTTTTTAAAAAAATGTGATTGTTGTTCATAAAAAGCTTAGAAAATGGTCTAAAATTAATTCAAACAGAGGGATCCAGAGAGGGCTTCTTTAAGAGGGGGTAAACAGTGGCATGTATTTAATTTAATAATGGCTAAAATATTTTGACAAACCATCTGAGATGGAGCTTTTAAAAACCAACTGGGAATGTAGTCTGATAGACAGGTGGTTTTGAAAGAGCAATAATGCATTTCAGAGTTTACAGAGAGATTTCACTGAAGTGGGTTAATGTTGAAGGTCGGACAACATCAACATCGAGTCAACATCAAGCTCTCTGAATTCTGTGTTCATGTGCTGCCGAATCTCAACTATTTTGTTATAAAAGTAATGAAGGAATTCTTCGCATCTCTCTGGGGAGGATTCAACTGGCTGGCTGAGCGGGGGTCTAATCACAGAGTCTATGGTTTTAAAGAGGATTCTGGGATTTTGACCCTGTTAAGCGATCAGTTGGGAAAAATAGGAGTTCTTTGCTTCTTTGAGTGCACACTAATAAGTTGACATCAGAACTTTGAGAGAGACTGTGTTTATCCTTCTTGCATTTCCGCTCTGCCTTCCTGCATTGTCTTTTTAAAGCCCTTTAAAAACCTACAGAATCTAAAACATTTGTGCAAGAGCTATTAAAATCACTGACAAGCTCCTCTCCGTTGCGGCCCTGGTATTCATTGCTACAAAAAAATGTTTTTGAGGCAGTAAAAGCTTGATGGAAACGAGGAACCGAGAGTGAATTTAGGGGGTGGGAGCAAATCAATGTGGAGGGTTTGGGGTCAGGAAAGAAGAATGGAACAAGGGAAGAGCACTGCCTTATGATCAGAGACGGCAAAATCAATCCAAATTCACATCTTCCACTCAGAAACCACAGGAGAGCACAAGGTCAAGTGTGTGTCCTCTGTAATGGCTGGGATGCTTGACAAATCGGGTAAGATTAAAATACGAAGTAAACGAGGAGGAAGAAGGGCAACAAACATGGATATTAAAATCACTCAGAAGAATAATTCTGTCATAATGTAACATAATTATTGATAAAAGGTCTGAATATTCCTGAATACAACCAGAATTAAGTTTAGGGGGTCTGTAGATGAAAACACAGAAGTAAAACTAAGACTCTCAAAGGTGGAGAAACAGCCAAGCGAGACTGGAGAACTACTAGCTTCTTAGCTTCACCTCGACTATCTTAAATAGTAAAATGCTTCTTGCGCATTAATGCAACAGTAGTAATAATCCAAATATTTAATGTAAATGACTCACAGGGGACGCATATATTGTCATTACATTATCCTTTTTCTCCCAAACAAGTACTTTTCCTTTTGATATTGTAGGGTATATTTTGCTCATAATAATTCCATATTTAAATGCAGGACTTGTAATGGAACATATTTGCATTGAGTACTTCTTTCACCACTGGGTTTGATAGATACGTGTTGTGTTTTTGACCCTTCTTACCCAGGACCCTGCAGAGGGAGTATGAGCATCTAAAGGAGCAGCATGGCCAGCGAGGGGCCCCTGCTGGAGGCCCCTGGGAGTCTGAGAGTACGTTAGCTCATCCTGATGAGGCTGATCTTCTAGCTGAGGCCAAGCTGCTACGTCAACACAAGGGCCGGCTGGAGGCCCGCATGCACATCCTGGAGGAACACAACAAACAGCTGGAGTCTCAGCTCCATCGCCTCCGACAGCTACTGCACCAGGTACCGTATCACTTACACCAATTTGTTGGGCTTGTTTTATCCCACGAAGCCACAGGTTATGGCTGAGAGGATACAGAGACACAGTATATATTCATAGACTCATACGTAGCAAAAATAGTCATTCCCCTGGCTCGTTTGATGTAGTTGTGGGCTTTGTTTGAAATAGATTCAAACTGCCATTGTGAAGAGGCTATTTGCAGAAAGAAGGAGGCGGTAGTTGTGGTTCTTAGCTGACAGAAAACCACATAGATGTTGTAGGTTTTCCACTAATGGAAAAGAACTTGAAGTAGCTTAATCACAATTATGTGAAGTTAAAACCATTTGTCGGCTTTAAAATAAGGAGCCGGTAGTGGAACTTTGAAAGGAACATGAGACAACCTTTTTTCCCCAAATATACAGTAATACAGCAAATATATGCAGCAAATACGGGGCTTGAATATTGCTGCTTAATGGCAACCTAATAACCCATCTTTGTAGAAGAGTTTGCACTAGTGATTTGTTTAGGATTTTTGTGATGTTCTTCAAAAATAAATGAAATTACTACGTTTTTTCCAGAGAAAAGATTATTTTCACAGTCGTGAAGTCCGTTTTGAGCATAGCACATACACAACTGTGATTTGAAGTTTATTTCTTCCATAAGTTGTCTTTTCTTTTAGTTCATTAGGCTTGTTGTTGGCGAGCAGCAGGGTAGCAATCACAGTTCACAGACTCACTCACACACACCAGCTGACGAGGCTGTTTCTGTGCGACTCGTAAAAGAAAATGAAAAAAACTCATTTAAAAAGTGCAACACAATGCTTTCAATAAATTAAAGGATTCTTTCAATGTCATTCAAATAAATCATCAGCATAAATATGTACTTGTGCACCTATTAACTCCCACATAGAGATCCACACATGTCTATATGTGAACGTGCGAACCCATTCGGTTTTTATCCTTACTTTGCCTTTGAATAACAAAACCTGCTCATCAACGCTCAGATGAGATCCTAATCACATCATTACCATTCCATCCAGGAGTCCAGCATTCGTCTCCAGTCCCTCTATCAATAACTTCCAGAATTGTTTATGCCTGGCCTAATTGCTCACTGAGGTTGGATTGTTTGTGCCAAGTTAGAAAGGCACAAAAGCCTCAAGCCAAACAAACAGAAATCCCGACAAATCAGACTGAGCAAACACAGGGACAGGTATTGGCTCTCTGGAAGCTGTGGAGCTGGAAGCACAGTAATAACTCACAACAAATATGGCCTGGGGAAGGCAGGTGACGTGACTCTGCAGATTTTTAATGGCTTAAGATTAACATTTTGACAGAAAAAAGTTTGTTGTGTACCCATCCTTCACCATATTGGAGATTTGGAGATTATTAGACAGTAGATATATAGTTGTTAACATACTGATTTGAATATACAGTATGCAACTTAATATTTTGGACAGAGGAAGTACCCCTACCACAATTTAGACATACTCGTTTATACTGTAAGTAAAAGTCTTGAATATGGAGAATGGCTCCTGTCAGTGTTATATAATCATATACTATATTATTGGACTATTATTACTAATATATTAACTTATTCACTGTCAAATACATTGAATAGAAAGAAGAAACAGTGCAACGTAGCATAAAGTAGAAATATTTATGTTACGTCCAAGTACTTCAATACTGTACTGAAGTAGATTTCTTACTTACTGTGTGTTCTACCACGCGCTATGGAGTAAACATATGACTGTAAAATGTCAGATTTGTTGTGCTGTGTCTTATAAGGTTTCCCTGGGTGCATGTTAGCCTCAGACTTTTCTGAATCAATGTCCTCCCCTCCTGTGTGTTTATTGTTATTGTATTCATGAAGAGAAGTGATTCTGATGCTGATTCTGAAAGACAGAAGATGCAAATGTAAGGGAATGCACAACTACCTGCATAGACACGAACATCCCCACGCTAAATAAGAACTTCTGTTTTCTGACATTTAAGAGCCCGGAGTCCTGACGATATGTCAGCACGTCTTCCCATCAACCGCAGCGTTACTGCCAAGCCGCAGAATAATAAACCCAGCCAGCTTGATGGCACGCATTCAATTCACGCTCCTGAAGGCTGACCAAAGCCCTGACCTTAGCTATTCTAAGACGAGCCTCAGGACACTGCCTGTGCTCTAGAGACGTTTCCAACATGCTAGCCTTTACTAGCACCGGGGGCATCAGGAGATGAAGGACAAGAAGAAGAAGAAGAAGAAGAGGGGTGACGGGGGAGTGGAGGGAGGCAACATTGATTTGGTTTCTTGCTACTGAAGAGCTAAAGGGAATGTGGGATTCTGCCGTAATTGTCACCAGACATCAGACTTCTGTGCATCAGAGCAGCAGATCATGTTTTCACCAATCGATCAACTGTCCGCAGTTTTCAAGTTACACAATCCGAATCTCTAATTGATCGATTAAGATCCGTTTCTTTGGACAAACTGGGCTTTTTACTGTCATTGTGTTCTGTTATTGTTGGTTTGACAAAATGCTTCTTTCATCAGAATTTTCTTATCAGCTGCGACTTGAATCTGCGATATTGACGTTAAGTTTGATAATAAAAAATGAAAAAAATGGGATTACAAATGCTTTATCTGTGAACATCTCTGCGTCCATGCCTAAATTGTGCTCTTGGTCTGAAATGGGGTTTTTTCATTGATACTCGGGACATCTCGGGACACAACAGCAGTATGAACTAAAAGAACAGTGAGGCAGTCTGACACAGACAAGGCCCCGTCAAAAACACACAGTGAATATAAACATTGCTAGGTTATTTTAGGTCCTCTGCATTCACTGTCTGCTACTTCAGCACCTCAGCACATCAGTCTCAAGTGAGATGGATTTTCTTAGCAACAAGTGTTAGAGCAGAAATCTGTGGCTAGAAAGGCTAGACAAATACACGCCTTCTGCCTTAGTGAAGAAACATTCATATTGTTGCTTTAAATGGGGACACAGCATGTATTGTGTTTTTTTATGGACGCAGGAATATCTCTTAGATGTTTTGGCCGGGTGTCATGATTTTGACTTCAACCGTTCATGTCGGCAGTCCAGGAGTTTCTACTGTTGCACTCAATAAAATAACTCTGTGCACGGCATTTAGCTAGAACACTAAAAATCTAATCTGCAAATGTCCTTTGAGGTCTTTGTACGTGATTGATACTGTAGCATGTTAAACTCAAGTGGGGACACTGGCAGAGACATGTTTATGAGAAATGTTTTTGTACACAAAACAACAGCCTCATTGTTCCACCTTCTGGTACTCCCTTGTCTCCGCCTGCCGCTGTGAAGCAAAGCTAATTTTGAAGTTGTCAAGCGGATGCCAAGCGGAATAATTATGTTACAATAAAAGAGTTTTCTTTTTTGCTTTCCTCTCTCTCTGTGTGTGTCTCTCTCTCAGCCGGAGGTGGACTCGAGGGTAAACGGAGTGCCCTCTCCCGCTGTGCGAGATCGAGGGCCACTCACTGAAAACTCAGGTGAGACGCCCAGGCTCAAACGTACTCACATATTGATGTTGGTATATGAAGATCTGTTCTTGGAATTCAAACACTGTGGCAGAACATCTTACAGCAGTTAACAGGGACACTGAAAGTTATAATATTGTTCACAGCACATGAAAGTATCTCGCACTGTTTCTCTGCAAATAGAAACCTAGCTCACTCTGGTATCGTACCATATTGAAATGTGTCTGTGTTAATTGAAATTTAATCTCCGTGTGTGTGTGTGTGTGTGTGTGTGTGTGTGTGTGTGTGTGTTCAGATGAGCTGCTGGACTCCCACAACAGCAGCTCTGACCTGGCAGATGTAATGGAGCAGATTAACAACTCCTTCCCTGCATGCAGTCGTAAGTCTCCCGCTCCTCCTCCTCCTCCTCTCTCCCACCGGGTCTCCCCAGTCTCCGGAGGCAGATTTGTGTTTCGCCACAAGGACGTTGGTCAGCAGAAAAATAGTGCATGTCACTCTGTTTAACCGTTCATACTTTATCCCCTCATGGGGAAGATTCACGTGTAGCGTACCAGATGTGTGAATTAGGCAAAATTGTACCCTCCTTTTACAGCAATATGAGGAGCGGTTTAGTTTCACCAGAATGTAATTCAATAGACTTTATTGCACTTGCAAAAGATTATAGGGCTGCAACGAAAAGCCAACACATATCAAACTGCGTGTGCAGAAGTTTCATATTTCCTTCAAAATCCCTGTTCTCATCCTCCCATATAATTCAACATTTATTCCGATTATTATTTTTCTTTTTAATTAATTCTATTCCTCTATCACATCTTCTACGAGGCCGTATGACATAGCGACAATAAATGAAATGGAAACAGAAAATTGAGGCAGGGGAGGAACTGTGGTGCTTTCCCGATACAATCAACATCATCTACAATTTCAGCTAGACTCATCGTCCACCTTCTAATTATGTCCTGCACTTCCTCTCGCTGCTTCTCCTTTCTCTTTCACCACCTCACACACTCCTGCTCTGCATGTCTTTTCATGTTACTTTCCTTTTTTCTTTTTTTTTTACCTCATGCTATCGTTTGGCTTTGTTTGTGCGTGGTGTTTGTGTGTGCGCTGTGGGGTGTCATGAATAAATGATAGCAGTTCGAGCAGCTGTGCACTTGTCTGTAGTCATGAATTCAGAAGGTCTTGTCCTGTATTTCAATGAAGAGTGGTATATAGAGTGTGCTTTTTCTAAAAGTAATCATGGTTTGTGTAGTGCATGCAGGTTCCTCTGCATTGGGACTTTGGGGTTTTCATTCTGATGAAATGCTTTTTCAAACACATAGATTTTAAATACAACCGAGAGGATTTTTTGATTATCATTTCAATTTGGTTATTATGATCAGGAAAAACCTTAGACCCTCATTACTCTTTATAGCAGAAATTGAAAGAATATATCCACCTCTGGGGATATAAATCAAATAGAAAAATAAATAAAAATGTTCGAATAGCTATCAAGTTAGAGCTCACTGACTTTAAATTGCATTCGAATTTTTCGAGTCAAAACTCCTATGAAGGCTTTAGTTAAAAATCCATTCTAATCTGGCAGACGCTCCAGTGTTATTAGCATTTGGTTACTGCACAGCTCCGAGGCACCGGGGCTGAACAGCACAGAGCTGAGTGTGTGCATGAATATGTGGGAGGGACCCAGAGGCTGACAATTTAGTGTAGACTCATAAAAACAGAGGTGAACTGGGGAGTTCAAGTGTTAAACTACTCTATGGTCTCTTTGCTTTGTCTCCCACAGCCTCGAGCCTCTCCTCACGGCCACAGGTAAGGCGAGGTTCTTCCACACTTTTAGATACACAGCAGTCCAATCAGCCTGTGTATTTGCAGCTTGTGTGGAAGCGCCCCTTTTTTCTTCCTTCTCTGCTTTGTTGTGTGCGTTTGCGGGTCACTGTTTTAGTAATTGGCAAAGGTGAGAGACGTTTGAGCAGAGCAATATTTTAGAGGTAATTACAGCTGCTGCCACAAAAGTAGTCCCTTCCATGTAGCCTTCACCCTCCTCAGCCCTCCACTTTTGGTGGCCTGTGAGAAAGAGACGGCTAATGGATCTCTGGGGAGAGCCATTAGCTGCTCATCTCACTCCCCCGGTCTGACGCCAAGGTGCATTTTGGGACAGAGGTGTTGTGAAAGCTGTTGCCACTGACCTCTTCCCGCTGTAATTTCTTTCCCAGCTCTCGTGCCCCTCCATTCAGTCCATTCGCCTCTTTCTCTCACTGTCTTTTCAACTGCTCGGCTTGTCTCTTCACACACAGCTAATACCTTTACACACCAGTTAAACTGCTTATTTGCTATGAATCCATTTGTGGTGGCTGTTGCAAAACAGAAATACTTTTCCCTTTGATTTCTACCTTCCTCTTCGATGACCATTGCACTTCAACTTATCGCCTTCCGCATTGTACGCCTTTACATTTAATTTAAGTCGGATCTAGTTTATCACAACTCTCTATAATGCCCGTAATACACACTTTGTTTTCAGTACACTTCAGGAAATGAAGTGAAGCACACATCTCTTCAGTCTACTTTCACTGGTATTTATTTGAGTCATCCTTTCACGCTTTCTATTTTTTTCCATTGTCCTTGGCAAACACTGTTCCATGCACTTTCTGTTGGTGTTCACGCAAAGGCATGGGTGAATAGGTTTGAGTGCCTAATTCCATTTCTAAGAAAGACAGCTATGTTTTGTAAAGTCCTGCGTCATCCACGCCCACCTCCTCCCTTTCCTCCACACCGAGCTCCTAATGGACTGTATCTGGCTTGAGGGACTGCAGTCCATTTACCAGCTTTCAAGTCCGATTACTTTGTTCGAACTTCTGATATTTCCACACAGTGATGTCTTGATGACACGAAATGAGGCGGGTTTACCTGCTGCACGGACGAACTAAAAGACAAGAGTACTAACTTGCAGTGGGCCCACTTGAACCCAGACACACACCATTGCCTTTTAAAAGGTGTCACTTTTGTGGTCGGATCCAACATTGTGATTTTAATGGTTGTGCTCTCTGTTTTGCAGGTGATGTGAGGACGGTCACCACAGAGGATGGCGTGTGTTTGTGTGTGCACCCCCATGTGAGTGTGTGCGCGCAGCAAGTGTTGGAAGAGACAAGACCATTCCCAAACAAACAATCCCCCAGACCCTAAATCCCAAAGACGCACAGGACCGGACAACTTAACTACATTTACCACCTTGTCTTGTACTATGCAAACTGTACATTTTATGAACTGTAGATTGTACCTGAACTTGGTTCAACATTTGTCAGTGATTTGTTTAGATATGCAGATGAGTATATGGACACGGGGCTTTGTATAGTAAAATATGCTTTTTTGTTTTTCAGACGGTGGTTTGAGCTTTGTGTTTTGTTCTTGTTAAGTTCTGCTTTCACTGGGATTCAAGCTGTTACATTTTGTTTTGTCATTCCACTGCTTTGTACCCGCCAGCCCCCCAGTTGCAATTATTTGTCTATGGAAGTAGCCACAGGATTTGTTCCATGTTTGGGAGCACAGTTCCTCAGTAATAACATCTTGTGGCTGAAAGGATCATTTTGAAGCTGTCAACCATCACTTCTCAAAGCGTCTGTTTTTGTTTTGAAGATCTGTCTTGTAGCATGCTTAATGTCAAGTTCCCCTTTAAAGCATTGATATGCCGGCAGACTTTGTCGACTGCGATTTGTTAATGTAAACTTTTCCCCTTCTGTGCCTATACAGTTTGTCATTCCACGTGTGGAAGACAGAGATAAGAGTTGATGAATTAAAGTGAGATTGTGTATAAAGAGAGAAGTTTTGAAAAATAAAGATTTAAATCTAAAGTTGTTCTGAATTTGGGTTTTTAAGAGGCCCGCCGTCATTATGTAGAATAGTTTTTTAAAAAGATATATGTTCAGAAATCAGAGGAAAGCCATGATTGCCTTGCTACCTCAGACTCATAGACACAGTTTTGTTTTTGTGGTTTGTAAACTTGTTTAAAACAATTGTGATCATTTACAGAATAAGAACAACCTGGTTTAGCATTCTAAGCTTTAGCTTATTGTATTGGTGTACAGTGCAACGAGGAGATACCAAGTTAAAAAAATTACTGTATTACTGTACCACAATGGGTTTGTGGCCTGCTGAAGCTACCTGCCTGTTATGACGAGTATTACTTTATCTGTTGTTGGTTTTTCCACTGGCCTTTTAGCACTGGTCCCTCACTGCGTTGTATTGTTGTGCTATATGCTATCCTGTAAAACTTGTGAGACTGAACAACACTACTATAACCTCCTCTGACTGTAGACTAATGATGATGTTGGTGATGATTTTAATGATTCCAATCATGATGAACTGTACCATGGCAGAACTGTGTCGCTTCTCCTGAGGTATGTAAAATAGATTGACCACACTACATGTAATATGGCTACGTTGTTTTATTCTAAATAAAGTTTTTATAACAAGTACACATCAGTGTCTGCTGTTAATTGAATTGTTAGGACTGTAATGGTAGCTTGAGGCTGCAAATATTTAAAGGTGATTCTTCACAGGATTTCATAAACACTCATCACAAATTCATCCCACTGCTTAAAGTGTTTTCATATGCAGCCCTTGCCCTGCATTTAAAAGCATGTTCTACACCCACACCTCGTTTGAGGAATATAGGCCTCATTACTGCCAACTCATCAGTGCCATCCAGCCAGAATCGTAGCATTATTATTCATCAAAGGAATTGATCACGCAGTGAGAGGTTGTATCATTGTTACATGTTTGCAGTGAGCATGCTGAGCTGTAAGTGAGAACGCCAAATGAACCATGGAAGGTAATTAGCCTCTTCGCATTTTACTCCAGACCTTCAAAGTCAGTTTTTTTTTTTATTTGAGCGGCATTACTCACTTGATTTTCTGTTAAGATTTTGTGATGTTCGATTAAAGATATTACCCTTGGTCTTGCTTTGCCCTGCTGTCGCCTGTTGCTTGTTATAAATCATATCTGACCGCACAAGTCATTTCATGGTGTAAAATCGGCTTATTTTAGCAACCTGTCAGATTAAATTATATCCCGGCAGGAAATTGTCCGTACTCTTAATGTTGCCGTTATTAGACCACACCAAACTCAAATCGGTGGTTTCCTTCCTTTACTGTAACTGCCTTCCTAACCTTACAGTGCTTTATTCTATATTTGGAAAGTGCCTCCACTTTCCATTGTTTTTTGTTGTGAAATCTGTGCAAATTCCACACAAATTAAAATAGTAACTTTTACAAGCTGGACAGGTTTTGTCTTAATAGCACTCCCTATCATCTATGGTCCAGCCGTTCCATAACACGCTTCAATAATGCAACAGTAGCCAAGTGGTAGCGCACCTTAATTGGATCTGGGGCTACTGTACATAATATTCTGACTCCTTATACACAGTGTGCTCACATCCTCTGGGCTCCCTGAGGTGCTTTAATTAGTCTACCACTCCCATTTCTGTAATGCACTGCAGGAATCAGCTTGTTTCTAAAGTAACAAACTAGCATACACAAGGGAGAGGTGGTACTTATTCCTTACTGGATCGTATTACAAAAAGAAGTGTACTGGTATTGTTATTAATATTAATGTGACAATTAGGCTGTATGAGAAAGCGGATTTGGTTTAATTACTGTAACAGTCTAATGTGCTCCTATGAAACTTAGTCAAAACAAGATTGCATGACTTATCAGCAATCTTTCCAAAGTATTTTAATCCTGCTCAGACACAGCTCTCTCCGATTTAGCGCATTAGACTGTCAAGCTCCTGTGAGGTGCAGTCTGCTTGCTAGACTGAGCAAAGATGAATATTCTGCAGTTCAAAAAACACAGTTCAGTCAGTGGATGTTTTAATAATTACGTGATAACAATGTCAGTAAAACTCGGTGGCCCTCCAAAGGTCAGGCTCAGCTACAGAACAGTTCAGCCTTGGAGCTGGTAGGAACTGCTAGATGCTTGCTGACATGGAAGATTCAACCTTGGGGAACACTAATCAACAGCATCCTGCAAGACATGTCCTCCATCTTAATCAGACAGCAAAAGGCCTAAACTAACTAACTAACTAAAGGCCTACTGCCATGGCAGCCTCCTGTGGCTTTAATGCCAATTACATACCAACAAACAAGATTGTTGAATGGATGAAGGGTGATGACACAACTTTACTGAGGCGAAAAATGTGACGTTTGGCTTGAGGGCGCAGCATGCTGTAACTTATTCAAAATAATCTGAACTCAAGGCCCATTTAGTAACTGGAGCTTTAATTGTATCACATGATCCTCAGCAGATGGAGCTGTCAAGCTGTCATGGATTGCCCATTCATCTGAGGACTTTTCATCATCCATGTTGGCTCAAACGTTGAGACTGTGGAACTTTATTCTTGACCGTGGAAACAGCAGTTGACAAAATAATCTCACCACAAGGTCCACTCAGTTACTGTGGAGGTTTCAATCATATCTTTGTCAGCCGAAGGAGTTGCCCAGTTAATGTTAAAATTGCCCATCCTCTGAGCACTGTAAGGTATTCTTGCCCATGTTGGTTTAAAAATTGAGATTTAAAAAAGGCCTATTTTATCATCAAAAGTTTATTTAAATACTGTTTACGACAACAAGTGGTACAACTGGGAGTCTCATATAAACACCTCAATTATGTCTCAATTAATAAGCTATTTAATGTATTTAACGGGTATATACTATTGAGACTAGATTTAAATTTGAGGAAGGGATGAAGATAAGGATGTATGGGAAAGAATTAGAAAGGTTAGACCATTTACATTTTTGGGGTTTCTTTTTCACTTACAGTTAACATGGGCAGACCACATCAGGAGAATAGAGGGAAAATGCAAAACAAATGTGATGAGATGCTTGACTGGAAGGCAATGGGCAGCAAGTTGCTTATCGTTGAAAACAATGTATGTGGCCTTAATAAGATCTGTGCTGGATCATGGCAGTGTTGCGTATGCATCAGCATCCGACTCTCTTTTGAGAAAATTGGATGTGATTCAGGCACAGGCACTGAGAGGCTGCAGTGGGGCTTTTTAAACATCACCAGTACCTGCACTACAGGTAGAAATGGGAGAAATGCCCTTAGGATTAAGAAGGATGCAGCTGATGGCAAACTACTGGGACTCAGTGATTCTCAACCCACAAAAGGAGAGTTGCTGGAGTGCTGGGAGGAATCACAGGGAAACTGTATAGACAAGGTTGAGGTTAGGGCACTGTGCACTAACCTAAAAGCTGAAGATGGCTTGTGTGAGGGATGTCAGGAAGAGGAGACAGTGGAGCACGCAGTTCTGAGTTGTGGGGGGTATGGGACACGCAGAGAGATGATGAGGAATAATCTGAGGGAACTAGGGGTGCAGGAATTCACAAAATGGGAGAGAGCGCACAGGTCAGGGTACTGTTAGCTTTTCTAAGGGACACACGGGTTTTTAATAGGATATGATGGATAAACAGGAATAGGGTGCTAGAGCAGCTGACATGGATAACATGACAGATAAAACATAGTTTTTTGTGCTTCTTCTTCTTTTTTTCCCCTTCATTTTGAAGGGATTTAGATTGTAAATCTATTGTCCGGTGCACACTCCGCAGCAGAAGGTGGCGGTAGTGCACCAATACGGATGCCAACCGCCGTAAAACACAAAGAAGAAGAAGTAGAAGCCGCTTAATTGTTGCAATACAGCTTCCGGCCACAGGTGGCAGCATCGAGAGGAGCCTGCGCCGTCTCCGCGCCCTCCGAATGGGATTAACCTTAACCTTAAATGTGTTTTTTGTTACCGCACACCTGACATTGTTATTTCCGCCTAATGACTTGCTAAAGAAGGCTTCTTTCCATCCGAAGAATTTGTATTTTTAAATTGTTACCGTAGGTGTATGACGGCCTTAGTAACCTTTCGACTAACGGTAACTTCGCCTGGCCTCAGTCTGGAGTCCTGATCCGCCCGGAGCCGCCGGCGGTTGGACGTTTTCCGACGGAAGAAGAAGGTTTTAGACCAGACTATAGGTTCAATCTTTGTTTCAGGTGTGGCCAGGTGTTCCGTTGTTTGATTTGAAATCTTGTTAAGTAACGTTGTAATATTCTGTGCATTTTAGTTAGTTTGAAGATAAGCTAACAGCTAAAGTGAACTCGGTAGCATCGCCTTTTTTAAAAAATTGAAAGGCGTGCATGCATTCACAGAAGCTCGCAGTCTCATGCAGCTGCTGCTAAACTTAATACTTAGTTGTCTTTTCTGTGAAGTATACGAGGCCCCCAGCACGGGCCGTGGGGGACTCGTGGTTAGGTGCCCCTGTGAGCATGTTAGCAGCTGCGGGGAAGTGCAGCCTGGCGGAGCCGCGGGAGACTCTTGTCTTTCCGTGGAAATACAAAGAAATAAGCCACCGGTGCCTGGTGAAATTATTAACTTTTCAGACATGTTGATGTCATTTAGGTCATTATTTATCTGTAGACGTTTTGCGGGAACTCGGTCTCATTATTGACAGCTCAGTCAGCCAGAAGCTTTGCAGAGAAGAGGTATGAATGTAGAAACGAAGTGTCTGAAACTGCTCCGCTAATTTAATTTACTTCAATTTAGATTAAACTTGCCCGACCAGTTGGCAAGACAGCCAGTGACCATTGTGTCTTTCAACTCCAGACTTCCAGCAACGCAGATTTTGCGGCAGCCTGTTAACAGACCGGACCAACGACACACGCATGCGCAAGTAAGTAACCAAGCAAGTAACCTCAGGGGTCAAAATGTGGGGAGCTCACGAAGAGCTTTAACAAAAAATCTGATGCCGTGAGTATGTTATATCCTTCTATTCTCTTGTCTGTTTTAACACCCTGAATTATCCAGGCTTTCCTCTGTTCCACAGTTGCCCCTGTTTTTAGTATAGCTGACCTTATTGGCAATGAAACTTTTTACCGTGGCCTTGTCAGTCCTCTGCTCTGCATGCAGAGTAAAACTGCACTACAGGTTCTCTGTTATCCTGTGTATGTGAGGCTCTCACAGGATAACACGCAATATCTAATCTATTTAATTCTCTGTCCTCTTGTCCTTATACTCCTCTGAGCATCGCCATCTGTGATCTGCTAATTCGCTTTGCTGTGGGTAAAAACAGACTACGACGATTCCACCAGGGTTTGGCTGTATGGCCTCAACTGTCCACCAACCAACCAACCAATTTTTCTGGATGGCACGGTGGTGCTGATGGTGCTGGATGTTTATTTTTTCCCTTTCTCAGCCCATTCCTCATTCATGCAGCAACGCTGGCTGGCACGCAGATCTGTTCGACAGCTGTCCCCTTTGATCAGATGCTTGGCAGCGACAGAGCGGGTGGAATGGGTGTCTTGGCGGGTAGCTGCCCCTGGCACGAGGCAAGGACAGGGAACAGATGTTGAGGAGGGGGGAGGCAGGACATTGCAGGACCTGTGTGGGATATGGGATACAGGCTGGACTCCAGAGACACGGAGTCAGGGAAAGAGAGGAAGGGATGAGTACAATAGCCAGTTTTTGCTTTCATTATTGCTATTCTGTCAGCAGTTGAATCTCTGTTATGCTTACACGGTGCTCCACTTTGTAAATGTTCCAGCTCACACAAGCCTGAGTTAAACTCCTAATGAACCTCCAAGCTTTAACAGTTCCTTTGCAGTACTTACCTGCTAAAGTTTATTGTCCTCAGTGTACTTCAGATCTCCAGAATATGCTGAGTGAACATGGTGAGTTAGCATTAGCACCATATTAGCTCTCTCTTTGGCAATTAATTTTAAGTAGCTAACTGCACTGGACCTTCTTCTGGCAGGGCATCGACCTAGGGTTTTAATTTTGGAGTCTTTAGAGAATATTCTGCGCACTTGTCCCATATCAGCATTTTCTTCTGTGGGCTTTAAAAACGAAGAAATGGAGAGCATGAGCTCATATATCAAGTATACTTTCTTATATCACTTTTATGTACTCCATAATGAGCCAGCCTTAGAATGGCACAGTGCATCCACAACCTTTCAAGTTGTGACCCTCTACTGTTACTCAGCACTCCCTTAACTTTTTATAATTGTTAGATTCTTCTTTCACATGTATGGCCTTATATTCATTTTCACTTGTTTCTCATTACCTCCCTCTCTTCTTGAGAGTAATATCATCCTTATGTTGTCAGTTGCCTGCCTCTTTTACACACATATTTAAAGGCAGTCCGTAGCACCAACCCATTTTCTAACATTTATCATCCTTCTTTACACTTACATGACTATAACAGAAACACAAACACAGATACGGTACACGTTTCACCTGCCTTTCACTCCAAAGCAAAGATTACTGTGACAAGATTTCTAAGACTATATGTCCCTCATCTCTTTGTAACAGGCTCATTCATGATGCCTGGTCAGGGCCAAGGACTAATGAAGGGAGACAAACCGAAATCGGTGTGTCTGATATTAGAGCAGTGGGAGTTGTGCAGGGAATCAGTCAGTGTCTTCCCAGTTTCATTACAGCATGGACCATTAGCTGCAGACAGGTCATTGACATTCCTGCTCACGATGTTTAGAGCCCTGCTGCCACAACGCCAGTGTGAACCAATCAGGCCGCTTGTAAACACAGAACACAGGCTCTAATGAAATTTGATGGGCATTTTCGTTGTAGACGGGCTGTTGAAAGATCCCTGGAAAATATGAACTGGACCTGTGTTGTGAAGAGTCAAAAGCAATGATAACTACAGTACCCACCTCCATTTTGTACTGAACAATTGCAGTTAGATTTGCATATTTCTCTGTATGTGTAAGTTGGAAAGCTGTGGCAAATATCTTCTTTGATAACAAACCATCCGCCAAAGGCAAATCTAATGCTCACCACATCTCTGTCGCTGCTTGTGCTTGATGCACCACAACATTTCGCCAAAATCCGTCAGATTGTCAATAAGAAGCACTCTGAATTATTAAAAGATCGCTCTTGGTCATGTTGCTCAGAGCCCAGTTGCCATAACATCAGCATGATGATGAGTGTAATCTAGTGAATTAAGTATCCACCAAGTTATAGTCGAATTTCATCAGTTTGAGATGAGTCATTGAAAGAAAATTGTGACCTGGAGTTATGTGGTCCATATTTTGAAGTTACAGAGGAGAGGGTACTCTGAAAATACAAAAAAAAAACATGTTTCTGGTACTGCAGGCACTATGATTTTTAATCACTTTTGCATAGTGATAGTTGTTTGGTATGCAGATGCTGTTCTGATAGTGAAATGAGGCTGAACTTTTGGCGTGCTTAATGTGCTTGCAGGTGTTTCGCTCATTGTCACTTGCATAGAATGCCCCAAACAGGAGTGACTGAAACCCTGGCTGTACACAATGTTTTTCATGTTTCTAAAAACGAAATGCGCCTGCCAGTAGCAAATCCAATGATGATTACACCTCTATGCTAGACAGGTTCAGTAACAAGCTCCAAATTAGCCTGAGGATGTGTATATGAAATGACATCTTGCCTGTCTTCGTAATGGTTCTCTGTAATAAACCCATGTTGGCAAGTTTATTTGTGTAGCGACTACACATGCTGCATACAGTACAGCTTTATAACAAGTGCTACAGAAAATAAGAGACAAGAGATAGAGGTTAGGCTGGAGCGATCATCTGTATTTTCAGATCGTCCTATCGTCTCTCATTTCACCAGAGATGACTGGTCGTGGGTGCTCACCTGTGGCCTCAGCGCACTACCAGCTGAGCCTTTTTACAGACGACGTCTTGAAAAATCCTAGTAGGATTAGCAGAGGTGTAAATAATGAATTGAATGATGGCTGAATCCCATTAAGCTGCTTTGGTTTCAGGGCCCTGGTGACGTACATGCTGGTTCGCTGTCACACTGTCATGACTTACTGGTCGGCCTGGGCGATAAAACGATAGCTATGTACCGGCCATAGACACGTCATCAATAGCAGCACGAAAATGATTCAGTAGACTGTTCGATAGTTTAACTTAAATGTATTAAATGCAAACCGCCATGAAAGCACATAACGAATACGCCCCAGCTCATACACAGCCAATCATATCCCTTGGTTATGGAGCGTGCTACAAATGACACACAAACAGCCAATCATTTGACACGTGCAACCGAACTACAACAACAGGAGTGTGGAGGGAGAAAGTGAGTGTAGACGGGGAGGAAATCGTTGCTGAAAGTAGCACAGTTAGCTGTGCAGCTAACAGCTACCTTAGCGGTTCTGGCACAGGAGCTTTGGACGGCCGAGAGGAGGATGTTTTCAGGATCGGGGCGTGGGGGGGCACAGCAGGGAATGCTGACGGGCGCCAGATTAATTGCCTTGTTTCTGTCGACAATGAGCTAAGGCAATTAAGCTGTCAGTTCAGTAAAAGAGATGAAACATGAATTTAGAAGGTGTGCGGTTGTATTTTTCTGTTTTTGAATGTTTTAAACTCTTAAGTCTTAAATTCTTACACATTGCTTACTTTTAGAAAATAGGTCATTAAAAATTAGCAATAATTATGAATATCGACTGAAATGAAACATTTTATCGTGATTTATTTATATTTAGCTATATCACCCAGGCCTATTTACTGGGACACTTGAATGCTTAATATTTAATTATCAAAATTTAAACATTTCCAATAAGATTAATTAACAAAGTGCACAGTGTGAAGCTTTTGTCAGGGAAAGTCTGTGTATGTCAGAATTCATAGAGCACACATGTCGCCACTAATTGAACTGTTCTAAGTCAAGAAGCGCAGTTTCACGTGCTGATTAACATCACGTTTATCATTTTCTTCCTGCCTACTTAACAATCCTTTTCCCAAAACATGACTTTATAGCGGTTTGTAAGAGTAGACAGCTATGCTGGAGGAGCTCGCCGTCAGATGCGTGAAGGTAGCGACATAGAAAATACACTACACTACCTTTGCTGCATGTCATCTCCTCTCTTTCTCCACCCGTTCCTGTTTTTCTCTGCAGCTACCTCTATCCGACTAAAGGCGAAAATGCCCCAAAAAATAATCTTAAATAAAAAATATTTATATATTTTATTGTCGCGCTACCTTCTCTGTCCTGTCCTCTGGACAGTGGAGAGGACCGAGAAGAGCATCCAGGCTGATAAGAGTATGGATAAGATACCCACCCCTACAGCTGGATAGTGGCTTCACCCTGACTTTGGGAGGAAATCGCAGTTCAAATCCCTTCACTATAAGCTGCGTTTAGCCAATTATTATTTTGTGAATATTATTTTTTATGGCACACAGTGCGATCACTCACTATAATGTGAAGGATTACTTTAGGACAGCGCGCTTAGGCCTACTTCATTAATGAGCATATTTGTTTACTTTTTTTCTTTCTAATGTCTGAGTGTAATGTGAAAAACTACAACCTTATGTGAAAATGCATATTTTTCAATGAAATAACATCCATATATTAGTGGTTGCGCTTGCAGATTTGCATATCATAGAAGACTGGACTATTGGTCTGCGTTCTCCGAGTGCCCTTCTCGTTATAAATTGAATACAGATAATTAGGACGTTACCAGTGGATTACCAAAGAAGACTGATTAGGATAAATGAAATATTGGATATGGTTGGAAACATGGATATGTAAAAGCCTAATAGAGGTTTCAGTCCAAACTCCAAGAAACAAGGATGGGAGTCTTTGCATACACATTTACAGTGTCTGAAAGTTAATGGGCGACACCAACACAATTACTGCTAGTGCTTAGAGTACTGTATCTGGTTCCCCAACAAGAGCTGGAAACTTGCTCCATGGAGATAAGGCTACATGGGATACAGCTTTTTTCCCAAGTACTTTTTAGAATATTTATATTCTCTTTGACAAATGGGGGTGCTAATCATCAAAACACAACTCACAGAGGCCTTTTAAAGAGCCTGTCAAATTCAGCAGGCAGGTTGATGGGAGCAAGGGGAGTTGTCATGTGTCAAAGGAACAGGTAACTACGATACCACCAGAGAAACAAGGGAGAAGATGTCGGTGAATAATGTTGGTAGGAGTGGTTTGATATGCTCATTTGACTTGTCACTAACGAGTGTGTATGGCTGTGTGTGTGCGTATTTCTTCTTGTTTTAACTTCATCTGAAAGACTCAATGTCTCTCAATGAGCTCCTCAGACTAAACTTGAAAATGCACCGTGGACCTTGTAAAAACAAGTCTGTTGAGATACAACTCTTTCACTTGACAGCAACAGCAAGTAAAGAAATCGCTGCAAAATTGTAGAAAACAGGAGGGGAAGTAGCAATGATTCTACAGTGTAAGCAGAAAAGGTAGCCGAAGCCATAGAGAAAGGCAACGTAAGTCAAGAATCCAGTTGACAGCCACTTCATATTCAGCCCATCTTAATCAGTCCTATTGTGAATAACTGAATACTGAATCACTTATGATTCATATTCCTCACGCATACACTTGGCTTTGTAATAAAGTATGTGAGCTGAGATAGAGACAGTCTTCTGCTTGAGTTTTTGATAGTAACTGAAGGAGTATTGCTTTCAATTATCTGCTTGTGAGTACAGGAGCTATCCATCATTGGCCTTCGTTGTTTTCATTTTCTCTAATTGGCATTTCCAGTGGCTGCTGGTTAGAAATGATCCTGTCTCCTTGTGCTAAACCTCTTGCTATTCTGTATTTCTTTGTGGTGTTCTTCCCTTCTTTTTTTCCTGTTTTTCCCTTCTCCTGCCTACTTTCTGCCGATGTTTCCAAGCTTTCTGTATTGCTCATAGTTAAGTTTGCAACTTGCATCTTTCATTTATTATCTAGATCAGGGGTCAGAAATGTTTTCCATAAGTGTTAATTTGCAAAGATGAATATGATGGGTGTGCCAGTGATGTTTAACACACAGAATTTATTTTGGATTCATGCACTGATAGTTAGTTACCCTATTATTTGACGTTTGCCCTTGTTTATAATTATAATAGAGTTGTAAGCCTAATATTTGCGCATGATCCCCTCTCTGTTAGTCAAGCACAAGCATTTTGTGATGTAGGCTACTAATAAGTAAACTGTAAACCAGGCTTACGAGTAAGTGCGATCCCTGTCCCTGCATTTTGTTGCTCCCTCACGCTATGTCTGGTCCGTATGTTTATGCTTTTAAGCTACACACCTACAGCTACGCCGCCTCAAAGCAGTCTGTAGTCAGCTGACTGCTAGACGTGGGATGTCAGTGATGTCCACAGTCCCCATTGTTGCTGGATGTGTAAATTATCTGCCATTTCAGTAATCTGTATGTCTCTCCTTATTGAGCAGTCCATCAATCAAAACCTCTGCTGAGGAAAGCCTCCTTTATGTATTCTACATTTGTGAATGATTTCCCACATTTAGGGATACACTCTAAAATTTTATAGCTGCCGTCTGTGATTTTTGTAGGTACACAGTGTCTTAAATGTGCTACTTTGTATAGCAAATTTTGACACTGCCATCTTGATTTACTCAGCTTTGTCGGACTCATCTTTGAAGTTTTACTCATGCTCAGTTTCAAATTATGCTTTATACAAGACATTTGACACGTCAAAGTTTCATAGAAAAATGAACATATGGCTTGTTCTTCTCTACGAAACTCTGTCGTACAACTGGGCCTAAAAGGCCTGCTGGATTTGCTTGCCATGTCACGTGCAGGTTACAGCGCCTGTGGTGTTGGACGGCAGCTCAAGGACCACTCAGCATGAATTGTGCGCTGTTTTTTGTAAATTGGAGGTCCGACACATCATCATTTGAATTATAATTCATCATGCTGGTTAAATCTGTTTTATCACGAACCTAATTTAGCAACTTGTAATTATAAGACCAACATATGTAATATTTAACAAAGCAGTGATGTACGTCAACGTCAGCGTGGCCACGCTGGCGCGCTTGTCAAAGGTTGCCGATCCCTGATGTAGATTTTTGTCCATTTCACTCACATTCTATATCTCTGTTTCCCAGTATCACTTCTTGATGAGGTTGACGACCTACATCCCATCTTATCAATTCACTATACTGTAGTTCCCTTGTAGTAAACCAGCAGAATTCCGCTGTCAAATATTTTTTTGTCCATCAGTTGTAACAGTGAAATACAACAATGTCCCTTTTAGCAAGATTATGATACAAAATTGCACACAGCATGGGATATGGAAGTATTGGTGGCTGACCAGGATCAGGGTACATTTTTCGGTTCAAACTAGCCTTTTCATGAATTGATTTTGTTTGGATCACCTGTGTATAAGCCCATTACCTCAGAAAAATTAATATTTTACATTATTACTTCTGTCCTAAAGTGTGGGGAGAAGTTATAGAAATAAACTAGCCCTTATTTTTACTCTGCTACAAGTATGTTTTTTGTTTTTCATTCTAATGAAGGGAGAAGCAGCAGGATGACTCCCTTCAAAATAAAATCTCATGGCTGAAATCTCAGTTTCCTAATTTCACCCCTAATTCCTTCTACATGTCTGTATTCCATTATTCATGGGTGACAAGAGTTGCCAGGGAAAGTGTTGCCCCACTTTTCACTTTCCCCCCTCTCAAAATATGTTGAAGAAAAGCTGAAACCAATCCGGCTTAAGGCCCTCTCTGTGTTTCCTCGTCGCCCCTTTCCATGCATGCGTCTTAGTGAGAATTAGCTGGGAATCGGGCCTGTGTGTGATACAGATTGCAGTTGGAAAGGAGGTTATCCTTTCACAGGAGAGGCCTGGGATGACACGACGCAACACCTTGTTTTTGTTCCCAAATCCGCAGGTGAACAATAGAGGCACTGTGCGCTCAGCTGCCAGCCTTGTCTTCTCTGCTCACTCTGTTCTCTGCTGATGAGGGACAAGCCAAAGTGTAAAAGTGGAGCAAACTGCTAAATACAACAAAAACCTGTTTACTCCACTATGATCAGCAATGTGCTCCTGTGTAAATGCATTTACAGTGTGCCTGGCTGTCAGTGGGTGCGTGTTTGTATTTTTACTTGAATTAATACAAATGTGAACGCAGTTGCATTGACTTATCTGCTGTGCGCTTTGATGCTGTGTGTAGTTGTGGGTCTGAATATTGTTTAGGTGCATTACTAGTCTATAGCTTTGGGGTTTTGTGAGTTCTTCCCTGGGAGATATGTGTTCAGTCTTCCCATTAACTATTGAAAACAACACTGGAACTTTGGAGAATTCCTTGTCAAGCTCTGGATCTTGTAGCAGTGACGAGGTTTGAAGAACCATTTAATATAGGCTCTTGCTGCGCCTGAACAGTCATAATGCACAACTTTTGGCTTTGGGAATTTAAAACAAATGACATACTGACGAGAAAGAGGTTGACATGTTTTTGGGTGCCAGGAGATTTTTCCAACAAAAGTTTGAACTGTCAAATTCCTAAACCCCCTTTTAACTCCAGCTAAAGTTTTTTGACCCTAGTAGCAAAACGTGTGGATGGATTCAATTTGCACATTAGCTGATAATCTTCAAGGGAGAGCTTAGATATGGATTTCTAGGGAGGGTTCTCGGAACATGATTTCAGCTTTGTAATTAAAATTTCATCAAGTAATGAAGCGAACCAGAGGCTAAATGAGCATAAAGGTTAATCATCTGTTCAATAGCTAGAAGGTCAGACTTTGTGTACTTTGGCTTATGTGAGATATTAAGTGTGTGCAGACACTAATATCAGCTGTGCGCTGACATGAAACTAATGGACATGTTAAGTGTGAGCTCTGACAAGCATTGTCGATTAAAGGTTAATTGTTAATTATCACAATGCGTGGAAGAAACACCAATAGCACAGCAGGAAGGAAACAAAAATTGTTACTAACCTTGAGACAGCGTCAGAGTGTGCTTGTGTGAGAGACTGAGAGAGAGAAAATGTGCCCGCACTATGTAAAGTGTGTGTGCACGCATGTGTTTCTGCATGTATTCAGTAGAGAGACTTATTTTCTCTGCATGCTGATTGCCACGCGGCCTTTGTGCCTGTGTACTGTAGGGTAAAGGATTGCAGGTGAATTAGCCAGCCCTGAGAGTCTTATTTGGAAACATTGCAGCAATCACCTAATGGTCCATATCCATCCCCTGCATTAATGAATCTCTCTCCTGTTCTCTTCCGTTTTCACTTTCCTCCACCACCTTCAAGACTCACATATCTTCAGTTGAAATTGTGTTAATCGTTCTGCCACATTTCTCTCACTCTTTTGCAGATTGCTTTGCTTTACCCGCTTTTCTGTCATTGCACCACTTTCTCTCTCATTCTGCCTCGCTCTCTTGCTCACACTCACTCCTGTTTTCTTCATTCCTTCATTTTGCCTTTCCATGCATGAACAAAATGCTTAAGAGACAATCTCAGCGTATTTTCTTAATGCCATCCTTAATGTACTTATAAGGTACGTGTTGCTTTCCATGATTCAGGTAGAAAATGAACAACTATTACATTTATTCAGTGGTCCAAACCTCCGCACTGTGAGTCAATGAAATTGTAATGTTTTCATGATAGTGTCTAGCTATTAAATGTGTGTCCTGTAAATGTCTTCACAACTACTTACAGTACTCATTTCTTGAAATGATGCTCCATTTCTGTGACTATAAACACAAAACCAAACCAATCAAGTGTCCAAAGTGCTCTGGCCAAAAGATACAAAAAGGCTTTGACTGTGCATCACATAATCACACAATGAAATCAACCTACTAAGACTAAGCTTATACAATTAGCTTTGTCCTCAGATAATACAAATACAATCCAATAAGGGCACTACAGAATAGTGAGAGACTTGAATTCGCACTTATCTACTTTAGGTGTTATGTGTGGGTGTCCTTGCCGTCAGCTCCAAGAAATTCTTCTGTTTCCCTAGTCTTCCTTTATGTTGGTTTTCTTCATCTTGCTAGTGCCAAAGGGTGAGTGAGAGCAGTCTGGGATGCTACGTCACATGTGGAAAAGACTCCATATATGGACATCTACTCTTCCCATGCACACGTAGTAGTCATGATTGACGAGTTCATTGATTAGTTGGCTTGACGTGTGAGAATGCTGACGTGCCCACGGTTCTTTAGTGTTGAGTAAATGAAAGGAATTTTTTATTTCACTGGATGCCAGGAAAAAAGCTAGAACGCATGCATAAACTGGAATTTTTTTACTTGCACATTCAAAGCTTAATTATAGCTTTCATTTTTGAGATAGTCAGGACTGAAGACAACACATTAGGTTCAATGCTTGAATCTGCGAGACGTGTGTGTGTGAGCTCTTCTGTTCGGTAACATCCTCATTTCTTCCACAATAATCCACAGATTTACCTCTGCCTCGTGAAAGCTCTTCCCCTTGATTTCGAAACAAAACCTGGGTAAACGCACTGGAACAGCTCTCAAAGGTAGATGCCAGTTGCCATAATATGCTCACGGTGTGGGGTAATTATTGATTTAGGTTAATCCCCCCCCCATTGTACAGGATTATTTCTGTCTAAGACTGTAAAAACCACTGTTTACCAAAGACAACAGAATGTATCACAAAGCCCAGATGAATTCACTTAGACCAGCAGCTAACACTGATCTGTGCTAATCCGGCCAATGATAGGTCTGTAAGAGCAGGTTGGCATGGTGACACCTGATATTTTGGGATGGAAAGGATCGCTTTAGTTGAATGACCGGCTGTGTAAAGATAATGATTTTAGGCCTTTTTAGTATTCTACTGATCTACTGATCTACCACTTTCTGGGCTGTATGGAAAAGATTTACATTTTCTGTAAAACAAAGAACTGAGAGAAAGAAAAGGCTCAGAGATATAAACAGGAGAATGAACTTTATATGATTTCTTGTGGTTGTGCATAAATATTCACATACAGAAAAAAAAAAACACAAATACAGACAGGAATGCAGACAAACACACTTTAGAGTACACATAATTTTTTTTTTAGCTTCCATTGTAACTCTCCAGTTTCCCTCTTGCCAGCCACCCCCAAAGGACAAATTGTACTTTTTCTCTGATCCACTCCCGAGTGAAGTACACTTCAGGTGCTGTCTTTACCGTGTGTTTGCATTGTGTTGTTGTACACTGCAGGGTGAAAACCTGCACACCCCTGTGTTTTTGATTTCCAGCCAGGTTATTGACTAGCACGGGACTAAGCCCAGTGTGTGGTGTGTGCTGGGAGGCTGGGAACCCGCTGCTTTATTTTGCTGTTTTTGTCGACAACTGTTTCATGCTAATGTGCTCTGACCACCTCGCTGCCCATTTCAGTGGGAAAAGATGAATTGATTTTACACACTCCTCCACACGCCTCAATCCTCTCCAGCAGAACAATGTCTGTAAACTAATTAGTCATTGAGTGTTGCTTTCTTTGTGAGTGTGGGTGTGGTATGTACCACATAAGTGGGTGGATGCATGCTAGGCTGTAAGCTTATACGTGTAAATGTGTGTGTCGGGTCATGTGTGAACGAAGTGCTGAGGGCCACAGAAAACTCAAAGAGCACAGACCTCCGACAATAATCCAGTTTGAGGTTATTCCTAACAATTCGCTATTAGCTAAACAAGCGTGCTGTGGTTGTAACAACAACTGCGAACAAATTAAGTGGAAATATTACTGTTCTACGTTTTCCAAATTGTACTCAAGTTGTCGTCAACAAGGTCAACTTTACCTTCACTTTACCTGGTTCACTGTCTCCACCACGACCTCTCTGCTGTGTGTGTGTGTGGGGGAGCTGAGCCCCACCCTCGGTTAAATACGCAGAGGGGAGGACAGAGAAGCCAGCGCAACAATCAAATAATTATATTCATTTTGCCATGGATCCGCTCCCAAATCAAATGGGTTCTTCCTTAGCCCATGCTATTCCCTTCCACCAAGTTTCATGAAAATAAACTTAACCTAAAACATAACCTTCTTGGCGGAGGAAATAACATTAGTGTAGCCTAATCTTTATCTGCTACTGTGCAGAAATACCGGGTTTACACAGTATGAACAGACATGGAGGGAAAAAAAGAGAAGCTCATTGCATTCGATTGTTGGTTTAGAATTTAAACGTCAACGTTATGAATGAAGCTTCGAAGCTTTTAACTATTCAGTACTGCCCTATAATAGAGTGATGTTTTTCTTCTCACTCCATTTTCTAACCATGTGAATTAGTGTTCTCGTTTGTGTGGGGGCAAATATACTGCACACTGAGGTCTATTCTTCATAATAATATCACATTGTGACTGTTTAATCATGTGGAAGATGGGCCTCCGCTGAATTAACACCGGAATCTTCTGCCTGCACAAGGAAATAATTAGTAGTGTTTGTTTTTATATTGGAAGAGAAAATTGATCAAATGTCTTAAATTTTGGCATTAAGGTTGGGATGTGAGACATGGAGACAGTATAATTAAGTGCCCGCTCATTGCATCTACTATGTAATGATGCTGATGTTTTGATTGTCTTGGACCAAACCGATTTCACAAAATACATAAAAACAACAGAACACCATTAAAAGAGTGCAAGTGCATGGTGTTACAAACGAGTATTGTGACATATTGTGTTTACATGTGGGGCCAAATGTTTTCGCTGTGAGCTTGTGTATTTGATGCTTTTTTTCGTGGTCTCCGTTAACTGTTGCTGCTGCAGTATTGCATCGCTTAATGTTTGCCAGATGAGAGTTTTTCCAAGAAAGGGTTAAAAGCTTTTGTGAACTTTGCTATTGATGGAATTGCAAAGGTGCCACATCAATCCGGACAAGAGATTAGTTAGATTTAGAGTATTGAGTTGAATTTTATAATGTAACGTGCATCGAAAGATTCTTTAAAAAAACATTTTTTATGTACAAATCTTTGTCTTCCCTGCCTTGGTTTTTCGTTGCAGGTTGGTTTGAGGGTCTCCACACTGAGCGAAGCCTTTGGGTCTTCCACAGAACAACATGACCAAATCCATTTCTCATCTTCATATTTACACACACACACACACACACACACACACAGATTCAAGGCAGAGACATATTGAATGCCCTTTTCTTTGCTCTCCCAAGATTACCTGTCAGGCTTGTCATGGTTGGCTGATGTGAACATTGTTTCAATTCTTTCTTTGAATGTGGCGTGTTCGTATGTGTGTGCAGTCGCTTAAGCAATCATGGCTAGGTGACATTCTTTATCTACATCTTCAGACAAGTACCTTGGAGCTCCCTTGGTTACAGAGCATGAATAGATCCTACCACAGTCAGTCCTAGCCTGGTAACATTGCACAGCAACAGAGATCTCTTGAGCCTGGTGAGCCGTATAAATGATGGTATTTTGTTGCTGTTTATCCCCGAAACCAGACTATCTATCTCATGCTTGAATGCACAGGAACAAGCAAACCCACTTAAACACAGGAGAGTGAAATATTCTGCATGAAGAAAAGATGTGATGGCTTTAGTAGCATACCAGATTCAGTTTCCCGAGGCCCTTGGACACTCAGGCCAAAGCACACTAGTCAAGAGGGAGCAAGACAGAAGCACTTGATATTGCCTTCTCCGTTTTGCATTTTCTGTTGAATACTTGTGATGATAAAACAAAGGATAGGATAAGAAGCAACTATAATGGTACATTTATCTGGAGACAACTTATGTTTTCTTTTTTTTTGTCTGAGGAGTTATTCTGTTTCACCAATTTCATAGAAAAACAAGAGATCAAGATGTTAGTGTTTCCAAACTATTGTCTGATAGCCACAGTATAACAAATCATCCATTTTTGAGAGGCTTAATACAAGTGTCGATGGTGGTGGCAGCTTTGTAGATTGGAGAGAGAGCCCAAGGCACTGGCTTGCCTTCACAGTCCAATTTACTTCCATGGAAGAGGGCCAAAATACATCATTGCCACTTATATCCTTTCTGTATGTATCTTTTTTTTTTTTACTCCCCCAGCTCTTTCACTTAATGAACAATTTATCTGCAAGGTAGCACTTTCAGACTTTGTTGACGCAGGGCTCCTATTTCATATATAAAAAAAATCAATCCAAATTGCGTTCTTCTTTACATGCATCATTGCAGTGATCCTCTATTTATTTATTAGGTATTTTACTCTTAGTTGGCCTGATGCATCACTATCAGGAGGCCAGGGGAAGAGTGACCTTAATCACAATATAATTCAAAATAATGTTCTTGCCTGAATGTGCGGTTTTTTACTATTCCAACCATTGTAGTAACTGAAGGTACAAAATGTGTTGGCTTCCACGGGTCTGTGGCAGGTACTGTTGTTACCAGTGATTTATAGAGTAAATAGTCCCAAAAACAATTCTTGAGTAGTAAACTTCTTTTTATTGTTAATGGCAGACAAAATTAAACAGAAGGGGTCATTTTGTTACCATGTTAGTGCATATATGTGCGCACTCACCTGAAAAACTGTCTCAATGAGCCACCTATCAGATGAAACCAGCAGACAGTGTTAAATAAAGTTACGTGATCAGATGTTGAGCAGGAGAGTTGTTTAGTGAGTTAGCCTAAAGTTTTAGAAATTTGTCGTATTTTCTATTTATTTTTAGTTTTTGAGTGGTGTTGCCTTTCTCGAAAAGGGCTCTGAGTACCAGTCAGCAAACTGCTGTTATTAAACTAATTTAGCCTGGCTCTTTGCTGAGATGGAGCTGTAGATGTGCCCTTATTGACTGCCCTTATTGCACTGCTGGTCTCCCTGCATTTCCTGTGCAGACCTATCAGTGGCTGCTCATATCTGTTTGACCTTTCCCATCAGCAGCACAGGCAGGTGCTGTCCAGGTTATTTGTCAATCAGTTATAAGCTGCCATATAAGCTCGGCACCTAGATGTTGTTGGACACAAACAGTGGTCGATAATGATGTAGAGCAAACAACACACAGCAAGTAATATAACTAACGTTAGCTAGGTTGTGGGTTAGCAAACCGTCCCTACAGTTGCTCCTCCGAAGCAAACAGCCAGAGAGGACGAGACGTTTCCCAGAGCAGCACACCAGCTCCAGACAGCGAACCTCGCAACTCTCCTGCTGCTATACCGAACTTCACAACAGCAGCATATCTTGGTCATTTAATGTTACCTGACACACAAATCATGCCTGGAATAGTGTTATGTGGGTCGGTCCGAGCCACTGTTTCCCATTTACAGAGCCAGGGCTGAGTACAAACACCGGATTTCTTTTCAGAGCACAGACAACAACCAACAGGAGCTGATATTGTTGCCAAGCCACACCCTTAAAGACTCACTATATATATTACTGCAAACAATTCTGTTAATGCTGGTTTATATGGCTCTCATAGAATATAGTGGGGGTAGGCCATACAGCACAAACTCGTTACTATTAATGGGACAAAAGCACTTCTTTTTTATTGCAGGGCAATATTGGACTGTTCAATTTGCACTGTGCGCTTTCACTCTCGTAACTTTTTTGTTCTCTTAAACAAGAAGAACCTATTTCTGTGTTTTTTTTGTGATCATTCACCGTAAAGGCTGTTAAGCAACCAAAATAGCTGCAGCTATCATCTTTTCTGTTGAAAAAGCACAGTGAAACATGTTGCAGGTTAATGTAAACACTCACAAATTGCTTGAAGCTTTGTTACCTACTCAAAAGTGTGAAGCGTTTAAAGAACACCACAATATAAGAACTATCAGACCTCTAAGTAAGCATAACAAGATGGGTCTAATACTGTAGTGACTTTATAAAAAGCTTGAACAGATCTGTTTTATTCAGTCCTGTAAGAAACAGCCATTTTTAAGAGTTGGCTGAGGATAGATTGTTTCCATTAAATGTCACGAATAAGTAATTGGAATCTCTGATGTCTTGATGGGGAAATTATGAGGAAATAGAATTTATACGAGTATGCACACAGGAAAACACACACATTTAAAGTTGCGTCCATTATGTATCTGAGTCATCCAAGTCCTCCTAGGCTATGACAGGCCGGCAAATGATATAATGTGATAGGTCTCTTGTCTCTGTCGAACACCTCCCTGTGAAGACAGGAAGGAGGTAATTATGACAACGATTTTAGTGTACTCACTTCAGACATTATTGTGACCAATAATGGCATTCCTCAAACCCCTAACAGCTGTTCTGAGGGCTGGATGCAAACGCCAGCCAGCATCCACCCCGTTAAAATCCAGAAATAGGTTCCTAATGCCACTTTTCGACAAGTTAATGAGATTTCTTTTAGACTGGCCAAAACATGGCCAACCACGACCATTCCACCCTACTTCACTTGGTGTCGGCCCAGAGATGAAGTGAGGCGGAGACATAATGGCTGGTAATGATTTCACAAATAGAAAGAAACATTTTCACAGCAAACTGGAATCATTGGCAAGAGCAGGACTGAATTACAATGCCAAACTCTGCTCTAAAGTACTCTCATCCTCACAGTCCTTCTCCGTCCATCTCTAAATAAAGTCAGTCCCACCCACAGTGTGAATCATTTTAGGCGTGCTTTCACACTCACTGATCCGTATCGTGCTGAAACAGTCTTCCGAGAAATGATGAGAGAGGAACAAAAATGCCAGCAAGTGGTCGGTGCAGTTCACCAAAGTGGCTGAGTCAATGATGAACTACACTGCTACATGTGAAGTGAACCAACTCTGCAACTGTGCTTTTTTTGTTATGAAGTTGTTTTTAGTAACTTTTGGATAAGTAGATCTAACATGAACTTAGAGACTAAAGGAAGTGATAGAAATTATGTGAGTGTGACAGATATTTGGCAATCCACCATTTCTGTCATCCAGGGAGTGGAACCTAAGGATTTTAAACACTACTGGCGCTGTTCACTGACTGTACCAAGGCAATTTAATACTAGTTTAGTGTACAGGGTGGTGGGTACATTTTTACTTTTCACTTGACTTACTGAAATATGTTCAGTACCGGTGTTCAGTTGTCTCAATTACTGGCAAAACTGAACTTAACTCATTCATATTTACTAACAAAACACAATAATTTGGCCAATAAAAGTGGCAAATTCTCCCAACCCAATTTATTTGCAGGTCCCTGCAATCAACGACAGGAAGCAAAGCTACACAAGACACACTTACCAAAAAAACAAACTTAAAACCATGACACATTAATCCTAATCTAAAACTTGACTCGGGCAACCAGGTAATTTCCTGCATCTTTGCAACTTACTAGCTCAATAACTGAGAAATCATAACAAGATTCATACAAATCAAATGTATCATGCTTAGTCCACGGATTATGGAAGTGTTCTTCTCCTGTCATTGGACTCCTACCAGAACACACCATGTGCCAATTTTGACTCCCAACCCTTAAGAAACCAGGCCTACAGCTCACCAACTTAAGATATGAAAGGTGTTACATTATTTTGGTCCACAGAGTAGCATTGTGTGTGTGGGTGCGCATGCACATTGTGTTCAGGTCTGGCTGCACAGAAATTGTTTCCGGTGCCCCAAGTTCATGTTTACCTGCAGGGTAAAAGTAAACTTAAAGTTGAAGTTTAACTTAAAGTTTAATTTTGCTTCATTGCGTTCATTGCAACTGACAGGATGAATTGCTTATCCCTCTCTGGCCTGAAAAAAGGAATGCATTTATTGTAAAGGTCATTTACCACCAGCATAGCTATTGAATTTCGCAGAACCCTTTCTGCCCTTTCCCTTTTCCACTCCCACAACACAACGTAACAAAATACACACACTTTCCTCAAACTGAAAAACATAGACACCTCATGTTCACTGCGGTCACATCTGGAACTTATGTCCACATTGAAGTCTGCGAGGAAAATGTCAGTTTTAAGAAGTACCGGAGGAACAACATTAGCCTGGCCCTTCTGCTGATGAATATAGAAGCGGACTGCATGAGCTGGGAAGAGGGCAGGTAGAATTGAATTTGTTAACTCCAACAAGCACAAAATGTGAAATTGCAGAAAACATTTCAGACAGAAAGTGGCTGGAGGTGCTGATTATACAGGAGAGAGGCGCTTTATGTCTATAACTTACTGCATCATGGTTGGACAGTTGGACGAAAGGGACTGCAAAGAATGACTGTTTCTTCATGACTGCACTTCCTGTCTGTCCTCGCTCTCTGTGCAACACTGTATGTCTGACTCAGCCCTTGTCCTGTCACAGTAAATCCTAGTGTATGTCTCAGCAAATGCTCATAAACATGTTCCAAATGTTAAGAATGAGTGAAACAGAAAATAAACAAGACACACACACACACACCTCTCAGATTTGCCACCCACTCAGCACCTCATACAGATGTGTGAAGGGGATACCCTCTGCACTATCGGTTAACCTTCTTTCCGGAGCTTATCTGCTTATAATGAACACAGGTACCCGACAAATGGACACTAGGTTGCCTAGCGAGCTCAGAGCCACATCTATTACCGACTAGACATATTCACCTAGCTAATGATAATGGGAAGAGAGCTTTAATGTGGGCCATTTTGACGTCTTACAGAATGTTCCACTGAATCTACTGCCTGGTGCAGAATTCATAACAAGGCTCATGTTTCATCTGCACACTTACTCTGTTCCTACTGATTGTATTTATGATAAAAATAATGCTCTTATTCATGCGACACCTTTTTCAACATTCTCTCCTCTGCCTACCATAATGAGTTGCATGCCTGCTTGGGTAATGTTAAATAGCCCATGCTGGTGTTACAGGTTCAATTACTGCATGAGGTGCCCAAACTGAATACTAAATAGACAGCTTATTCACAAGCTGAAGTGAGAAATACTTTGCAAGAAGGAAAAATCAATGTATGTCATTTATATCCAGACCGAGACCCTATCTGCCATATGCAGCATTTCTAAATGAACCAGTTTTCTCAGATGCTTGAAACTGAAGTCAAACCGGCATGTCGAACCATTTTCAAACTGTGCTCCTCCACACAGAGCTTTGACCTGCACAATTATTCAAGGTGGAATGGATTCAAATAGCCCTCTGAGGAAAGTGGCACAGGCTTTAAGCAGAGGGAGCAATCATAGGCTCAGAATGAGAAACCCAAGTAGGGCAGCAGCTGGCTGCAAAGAGAAGAGGATCCAAGCGGAATAAAGAGATCCTTGCTCAGGGCCTGAGGGCGAGAGCATAGCCACTATCCTGGAACAGAGGGCCGCTATCACGACACTGGCGCACTGACTTCTGCTTTCATTACTCAATGGGTGGAAAGAGGGGTCGGTGCACATGGACACGCAGACACCTATCGGACCATTAACAGCATCCTTCACTCTGCTTTTAATATTACTGTCTACACTGGCCTGCACTGGCTGTACCCCCATATGTCTTTTCCCTTTATTCTCCTCCAGGCCCAAAGTACAGAAAATCAGCTGGAACTCTTTTACTATTCTTTTATTTACTTTGAGCCATTAAGCATTAATCATTACAGTTAGTTTGGTGACCATTCAATGTTTCACTCCCATCTTAAAATAAGCATCGGTTTTCCAAGGAGAGTCATGGATTTAAGTACTCTGACGTGTTTATCAAAGGAACTTTAAGCTTTCCTCACCTTCTGTAAATGTCGCCACAAAGTACTGGCAGCAACAACATGCTGAACCTTTGTACAAAATGGCGTAGTCTCAGGCTAAATGGGGATAAATCAATATAATTTCTGTTTGTTTGACATTGTGGAAATAATTTATACCCAGAGTTTGCTGTCTAACACTGCCTGATTTTGCAGCTCTCATTGCAACTATACATGTGCCTAATGAAAACCATCACTGTTACGGACAATTGGGGGCTTCAAACTTGACTTGACTTGACTTCACTAACTTTGGGATAGAGTGAGGTTGTCAGTTAAACACAAAAAAATACACCACCGCATTTTACTCTTAGTATTGAAATAAAAAGGAGAAATTACGTTAGATGGCAGCATTTAGTTATAGTTTTTGCAGCCATAAAGATCTTCAGGTTGTAGATATCACATCTACGCACTCAGGCATATCTCCAAAACACAGAGAAAGAAACAAAACATCAACTCTCAAACCCAGTGTCCTTGACACTAAATGTTCCACATCATCCCAAAAAGGCTGAAAGTACAGGCACTGCTGCTCGGCACTTCCTCCAGCAAGACTGCTGGGTTCCACTCAATTTGAATTTGTGTTATAAAATATAAGGATCAGATTTCCCTGACAAAATCTCTCATGAACAATTGGTACAAGTGCACTGAGTTTTCCAGTCTTGCTGATTTAGGTTTTAATTAAAGTTTACAATCGAGAGCGGTACAGCACAGATTGCATGGGCTCATATTGTACATCTCTCAAAACGATAAACTCTGTATTGACTCAGTGATTGTATGAGATAAATACAGCTCTCGTTAATTACCCTGGACAGTAATCATGATCGACCATTACTTAAGCTTCACAATTGCCCGATCAATGGTGTCTTGGCATGAAATTCCTGGTGTAATAATTGTTTGCATTCACTGTAGTGCACGAGCTGGTTCTCTCTTATTAAAAGGAGAGATGTGCTGTGTCTACTGCCAATAGGGCTATCTATTATTCAGCAGCATCCAACATCAATTCCTGGAACATATTCAGAATTGGGACTGATTTCCTCCCTGGAAACCATAAAGTATGATTTCCCATATCTATTTTTTCTCTCCCACCCTGGTCGCTGCAGAAGATGATTGAGTATTTAAGGAGCCTGGGGATAAACAACATGCTTCACAAAAGACATCAGGAATATGCATTGCTGCAGAGTGATAGGATGCACCATGGGGTGATATGTAGTGGATCCCAAGATTAGGACTGTGTGCCAAAGCAAATTTCTTCTTATTTCTTTCTTATGTAAATGTAAAAACTGCTGAGACAATGACGTTGGCTGCATATTAACAATAACAATTTATACAGCTACTTATCTTTTTTCTTCGTTTTTCTTTTCTTATCTAACTTCTAATCTTTTGGTCTTTGAAGGCCATCAAATGACCTTCATTTGACACTGCATAAAATGTGAAATTGTTAATTTTTAGGTGAAATTGTTTTCTGAAGGATTTGGAATGATAATTCTTAGCAATTTGGTCTTTTACTAAAGACTTTCTCCGAATCCTTTTCTTCCTCACCAAGGCGTTTTATAGACTCAATTATTGTTCACCCAACGTGGCCTGACCTCATCCTCACTGCACAGCCGTTCATGATATCCACATTGTGGCTGTGATTTCGTCAAAGGTGTATTCATCTGTTGGCACCAGCTTAGATAATTAAACAAAAATTAAACGGAAAATGTTGAGGAGAAACACTAGTGACATCTCCGTTTTTGCATGTTCAGGTATTTTTTCTCTGTCATACCAAGACGGCTTTGTTTTTCCTAATCTCCTCTTATTTTTGGTCATTTCTACAATATTTAATTGAATGTCCTTTTTGGACTTTGGTCTCACTTTGCAGCTTAGGTCCTATTTATATTTTTCTTAGTGGAAATCACCATCTCTGATGACTGCTTGTTTGTGTGCATATGTATCAGTTTTCCCCTCTGTGTGTATGCGTGTTTCTGATCACTCTAGTAATAAGCAGATTGTCCCCCTTTCTGCTGATAAGGTTTTTTTTGGGTCTTTCTCCACAGCCTGTTTAGTTGCCATAATTAAGAAGCAGCCAGCTCTGAGTAGCTAAATGGAATGACTTTCCAACCAAAGCCAAGTGTGTTCATCTAGTGTGTGTCTTTATGCTGTGTACTCTGTATGAAAATGTGTGTTCTTGTATGAGAAAGAGACGGAGAGGAAGAGTTGAAAAGTTGAGTAATATAGTGATGTATTCTTGCTTAAACGAAAACACAACTACGTGCATGCACACGCTGTATCTATTTCTGTCTGAACCTGTGCAATTTTAGAATACATTTCTACTTTTCCTCTGCCCTTTCTCCTGCTTTGACGACACTTAGGGAAATTATTTGTGGGTATGGTGATTAAGCATTCCCATTATTGTTATTGTCCGTATTCCACTTCTGTGCGTTTTTTGCATCGCTACTCCTGCATACATTCAGCTACAGAAACAATTCATCTGTCTAAATGTTCAGCTCTTTAAGGACATGTGTGCTTGAATTTTTTTTCTACCTTTTCTACTTTTTAAAAATATTCCGCTTATTTTTAAACAATTTTTTATAATGTAAGTGTATGGAGGAATCTTCAAATCTTCTTCAAACTTACTGCATACTTTTAGCTACAGACCCAATTTAAACTTGAAACTGTTCACACAACTTTCAACTATTAAACTTGTATTCAGAGATTTTATATCTTTTACAGTTTTTAAATTATCACAGTTTCAGTTTCATGCTTTTTTCAGTCTTTTTTCAGAGTTTATAATGGGTGTGTATTGCGTGAGCTAGAGTGGGTGACATCATCGCTAGAATGTAGCCTTGGAAAATCTTCTAAAAATGTTCTCTTTAACTTGTGCCCACAATTTTCACAGTTCATGCATCATTTTACACCAAATACATAGGAAAATTTATGCTGGTTCCACACATGTGGTTATTGAACCTATCGGCTCTGTGAGCTTCCAAATGACAAGAGTGTCAAGCAACTCCTCCATTTGCAGCCATTATACATCTGCCTCAAAATGTCTGGAAGGAAGTAGAAAGTACCGCTCATATTTTCTAACTTTATCCACACAAATTACATATCTACTTGTTCAGAAATGCCTTCTGGTGCCGATCGTGAGGTAATTACACCAATACAACTTATAGTTTAGGCTTTTTTGAGTCTGGTTTGAATGGACGTTGTACTCTGCTCTCCCAGTCTGTCTCAACAGCAGTGCAGTTTACATAGACACACAGCTGATGTTGATTGGCTGAGTAAAGGTCAAAGCATTTTGCCCATCTGTTCTGATTGGTGGACTGATGTTGAGCTATTTTTTTTATCTCTCTTCTTTTTAACTCTTAATAAATTCAAACTTTGAACTGTTTGAGGTTTAATTTTGAATCATTCTGTCTGTTAGGCCTGCACGATAAATCGTTATAAAATCGCGATCTCGATTCACCCTGTTCACGATTTTAATTTTAAATGACTTTGATTTAAAAAATAATAATAATAATACAAATGTGGCCTTTATTTTGAAAGGACAGCTCTCACAAAGTTCAGGGCTTCACCCTCAGCCAATGACAAAGCACCTTTTAGTCACATGTTTCACTCGTCGAGCGCTGTAGTTCGGAAATAAACAAAATGGATATTATTGGTGTAACGGATCACAAAACTCACAGTTCGGATCACATTACGGATCACGAGTCATGGATCGGATCATTTTTTTGGATCAGAAAAAAAAGGAGGAGGATACAATTTTTCCATTTGCATTTTCATTTATTACATGGAAACTTATAGCAAGGAACTTTACCGTACCATACTGTTAAAGTTTTGTCCACCGCCCTTCTTCCGTCATCATATTTTACGGCCAAGCCGAAATGCTCCCATACGTGCGATTTAAATGATGCGGGAGGCTTTTCAAGTTCTTCTGCTCCGCCGCTGGCCATCGTAGACTTATTAACACGCCCTGTTCACGTGAACACATCACTGTTGTGTGTAGTTTCACTGAAACTCAGCATCAAGATTAAAATAACGCAGTTACTTAACAAGCAATATCAGAATCGTGCAGGCCTACTGTCTGTCTCTCTCTGATTGTCTCTCTGTCTGTCTTTACTACTACTTCTAATACTATTTTACCTCTCATTTTCCTTTTCCAATGCATTTGAGCTTCAAGATTTTTCAGGCTTCATTTCAAACTTCTGCATTTTCAGCAATGTTTTGCAGTGATGTCTTCTTCTGTACACTTATCAGTGGACTATTCTGCATACTATCAGCTACAGAAGCCTGTCATATGTCAAAATGTTCAGCTCTTTAAGGACATATGCTTCTGTTCCACCTTTTTCAACCTTTTTATGCTTTTGTTAAGCTTTTTCAAGAACTTAATAGTAAATAGTAATAGTAATAGTAAATGCGACTTTGACTGTATTACACCTAAGTGCCCAGCTTGAGCAATGTATCTCAGCTTTAAGCATTATTTGGTCATTTGGGTCAGCTTCCACCTCTGCCAGTTTTACATTTCAACTTCTAGGTTTTTGAGCAGTGCAGTGCATTTAAACCTTCGGCCTTTTTAGGTAACTCATTTCAACTTTACAGTATTACAATTCAGAGTCCAGCTGTTTTAGCAACGTTTAGCTCTTAGCCTCTCCAGTTAATGCAGTTCAACTTCCAGGTTTTTTGAAGGAATGCACTGCAATGCATTTGAACATTAAGATTTTTTGGTCATTTCATTTTAGACTTCTTTTCAGCAGTGTTTTGCAAAAGCATTTCAGCTTTCAGCATCTCAGATTTCAGATCTTAGTTGACATATGCATTATAAAGAAAGAAGTAATAGTGATATGGTTCTCTTTGTAGTGCATTTACATTTGTTGCGAGCGCGCGCACACACACACACACATCCTTGTACTTATATCTTTTGAGGACCCTCATTGACATAATGCATTCCTTAGCCCCTTACCCTAACATCACAACAACATGCCTAGCCAAAACTCTTACCCTAACCATAAACATCAAAGAGCCCTTTGAAATTGTGAGGACCAGCCAAAATGTCCTCACTTTTCAAAAATGTCGTCACTCTCTCTGTAGGTAAAAAAACAAACTTGTTTCAGTCCTCACTATGTAACACACACACACACACACACACACTGCTACAGGCTCTAGAGACTACCCAGATACCCAAAATACCACTGCTGCAGCAGGAACAAGCTACAATAGAATTGGTAGACCATGGAGAGAGTTTTGAAAATTGGCTTCAGGCTGCACTGAGGGAAAGAACAACCCCAGTCTGTACTGTAGCTATTTCCTTATACAGTATATATCAGAAGCGGGGACCTGGAGGCAGTTAGTCTTTCTTACCTTCATTTTCAAAACTGTAATATAGTAGTAATATGGATATACATTTTACTTTATTCTACATTGTTTTTTGAGCTTTTTATTATGTTACTGCTTTTTTAATGTTGAAAAATTGAGACTTAAGATAAAACCAACACCAATATAACACTAGTTACAATCTGAAAAGAGAAAACAATCTTCTAAAGTCATCTATCACTTCAAATATTTCAGTAAGCACAATTTCCCTTTGTCCATACTAAAAGGCTTTATGTGGTTCTTAACAGAGTCACAAGCTGCTGGAGCTTAAAAACCAAATTCTAGGCAATTTATCACCTAATAAACACATTAGCAAGCAAATATTGTCACTCAACAAATGTAATCCTCAAGCAGATACCATGAAGTTACAGCTGATTAGTCACTTCATAGTGGGTAAGACACTTTTTTCTGTTTCAAAGCTTGATCTTCATATTTATTTTAACTACTTGAATGTTTTCATAGGTTAGTGGAGACTAGATATATCCCAGGGGGCACACACCTTGGACATTATAGGGCTAACAACAATAGACAGACACTCACATTAGCGATGTAATGGCCAATATTTTTTATTTAAAAGTCTTTGGATGGTGAGAGGAAACAAAGCAGCTATAATTGCACAAGAAAGTCATAAATACAGTTCAGATCCTAAACAGCTGTAACCACAATACTTACCTATGCAGCATGCTGTATTGTTAGCAGCATTATCAAGGCACCTTAGTACATTGGCATGCAGCCTTGTGGGTATTTCTGTGAGAAGTCATTGACATTATACCACTCCGTGGATCACCAGCTGCTCTGCTACACAGATTGACTGTGATGTATCACCAGTATTACTGTGCCATTGTGTTTTCTGATACACATAGCATCAGCTCTGGTGCCTGTCGGCTCATTTCTCTACTAAACCCTAAAAAATGGCCCTTCTGCTCACACACACACACACACACACACACACAGATACAGTAACACTTACTTTAAAAGGGGGAATTTGGGGAGTGTGTGTGTGTGTGTGTGTCCAATGTGCTGCGTTAGTTACGGAAACTGGGTGCTGATATGTGGCTGGCAAATGGGACAGATGCTTCCCTTCTCGGCACATTCAATATCCTCCTTGTCTCCCCCATTGTGTTCTGCTCGTGAAAACAACCACCAGACAGATATTAAGACCTGATGCAATCACAGAGAGCCTCTGCCATCGCACCCTCAGAGAGCTGAAAACAGAATGACACAGATGGAAAGGAAAATAAAATACTGACAAAAAAGAGCAACATGAAAGCTGTGCAGTTGTTACTAATGAAGCTTACTGGGATTGACTTGTTTGTCATGGAAAGAGACTCATTAAAACAGTTGGTTTATCATTTAGTATCAAAAATCATATTTACTTAAAACAACAAAAAAGATAGTTACTGATAAATCTGTAATTTTTCTAGAATTGTCTTTTTGCAATAGCAGTGATCTGTCTTAAAATGTCTCATTTCAAGGTATTGACACAAATTTCTAGAAAGTTATTTAAAAAACTAAAACTACACTGGGGCCAAATACATTTTTCACACCCCATTGGCAGATTTGTTTTCTACAGAAAAACAAGCCTGAAGGCTAAATTTGTCACTAAGTAATGAAAAGGTAACAGTTCACCAGGCCTCTCAATAAAAAGTAATATCTATAGACAGGAATTTGGTATCAAGAAATTACTTCACTGGTAAATAAAATTTGGTGGTTAAAGCTGGACTGCGGGACTCTTTCATATATATGAACGTCCGTTACATTCATGCCCTTGCCAAATAAGTTCATACAATGCTGAATAAGCCTATCACTGCCAGGTAAATCTCTATGTATTTTACAGTATACCGGAGTTGTTGAATCTGTGGTGCACCGGTAGTGATGCGTTTTACATGAACCAGCAATGATTGATTTGCCATAGGTGAAGGGGGGAGCAACTGTAGCAACGGAGTAGGCCACAGCAACTAGGTGTATGGCAGAGCTGATGGCGGAAAAAACTAAGAAAACGGCAAGAAAAGTTTCTGATGAATAAGAAACTCGTTTAGAGGAAGAATTACAGTCAATAAATGAAAGTGATCAACTGCGAGGTCCAACACAGATATCCATTGACGTAGATTTTCCTCATTGGAGAGCGCTGAGAGAAGAGAAGGGGCTGGCAAACACGGATGTTGTGTTACTGTTCATGGACTGGTTGGTATTTGTAAAATATTTGGGGTAGGCTATGCAGTTATGACCAGAATCCACGTATTTAGGTAGAATAAATGTCATAAGATCTGTGGAAATGTCTCTGTGTGTTTTTAACTATTTCTTAAAACAAGCCTGGGACTTTCTGGGGCTATGAGTGTTATGTTAGAGAGCAAGCTAGCTAACTGTAATGTCTCTCTGATGTCATGACAACCATGCACCAGAGTTTACCCCACCTGACACGACATACACCCCACCCGGTCTCCCACCAGTGGATACATAATTACAGCTTCCATGCTTTTGGGAGATGGGGACGAGCTCACCTGTAGGCACAGGTCATACGTGGAAAGTGTTTGTGTAATTACGGTCAATGCCGGATGGGGGAGAAAAAAGTTCTGCACTACAGGTTTTTGCCGTTGTTGTTGACTCATATATAAAAAATTGTAGTTTTGAACGAAGAGTTATTTGCTTACAGTGACTAGATAAAGGGGCAATATGAAAGATTTGGCCAGAATTTTAGTTTAAAACATTAAAACAATTAACTAACCTTATCAACAGAATGTGAAAAACAGTTCTGACGTCATGTCAATGTATTGTGTTGCAGAGCTATCTGTTGGAATTAGCATGCTAACCTGCTAGCCCCGTCCCGTCCTGTGTTGTAATACCACTTGTGCCGTAAGAGGCGATAGTCTGATAGAATAGCTCAGCTAGTTCCAGCTGGGAGAAGAGTGCGAGCGGCGAGTTCGGTATGTTACACACACTTTTTTAGTCTATTAAATAAACAAAATAAACTCACGAAATATCAAGAAAGGAAATATTCTTACACCTCTTTTTCTTATCAAACAGAAAAATAGAAGTGAGTGAGTCCTGGTTGGAGCAGCTGTAAACCACTTCGGTCAAACTGGCCTCCGTTGGTCTCGGAGGCTGTGTTTCTGGTTCTGTTGCGCGCTCACCTGGCTTTGTTCTGGTGCTCAGTCAGCTAATAGCACTGCTAAGTCAGCTGCACAGCTAACTAGCTAACGGCAGTTATATTTATATATATTTATGATATTTATTTGGAATATGAATTTGACAGGTGGAGAGTAGTTTAAATTCTTACAAAAAGTGTAACCACTCAAGCACACAGCATTGGTGTCATATGTTGTACAGATTGTAAAGCTCTCTGAGAAATATAAATAAAATTCACTTGACATCAATACAGTGGCACAAAAAAAACTGCCATCAATTATGCCAAAAATGATCATTGTTTTGAAAAGTGACCATTGGCAGGAAAGGCTTCCTGGTCTTTTTCATAGCACATATTAAATAGCTCCTTTACCAGATCACTTAAATCAATTGAATATCACTGCCATTGCATTAAATGTTTTTCTATCATTGTGTCCACACTCCTGGCCCTTGCTACCCAAATTTATATCCCTTTTTCATTTTGAAACTTCTGCTCATCATTCAGTCATCAGTATCTTCACTTAGATGAAATTGGCGGACAGCCCCAGGACCAAGCCCAATCACTTGTACAAAATCAGCCCTCCCTTCTCGTTCTTCCATCTCTTCATTTCCTCCCCTCGCTCTTTTGTCTCCATGCCTCCCGGCAATCAGAGCCTAACATCGTCTCTGCCCCCAAATTACAGAACTCAATCAGGGGCACTTTTCTGGTGAACTGCTGGATGGATCTTCCTTTTCAAGCACCACACAAATGGATAAACCAATCTCACTCTCATCACCATGGTACAATGCTGTGGATTCTCCATTTCATCTATGTAGTGACTATCATTTCCTAATTGCTCTTTGAAGTGCATTGTGTCAATGAAACCTGTAATGTTTGTCTCTCTCTTCTAAAATCAGATCTATCTACATCTCCTGTCTTTCGTCAGGTTTGCCTGCAGTTTTTTTGCTTTCTCATGTCCTCCATCTTGTTCCAGCAGAGGGAATGTTTGGGGAAAATGATCAACCTCATGTCTAAAGTTGAGGTTAATGGATGTTGATTCTTAACTTTCTGAATCAAGGTTTACATAAATCTTTATCTCTGTGCAGAGAGATTAAATTATCCAATTTTATCTAGTCACGATTTTTCTTAAATCACTTTGCAGTACTTTCAGAGTATTTTCCACAATTATTTTCCTTCAAATAATTAGCAATAGTTAACCATTAATCACCTCTTTCAAATTAAACTCCAGGAGGCACTCAAAATAGCAGTCCAGACACCACTGAAACCCAGTTTCCACACAGAATCACACAGTTATTTATGGTGAAACAAGATAACATCCAACTAAAAAATACTTATTTTCTTAAGTTAAGCGAAACATTTTCACATGAGTAGTAAAAAAGGCAAAACTAGTGAATGGGTGGATCCACAACAACATCCTCTATGCAACAGGGAGCAAAAAAGGTTATGTAAATGTATGTTCTAGTTTGTTTTAACTCAAGCAATATCAATAACCCAGAAGTGGGTACCAATCAGATGCCATGATCTTGTTTAAGGTAATTTTACCAAAATATCCCAATTGATTTATACAGGAAAGCGCTCAAGAATAACTATTTGAAGAGGAAGGTTGAAGGCAGCTCGAAGGTGGGATTAGAACAAATATACTATATGAAAACTAGGGTTGGGCAATGTATCTCTAATGACTACCGTCTACCTACTCACCTGGTGTTTCTTTATTTAAAGTAACGCTTAAACGCTGCAGCTCCTCAATACCCAAGACGTTCCCGTGTCTTGCGTCCCAGCTGCTGGGCAAAAGTGAAAGTGGTTAGCCCCGAGGTTAGCATCAACATGGAGACCACGGTCTGAAAACTGCAGCAGGAACTGTTAACACAATGCTTAAGTTACCTCATTATGCAGATCACATGATTATAGAAAATATTTTAAATAATAGTCATAGTGATAAACTTTTGATTAGCTTTTTATTTGCCAAGCATTAATTGCACTCTCAATAATAAAACTTTACTTGCAAAAAGGGGGGAGGGGGCTTTTAAATCACGATGTTACGATAGTAGAGGGCTCATTGGTCGTTGGCTGTCAGCGATGGACGATGGCATCAGTCAATTGGCCTAACCCTAATGGAAACCTTCCTCCCCCTGCAACTACAGAAACGGCTAGAGTCTGTTGATGTGAATACATTTTGATTAATCTTAATCCATTCCAAAAATGCGTCATACTCAACCTTGTTTTTATTTAACTTGTAGCGCAAAAGGATATTGTGTTCTGATTAATGACCACCCTCTACCTAAAAAAGCTCTCTGTTGTTCTTTGAGAATAGGAGAACTACAACTAGAAATTCATTCAATGTACTATGTTGCCTGCAGGATATTTTCAGCACTGCCACGCAAGAGAATTGTTACATAAGAGCTCGTGAATCTGGAGCGGTTGTTTACATTCAACAAAAACTTCAAGCATTTCATAGTGGTGTGATTGTGACATTGTCCTGCAAATACATCTCACTTGTGCTGCCTACTGGTTCTTACAGTTGACAGCAGGGAATTGGACAGGACTGCTCCTGCATGGACTTGCACACAAATGCAAACGCCTAAAGAAGGACAGACACACACACTCACACACAGTTGTAACTCAGGAGAAGTTATAGCTTCACGACATGAGTGTAAAGACTATATATATAAACACGTCAGCTCTCTCCACTTCCTCATCTCTCTCTCTCGGTCTTTTCAGCCAAAGGTCTTCCTTCCGGAAGTTAGAAGGGCAGCAGTTGAAGTGGGGGGAATATTTGGCATGGCAGTGGGTGACAAGCAAGTGGAGAGGCGGAGAACACAGAGCAGCATGAGTGCTAAAGTAGCAAAGCCACCCTTCACAGTGAGCCAAGGAGATGGCTGTTTGTGAGAGTGAGTGCTAGAGCCCAGAGTCCTGACAGCTCAGCTCGTGGGCTGGAGTTTATTGTGGGATTTTAAAGTCGACCCACCGAACATGATGCTCTCGGGTCCTCACAGTGATAGATGCTCAGTAGCCAGTTGGATTTCATCAACACAGATAGTTGTCTAGAATGCTAGAATACACCTGCTCTTTTTTTCAGTGAGGGATACATCATAAAAATAAGGCTGAGGATGTTTTATTCTGTTGTGTGCAAATGAAAGAGTATACGGTTAGCAGAACTGTTGAAAGACAAGCACTTGGGGGGAAGTTTTGTTTTATGGCTCGAAAGTTTGAAATACAGTATACCATAAAACTTTGGTGCATGACAAATCTTCTGAGAAAAGACAACCATGCCTAAAATGAATACTGTCTATTTGTTTTTACTTGTCACTGAGCATCAAAATGATGGTTTGTTTCCGAACCACAGGCCAGGCTTTGTTGAGAGAAGTAAAATGTACCCATAAATCTCGTGTTCACTCAGTATTATTTGCTGTGTAATAATTTTTTTCTGACTCCATTGCGTATTAGCACATTTCAACACACACTAGAGGAACCCAAGGATGCAAACTGCAGACCTCTGCATTTGCCTTTGTCATTCTTTGTTTTCTGCGTTGGGGATAGCCATTTAGGTTGAAGCCATTGTTTTGAAGACTCATTTTAATCATTTTATTGTCCACCACACCAGTGTGCAAGTGAAAAACATGCAAATTTTTCTTGGCAAAATGAGATTGTGAATGCCATGGCCACCTTAATGCCAAGAGTAAAATGCTTGAATATTGTGTGCAAAAGATTGTGTGTGTCAAATGTAGGTGGGGGTTTGAAGGGGTGGTGAAGTTCATGTTTGACTGCATGTGCTTGTGTGTGAGGATGCACCATTTATTGTGTCCACTGAAGCACAGACGCAAACATTTTCCAATTTTCTATCCGTGAAGATGCCAAACTAAATTAACAGCAGACAGTGTCGTCAGCCTTGGCAGTCACTGAAGCATCCACTGATATTGTGCTCTTCCTTGAGCCTTACTGTCTTCTCACTAATAGACATTATAAATCATCTGTTTATTTAGAAAACACAGCTTCTAAAAGGACATGTTATCAGCCAGGCATTGCAGTGGTATAATGTCTACTAAACATAGAGGAAAATGAGAACAGAACTGGCTGATGGGAAAGCGTGAGATGTGTGAGAAAAAAGTGGAAGATTACCAGATGAGGGAAACGAATGATGAGACTAAGTGAAGAGAGTAGTGTAACAAACTCTTCTGTTTTTACCTGAGCAATTTACAAAAGGACCAGAGAACGAGACTGATAATAACAAGAGGGAGAGGGGTGTATAGGAGATGGTGGAAACTAGAAATAACGACGTTTTATGCAGAGACCAAAGGGCAAAACAGGAGTTGAGATAGTGGGTGAAGATGATGCAACCCTGTTTCGTACTAATGACATTTATATGCAGCTGTTTTAAAGAGTTCTTGTTCTATCTCACACTAGTAGTAAGGTTTTTAGGTGCATTTTGATAGGTTTTCCCACCTGCATACAGCTTTCTTCTTTCATCCAGCGCTGAATAATGGAACACACCTGCTGCTGCCTTCATGAAACAGAAGGCATTAGGCATAATCAATAATAAATTTCACATTTAGGCATGTTACTTTTATGCACAAGGAGTTGGAATTGGTTAAATAAGCCACTAAGAAAAGTTAGATGGGCTAGTGGACACATTTCCATATTTTTTAATGGTGTACTGAGTGTTCCCCTGCAGATTTTCCTTTGTCTAGAGGCTTCATCTCAGTGGTGAACTGAAATTTTGGTGGGGTTCGTGATATCAGTAGCCAAGATGACAGGTAGAGGGACACTACACAGAGATCATTATTTTTAATTAGCCCCAACTTTTCATTCACTTTACTGTCGGCTTTTCACATAACACCACTGCACATACCACATACCACCACAGCTTTGAAAGACTCCTTGCTTTGACTGGGCCCTGTGAGTTGTTTTCCAGTGAGCTGGCTTTGGTGTATACCGTATGTCTAGGTTAAGCTAAAAACCAATAGTAGCATAGGTCTGTTTCTGTTTTGAAAACTGTTGCTTGAGAAGTAGAAGAAGCCAGTCAGAGGTGCAAATCAAAGGTTAATGAACTGATTTGAATTGGAGATTGGGGATCAGCAGTTTTCTTAAAAGCCTAATATTTAGCTTCTACCTTTTGTTGCACAGTGGGAGGCTGAGTTAACTTCTTCTCTTGTGTTTTTATACACACAAACTTTTACCTTATATTTTTTATCAAAGAACCAGACATTTTCTAAATGGTTGTTTGTATTTTGTACTGATGATTCAGCCGCCAATGTCCATCCAAGCCTTGGTGGTGCTCCAACTGTCAGTCAGCTAACATTGTCTATGCACAAAAAACGTCATCCGCTTTGCAACTCTATGCATATTTCAGTGACAACAAACAAACTAAACAAAGTTGACAGCAAAACCTTAACTCCATCACTGTCTCTTCAAGGTGACCCAAAGAGTTAACAGAGGTTGATGGAGGTAAAAAGCAATCTGTTCTATCACTGGAGGAAACAAGTGCAAGGATGAGTGCGTTTACGAAGTCATCCATGCTACTCGCTTGGTAATGGCAGTGTATTATTAGTGGAGGCAGTGAGACTAGAGAGCCAACAATGCCAGTATTCAGAGAAACAAGCAATTTCCATATGCCTATGCAAATGTATAAATGTGGAAAAATTGCAAATACCCCTAAAAAATAATACATAGAACCATTTCTGGGGAATATGAAGAAAAGTCGAGTATTTGAAGACAGGGTGCACTATGACTTTGCCTTTCCTGTCACTGTGAGCTGTAGGCTATTATCTGTCCAAAGAGACATCAGTCTGCAGGAAATGTGACATGAAATTACCCACAATCCCCTTCTGCCCTCCGATCAACTTGGCAGTTTCACAGCCCCCCAGAGTTACAGGATAATTTAGGTAGGGATTTCAAGTGAAATTGTGTGTGCTTGTGTGTGGATCTGCATGCGAGTGTGTGTGTGTGTGTGTTAGTTAGAAGGAATGAGAAAGAGATAGCTCGTATACTCAGGTTGAATGATTGACATTGAATGGAATGGAACTTTCTTTCTGAAGATAAAGACCAGCAGCACACTGGTACTGCTTCATTTGCAAAGTCATTATAGACAGTCTTTTTGCAGGTGATTTGACAGTGAAGGTAAACTCTTCAAGTGCCTCATTAACTGCTATATGAACTTCACCAACATTCCTCCCTTAATATGTCAGCTTTCGTAACAGTATATGACAACTTGCGGTATAATATAAACTGCTTTGCAAGACTAATTTGCCTTTGAATATTGCCTCAAGGCTTTGCATGTCATATTTGGGCTCACCAACCAGACACTGAAGCCTCTAAGGCTCTGCCAAAGGCCCTTACTAATGTCTTTCAGGACTTGATCTTACCAATGTATTCCTGAAGTAAGTTTTGAACACCTGGCTTAGTCCCTAGACTAAAGACAGGCCTCATCTACTTTCCATCTGTCCGGCTGTGCGGCCCAGATGTGCTGACGAGGAACAGTAATGAAGGCAAGGTAAAGAGAGCAGAAATTCAGCACATTCAATAAGAGTGAGCAAAATGCACTGTATACAAGCTAAAACTCTTGTAGCTACATTTCTATCAAAATAAAGTTTCTTAGAACATTTTAAAAAAGCGAGTTTTAATTCATATTTTTTTCATCCAGGTCTTAATTTATTCATACTTAACACTGGTCCATGTAGTTCATGTTGAACACACATTTTCTTGTAAATATAAAGTTTATTTTGTGGGCTTTTTGCCTTTATTTGATAGGAACAGCTGAAGAGAGACAGGAAATGTGGGCGCGAGAGAGAAGGGATGGCGTACTGCAAAGGGCCACGGGTTGGATTCAGGAAGGACTCATCCTTGTACATGGGACACATGCTGTACCACGTGAGCTACCGGGGCACCCCATAAATATAAATTCTACCATCACTTCACAGAGCTGGTATAAAGATGGGCAAACCAATCTTTGCTGATAGGCCTGCATTCATTATCTGTTGTCACTGGTGATTTATGAGTCTGGCGGTCCGGGGTACTCGCAGCCATATGTCTGCTCATCCCTACAGAACACACACAGGACCGTCCTATTAATGATGTTCAGATTCATCATCCAAAGACACAATAAACACCGAATTAACTTTTAATGGTATCGACAGTACTGGAGCTTTTCCTCTTTTCAACTCTCTGCTCTGCTAAACAAACATAAAAGAAAGACTTCGATTTGGGAAAGGAAAAGCTCCGCGCAGCAATTTTGGGTTCCCGTGGAGGGTATTGTTGCCAAATCCGGACAGAGAAATTACCCTATTCCAATTGTCCATCAGCCAGCATGGTATTAGGTTGAAAGAAAGAAAATCACATTAGGTTCAAAGATGTCCATTAGCTGGTGGGTAATCTAAATATGCTTTCCATTGTGTTGAGTGACTCACGTGGTTGGTACTCTAATACCATGTAAATGATAAGATGCACATCATCAGCTTTCAGCATAGTGGATACCCCAGCTATATGTAATACATTTGACAGCATTAAAACTATACTAAAACAACCTTGTAACTGCTTATCTTGATGGTCTGGTCAGTTGAGAGCCTTTGCTTAAATAATTAGAGAGGACTGATTAAGCAGAGACAGTTTTTTCTCCTCCATGTGAATACATATTAATATCCACAGTGGTGAAAAGAGGTCAGTGGCAGTGTGTGTGTGTGTGTGTGTGTGTGTGTTGGATTCTGGTCCATCTGTACTGGGTTGTTTCTTGCTCTGTAGTTATCTGTTCTGGCAGGGAGTGCATGTCAAATAGTGTGAGGGTGAGGAGGGTGACAAAGTGGGTTAGAGTCACGCTCTGTCCCTTGTCATCCCACTTCAGGTCTCTCTCCTTCCCTCAGTGGCCTGCTGGGTCTCTGTGATCATGGGCAGCTCAGGCATACTGGTACATCAGATGGGATCAGGGCTGCCATGTTTTCCTAAGTGGAATACAACCCTTCTTGGATTAGTAATTTGACAAGGATGTTCCGGAGCAGGGTTTCGTGAGAGCTGTCATCTGGGAAAGCTCTGTTTTAAAGTCTTCAGTTTCCTCGCACGTATCTTGTTGTCCTTGTTGTACCTACTGTTGGTATTTATATTTTACTGAAAAAGTTGTTGATACGACAGAAGTAAGTGGAGATGTGAGTGAGGTACACAAAGTAGGCAAACCATCACAACGTCCTGTGCATATACTGCATTAAGCAAATGTAATCATTCTGATTTGGATTCTTATTGTCAAAGCATAATTAATCTTTATGCAGGAGCAACTCCATTGTCAGCCAGAGGACGGTATTTATAAGCAAAGAAAAGGTAATGTTTGAAAATTCTGCGCAAACCACTGATACATATCACATGGCAGCCTTCTCCCTGCAGAGTCATGCAAAAATGATGGACGTGTCATTCATTGGATCATTTAGCACTCATTGATCTCATGATTACCATGTTAACTGAGCTGTCAGCTTTGGCATCTGGCATCACTGATTCAGGCAGGGGAAAAGAAACTAGCGAGGCCCACTTATCATGCATGGCCACACAATCTCTATCGTCTTTCTCTGAAGGCTAGCCGGTTTAATTACGTGCTGAAAACGTGTTCAAACGAGCTCCTTTGACAAAGTAATGTATACCTGTCCAGTCTTGTTTAGTTCAAGCAGAATGACAAATATGAATAGTTTGTAAAGACACTCACAAACAGCACACATACATTTCAGATGGAGGGAGCTCATTTCTGTCTTCACATGTTGCCACTGTTGTTTACCGCAAAACCATACATTATGATGGATTAGTGGATCAGGAAAGGCTTTACAAAAATGAACTGAAAGAAAAAAGCATTTGACATGATTTGGAGAGCAAAGACAACTGAGTGATTGTTTTGTCAAACATGCCTATCTACCTCCAGAATCAGGCGCAGTGACAAACCAGTTTGAATGGGACCACCAACAATGGTTTAATGATACTATTTTAGGCAATCTGTGGGTCAGATTTAATATGCTGTAAATCTGCAGTGCAGCACAGAAAAAAGAGCTTGCATCGTAAATCATTTAGGAACATTTTTCTCAGGAGTCACCATTTTGATTAATATTCCAATCAAAATCCTTTTAGTTTGATTAGAACGCCAAAAAGCAATGCAGGGATGATATTGGTTAAACAAATAAAAACCTGAACCCACTCAATTTGAGGAGCTACCGTATGACTTAGTTTGGAATTTGTTTGCTTTAATGCATTACTAAGGGCAGTTTTGAAAATTATTCTTTTCCCGCAACAATAAAACAACTTTATCAACAGTATAATGCTGTCAAAATAGATAGTAAAATAGATGTTTGTAGTTAATGGGCCAAAGCATTGTTATGGTCCTTTAATAATGTTCCATTTGACATTGTAAAACAAAAAACAGGGGCTATTAAACCTTTGATCATCTTAAACAGAATTTAATAGTAATTCCTCTATAACTTTTGTGGGAAACTAATATTGCTAACAAATACAGACTGAATCAATTAGAGTATAGTCATTTAATTAGTGACTATTGTCTCCAGCTAAAGATCAGTGACAGATCTTAACTAACCAAAAATAAGTCATACTGTGGCCCCTCAAATGGTTCCTTCATCCTCTACGTGACTCAAGATCTTTGCTTATATCTTAGGTGAGAAATTAGATGTAGAAAGAGAATGAAATACAAAACCCAATCAGGACTGTGCACAGACCCAGAGCAGAGCCCCAGGTAGCAGATGGAATTTATTGATTTGAGATATATCTCTATTAGCTAAGTCCAAGGTCGGTGAACCTAGCGTCTGCCTGTGAAGCGTCGGTCTGTGCTGAGCACGATAAAGGACATCCTCTCCATATAGACCATATAGGCAGAATTTGATAGACTCTAGTACCATGTCGTGACAGAGTATACATAAAGACATCAGTATTTTGATCAGGGATTGTGCACAACAAACAACACTTACACCCTCATGTTTTTCCCTGTGACACACCAACACTCCTGTTATTCACTATGGCACCACAGGTTCACATCCCCCTCCCTCGTTCATATCAGAATCTGTCCTGCGGACGCTGATCAATGGCAGTGGCAACGTGGAAGATGGAGAGAACAACAGAGGTATTGACAGCAACAATTGATTTTACAGGAAGCCAGTCAGTACAGCTGTACGGTCACTGGCTGTGGTGGGGGCTTGTCAAAGCAAATTACTTACATCATCCATTTCTCATTTTCCCTCACCCACCACTCTTCCTTTTTCTGTGATGAACAGTAACGTGCTTAAATTGAGTGCAGTGTTTGAGTATCATAAATGAAGGCAATCATTTCAACTACCAACAATCATCTATATTACATGGAGTTGTGTCTTGAAGTTAAAAGATCTCTTTGCAGTCCAGCAACAGTGAACAAGTGGAACAAGTCTGGTGCCATTACTTCAAATAACTTCAGACATGCATCTAATGAGAATCAAGGTTAGTCTTATCAAAACTCACACACAAGGTTCAGATGTTGTCAGATGTTGACTCTATCAGCCAGAGGTTTTTTTAAATCCAGCTAAGCAACCCTTTATCCTCAGGTAGTGTTTTTTTAGATCATTTACTGCCACTAAGAGAAATCTGGAAGAGACTGCCTACCCGAGCTGTTTGAAAACTAGTGCATTATGGAAACAAATTGTCAAGTTGATTACTATTAAATTATTATTTGGGTAAGACCACTATTCGCAACCTCACAAACGCAGGATATGCATGTACAATAGAATCAATAAGTAATAACAAAATAAAATAAAAACAGAATAAAGTGTTTTCCTTTTCTTTCCAGTTGCTGTTTGCTTTGTAGCATGAAACTCAAACATCTGTTATATGCTTATGCTCACTAAATCACTGATAAGTAAAAGTTTAAATTAATAGGAATAATGGAAAGAGTGGCATAGTGTCCTGCATAAAATCTCAATAAGATCCTAGATAAAAAGGAAATAAAGTGCACCCCGAGTAAAGGCAAAAGCCCACCGACTGATTAGGAAATTAATTGGGTGCATAGAATATGTGTGAACAGCAATAAACAATTTCCAGATTGTATTCACACCATCTGCATGAGAAATATCAAGTCTGCATAAATCAGACCAGTCATTGTTATGGTCCCTCAGGGACAAAGGCTGGATATTATTGAATATCAGTAGGGCACTGCCACTAGCTGCTTGTGGAATGACTCAGACAGCAAATAATGCATTAAAGTTCAGTTGGCCAATAGACGAGCTTAGCCGATGTTGGCTGCTTGGATAATCCCTCCAACTGGCTCTGGTGGATGTTTTGACGGCTCCCTCTCCTTGACTGTATTTTGAGTTACTACTTTCAAATCTTTGTATATCAACAGAAGTGAAACTACCCAGCTAACAAAATGCTTGCAACTCCATGATGGAAAACTACAAGACGTTTTATTGCGGCCTCTTATTGCTTAGAACTTTTTTCATAACTTTTAAGCTTTCCACCAGACTTTTTGAAGGTTACTATCACCACATCATGGGCTCAGCTTGGATCACATTAATAAAATGAAGTTGCTTGACACTCCAACAAATCTCACTGTATCTTATTTTCCATGAAAAATTGCCTCTGCAAGATGCATTCTCCTGAACTACTACAGTGGAGGTGAAGCGTGGAGAATGGTCAGCCTTTTCCAACAAGGAAAACCTTGTGGAAAATGCTGCTGTCCGTGTCTACACAGAATTCATGTCTATCAAGTCTTGTCTCTAGTGTGCCTGGAGGAAAACATGCCATATTTGGGCATGGCACACCTAAAAAATTGCTATCCAGCCTCACACAGTCACTCGGATTTATTTATTATTTAATAATTTTACACTGCACCTCTTGGATTTATTACTTTACCTTTTTTTTTTTTGACTGTATTTTGAGCTGTCTGACATTACTCATTCCTGTTCATATTGCACAGAATGCCTTAATGTTAGATGTTGTTGAACTGCATAGATGAATCCCCCTTCTGTCGTCTGGCTGCTGGTACAAGCTACTGAAACATACATGGTAGAATAAGTTTGGTGTTATTTGGTCAAACCGCATCTCTTCACTTTCCCTTCTACAGTCAGTACCTGCCAGGGTGGCTGGAATTCTGCCTGGGAGCAAAGTCAAGAGCAATGTCTACATTGTTGGATGTTTCTTAAGCACACAGTCAGCCCAGACCATGCAAATGGTATGGCTGGAATCTATTAAGTAAATTGGCCAGGGGTGCCCAGACTGATGCGATGAATATAAATCATTTGTGGCTCTTTGTATGTGTGACTTGTGGGATTGTCTGAGCAGGTGAAAAAGCTTGACCTCTCTATGATGAATGAATGCCCAGTGCAGACTGGTCAAGCTAATGGAACTGCATGGAAAACGAATGGAAAAGGTTTCTAAGGGCAGAGTTCATATTCAATATATCATGCGTCTTAGAGGACCAAATGCTTATTGGACAAAACACAATTCACTTTCCAAAGCGGAAATAGACTGGCTGGTTAGCTAGTTTGTGAGTGTGCCTTACTGACTTTCAATAGCTCTGCTCATCCATCTCATAGATATGCAAAATAAAGCAGAGGGACGTTTAATGAGCCTTTGCAAGATGTGGACTGAGTGTCTGGCTTGTTAACGAAAGCAGCTTTGTTACCAAACTGTTGGATGAAATGAGGCAAGGGATGAGAATAATATAGCCATAGAATATAGAATATTTATCTTTGAATGTAGAGGGATATACTCTATGGTACACTGATTGACTTGCACTTTAAGCGTCTGCTTTTTCTGTCCATTCAGGAGCAACTTTCTAATGTTGAGATGTGAAGTGTAATTTATAGTTCATATGCAAATGTAACATGGATCCAGTCCTGTATTGCAAATCCATGATACACCAACTCAGCTTGCTTTATTCTCTTCAATAGGTATTGCTTTGCTGTCTAAGTGTAACTATACTGCATGATTATGTGGTAGAATTACCCAGAATTTGATCGGCAGTGCAAGTGATGTTTGTCAATGATATGCAAGCAACGCCAGCAGTACCACTGAGCAGACTTGAATAGTTTGTGAAGTTAACCCAAGGGGAGATGGCCAGTGCGGGAATGACAGCTTAAACACATTAAATGGCTATTGCAGAAAAAATGGGACCATAAATATTCTGAAATATGAATAATCATGAAAATCTCAAGGATAGTAACTTTAATGTGATTTTTCTTTGTTGGGCAGTATAGCAGAGCTTTTTTGTGCTCTAATCCATTACTCCTGCATTACAATACAGATAAATCACTATGGCATTTTGCAATATCCTTTTGGTTTCTTCTAGTTTCTGGCCTTTACCTTGTGTAAAGGTGTTCATGAGATACCAACCTTTCGTGAACTTTTGCTAGCCGTCTTCTCTGCACCAAATAGGCTAGGCTAGAGTTGAAGATCTTTTCCAGAACCCGACGGGTGTTAAAAAGTCATGAGATACAGTAGGTGACGGCATACACCTTTAAAGTTGGTTTGTAGCCTGCAGGTAAAATAAAAGAAGAAGAAAGCTGTGAATGTAAATGGGTTCGGGCTTTTAAAAGCCGTCAGTCAAAATGTACTTGTCGGGCTCGGCCTAACTTTTAAAGCCAGATTACAGCTCTGGGCTAGTGTGTGAGACGGAGGGAGAGCAGGGAAAGGGAATGCAGCTGAACGAATACGTTGCTTGATTTAAATAGCGTTAAAAAAAATACACCAAACGCAATGTGTGGCGGCCGGTGTTGAATCTGTGGCGGTGCGCCACAGATTAGTCTATGTGTGGGAAACACTGCAATTCAAATGTTAATAAAAGCTAAGCGCAACAAATAGCAGTCTATCGCATCCTCCCGGGTTGCCTGTACAGCTCAGGTGAATCTTTTCTAACATTCTACACCTGTGTGTCACGGCCGCTGTCCAAAGTGTTGATTCTGAAGCCACCAGGGAGGCAGGGTGCTGTCCGTGTACTTGCTGTCTTTGATACACTGATGGACCTTATTCCCACTGCTAACAATGACGGGATACAATCTTCACAGCTGGTTTTTACATTTCAGACAATCTGTAGATGTTATTTAGGAAGCTTGGCAGTGAATCCTGGGTACAGCCCTGGTAGTTTGTTTTCATCTTGGTTGGTGTCTCTGTGCTGATATCAGGCAGTGCCACTGTCATGAACTTGTCATGAACGCAGAGCATTTGAAACAGCCTAGTATGTGTGGAAAAAATCAACAATGCCTGTTAAAATACACTAAAAAATCATAATGTCCAATTAGTCTTAATATAAGCCCCTCCGCCCACCTGCCTGCCTTGCTCTGGCTGCAGCCCAGCTTGGATCCTCCTTTTGATTAATATCCCCAACATAACTGAAGCAGTTTTAATGGCTGAAATCATTAAAGTATTTTATCTTTAATCTCACTTCAGCAGATCAGTCTATTGCGTGTGTTCCTATTGTTTAATGCAAGTTTACAAGGAATTGAAATAAGATTCAGAGCTGCATTCTTTGGGCCAATAATTATTGTAATGTTTTATTCATTTCATGATTTTTTTATTTTATTTTACAGGAGTTGATGTCTCAGTTGACAGATCCATTATTGGATAAAAGAGAAGATGTACTGCAGAAGCAAATTTAAAGAATGGGTCTGTGACGCTTTAAATCAGCAGAATGAATGTGTATGTAAAAGAAGGAGCAGAGGGAATAAATGCAAGCTGATTGCTTGCAGGGACATTGCAAGCCAAAACAATAGGCACAACACAGGTACACAGTGTATCCTCTCGGCACATTCTGGATTAAATGAAACTTGTGGATTCCTCATGGAATAAATCTTCTGCACCATAAAAAGCCCTCTTTTTGGCAGTTGCAAATGCTCTATAATGCTTACTCTAATTTGAACTCAAGGATCTGGGGAAACCGTGAAGGTGATTGGCTGATTCTAAAAATCATGCGAACTACAAATACTTTGTAACACCAACCATGGACAATAACCCAGTGGAATAAATGCAACGTGTTTACCAACTATATTGGCATCCATTAAGTGACAAACCCCAGCACCCACTTACATACAGTACTGTATACACAGACATAATTTCCCTCAAACCAGTACACACTCTGCTTCTTCAAAAAAAAGAAAAGCATTTCACTCATTTCATATTAATTTTGTTGTGAATATTATATCTCTTTCCCCGTATACGTCTTAGTTTTTTTTGTTTGGAAATCCACGATGATTTGCTTCCACTATGGTTCAATCCACCCACGCATCCCCACTGACCCCCTAATGGAGCTGTTTTCAGAAGAGACTCAGTGAAAAGTAATGAGAAGGTGTATGACTTGTGCTTGAGGAAAAAAATCTGTCCTCCATTCTAATCCACTAACTTTCTTAAATCGGGGACAGGTAACAAAAACACTGTAGCTTCAAAAAGCAATATATCCTCAATAGGAGTCTAGGCAGGAGTTCAAAACTGACAACAAACAGTATTCCAATAATGTCTTATTATGTATGCATTAAAATTGTCTGGCCGGGATGTTTTCGTTATTTAGGAGAAGGGTCGGAATAGCATCTGTCGGATAAATAAATAAAGATGAAATGCTATCAAGCTCTCTGAGAGCGATGGGCGGAGCTGTATCCATCGATGTCCGGGAGCTGAATACCTCGCTGACAGAGAGGGAGAGGCATTGTTGTTATTTTCATTTTAGGAATTGATTTGTTGCTTTGGCAAGGAATGCCATTATCATACAGCATTAAGACCTCCCTATGAAAAAAGAAAATTTTCCCTTCTAAAATAAAATTGATACACATTCATGCAATAGCAACTGTGGAACCTGCTTCCCTCAGTATATTGCTGTGTGTTCCTCTCATTCATTGCTGTTCAACACATCAGCTAAAAGTTGCCTTCTCAAAATGTCAACTCGATTGATTGATTGTTACAAAAAAGGCTGAAATAAAAGGTCTTTCCAAACACCCCTGCGGACATTTACTGAAAACTACTAATAGTGTCCTCAGCTGTCCAAGTGCACAATTTGCAACAGTGTGTGCTAAATGGCAGAGCGTAATTCCTGAAGTTAAAAGCTAACCCATCACAGTAGGATTAATGGCTTCCATGATCTGTGCTGGCAGCCAGCAGAACTCTTTCCAGATTCTTCGGGATCAACCAGATTTCAAAAGCCACTCAGCTGAAGTGGGTCATTTACGTACATTAAATTTAAGTGGAAAGAAGTTAATTATCTACCTAGAGGTTATTTCACCTTCTGGCACCTTTCATGCTGACTATACAGTATGTTTTTTTTTACACGTCAGGAAATCATTTTAGTTTCTGAAAGTCCAGTCCAGTGGAGCTTTCCATAACTGTAAGTTCTGCTTCAAATTTGAGGACTTCAGTCTAAGGACACTCAACTCTCATGTCTCTGGGTAAGAGATGGATGATTGAAGTTGTCCAAACTTCTGGATGAAGTCTGCCTGAGCCTGGACTAAAGCCTCCTCATCTATGTACACCGCCGGCCTCCTGGCAGCAACGAAGTACTGCACCTTCCTCAGGCTCCAGCCGAGGACGTACATGAGCAGACCACACACGGCTGCTGTCGACCTGCCTACTCCAGCGTTACAGTGAACATAGACAGTGTGACCATTCTCCAAGAGACCATGAAGCAGGAATACAGCTTGGGGAAGCATCCTGATCCGACCTGCAGAAGAAGACAATAACACAGAATACACTTAAAGAGGAGAAGGCTGGCGACCATTCATTCTTGATATCTGGATTTTGTATATTTTTTTATTTAATATTGTATTACTATTATGTCTTATAATATGTAGCTATGATCATTTTAGATTATGAGTCAAACGTATTCTTCTAATTACCTGTAAAAAGTCACAAACCCCCTTTCCCTATGGAATTAGTGTCTCGCAAAGGTTGCAGGATGAAATTGGTTCGCTACAGCAGGTAGGCATGCACACAGCACTCTCACTGACGGAGGAAATGTAGGCTACAGCTTAACGGTGTGTTGCTGAAGTGATTAGTAGAACATCAATCCTTTTTTCAAACGTGTGAAATGCATTGCAGTGCATGAAAATCCTACACTTTGACAAATCCTGCTCTGCTTCCTAGGTTGTGTTTTCATTGTCATTCATTCATTCATTCAGTGTTTCCTGTTTTATTTTGTTACTCATCTCTCCTCTAGTGTCAGATCACTTCACTTCCTGCCCATGTGAGTGATTGTCTCCCCTGTCCTGATTAGTTTAACCTGTCCCTTGTTATCCTCCATATAGACTATTTAGTTTGTGTGTTTGTGTCTAGCGGTCCGGCATTATTTCCTTGAGTTCAGTGTTCCCTTGATTTTTGGATTTTGCCTGTTCTCCTGACCTTGCCTTGTCGGATTTGTTTGCTTGTCTCTGATTGATAACCTGTGTACCGAACCTGTTCTAGCAAGTAAAGACTGATTTTTACATTCGCCGTTTTTTCCTTCTCTCACTCAATTCAATGGGGCTTTATTGGCATGGCAAACATATGTTAACATTGCCAAATAAAAACATAACCAGAAGAAATGTGTAATTAAAATGTATACAAGTATGATAATATAGTAATAATAAAAACATTGACTTGCAGTTAAAAAAATCCGAATAAGTGAAAACTACATAAACACTGCAACATTGTTTGTGTGTATGATTCACTGTCCCTCAGGTTGTGGCATGTTGATATATACATAAGCTCTTTGAAATCTGAGATTAGAGTTGAATTTATTGTTATTTCATTGAATGTTGTACATTGTAGGAGGAAGTGCATCTCTGTCTCAGCCTCACCTGTCGAACAGTGACCACATATCCTGTTTTCTATTGTTTGCAATGATTTTTTTGTCTTCCTTTTTCGATTGCCAGTTTGCGGTCACTGAGCCTGTACTTGTTTAGGATCTGTCTCTACTTTGTCTCTTGACAGTAGAGAGATATTCTGCCAGTTCATAATCTCTTTTTGGGGCTTCAAAACATTCTGATCTACCTTTTAGGTTCTTCTTTCCAGTGTTCCAAATCGGTTTCTTTACATTGCATTATAATTTGGTTTACTCTGATTGGTGTTGTGTTGTTGTGAAACTGGTCAGAGTGTGTCTGAGAGGAGACAGTTGGTCTCAGCACCAGCTGACATAGGGGACTGTTTTCTGGGCTCAGGTCTTGTGTTCGGAATGGCTTTGGAATGGAGGGTGTCTCGGGGGCTGGACTTAAGGTGATTAAAACATTGGAGTGCTCTTTCGAATGTTAATTATCAGTGGGTATCTGCCTAATTCTGCTCTACATGCATTTGTTGGTGTTTTTCTGTGTACGTGTAAAATGTATCTGCAGAATTCTGCATGTAGCGATTCTGTTGGGTATCGGTCCCAATGGGTATAGCTATGATGACTGAGTTGACCCCATACTTCACTTCCATATAGCACAATGGGCTGGATGACACTCTTTTTAGTGTATTCACTGCCATTTTGAAACTCGATGATGCTGGTTATACCAAGGTAGGTATAACTCTATACTATGTTAAATTATATGCTTTTCTTTGATTTTCTCTCTCTCTCTCTCTCTCTCTCTCTCTCTCTCTCTCTCTCTCTCTCTGTGGCTGTCTCAGTTTTAGGTTATCAGTGTGTGTAGGTGTGGTTAGGCTAGTGATGATGATCTTTCAAGGAGGCTGAGCAGTTTGTAAAATTGGTTACTACTGCCCAGTTTCAGCTTTTATTGGCAATGGAGCATCTGTACTCATGCAGCTTCCTATGTATTCTGTTTGAAAACACAGCTATTACCATTTTGGCAGGTTCCTTTTATATGTGGCTTTATTGTCCATGTTCTCTAAATTAATTTACGAGTGTTTTTAGGTGAATGCATGCCCCTTTTAAACATTTTGGGTGAATCAGACAAGATCCAGCTCTTTTTCAAGAAAAGTGGCAGCTGTGTGAGTGGATAAGTGTCATTTCAAATAACCATAACATAACAGCACAAATAAATGACATGAAAATATCAAAATAAATATTCAGTATTTACCTTAATATAAAGTGGGTGATTACTGAGCTACAAAAATTGGAAGGATTATTTTAAAACTTCACTAAATCAAAGTCTTTGAATATACAAATATGTCAAATTGCAGAAAATTGTGTCATTGTTTTCTCTTTTTTCTGGGGAAGGCCCCCTGCTCTAAATGTGCAACCCCAGAAGTTTGGCTTGTATGATGCCCCTGACTGGCAATATTCTACATTTTTATTCTTATCTCATTAAATCCCATGAAAAGACCAAAACCAACAATGTGTATTTGTTTGGGACTATTTTCAGCTTTGGATTAATACACATTTGGTGCTCTAATAAGTATTTACGGAACCAGGAAGGAGTATATGGGATTGACTCAGAATGAAAAAACATGTCACCTACTGCAACTGCAACTCGCTGATGCTGTTTTAATAATTTTTGGTCAACAGTGGAGGTCTATGACACAGAGGAATAAGATGTATCAGGCTTTGGATACACAGACAACACTTGTTAGTAGGATGTAAATGTAGTAGGATCAGTTCATTGGGGGTTTCGGTCTTTTCATGGATTGGTTCACAATTAGGAAAAGTAAAGAATATCACCAGACTTATCCTTTAACATACCGTGACTTAAATTAACTTGAAGATTAACTACTTTGCTACTTCTTCACATTTGGAGAAGAAACCTAAAGGACTGTCGGCAGTAGTTTGCCTGCAGGCGTACCCATGCATACTTAAAATGTACATTTATGACAATCCTTGTGCAGGCTGCCAGATTCAAGGACAAAATATCATGCTGTTAGGAATAAATTACCTGTCGATCACGTAGTAGGATCAGTACGTACATACTTCCGGGGACTTGATCAGAATGTGAAGACACCAAAGAATGTCTCTGGTAATTTTGTTTGCACTTTGGTGCAATAATGCTTTGCTTAAATTCATTGTGGAAGCATAAATAGCACGCATTATGTGACTAACACATGAGATACTGTATTGTATAATTCATTCTCAACATACTTGTTTAAGAAAACCTTGGAAGGTGATTTATGGTCATGGTTTGCTGTGATTTCATCAATCACAATTCCTTTTGGTACTTATATCTTGCATTCTTCTTGTTGCAGAAACTGTTACTGTTACTAAAAGCATTCATCCTTCTGATTTTCTGACCTTTGAAATATTCGAATGGAATCTTCAATTAGCTTCCTAAGGTGGAAATACACGGCGCAGTGGAGGTTGGCATGGTTAGAGCTTTTCAGCTGGATCAGCCAGACTCATGACTTCTGTACTGTACATGCACTGCCAAAGTGTCTTTGAGGAACATGTTGGGTCCCTAACAGCTCCAAGCTGTCTCTGTCCTCTCACTCTGACTGAACTAAATACTATTATTATTATTACTGAATTTATTCTTGTATGTCCGCAAAATTCTCCTTACCCTCAGTGCTCATGTCAGGTGTGGGTATCCACACATACACCAGGCCACAGTCTTTGTACAAATGCATCATGGTCTCCGGGGTCATGGCTTCCCCGGTGTTCCGCCTGCAGCCACTGGAGTTGTTCACCACATCCCACTCTGTCTGGAAGTTCATCACTGCAGTAATGCACAATTCATGCTTCATCTTTATAGTCACATGTTCCAGCTGTCGAGGGCAGCTGCCCAGCCAAACACGTGGCAGCACCCTGGGGGCAATAAACAGGAATGCATTAATCATGCATTTGTACATTTAAGTCATTATTATGTGCTGAACATCTCATCTCTCGCTGTTTCTTTCTCCTACCTTTGTCCCTCTCTCCTTCATAGCAGCGATGTTTTATTGACCTCTTGTCCCTCTAATTTTCTGCCTGACCATGACGTTAGTGCTCATTAGCATGCATAAAGTCAACAACCACGTGAGGTGACACATGGAAGGAAGGACGCCGTTAATCTGTGATGTCCCAGAGTGACACTGCAGTGACTGTCTCTGGTTTCGACTTGCTGTTATCAGATGACCTCTGTTTGTTTTTTTTACATGAAATCCCAGCAAAACAGCTTTGTAATCAGTGAATCAACTGTCTTTCTTTGCCACTGAAGAATTATACACCTGTTTTTTCTTCACAGTCTATCCATATGTAACAATATTAAACTGACAAAGTGAACGGTACAGGTTCACTTTGTCAACAAGTTCTTTTTAAACTATTTTCTTGTCATCTATCCTTTAAGATTAAGTTTGACTGACTTTTTCCAATCTGTTACAGTAAAATGAAAGTATGAGAAATGTCTTGTTTTACATTGCTTTCATTTAGTTATTTTCCTAAAGAACCGTGTCACCTAACCTAACAGTGAAGGAATGTTGAAACAGATGTCTGTTTTAGTCTCTAGTAGTGTTTAGTTGTTCCAAGTTGATTTTAGAAATTGACTCACAACTGAAAAATAAATATTTAAACATTTTGGAATACCGCACTTGTTGAGTTCAACAGTAATAAAAACTCATTACAAAAATGGCTAAATAACCCTTAGGCCTCTCTGCTGAATATGTGCATGAAAGAGGAGGCACCTGCTAGACAGTGAGTTAAAGTCTCTTTGAATCGTGAGTTACTGCAGAGGTGAGTGTGTATGCTACTTGGGGCTACACGGATGCAAGAGACTAATTTAAAAAGCTATTAAGAGGCAAGATACAAGGGCACAGTGCTTCCTACTGAACACAGGTCCTTGACATAAGCCTTGTAAGGTCTTCGGACACAAATTAAAACCTGATGGCACCAGCCAAGCCTGCTCATTCTTATGCAAGTTATATGCTCACTGCCTCAGGGGTCCCAGGCTAATTTCTGCTGTGCCTGGTATACCATGTCACTGAGTATGTGCCTTACAAAAGAAAGGCATGCATGGGTAGGTTGACTGAGTGTATGCTGAATAATGTGTGTGGGACTGTTTGCTCATCATATTCAGTCAAATATGAAAATGCATCCTCCGATCAATCGATTTAAACAGTTTTTGTCGCAGCAAACCCCAGATATTCAGCAAATTACATCTAGTCCTCCTGAAGGTTATGTCACAGATGTGTGTGTGAGGCAGGAACATCAGAGGGTAGTGTAATGTAAGTGCATTAAACAGTCAAACGTAATGGTGGACTGTTGCTTTTTTACCCAGTGGATGACTGACCAAAGGCAGGCATTCATCCGGTGGGCACCATGGACATCTGTACCAAATTTCATGGCAATCCACCTGATAGTTGTAGTGCATTAAACAGTCAAACGTAGTGGTCAGGAAACTTCAATCCTCTGAACCAAGGTTTATTTTCTCCATAAACTCAAAGAAATCATATTCAAAGCGAGGACAAACACACATGGGCTGTTGCAAACAGAAATAATTAAATACAAGATGCATTGAGCATACTTTTGGGTGCTGAAATAGTGCTGGATTTTAAAAGCCTACAAAAACTTGTAGAATCAGTGCCAGACAAGATTAAGGGTAACAGTGCAAACTAGTGACTTTCAGCAACATTTTTTTGTGATAAATAATGAAACAGCAGAGTATCTGTTAAGGATCCTTCTGTAAATTCGGTGATAAGAGTTTTGCTGTATTTTGCCTGGAGCATAGAGTGACTGATTTTACCGCAACTATTCAGCCTGAAAGATGTAAATGAGTGAATTTAGCCAAACCTGTCATTGGGATGTTATAAACTGATACAAACAACTCAATATCTCTTCCTAATAGACTTGTGAACAGGACAGAGATTTAAAAAAATATATATAACTAATGCCAAGGGGGACAATGAAGAGTGCTTCCACTGACACAGTAACTATCAATCACTTGCCGTATGAACTGCCTTGAAAATAAAAGTGAATTCTGACTGATGCACTCTCCTCTCCACTGAGAACACCAACAAGGTTAAGGGGGTGATAATACAACTGCTAGTGGTCTACTTTTTGAAAGGACAATCATTTTCAAGTGACAGACAGCAACTATAACTAAATAGGAGAGAGCAAGGTTAAAAAACAAAGGAGTGAACAGACATAGGAGGGTGACCGAGGCTTTGTCTGCCCTGTAAGAGAGAGAGGAGTTCATAACTCTTACAACTTCCATCAAGAAAGGGCAATGTGCCTTCAGGACACTGAAGAACAATTTTCTCTGACAGATGTAATATCAGCAAGGAGCAGAATTCAAACTTGCATTGAGAATATAGATTAATACACGAGCCTTACTAAAGATTGGCTATGTTTGAAAACTTAAAAAAAGGAGGATAAGAGAAGAGGAACTGATGCGATCCTCAGTGTCGTTCAAGAAACCATCACACTTCAGCGTGGAAATGTATTGTCCTCAGACAAAAGCAGAAAACTTTCAACAAGCATAACATTTCTTTACAGTAGGGGGAGAATGATGGATCTCTGTATTTACCACAGGCCACAAGAAGAGTACTGTGGCAGTTTGTAGGTTCAGGGCTTATTTGTCATTGAAAGCTGCAGATGTTTTTTTCTTCTTATAGATGAAATAACTATTAATAAAAAAAACAAAATACATTTTTAATAATAATAATGATAATATAAATGTGAGGTGAGGAATATATGAATGTCCAAATGACTAAACGGAATAGTTTGTGGAAAATACTTGCCGAGAGTTAAAGAGGATCTGTACAGAAAATGAAGCTACCCTCAGTACCCAGTTAGCTTAGCTTAGCATAAAGTAACAGAGGGGAAACAATTAGCCTAGCTCCGTCCAAGGGTAACATAATCCACCTACCAGCGCCTCTAAAGCTCCCTAATTAACAAGTTATATCTTGTTTGTTTAATCCGTACAAAAGCCAAAGTGTAAAAACTACACGCTGGGGTTTTACAGAGTCATGCCATGACTTTTCTTTGGCAGCCACCTAATGGCACTTCATAGTTCATAAATGTGCTAGATATCAACAGTTTAAACAATAACTATTCACCTTCCCAGTGTAAACTGACCTACAGAGAAAATGCAGGATTCTATGGGGTGTCATGTTTCATTGAACCAGATGAGGCATATATCATCAAAAATATCAGTCTGCCATTGTTTTCTGTTTTAATACTTTACCCACCCAGATCAAATCCTCTTTTTGACCGGTCAGAGGTAAAGCCCAACAACAACATAGAAACACCCAGAAGCTCTGATGCTAGCACGCACCTTGCTAAACTACACTTAGCTGTTTGCATTCAAGTTGCAGGTGTGACTTTCCATATAATGCACACCATGTCGCCCACCTCTGACAGTCTAAAGTCAGGCTGCCAACTTACTGACGCTATGATTTCTACAATCTTTCAGCCGAAACCTTGACATATTTTACTTGCTTCATGAAATGTAGACACTCACAGCATTTGCATACGTCATGCAGATGGCTTTTATTGTACTGTATTACCTGGAGAAATGTATGGCCTTATGATTAGCCACACCGAAGTAAAAGTTGGTGGTGTGTTTCATCTCATCTGTGTGTCCTGTTTCCTCTATCCAGTGGCCAATCGGGTGGCAGTACACTCCATCCACCATGTTCCTCTCGTCATACGAACAGCATCTGTCGTGGCTTGGACCACTACCTGGTGACAAAGAAGGTTGCAGGTTAGTGACCCATTTTAGGATGTTCCGGGACACAGAGTACTCAAAGATTAGTGTGTTTTAAAAAAGATTTCTTTACTAAACAAATAAAAAGACTTGAGGGACAAAATAAACTATGTTGCATTTAACAGGAAAACATCTGTTTAATCATCAAATACAGAGGGAGAAATGTATCTCTTTTTAATAATAATAAGTGTTGGAGAAAAACAAAGTGCACTTACTTTAAGGTACTACTTGTGTATTTCCACGTGCTGCTACTTAATACTTTCACCCACAAAAAACTTCTAAGGGGAAATATTGTACTTTTTACTCCACCACATTCATCTGACAGGTTAATAAAATATGATGCATTGTTAGAAACAACCCAAACGTATATAACAAGTTGAAATAAGTTCCACCTAAACCAGCTACAACATTAAAATGCTGCTTACATGTGAATAATTCACTAATATAATATGAATAATATAACACTGTGAAAGGGGCCAATCTGAGCCCTTTTTCTGTTGATATTTAACTAGATTTTGCAGATAATACGTTTGTATTCTTAAGTTATAAATAAAATATACTTAAGTATAATTTTGAATGCTTGTACTTGTAATATTTTTTTACAATGTGGAATTGCTGCTTTTAACAAAACGACTCAGTATTGTAAATGGCACGTGACACTTTACTGCCATCATGTGGCGGTAAGGAAACATTACACAATAAGAACCAAACATGGCGGAGCAGTTTTCTTCTTTGGACTGAATCGTCACCTTCAATGGGAATTAAATACTAATCTGTGTGACGTCTCAACAGCAACATCGTTATGCACGCGGTTAAATCGGCTGCACACGAGCACACAGTGTTGATGTATACCTTCCCAGATATAAGTGCCTGCGACTCTTTGGACGAACTTGAACCACAGAGGGTCTTTGAGCGGCTCTGCCAGCTGCACGTCGGCGGTCCACAGACACGGTACACGCGGCGTCGGGAGCTTCTGGGAGGCTTTCATCCGAACCGCCCCGCTCGGGTCCCAGTGGCCTATTTCCGCACGCGAACCCAAAACAAAGACGTCTACATCCGAGGACCCCGGAGTGAGAATAACACCGAACCTGATTAACATTGTCGCAGTCATGACTAAATATATGTCCTGGGTTGTTATAGCCTGTATTATAGCTCTTGTATTAAGTCCTAGGGACCCATAGACTGAATGGTGTAGTCTAAAAATAGTTTACGACAAAGAGGGGGTAGAAACATCGAGGTCCCACTCTGACAGAATTACCGGGAACACCGCATCAGCCACACCAGAGTGCGCTCTGAACTGGTGTAATTAAAAAATACTGTAAATAATTTTAGAGTTGAAGAATTTCCTGGAGAACTACAGTATGTCCATGCTCCGCCGCACTACAGGGAGCGATAAGGGCCGTGCACCACAGACAATGCGCACCCTGGTGCAGGTTTCACAGTTTCCTCCCGCGAGTTGACAAACAACGTTATGATAACCTGGCGACGCAGCTTATTGACGAATCAACTACAGACACAGTTTTCAAAAGGCAACTGACTGAGTGAAACTCAGATCATCCTCCAGCCTGTTACACTGACAAACATCCGTCCAGATGTGTTCGTCATTGAGAGCAGTAAGGCACTGTTTTACCTGATGAGATGTGCCAGTGATCAGCTGGTCTCACAGCTGTTGTGTTTACTGTGGCTCCACATACATCAATTGAAGCAGGGGGAGTCCAGTGAACACTACCCAGTGTGATTTAGCGTCAGTCTAAGACTGAACATTGAGGGGAGCTCCTTCTTTCCTACCTCACAGAACCCTTGCATCAATAATAATAATCCACTAATATAATATGAATAATATAACACTGTGAAAGGGGCCAATCTGAGCCGTTTTACTGTTGATGTTTTGACTACATTTTGCAGATAATACTTTTGTATTTGTAAACTATAAATAAAATATACTTAAGTATAGTTTTAAATGCTTGTACTTGTAATATTTTTTTACAATGTGGAATTGCTGCTTTTACCAAAACAGCTCAGTACTTCTTCTACCACTGATTAAAACACATTGTATTTAACTATCCAGCTACACTTTAATCCATAAATTTGTGAGCGTTTAGTAAATGGCACGTGTCACTTTACTGCCACCATGTGGCGGTAAGGAAACATTACACAATAAGAACCAAACATGGCGGAGCAGTTTTCTTCTTTGAAATGAATCGTCACCTTCAATGGGAATTAAATACTAATCTGTGTGATGTACCGGCTAAATCTGCTGCACATGATCACAGTATTGATGTATACCTTCCCAGATATAAGTGCCTGCGACTCTTTGGACGAACTTGAACCACAGAGGGTCTTTGAGCGGCTCTGCCAGGCGATGCTTCTCAGGTGTCTTATTGGTCATTTCCTCTCTCCTCGATTGAACCGGAAGTCGTTCTGCTCCGCCATCTTGAAGCCCCCCCCAAGTCTCTTATTTGTGCTCAGGGGACCTTTCAGGGATCTCTGAGGAGTGATGAGCGAGGATACCCTGGATACTCGAGAGCAGCCTTGCCAGAAGTCTTTTACAGGCCGACACGCCTCTTGTTTATTTATTGGATGCTGCCAGCTGTTCTGATACATCTCAACATCACTGGAGTCTCAAGACAGATAACAGATGAAATTCAAGTGTATCACTCCCAAGTTTTATATTTGATGGGTTTTCTGATTCACCATCTAGTTAATTGTAGTGCTGAACAGCAGAAGGACCATGAACAGCTTTCTTCATTTATTGGAAAGATTTTTCTTTTCATGATCTGTCATTTCCCCAATTAACTTTTATTATGGATACAGTTAAAAGTCAGAGCGAGTCTGTTGGTCAGCCAGAAGACCCTTTTACATAATTTATCACCATTTCCATTGATTCACATATGAGGCTAATAATTTTTGAGCGTCAGGTTTGATGTGAGTTACAGTGTGTCCTTATTACACTTGAGCGAGTGTTAGTGACAAAATCAGTTTGATTGCATAGTTACAGTCAGTTTAACAATCAGTCCCCTTTCATTATAAAAGCATCAGGCATTATTCCCTAGTATGAGCAATATTTTCTATTCTATTGGAGTGTCCTATCTGGCTGCGAGCTACGCATCTTCACTACGAAAGCCTAAATAAGCTGGCAGCTGGCCAGAGGGAGATCGCCAGGGAGGTCCTGACGCTCCTATCGCATGCAATTCGGACACAGTACCATGTCAAACCCGATGCCCTTTGGAAAACTACAAATTACTTCTGCTCTAATGAACACTATAGAGTGGGCTCAGGATCAATTGATAGCATAATAAGGACTGTATAATTAAGTGCTAAATTACTCTTTAAAAATCCAATTAAATTCTTCAAAATTTTACCTCTTTGTGCTTCATGTCAAGTCACTTTTGTTAAGGTTAAGAAGTCATGTAGTAAAACTATAAGGAGGTTGGTAGGAGGCTTATGACACATTAGACATCTTTATTTTGATATCTTACATCAAGATTTCATGCTTTTCCATTATATAATCAAATCAAAACCCCTCCGATTACACACTTATGAATACTATACAGCTTTATCTAAGTCATCTCTGTCCTCATGCGCTTAACATTTCATAGGAAAGGCAAAAATACATAAAAAACCTGAAGTTAAATTGCTGTTTCTGATAGAACATAGAGGAACTCTGCTCTGAGCCTTATGCTCAAAATCATCGTGACTGACAAAGTAGTTCTACTTGCAGATTTGAAATTAATGCTATGCACTTGTAGAAGTCTGATACAACAAACTCAGTTGCAGAAGGCAGGGGCCAGAGTAATGTTTAAGCTATTACTTCCTGTGTTAATCAGTTAATATACAGTATATAATGTGACCATACCACAGGCCCATTCATCATGTTACAAATAAAATATAGTCATCTTGTCCCAGCATGCAACACCTCACCTATTGTATGTACTAACACACCTCGCTGCATGCATGTTGAGAAATGCATGGATACAATCGCCTAATGCAAAACGGCTCCCTCAGACTTTCTTAAATAGTTATACTGTTCTCTATCTGAGTGGGATTCAGATATGTGTAGGGTACTTCAAGCTGTGCATTTCTTCTTGTAATTTCCTCACTGAGAAAGGACAACTTTGCTTGAAATTTATCTATCATCTGCTTTGGGACAAGTTCATCGAACTGTTCTTCAGGGTATGCACCCAAGGGAACCTGACAAAATGAAACAGTGAATCAGACTGACAGCATTTGGTGGTACCAAAGAAAAGGAGCATTTTCAAAAAGTGGATAGGCCATAATGATCCTACTGTAAATATTCATTAATACCAAACTTACCACATCGGTATATTTGTCTGAAAGCAGCCAAAGAATGGCTGCAAAGTTGACGGTCTCTCCAACATCTGGGAGGGTCTCCAGAATTGTCTTTATGCTTGACTGCCCCTTGGTGGTTGGAGGAGGTTTGCGCAGCAGGAGCGAGCCATTAGGCATCCAGGAGTGGTAGTCAAACTAAATTATGAAAGAAGCTTTATTATGTCACACACACACATATATATATATATATATATATATATATATATATAGGGTTTGTGGGCCCAGCTTTGATGGAAAACTAATAAACTGAATCTAATGTTAAACATTACAGAAAAAGGGGTGGAAAACACAACCTTTGCAACACTGTAATGCTCAGCTAATGGGAATTATTAAAAGAAAAACTGTAATAGAACACATTGCAGATCTTGCTCCTGTTCCATATCTTTGAAGTGTTTGATCACTTATCAAGTTTGTTTAAATATAAAGAAGTTCTGCTCTCAAAACTTTTCATTGCCTCACCTGTCCATTATTGAGTGCAGCATGTTGAGCCGTCGCTGTGAAGATCACCATAGTGATGAACTTGATCACTTCCTCGACAGTATGAAAGCCTGCTGGAAACCCTGATGACAGAACAATCATTATCTGTCAGTTATTGGCATTCACTGCCTGTTTGGAACATTTCAATACTCTACAGGTTACTATGAAGTTTATCTACGTGGTTTCCATACCTGAGCCTTTGTTCCCTAAGAAGCCATGTGTGAATATCTCACTGATCCATTCCTGCAGCTCAGTGTCTTTACAGACGTCACCGTCAGAGGGATAATAGTACTCCACCACTGCTTTCACAAAGCTGGGAAACAACAATTTGATTTGAAATTACATTTGTATGTGAAAAAAGGCTCAAATGAAAAGACAGTTGAAGTATTTATTTAAAGTTAACCTGTTGATGATGTTCCACAGCTTCAGGCCATCATCTCGGTAGTAGAAGTTGGGGATTGACTCCAGTCCTCGTGCGGTGATGTTCTCTGGCAGACAGAGGGCGCTGTAGGTCACTTCAGAGAGAGCCCTTCTCATGAGCTCTGTCATCCCATTGTATCCAAGTGAACTCTAATAATCAGTAATACACAAATAAGGATCAGACACTTTTGAGTGAAAGAATATCTACATTATAAAAGTCTAAAACTCAGTTTTGTGATGGTGCAATATAATTGGGATAGTCTGAAAATGTATGTTAAAAAGCCATACTATACTAAAAGCCCCATCAGGTCCAAAAAGAGATGTGCGGCCTCCAGTGTTTATGTGGAGAGTGTACCGGAAGTGTGGAAGCAGCAGCTGTACAGATAGAGGGAAGAATATTAAAAGTCAAAGTAAGATGCTCATTTCAGCAGGCAGCACATCCTGGGTGTGTTGATCACAAAAGGAAGCTGTTACCAAACAGAACTTAACAGTTTTCTAGTGCAAGAGTAAACCCTGATGATCTCCAACAGGTTTTTCGAATTGTCACTTTTTAAAAGCTACTGTATATTTGAAAACCGAGTGAAAAGAGCTTCTGTGTGATGCACCTCTTAAGAGGTACTCAAATGGGAGAGGGGCTAGGTTCACTGTAAAAAAAAAAAGCTTAGAAAGATGAGTTTATAAATTTATTTATTTTTTTTAACAGATTTGCAAAAGGGGAATGGGGATAGAATACAGTAATAAATACCGTAGTTCTATTTATGAACCTGAAAAATTCCCTAGAAATTAAAAGAAAAAGGGCAAGCTGTAATCAATTCTGGTATATCTGCAATCCAAATACCCGGTTTCAAGTTCTACCAGGTTCTTTGATTACATGCATTCCTTATCTCTGTTTCCCCTCATTTCCCACCTCTTCTCTACTAAAGACATAAGTCGCTCCAAAAAAATACCTGAAAAATTGATAAAGTGCACCAGCACTATGATCTCTACTGTGTAACTATACCTTGTAGAGGGGATGAATCACAGGGAAGATGCGGAGAGTGGCGACAGTATAGACTTCTGTCAGAAAGTGAGTGTTCAAGAGGTGATGGACTGCTTGATGATCCATGAAATCTGCATTTTTAACAAACATCTTGGCTAGCAGCCAGTCTGTCTGCGTGTCACTGGGCAGAAAGATGGGGTTCTGCTCAGAAGGTTGTTGGTGCAACTGGAATGTGAGGAAAAACATATTTAATATCTATATAAAATAGTATAACAGGACTTCTGAAAACACTTATCTTCTATGGAATTTAATATGATTATGTGACTAGAACAGCAGTTTTACTTAGATGTATACAGTATAAATACTGTCACTGACTTGCTGTATCAGTTAGATACCTGTATTGCAATTGGCATCAGTTTGTTTTCTGGGTTCAAGTAGAACAAACAGAGAGCAGCAGTCACGTGCAGAGGTTCACCATTATTGGCTCTAGTTGGTATGCCATCCATCATCTTCTGGTCAGAGAGGAATATATTGCCTTTCTGTATAGGAAGGAAAGACAGAAAAAAAAATAATAATAAGTAGTGTTTAAGCTATCACAGATTAGTTATAAATCGATGCAATAGGAATGAGAGACTTTCCATTTTTTGATACAAGTACACTCTTCAAACGGACAAAACGTCCCCCAAAGCAAAGATTATCGCTCATTTAAAGCCACTCATCTTTCTTACCTCCATTTCTCTCTGCAGAGAGCTTCCCTCTTCCAAGAATGGCTTCACCATCTCCTCTGTGACTGGAAAGTTTGGGGGAAGCTCTGAGCAGCGCTTGATCACATTGGGGTTGATTGCGTTCAGAAACTGGTATCCATAAAAGTCATCTTCCTTCCAGTGTTCTTTAACGTACTCTGGAAGAATAGCAATTGGCAAATATAATATCTAATCTAATGTCTGAACTGTATTTACTTCTTCAGGTTTGAAGCACAACATGTGATCATGGTCATTTAACTAAACATGTTTGTTCCTGAAAGGCTTTTACTTTGTTGAAAAACAACATCTTTTATTTAAAATGTGAAGATAGTCTGAAAAATGTATATAATAAATCAGCATTGTTAGCTCATTACAGATGTAATTGTGTTATTGATATTTGAGATAGAATGCAGGCAGAACTGTCACAATAGATGTGGGAATGGTGCTATTGCAAGTCTTTAAACCCTTTAATGCATAATTTTACCAACAACGTTTACCAAATAAAATAATTTTTAAAATATTCCATTATTAGATTAATAAATCCAAGTGTTTCCTAGGTTTAGATCACCCCAAAATCACAAATGTCAGCCCCAAATGAGCTGAAAAAAAAGTTGAAAAGAATTCTAAATTATTCTAACAAGACAGGATATGTTTTTTCCTCCGAGAACTTAATTTGTACCCAAGATAGATTATACAGATTTTATTGCTGAGTCCATTTCACTAATTTAAGATGCAGTGTAACAGCTTTTCTTAAAGTGCTGCCTAACTAAAACATTGTATTAATATCAGAAGTATTGTATTTTATCTTTTATTTATTTTAACTTCTTGGATGCATTATTGTTATGTGGAGCAGGATGTTGGTTTTGGATTATATCTACGCTTACTGTGAAGGAAGAACTGGTCTGGAGGAAAGAATAATGCGTCATTGGTGAAATTTAGCCCACATACTTTAACTGATGAGTTTGAACTTATTAGTTATCACCTAAGCCACATTCCCCAAATTGCTAAGATCAAAATTAATTAGCTACGCAAGTTCAAACAGGAAATGTTGAATTTTATGCACTCATATTAATCTGCCAACTTTTGATTAGATTGTTAAATCATTTGTCAGTGAACTAGAAAGAACCCATGTTGTCTTCTATGCGGTCACCTGTTGTGAAACTAGGACAGCGACATTGTTGTGGTGAGTAATGCTGGAGAACAGGAAAACAAATACCTGACATTGTTGTTGTCTTGCACCAGAAGATTTTCTTCATGTCTTCAATGCTTTCCCATTTTTTATTAGATCCAAGCAGCCCCTTAAACTTGAGTTCAATACCACTGAAGTAAGACGGAGGTTAAAAAAGAAAAAAACACACCACAATACTGATATTAATGCTTCAAAGGACTTTTTTTTTTTTCCTTAAAACATAGACAATATGGGAACCAGGTTGTGTCCATCATATATATCAATAGACTCACGTTATCACTTGTTTATTAAGTACTTCAGCTGATTTGGACTTCGAGAAGCGGACTTCAGCTGGGAGCTCAGACGGACTACTGAAACTGTTGATGTGGGGTAGTCCTTGGGCCATAATCTTCCATCTAAACCAAACAAGCAAACCGTGTTACCAAAAAGCACAGACATTTCTCCAGATAAGTCTCTGGACCATACTGCACACATGAAAACTTACTGGTAAAAGCTCTTTTTAAGTATCAGCTCTTTTCTCCGGTGGTCAATCAACAGAGGATGGTCCTCCTCAAAAATCTTGATGGCTGAGGAGTGAAACATAACAGCATTCACATTTCTAATTACAAAGAGAAAAATCAGTAACGTCCAATTAGCTTGATATAATCTATAATCAATTATTTGGGGAATTTGAAGCAGACCTCTTCCTCCTCTCAGCTCCACTAGTTCTCCCCTGGAGATCCACCTGTAACAGGGGAAAAGAATGACGTCTCCTTCTGGAGTCGTCACCACTATTTTGGAGCAGTACCACTCATCTTCTGGGAGAACAAATAAAGGATCTTTCTCCACCTTGACCAGGAGAAGTTTCCCCAGAGACAAACTGGTTTTCATGGTATAGGTCCCTGTCTTGGAATAAGGATTAATGTAAATATAAACAGAGGAAATGGAACATGTGTTGAAAAGGTTATTTTAGTTGAGACGTTTCAGTCACAGACTTTGTGAATGTTGGAACCAAGCTAGAGGCTTCAATGATATAGTCAGTCAAGAAAAGGTTTCTAGAGGGTAAACTCAAACAGCACATGATGGAAAAACTGCAAATACAATCTAGTACAATTCAACATGTTACAGTGTAGTATATAAACCTTTAAGAAGCAAGCATCTAAAGAGTAGCCTACATCTGCCAAGACTGGACAGTTCTCTAAAATTGTTATTTCAATAATAGAAAATGTAGAAAGCCGGAATCGCATTCAATTACACATAGTGATAGACACTCCCAATTGGCTGGTGAAAGCCCTGACTTTTTATAGAACACATAAATACTTTCTGGAAATATTAGGCCTCTTTACAATAGTGGCTTCCGCCAAGGAGGTTATGTTTTCAGTGCAGTTTGTCTGTCAGCAGGATAACCGAAAAACTACTGGCCCGATTATCATGAAACTTGGTGGAAGGGTGGAGCATGGGCCAAGACACAACCCATTCAATTTCAGAGCGGCTCCATGGCAAAAAAAAAATGTTATGGTCCCTTCTCTGTCCTATCATCTGCATCTCTGACCAATGGGTAGACCAGCTGAAGTGAAGGTAACGTGTCACTCCAGCTGACAACAACTTGCTAAATGATGATAATGCTATATAGTTAGGTGTAGTAAATTACATAAAGGTAAGTGTAATGTACTCTAAACAGTCATTAGATAGAGACTAATACTATCACAAGATATGTATGCACAAACAAAAACAATTACATTTTCCTAGACCTAATTTGAGTCATTATATGTGTGATGTCCCGCTGGATTTAACTTACTGTCGCAGTTGTAAAGTCGAAACCATAGTTGTCCAACTCAGTCCGCTCACTCTGCCCTTTAGTTCCAAATAAGGTGACACATACGTGGTCCCGTGTTCCTGCATATTGCATGTCACCTGTTGTCACCTCTAGCTTGTACTCAGCCATGGTCGCTCCGTGGAAACTATCAGAAAAAGAAAAAAGAAATCTCTAAATTGTGGAGTGTTGTGAGTTAGGGGTTAGAACGGAAGGAGGACTCAGATGCAGACTTGTAGCGGTGGAGAAAGGAGGTTTTCTTGAGTGTCCTGGAGGCAGCAATAAAATCTAAAAGGACCAACAGGTAGGCAAAAATCCAAAAAACAAGGCAGAGGTCCAAAAAGCCACCAAAATAAATCCAAACGATAGTGACTTACACGGGGAGAAGCAACACAGGGTAACACGGGAGGTGAGTAAACGATGAACTGGCAAAGACACAGGGAGGACACACAGACTAAATACTCTTAGGGAAGGGGAGACAACGAGACAAGTGTGCAACGAGACACAGGTGAACACACTTCAGAAGAAAAACTAGACCAAGACAGAGGGGAACAGTCATCTACCAAAGTAAAAAAAGAAGTCCAAGAATAAACACCAAAACATAAACTAAACAGCCCATTTCAAAATAAAACAAGACACTCACAGAACTAAGGCAACCTAGGAACAGATAGAACAAAACACTCCCAAAACCCCAAAATACACACTAAAGGACCCACAACATAACATGGAGTGAATGCGCCAATCCTCTACAATGACACTGTGTATTGCCTTATAGCGGCAGGTCCGGGTTTCTCTTCTTTGCGGTCTGAATTCTTGCTCTCTGCCTCTTTTTGTAGTAATCCCCTCCACCCAAATTTGAACCTTTTTGAGACTACCTCCCCCACTGGGTATTGACAGAAGGGGGGGTGATACTCTATACTGGTTTTTGGTATCATAGCTTTAGGGTGTGATGGGCAGGAGCAACAGTTGTACTAAACCATCCATTTTATCCCCAAGCCAAAAACACAAACACTCGCTTGTTATCGGTACTAGTTTACATGTATTTACACATTTAACTTCATAATATATGGTAGGACATTATAATGAAATACTGATTTAAACCCAATACTACAGTCCTGTCATTGTAAAAACAGGTCCAGCGATACTATCGGCCCCCAGCTCCCCGAGTCCTCTAAACTCAACTGCTCTGACTTGTTTTCCTTCCTCCTAAGGAGCCTAATGATATTATTGTCAGTCTCCATCTCGGTTATTATTTTTTGCTTTATTGTAAATTTTCTTGCCAATGTCTGAGTGTAATGTGAAAAACTACAACCTGTGTATTTTTTTAGAAATATTGTTAAGATAAAAGCTTAAAGTTCATGTGAAAATGCATAGTTTTTAGTGAAATAACATCAAATGTTCACAAACGTCAAATGTTCACAAACCCCACGATCACATTACTGGTTGCGCTTGCACATTTGCATAAGAGAAAACTGAACTGTTGTCCTTGGCGGAGGTCTGCGCTGACCAACTGAATTTTTTACCGTATAGTATTTACACATTTAACCTCAAAATATTTGGTAGGATATTATAAGAAAATACTGATTTAAAAAGGTCCAGCGATACTAATGGCCCCCAGCTCCCCTAAATTCTAAAGATTCCTCAAAACTCAACTGCTCTGACTTGCTTTCCTTCCTTCTCAGGAACTTAATATTATTTTCAATCTGCATCTAGATTATTAGTTTTTGCTTTATTGTAAAATTTTCAGTTTTATTGACTTGACTTTTATAGAACTATTTCTCCTTTTTGCTTAAATGATAAACTACCCAATGTACTGTTAATCTACAATCTAATTTAGCTTATTGTGAGAAACCTGTTGTTGTAATTTAGTATTGGCTATATGTTTTAAATATATGTGGTGTGTATCATTTTATTTTTTTGGAAAAAGTGAAATGACCCCGGTGTTGCTTTACTTTACAAATGATCTGATAAAATCTGGCTGTTTGAGATGCTTTAAACGTCATCACAAACAGGCTGCTTATTTTTATGTATTTCAGCAGCACCACAATCCACAGTTCAGACTACAGCAGCTATGGTTGTGAACGCTTTGAGGTCAGTACATCGGCACATAGTCATGACACTGAGTGGACAGACAGTAGACAAGTGTGTTTACATTATGCCAAAACCCACAGGTTTAAATTATGTTCAAATGTCATACAGCCACCATTCAGGTACTCCTTCTGTACAGTGTAAATATCCATGTAATGTGTCTACATTGTGTGATGCTAGACCATCATATTAAGATTAGATAATACTGTATTCTATGGCTTTCAGTGGTGTCCCTTACATATACTGTATCATGTAATACATTGATACATAGAATGAGTCCATACTGGTACTTAAGCATTTGCTACCCAAACTGCTCATTTATTCAAGTTATTTCTTGACATATGTATATGTAATAAGCAATTCACACAAAGATACAGGTGCCCTACCATAGCCCCATCTGCATTAGCATGATACATCCAAAATATTGTCTTCTCCCAGCATGCAGCACCTCACTGTATGTACCAAATTCAAAGTTTAATACAGAACCCAGCATGCAAGACAGGTGTTCAAAAACCAACAACAAAATATAGGTATTCTTGTCTAATGCAGAAAGATCAGGTTTTCTTAATAAGTTATACTGTTTTCTGAGTAGGGTTCAGATATGAGTAGGGTATTTCCAGCTTTCAAATAAATCTGTTAACATACAGTAGGTCCATATTTGACCATACCACAGGCCCATTCATCATGATACAAATAAAATATAGTCATCTTGTCCCAGCATGCAACACCTCACCTATTGTATGTACTAACACACCTCGCTGCATGCATGTTGAGAAATGCATGGATACAATCGCCTAATGCAAAACGGCTCCCTCAGACTTTCTTAAATAGTTATACTGTTCTCTATCTGAGTGGGATTCAGATATGTGTAGGGTACTTCAAGCTGTGCGTTTCTTCTTGTAATTTCTTCACTGAGAAAGGACAACTTTGCTTGAAATTCCTTTATCATCTGTTTTGGGGCAGGCTCATCGAACTGTTCTTCAGGGTATGTACCCAAGGGAACCTGACAAAATGAAACAGTGAATCAGACTGACAGCTTTTGCTTTTAGTACACTTTTTAAAAGCAATTTGAAACTGGGTCATAATCGGCCTATGTCTGTTCATAAACCCCAAACTTACCACATCGGTGTACTTGACTGAAAGTATCCACGACATTGCTGCAAATCTGGCTGTCTCTCCAACATTTGGGAAAGTCTCCAGAATTGTCTTTATGCTTGACTGCCCTTTGGTGGTTGGAGGAGGTTTGCGCAGCAGGAGCGAGCCATTAGGCATCCAGGAGTGGTAGTCAAACTAAATTATGAAAGAAGACTCATAAGTATGACTTTTCATTTCATTAAAAATCCCCTTTTCACTAAAAAAAGTTTTTCGCTTATTGTTATTTTGCTTAAATGTTTGACCTTGTAGACTTGTGTTCATCAGTTAAACACATTCTGGAGTTTCAATGATGTAGAAGGATTGTATGCCATTTTAACAGTTTAACAAGACAATTGAACTTGTGTGGAGAGACCCTATTAGACAAAAATGATTTAAAGTGGAGTATTTTACAGTAGGTATTGAAACATATCAAGAGGGGCTCTTTATTTTTTGTAATTATTCTTGTGAGGTTGTGGGCCGAGCTTTCATAGGTTACTATTGTAAAGTTTGTTTGGCAACACCTGAAGTTGCTAAACATCCTCCCGGATCCGTATTGTTTATATATTTTCACAATCTATAGTTTTATCATCCTTAATGTCCATACTGTAATTTTACTACGTTGGTCTATTCTGTACACACATCATCTATTGCATGTCTATCCGTCCTGGGAGAGGGATCCCTCCTCTGTTGCTCTTCATGAGGTTTCTTCCATCATTTCACCCTGTTAAAGGTTTTTTTGGGGACTTTCCTTATTCAAATTGAGGGTCTAAGGACAGAGGGTGTCGTATGGTGTCGAGATTGTAAAGCCGTTTGAGGCAAATTTGTGATTTTGGGCTATATAAATTAAATTGACTTGACTAAGAGGGATATAATATTAACCCTTACATAAAAACGCAATGTAAAACTACATTAAAACTCAGCTGATGACCTACTGAAAGGAAAATAATGGATAGAACACATTCCAGATCTTCCTCTTGTTCCATACATTTGAAAAGTTTGATTAAATACCAAGTTGCCTCACCTGTCCATTATTGACTGCAGCATGTTGAGCCGTCACTGTGAAGATCACCATAGTGATGAACTTGATCACTTCCTCGACAGTATGAAAGCCGGCTGGAAACCCTGATGACAGAACAATCATTATCTGTCAGTTATCGGCATTCACTGCCTGTTTGGAACATTTCAATACTCTACAGGTTACTATGAAGTTTATCTACGTGGTTTCAATACCTGAGCCTTTGTTCCCTAAGAAGCCATGTGTGAATATCTCACTGATCCATTCCTGCAGCTCAGTGTCTTTACAGACGTCACCGTCAGAGGGATAATAGTACTCCACCACTGCTTTCACAAAGCTGGGAAACAAAAAATAATTTGTATTCAATTCATACATTTAATTTCATTTGTGCTTGCAAAAAGGTCAAGGCAACATTTTGAGCTTACACTCAAAACTCTCTCTGCATCTGCCTAACCTGTTGATGATGTTCCACAGCTTCAGGCCATCATCTCGGTAGTAGAAGTTGGGGATTGACTCCAGTCCTCGTGCGGTGATGTTCTCTGGCAGACAGAGGGCGCTGTAGGTCACTTCAGAGAGAGCCCTTCTCATGAGCTCTGTCATCCCATTGTATCCAAGTGAACTCTAATAATCAGTAATACACAAATAAGGATCAGAGTAATTTATGGCCCCTAAAAAATGAAGTAAATAAAGAAATAATGATGGTAGATGTGGTTTACACAATACTGTAATTGGAGTATCAACATTTGACTATTCAGAAATATACATGTTCCATACTGTACTTAAAATCCCATCAGGTCCAAAAATAGATTTGCGAGCCATAGTATTTATGTGGAGAGTGTAACGGAAATGAGGGTTCAGCAGCTGTACAGAAAGAGAGCGTAAAACATTAAAATAGGCTACAATCTATAAAAATGTCACCAAAGTCAAAGGACAAAAATGTCTATCAGCAAATAACAGGAAGCTGAAATTCTCTACCAAAAAAAACATTTGACATAATTACCCCTGATTGTTACAAAAACAAATATCTTTCAGACAACATAAAACTTTTCTAACAGTTTTGAAAACATTAAACAAGCCCCAGGTCTGTGATTGCAACTGTGTATACCTTGTAGAGAGAATGAATCACGGGGAAGCTGCGGAGAGTGGCGACAGTAAAGACTTCTGCCAGATAGTGAGTGTTCATGAAATGATAGACTGACTGATATTGCATGAAATCAGCATTTTTAACAAACATCTTGGCTAGCAGCCAGTCCGTCTCCTTGTCGCTGGGCAGAAAGATGGGGTTCTGCTCAGAAGGTTGTTGATGCAACTGGAATGAGAGACAAACTTTATTTTTCTATTTTAAAAACACACGGATGCACTTTAAATGCAAACTGAGGACTATTCCACACAAACTTTTTTAAGAGCCACTGTGTAATGGAGAAGTACCTTTCTCTCATACAGTGCATGATGCTGCATCACTGATGCAAAAGCATGTCAAAATGCTAAACCATGATCACATGTAGCTTCTGTGCTTGACAGTATTTTACTTAAAATGTACTTGTGGTGCCGATGTTTTGTCAGTGACAATTTTAAGACTGAGAAAAAATGCTGATAGAGAATTAAAAACAGTTTTTTTCTGGACACAACATACATGACAACCATGGCTGTTGCAAAGCAGCATAAATTAACACAAATAATTAATTTCCCATAAAGTTATGCAATTTTTTGGTCATTCACTGTTAATTTTTCAAACTAATATGTGTAATTGAGTGTGCTGTGCCCATTAACCTCAGTCAATCAAATCCCAAGATCTACAAGCTACAACTGTGCTTATATATGTTTACCCATCCATAGCCATGTGTGGGCTGAATGCCCCCTACTGCAAACACATTTCAGAGGGCTCCTCAAGTGCAATGCAACTGTGGCAAAGGTGGGGCATTCTCACAGCAGGGTGGGACGTTTCTTTGTACTACTACTGAATAATCTAGATGCTCTGAATATACCATAATTCTACAACTTTTTGTATACAATATGAATACTGTCACTGCTTTACTTTAGTTAGTGAAATACCTGTATTGCAATTGGCATCAGTTTGTGCTCTGGGTTTATGTAGAACAAGCAAAAACCAGTAGACACGTGAAGAGATGCACCATCATACACCTTAGCAGGCAATCCATCCATCCTCTTGAAGTCACAGAGGAATATATTGTCTTTCTGAGATGGGAAGGAAAAATTGAATAAATGAAGCGTGTCAGGCATGAAGAGCGAGCACAGATTTGTACAATAAATGAAGGCTAAACCTTTTTACAAAACAAGACAATATGAAGAGGTTGTCCAATGTAAATAGACCTGGAAATATTCAAGGAATCTTCACAGCTGTACAAGTAAACTTAAATTCAAACCTACAAATAAACTCCCAAAGCAAAGATCCCCACCCATTTAAAGCCACACATCTTTCATACCTCCATTTCCTTCTGCAGAGAGCTTCCCTCTTCCAAGAATGGCTTCACCATCTCCTCTGTGACTGGAAAGTTTGGGGGAAGCTCTGAGCAGCGCTTGATCACATTGGGGTTGATTCCATTCAGAAACTGGGATCCATAAAAGTCATCTTCCTTCCAGTGTTCTGTAACATACTCTGGAAGAATAGCAAATAGCAAATGTAATCTGTCTCCTATAATATCCAGAAGCACTGTGTGAAGCATCAGAAATTAAAGTTCATCCCAACAGCTGAGCGTTATGAAGTAAAGTTAATTTACTAATTTACTATAGCATTTAAAAAGTGGGGCATGCGATTCTAATCCAATACATGTCCTTTTGTCAAATTCCGCAAATATCTGCTCACGGTCTGCAAGCTTTCTTTTCAAAAATACAAACAAACAACTGGTGCTGTAACTTGCACAAGCCTGGCTCTGTAAATGCTACAACAAACAAAGTGGCTCGGACCGGGCCACATAACACTATTACAGCCGTGATTTGTGTGTGAGGTAACGTTAAATGACTTGCACACAGACATTCAGCTTACTTTCTAGTTTGCCAAGATATGCTGCTGTTGTGATGTTTGCTATAGCAGCAGGAGAGTTGTGAGCACCGCTGTCTGGAGCTGGGGTGAGGCTCTGAGAAACGTCTCGTCCTCTCTGGCTGTTTGCTTCACAGCCGCAACTGTAGGGACAGTTTGCTAACCCACAATCTAGCTAAGCTAAATGCCAACCTAGCTAAAGTTAGTTATATTATTTGCTGTTGTATTTCTCCAGAATTGCATAAGCCACCTTTAAATATTTATTTCTACTGAGGGCCTAGGCCTGCTTCATTAAGTTTACTTATTGGCTCTTATACATGTATGCCTGCTTGCTTAGTCACCTGTTGAAACTATAAGAATGACATTGTTGAGGTGAGTTAAATAGCAGAACTGAAACGCTACCTGACATTGCTGTCTTTTTGGACCAGAAGATTTTTTTGATGTCCTCAATGTTTTCCCATTGTTCACTAGATCCAACCAGACCCTTAAACATGAGTTCAGCACCACTGAAATAAGACATGGTAAAAGCTAGATGCAGACAAATACATTGACATTAATGCTTCAAAATAAAAAATAAAATAAAAAGCTTTTTGCCTTACAAATAAGCCATAAATTATAATGGAATCATTGACTTACGTTAGCCTTTTTGTATAAAGAATTTCCATTGATTTGGACATAGAGATGGAGATTTCAGCTGGGAACTCAGATATATCTTTGAAACTACTGGTGTGTGGTAGCTTTTTATCAGTAATCGCCCATCTAAAAAAAACAAAAACAAAAAGGAAAAGAAAATCAAAGATTTGCCCAGATCAGCTTTTGAGACAAAGTGCAGCTGTAGGGGTATACTGGAGACATGAAAACTTACTGGTACTGGCTCTTTTTAAATATCAGCTCTTTTTCCCGATGGTCAATCAACAAGGGATGGTCCTCCTCAAAAACCTTCATAGCTGAGACATACAATTTTATTAGTGTTTTTAAGTGACATAACTATCAGAAAGATTGGCACAAAGACTCTGATAAGTGAAATCCTATAGTTGTTTGGGGAATTTGAAGCAGACCTCTCCCTCCTCTCAGCTCCACCAGTTCTCCCCTGGAGATCCATCTGTAACAGGGGAAAAGAATGACGTCTCCCTCTGGAGTCGTCACCACTATTTTGGAGCAGTACCACTCATCTTCCGGGAGTGGAAACAGAGGCGCTTTTTCCACCTTAACCAGGAGAAGTTTCCCCAGAGACAAACCGGTTCTCACTGTATAAATCCCTGTCTGCGAAAAAAGGGTTAATGTACATTATACCTCGTGTCTGTGACAAAGTAGAGGTCAAGGTAGATCAACAATTAAGGAAAAAGCAAATGCAACACTTGTTAAAATGTGAAGTAAAATTACCTTTTTATCTAGACTTGTACTTATGTGGACAAATGCCACCTCAACACTCATGGATACACAAAAGTATATGGTCATAGAACCAAATCGAGACTCACATCAACAATAGTCAACAACTGGATTCAACTTACCATCCCAGTTTTAAAATCTACTCCAAAGTTGTCCAACTCGGTTTTCTTACTCTTCCCTCCAGTTCCAAATAAGGTGACATGTATGTGGTCAAATGTTCCTGCATTTGTCATGTTACCTGTTGTCACTTCTAGCTTGTACTCAGCCATGGTCATTCAGTAGCAATTCTGTCTGGATTGGAATAAAAATAATAAAATAATCTAAAGACGATGGCAAATGTTAATGTTGTGTGTCGCTATTCTCAGTTTTGCTCCGTTTTTATTTCTCCACATCTCATGCTCCTCCCACTTTTAGTTTAACAATAACAGATCATTTAGTTATGATTTGAAAATATTCAAACTTTAGAAAAAGGTTAATTTAAGTCATTTGTCTTCACTGGGAGTAACACAATACATTTGCAAATTTACATGAAAATCATACCTGCCATATGTAAATGGAAAATCATCTATCTAACTATGGATAGTGACAGATCCTGGTAAACCCCCGTACGGGAGGTACCGGACCATCTCTCCGTTTAAAGGGTCCAAGCCTTAGACGCTCAGAGTATTACCCTAAAGATAAAGTATTGACTAAGGGCTGTTCTAAGCTGGCTGCGAGGAGACAAGCCAAGCTTCGAACAGTCTACTTCCGAGCGTCTATCCTGCTTCCTCTGATTTACCAACCGACCGAATAGCCCATTTGCGTCAGTTACCACTACCAGGCGCGCTCGTTAACGGCAGCTCTCCTCTCGTTAATCTGCGCTCTCGTTATGGTGCTAGGATGGGCTTCAGTGGCTCGAATGTGAGCCCCAAGGGACTTTTAATTTCATTGGCTAGAGTAACCTGTAAAAACATCTTAAGATGTTAAGCATCCAACAACCTAACTTTTTACCACCATTAATGAAGTCATAGCTCAAATGTCCACAATTTAGACTAACTATAGTTTTATTATTTAGTGCACTAAGCCTTAGCAAGGGCAGTAGTAAGACAGCTCAATTTTGATTTTCAGTCTTCAAACAAATCATTCAAATAAATCATACAGTAAATACACAGCTGAGTCTTACTTTCAATAGTTACGTTTCTGGAAGATGGGGAGCAGAATTTTTAGTCTTTAACTCTAGCAAATGTATTCATCTTGTTACTCAAACATTGTTAGTACCATTTATGATTAATGTTGGTTATCTTCTAGTTAACAGTGCAGCTTTCAATTTTGACATAACTCGTGTTATGCAATTCACATCAGGAGTCTAGATGTAACTTACTCTTGATTACTCCCACTTTAAGCAAAGCAGGGATACAATGATCTCAACACATTTGACAAACACTTGTTTCACTATCCCCGTGGGGGAGCAGTCATTGACATAATGCTTTCCCTACCCCCTTACCCTAAACCTAACCATCACAACTAAATGTCTAAACCTAACACTTACCCTAAGGTTAACCAAATTGCAACATTTAACATTTACCTAAAAACCAAGTCTTAACCCTCAAAAACCAGTCCATCCATGGGGACCTCAATTTTTGTCCACAGAGTGACACAAGTCCCCATGGGTCTGTGTGCATACAGGTTTAAGTCCCCACGGGGATATAAAAACATCTCACACACTGAGGTTCATGGTCAGCAGCTTATCCCCTAAGCTGCAGGGCTTTGTCCAGTACTTTGGTTTATTACTACATTTCTGAAAAACTGACTGATTCCCATCAGTGCTACTTAGCAAATGTTAGCATGCTAACACGCTAAACAAAGATGGTGACCATTGCAAACATTATACTTGCTAAACATCAGCATGTAAGAATTGTCTGTGTTTGCATAATAAGCAGTCAGCTCAAAGCACTGTTGTGCCTCAGTACAGCCTCACTAGACTTGTTGACTTATTATGTAATTATAATCTTTATTAAGAAAGCATAATGTACAATTAAGATATAGATAACAGGATACAAACAATCTAATGCAGACGTTAAAGATAATATTTGAGAACAAAAAAACCGAACATATTTAAGGTTCTCTTTATATATATATATATAATTTTTTTTTAATATACATACAGATTCAGCCTTGTTATTCTGACTAAGTTGTCGATGAATAGTTAACTAAGAGCTACGCTCTCGCTGGAGTTCATAGTAGCCCAGATCCAATTATGCAGAACATTTTGCATAGTAGAATTCAGATATGTAAATTATTACCGCTCCAGGAGGATCCTTTAGCCATACAAAATGCCTTCACACAGCCAGTCAGCAAATGTGTATTGGAAGAGGGGTTTGCCATTAGCACTAAGACCATAAACAGATGCACAATGCTCTCAGTGGAGGGCTACTGGATACTATAAGTGAAGGCTTAAAAATGAATTTAAAAACATACATTGGGTACAAGCACCACAGTTTTCTGGTACAGTGCACAAACCACTCATTATTGCTCAGCAAAGGAAATGTTCTTAGTGTCCTGAAACAATTTACCGAAGAGAGCTTTGACTTCTGCAGAGAGGCTATCAAGTGAATAGCTCATCCTGTCTGTCACTCCCTGCAGGAAGCATTTCAGTAAATAATAACAGAATCCACTCCACTAACATATGTGAAAGTGAAATGTTACAATCCCCTGTATAGCAGCAGTTGGGGAAATGAAAATGTCTAACTGAATAGGTTGGTGCATTGATTTTCTATTCCCATCTGTTTCGCCCTATAGCCAGCAATGGTGGCCTAATCGTTTTGACCAGTATTGCTATGAATCAATTTTTCAGAGAGCTTTGTTGGGACACATTAAGAGAAGTTTAATTAAGACTATACAAATTGTGTCACAACTCAGCCACAGAGTACGATGACACTGACAACAATGGACTGTAGATGCTACGCTGCATATTATTATTAGCAGTTATTTTATTTTTTATACAGGCATTAATTGTCAGGTGTCGGTAAGTGGAGAACAGGGAGTGGACCGGAACACAGACAGAGGAGGTAGGATGATGACTAGAAAGTTTATTGACTTACTTACAGGCAGGCATAAATCCAAAATGACAGCCAGACAAATCAAACACAATAATGATAACAAACTGACTACGAACAAAGGAAATCACAACTTATATACCCTCAGGTAGGGGAGAAAATGAGACACCGGTGAACACAATGTTCCAGGTGGAAACAGCCAGGGCAATCACAGACAGGAAGCAAAACTAGAATAAAAACAGGAAATAACTAAACATAACCCAAAACCATGACATTGATGACACTTAAACAAGAATATTCTGTGTACCAGTCAAACCCTTTTATCTGGACAACAAATATAGCTCAGGAAAAGTCTTTTGAACGGCATTATTGAACTACTTAAAAGAGGAACATCAGTGATTTGGTATTGTACTTCCACAAAGTTGCAAGATTAAAACAGAACTAAGTCTGTACTAAGGCATAGCGATACTTGGAACTTCATGCTGACATCAACACGCTCACAATAAAAAATACTTTCCACGTTCACCATCTTAGTGAATTTGCTAATTTGCACTAAACACAAAGTACAACTACGGCGAATGAGAATGCCATTGTCTTTTAAAGAATCAGAATCAGCTTTATTGGCCAGGTATGTGTACACATACAAGGAATTTGACTTTGGTTTTCTGTGCGCTCTATCTACATACACAGCAGTATGACAGTTAGTGCAATGGTGCAGAGTGCAAATGATTAATGTAACAGGTAGCTTATGTACATGAGGTAGATGAATATACACAGTATATCTCTGGTTTGTACAGCGTCCCTAGATTTAAATAGAAGTATTCCTATTCCCAAAGGAAAATGTTTTTGGTCATAAACCATAATATGCCACTATTGCCTTGACAAAGCTGAGGAAAACAATAAGGGTACCAGAATCAGCGTTTTGAATATATTTCTAAGTTGAATTACAATAGCTAATGAAAGCAGAATGCTGATCTAGTTTTAGCATTTGTTCCCCATTTCATTTATCTAACATGCCATATATTTAATCCTCAGCTCATACAAGCAGGGTTGACTGCCACAGTCTACACTGCTCCACAGCCTCAGTGCATCATTGATGTTAAATTGTACGACATTCTGTCTGCATACTTAGCCCATCTGCAGAGGAAATTAAGACATCCAAAATTTATAATTAAAGAATCCCAGTCAGCATCCATAGGAGGTGCGATGTTTTAAACTGTTCATTCACTCACTTCAATATTAATTTTTGTTGGACCAATTATTTTTTCCGTTGCGCTACTAGTCGAGGCTTTTGTAGCTGTGTGGATTACAGCCCAGGGATTGATTTAAAAAAATATATATTTCTCAACAGATCAATTAAATAAGATTTCACACAAACATGGTCAAAAGGATCAGAGCGAGTCTGCTGAAGCAACATGCAAAACGTTTAGTTCAATCCTTAAATGTGATTTATTAATAAAACAGTGTCAATCCCACTATCCTGGTGTGCGCTGGTATAATCTTCTTTTGGTTTACTGTGTTTAGTTCTGCACCAGCTGGCACCTGGTAGAGAAGCACTGCTGTACATGGGGTATCCTCAGCTTTTTTTCGTTGTTTTTTTTTTTTTAAATGATCAAAAGGAATATCGCACCATATAGCCTTCACATAGCCCCTGTGACACAATAAATGCTTAAAATGTACACTACGTAGCTTCTTACGAGTGGACAAAGACTTCTCTAACCTCTCCCCCCTCTCTACAAACACAAATTCATTTTTAAATGTTCCTAAGTGTAAAGATCTCAGTCTGCAAATTATTGAAAAGCGCTCCAGGTGGTTCCTAAGTCAGTTAAGAGTGACCCAATAAAGGCAGAAGCTAGACACTTTCCACATTTTGGAAATTTAGAATAATACATTGATAAAAGATACAAGGTCTGTCCCAATAGACACACACCTAAGATATGAAAAAATTCCATGATGGATTCAGCATAATTACAATCAATCAAATGTTTACACGTTTGTTTTATTCGTCCTAATATTCACATTAACTACAAATATATTGGTTATGAGGCTTTTTTAATAATGAAAAGATCAGCATGTGTCTGCTCAGAGAATTTATGTTAGCTCACACTAAAGAACAGTGGACTGAAATATGGACTAAACCAAAACTGCATATGGTTAGTATGATAACATGGTACCATAGATAATATGGCACTGAGAATTATATGATTTATAAAAGATACACAGGTCTTTATGTGCCCAGCTGAGGTCTGGCATTTTACTACTTAATGTTGGAACTGGATGTTATGTTAGTCTGGAAGAAGAATAGTGGATTTGTTCAATGGGCTGTCTGAATGATGATGAAAATTAATTCCAGTTTGTTTTCAAATTTTACTGGGAACTGTGCAATACTTTTTTTTAGTAAGATAAAAAAAAGCATTGATTTGGCAAAATGTGGATGATATTAAAAGACAGATTTGGCTGTTCATATATGAAACATGTAAATTATCGAGAAAAACCTTAAATGTTTAACTGACATTTGTTTGTTATTTTGGTTTTGTACGTGTATTATTGGAAGAGGCATATTTTGTAGGACAGTAATCCCATGTGGGATGAGCCTTATGTTTGGCATGGCACAGAAATAAACACCACCTAACTATAATCATCATAAAAAGTGCAATAATGATTGTATTAGTCAAGCTGTGAAACACAGGAGTTCTGGCTTCTCAAATGTGAAAATGTGCAGTTTCCATTTTATATAATTGTAAATTGAATGAATATCTTTGGGCATTGATCTGTAGGTGGGCACTAATTTATTTAATAATTTAATAATGTAATTATCACTCAAAATGGTTAATCTTGAGTTTAAGATTTGTATGTATAATATCCCAAATAGCCTATATTGAAAATTTTCGTCAGCACTTCCATTGTTGGATAGACACTGAAGGTAACCGGTGTAGAATGATTTGGGAGCTGGTGGTTGACCTTGCTGCATGAAGGGGCCGGGGCCCTGAACATGCTTTGACAGGTCTGTCACAGACAGATGTCGTGTCATTCGTGATCGTAATTGGTCACGTAGATGCTTTTCCCATTGTAAAAAACATTACTCTGTTATCAAAGGTTCGGGGATTACCTTAGGTTACCCAAAGTTCCTCTTCTCTAAAAATAACCGAAGAATATATTTGCAAATTATAATACATTTGCACATGCAAATCATACCTTCCAGTCTAGAGATAATAACATATTGTACTGTACAGCCACAGTTTTCTGGGAAGCTATAGTAGAGAGAGATGAAAGAAAATGAGAGAGAGAGACTGGCAGCAAAGATCCACCACCCCTGAGTTTAGTGCCAACATGAGGTGGACCGTTTCGGTTTTGTGTAAAATATCTCAAAAATTGATGGATTACCATGTAATTTTTTGCATAATCAGTTATGCAAAACATTTTGCAGCTTAGAATTCGGATATGTAAATTAGAACCCCGCCAGGAGGATCTAACTCCATTGTCTTTTAAACCTAAAAAATACCATCGCATAGCCAGTGAGCGTCTCTGTTGAAGGACAGGTTTGCTACGAGCCCTGTCACCATAACACACGCACATAGCATTTAGCACCGCTGCTTAAATAGGTTAAGTGAATAAATAAAGGCTTAAAAACAATGTTAAAACATACATTGGCCACAACCACTACAGTTTCTTATGTTTCTTCCCAGAAAAAGAAAACGTATGAAGTGGCAGTATCCTGGACCGAAAAGAACATCAGTTTTTTGGAAAAAAGGAAGGATTCAGTCTGAGTTCAACCCCACTTTCAAATTAACGGACTACTTAGGTGAGATGGTAGCCTACGGTACATAAATCACTCAACAAATTTGCAGAGCCAAGGAAATGTCCTTAGCGTCCTCACCCATTTTTCTGAAAAGAGCCTTAAGATTCCACAGAGGGGCTGGCAGGTGATTAGTTACTCCCTGGCTGCTTCTCAAGCCTCTTTATTTGTCATTTCCTTGCTCCTTGCTTGAACGTCAATTACAAATAAAGGGAAAAGCCTCATTTGAATTCCTGTAAAATCCTTTCTGCATGTTAGCTGTTTTATACTGGTACAACAATTTTATATTTCATAACTATTCTCAATCCTGCCAACACTGTTTGGGTGGTGCTAGAGCAGCTACACTTAATTTCAGCAGCAGCTGCGTCTCTGCATGAAAATATATTCAACAACAAAAAACCATCTGCCCGCAACAGAGAGCTGTGTGTGCCATCCCTACTGGTGACCAGTCGAATAGATAGTAATAATATGAACTGTTTAACGAACTATATAATCATAACGATAACCAATAACAACAAAAGGACATAACTATGAAAATAACTGACAGAGAAATGCAATTGTAATTTTACTGTCGTGACTGTAATACTGCATGTAAGAATCTACAATGTATGCATGTAGTTTTAACTTAAACTACATGCATTACAAAGTAACAACAGCAGGACTCTCCAGGTTAATCTCTGTCTCTGGCCAACTCAGGGAATGGCGTGTTGTTGCATCTTCAAGGTAACATTAAGTAATGTCAGTTTTTACGACTTAGATTCAATTTTGACTCAAATGAATGTGTATTTTGTAAAACAGAAATAGAAACAGTTGAACATCAGATGGAATATTTTTTACACAGATGTAAATTCTTAAAAACCACCCCACGTTTTGACATTTTCCTACTAAATTAATAGATCTAAGAAAACGCTGTCTGTCAATTCTTTCATTTGATTGGACCCCAAATAGAAGCTGAAATAGACTCATCTTATCTTTAATTTAATTGATTCTATGTATTTTATTGTGATTTTCTTACCTTTTTATACATTTGTATATCGTACTTCTGTTTCTTATTTTTCTTTTGGATTGTATTTTTTCAGTCTTAAAGTGTATTGTTACTGGAAGTTTTTCTATAATTGTTAAATATTTATTCTGCATTAAAGGCAAAAAAAACCCTATGGGTGTTATGGATGAATGAGCAAGAGGGTCAAAGTTCAAGGCGCAATGTAATGACGACGTAGTATGTCCCAATAGTTTGCACACTGCCTGCAACAGTATTTCCTTCGTAAGGGTGGCTGCAGTACTACAAGTAAAAAGAAAAAGCAAGCTATTTGGAACACGGGCCCGATCTGTACAGGCTGCTTGATACGTTCTGCACATGCGCAAATGTATACATCAGAGTATATAAAATATACTTATGTATATTCCCTATTACATAATAATGAACTATTACATTTCCAATTATTAAAAACTATTCTGTTATCTTGATTTGTAATATTTAAAATTTTGAACAGGCACATTTGCGGTTACCTTCTTTAACTTACGGCACCTATTTTGCGCATGTGCAGATCGCATCGGGCTGCCAGTACAGATTAGCACTTTTTGGCATAATGCATTGAGAGAGACCTGGATGCAGATACATTGGCAGATCTCCGCAAGAGGCACCTCCGTTCTACACAGCGGAAATTGGTCTTTTTTGTGTCGTTTTTGCAAGAACATCTACGTTGCGCATGTGCATGCTTAGTTTAATTGTGGCAGAAAATAGAAAAAGATGAAACACTACAACTTTATTCATTGATTTTGGTGACATTTGATCATATTTCATGTAGCATATTTTCTGGTTTTCCCTGTGTTTTCCTGCTGCTCTGTCTCAACTCTCGGTGATTTACAGAGTTTCCTGATGGACAGATGCCATCACCATATCTTATGCAGCTAGGTACTCTTGGATGCATTTGGCATACTAGATATTGAGACATACTAAATATTTTTCTGGCGTAGTAAATAGTACGGTATTATGGGTATTGGCACGCAGGGCCGGGTTCCTTGCTCCTCTCCCGTGCACCCTCGGGTTGGCGGGATGAAGACGTAAGGAGAAGATGCAACCGAGGGAAACGTGGATGCAATTAAGAGACTTGAGAAGCAGCCCCCTATCTACTTTACTGCTGTTTTCCTGTATGGGGCATATGTTATCATGAATTGTATGCCCTCCCCTGAACCAGACGCACTCTACTTGCTCTTGTTACGGAAAATAACGCCACATGTAGTCCCACTGTCAGCTGTGGAGTGCACTTCTTGACAGACCAAAACAATGTTCGGAGAGACCTTCAATATATTCATTTTCTCCATTTCTCAGCACGTGCTCCATTTAGAGATATTATTTATATAAATAAAATACTGAACTACATTCGAAATGTTTAGGTTACATGATCATCTTTTTGGTGTCCTGGGCAGAATGAGCTTTATATGTCATAACTATTTTCATACTCCTTTTTGTAAGTATTATTATTGCATTTTTGAGTTACATTTGTTACTCCACCCCCATTGATATAACCATGGTAGACTAAATATTAGAAACTCCTCTCCTTTTAACCTAATACAATTTAACAGTGTACATTTGCCCCTTTCAATCTTAACTAAATAGCACATTTTAGCTTTACAAATGTCTGGGAACTTTCCCTGAAGGTTATGTAAAGGTTTTTTCAAAATAACCTTGAGAGAACCTTCAGGGAACTGGCATCCCAGTAGTGACACGGCTCTGTTCAACATAACATGCGAATGTTTGTGGGTCAAGATATTTTCCTTTTATTCAAGCACCTATAGACAATAACAAAAATGACATTTTATATTGAATAACTAAGGTAAGCTTTAAATACAAACATATATAAAAGGCTGTAAATACTTTATTAAATTGTAGCAAATCACAAGCATTATCGGGCTATTTTCATATTAATATTCATCTGTTCTGACTCATGTCCTGAAATCCTACAAACCCAGACAACATACTTGGATTGGGTTGCCACCCTCTATGGGGATCAGATAGACTAGATCATTTAGGGTCACATATTAACATAGGAGGGATTAGCAAATCTTGTGTAAAGTGCTGGCATAACTTCTGTCACACAGAAATAGTGCAATATAACCAACAACCTGCTTTTTCCCCATGGCTACTATTGAAAGGCAAGATAGTGAAAACATTTAAATTCCACTTTTGAGTATATCATATAGAATAATATAAATCTATTGTGCATATTTGTCTTCAAGAAAATATACTTTATCCCACTGGAATAAGGGCACATTTTCAGCACAAATCCATGCAAAGCTAAATGCCTAAACATCTTTTTTTCTCCACACAGAGACCATCCACAACAACAGACCTTCACTGTGGCAAGTAAGGTGTTTCATTAAGGCTTCTTCATAATATAGTGTAATACAGAAAGAGGCAGAAAATCTTTAGTTGCAACATCTTCATAATACCACAGTGAATCTCGTGCAGCTACGAGAGTTCAGCCTTGCTTGGTCAGGTGTTAACATGACGCAGGACGCGACGCAGTGAGTGTCCATCTCGTGCAGTACACATGGCAGGAAGGGGTACAGGCTCGGTCTTGTGCTCCACTATGTTGTAGTGGCACTTCTTAAGATGGTCCGACATGCTGGGGAGATCAGTGAAACCCCACGACAACACTGGGCTGAAGGCAGTGCTGAATCTCCACACCTGAAACAGTAAATAAAACAAAAAAAAGATGATGGAATGAAGAGGGCACTGCATGTCAAAAATGTTAGTAGGGCTCCTGTTGATTTGTTACATGCAATTTCCATACAATCCTCGTGTAAAGCTACATATAATGTCATAGGTTAATACAGGTTTTCTACTCACTCTGTTTTTGATCTGCCATGACACAGTCCCAGGAGCACCAGGGCACTGTCTTCGCTCCCACTGCAGCTCCACTATGCCCCTGGTCTGGAGGAGACTGGCACACACCTCCCTCATATTCCGTGACACCAATGACAGCTGGCACAGGCTGAAGCTGTCCAGGAACCCGGCTATGTGCCACAGTATCTCAATGGGAAGCCCACTAAATTGGTCAGACCGGGAGTCACTTGGAAGTTTTGCCCTTGGGCAAGGCTGAACCCCGAAGGACCTGAGATGTCTGTCATGAACCACCTTGGCCCCCTGGGTGGATGGGTAAAACCTCCGTTGGGAAAACGTGCAGCCATAATATGCAAGGGGGCAGCGGTGCTCCATCCACCCATTGAGACCAGCATGAATGTCACCATGGACATTTGTGAAATGGGAAGAAAAGTGGTCCCGGCGGAATGACTGACCACAGACGAAGGGGAACATGTGCTGATAGCGGGGGTTAGGAGGGAGGTAGCGATTATGTGGGACCGCCTCCACCTCCAGCGCTTCAAGGACAAGGCCGAGGCGGAGAGTGCGGAAAGGGCTGGGGTAGGAGAGCTGGGGGGCAGCATGGTCACAGGCAGAAGCAGAGGCCATGTCACCTACTCTTGTGTTGGTTACCAAGATTGCTGCAGGGAAAGTGAAAGTCTGTGTGCCAAAGTCAACACGGTAGCCATCAACATAGACTGTATCAGAGATCCTTCTACACTCTCTGGACTCCTCTAAACAGAAGAGGAGGGCTGCTGTGATCAGATCAATCTCTCCCAGACCCATGGGGTCCTCATCCTGCTCCAGGTCCGAGGTATCCACTGCCTTGTCCTCCATTTTGGGTTGCAATCTATACAGTGACCTGTTCTGGGTGAAACCTATCCGTCCATTAGGTAATGACCATTGGCCCTGGCCCCTAAAAAACTGGTAGTTGTGGAACTTACGCTCAGGCCCACGGTTTTCTAAAAGAACTAGCCCCCTATCTTCCAGGACCACATGACCAGCCCTCTGTGCCACACCCTGGCTGGCCTGCACTGCAGATGCCATTGGAGGGGTGACTGGCTCCTGGGAAACCCCAGCATTCCTGTCATCTTGCATTTCAACAGGGCAGGCTGTCTCCAGACTGGCCTCCATTGCCTGAGGTCCATTTGTTAAGTTTAAAGTCCTTAGATTTGTTCCTTTCAAAGCCCCATTCCCTCTCAAACAGCTAGAACAAACACTGTGCTCCTCCATCTCTTTTTTATTCAAACCTTCTGCAGCTGCAGGTGTTTTGTCTTCTAGTCCATTCTGAAGGTCTCCATTGTTGCTCAATCTCCGCTTCAGCATAGCAGCTCCTCTGTTCACGCACTCTGTGCTGCTGTCCACGGAGTTGGTACTGCTAATAAATTCTAAAGCAGTGGCTAAGCTTCTTGCAGTCTCAACTGTGGCCTCATAGAGTTTAGTGAAGTGCTCCTCATTCAAGCCATTAATTCCACTCACGATCTTCTCCTTTGCCGAGCCTGGTGGGGGAGGTTGTGGCTGATGTGACGATGATGACTGTGAAGGTGACTCAATAAAGGGGGAGGTCTCTGGGGCACATGAAAGCAAAGCTGGGTCTTTTGCCCTGTTCTCCTCACCAACAGGGACATGTGGCTCTCCCTCAACAGTAGGTGCCATGGCAATCACCTTGAGGGACTCCAGTAGTGTACGCTGGTCCTGAAGGGCAAGTGCCATGTCCAGCTGCTCCACCTCCTCCACACCACGGCTCAGGCTCTCATAAGAGGTATAGTCAAGGCAGCTAATGGGCCATCTGTTCCACTCCATGGTGCAGCACACCAATCCAGCTGGACACACTTCGAGGTGTGCATACATTTGGTTGCGAACCAGGGTGGCGGGGCAGCCATAGCCGCTGTTTAGGCAGGGGACCCTAACCAGTGGGCACATCAGGTGGTGCTCATCAAATTTGCAGGAGTGAAATACAGCCCCACACACCAAAGGACAGGTGATAAGATCACAAGAAATGCCTGGTTGAGGTCTAACCATGCATCTCTGGTTAACACAGGACATACAGTGAACGTGGTCCTCCTCCATCTTCAGAGCTGAGGGGATGAAAAGCTTCTGAGGGTGACTCAGAGAATGGTCCTGCCAAATAAGCAGAAAGAGCAAATAATGTTTATTAAAGATAACCAAAAAAAACAACTAAACATTTTTTTTTTTTTTTCAAGTGACCTCACTTAAAGATTTAATGATAGAACTGGTGTAATCGTTTTTCATTATGGTAAAAGTGATTGAGAAATCAACACTGATAGTAAGATAACAGCCTCCTCATATAATAATAATAATAATAATAATAAACGGGACTAACAACCAAACTGAATGACTAAGCAAACCTAAATTGTCTGTGGCACTGGTGTTCTGTCTCTAGCCATTTCTAGAGCATGCACAACGACGGTGAAACAGTGCCCCCAGTGCCTGATTGTGTACACATTGTATGATTTCCTATTAGTACAAAATGGCAAAGTATGATGATTTCTTATATACTAACTGCAAAAACAGTGTACCATTACGATTAGTATAGTACGAACTATATGCAATTAAGTTAAATATGGAACAGGAACACAACATTGTGATAATTGCTTTATGAAGACAGAGAAAGTAACTGCTCATGATACTACTGCCGAGGTAACAGCACCTGTCTGTCAGTTTCCAAAACCACTTCATTCAATAATGTATAGAAAAGGAAAAGCTATTCTGTCACTTCAAAGTCTTTGGCTAGAATCATTAATGCGGCTTGCATGGACATCATTGACTTAACCGTACACCACCTAACGTTAACTAGTCACTGAGCCACAAAATCATGCATTTTATCATAACTAAATACTTAAGTGTGATGAATAAATACCCGCCAGGGCCGGTTAAATGGGTTTTTAGTCAGCAGTTCATCAGGCTGGCTCACTTGACAAATGCCTGAAACAAGGCGCAGACACCGATAACAACTTAGGGCAGCTGCCTACCAGGAATATAACTTACAGTTTTGTAGCTAGCTCCTGACAGTTAAAGTTCACTTACAACAAGCAGCACTGTGGCAACGGCACCGACGATAACAAGAGAAGCGTTTGCTACTCTGTCCAGTAGTTTGTATAAACACACCTACCGCAAGCCAGTTTGTTGTCAACTGTTCTTTCGCTATTAAATCAGTTTGTTTTTGAAACAATGGCAAGCTAGCTTACACCGGCTAACGTTGGCTAACAACAGCTAGCCAGCTCGGAAGTTCACAACAAGCTAATTTCGCGAGATAATCTTGGGTTAGCATGCGAGTAGCTCCTCACCTTATCGTTGTGTTGGCAGGAAAACGTATGATAAGATTTGTTTAGTTGTTATATATAAATACAATGTGCTGCAACTGTAGTTACCTCTGTGCAGAAACTGCTAATGATGCCTAGCTACAATTCTTCTCACTCAACCGCCTGTTTTTCTCTTCAAAACTTTATTGACCAACTCCTACATCAATTTCACATTAATCAATACAAGTGTTCATATGGACTCATATGGACGTGAAAAAAGACAAACGACGATAACAGAAAAGATAAAAACAGAACAAAATGTAATTGTGTAGGTAGATACCCCTTTGAAAATATAATGTTAAAGAATTTAGCGGAAATGTTAAGTCCCGAAGGAGCGTTTTAAAAAATAAAATACATTTGTAAATAAAGAATTTACTCATATAAATAAATAAATAATTTACACTGAAATTTATCTTGGCGTCCTTTCAATTAAAATACACTATGACATCCTCAACAAACAGTTTGAAATTGTACTTCTTTATTGTGATAGCCTAGTTAGATATACACATCTGACCAGTAAAATTACATTTGTAAAAGAGATCGGTGGTTTTTGGGCAATATGCTTATTACTTTATTTAGAATCAGTGATTTCTATACCACCTTTAAATTAAATGAAACCATCCGAATTAGCATTGCAAACAGACGCAAATTCTCTGGAGGTGACAGGGAAGTTACGATACATTCATGGCATGGCAGTTCATTTTAAGTGCATATGTGTCCATTATCCATACAAATTTCACTAGGCCTCCCACGCAAATCACGTCAGTCTTTAGACCTAATTCGTTGCCTGACACATTATTTTTTTTAAATAACATGCAATAAGCAGTAAATACAGGAGAGGTCGCTGTTGCACCATTCTAGCAGCATCCTAGCCGGTAATTGTTAGACTATGCCTCAATTCATTGTTGTTAACTGAAGGAGATGCCACGTTTCGAGGTCGGGATCACCTACACAACAGTACCCCTGGAGCTGGAGGAGCTGACTCATGGACACAACAGCAGGACAGTGCTTAGCTGTACTGAAAACACTTGTCATGAGGTGTTGAAACAAACCCATGCAGCCATTGGGACCATCACCATTTACATGATATCAAATCTAAAATATTCTAATATAATATTCTATAAAAAGGAGTAAGAAAATGAAAAAGCACAGTTGTTGTATTTGTATTTCTACCGTTGTATATAATCCAAACTCAGATTTCTGGTTGGTTACATTTAAAGATTGAATCATAAGTGGTACGCTATATTAAACCTATGTTCAGTGGATTTAGCATGAGAACTAAATGCAATCATAGCATTTTCAGTTTGTGCTTTTGTAAATCCAATGTGCTATGAATCCAAGAATGATGTCATTCAAACATTTGTGATTCAGTGGTTCATGTGCTTAATATGAGGTTTAAATCTGACACTAAAGTCCTACTGTTAAAGTCAGCACTGAAAGTGAGAGACGGTCTGACGAGACCGGACTCTCTCTCTCTCTTTCTCTCACAGACACACACACACACACGGTATTTGACCTTGCACTGTGCAGATGTCTTGTAAACTACCAGCCCATGAGACAGCTAATACATGGGTAAAGAAAGTTAAGTATGGGTGGAACAGTGGGTGGATGTTTAACTTCACCACCAATGATGCTGTGAACTTCGCAACTCACCTTTATCACGCCCACCTGTATTTAGTGTGTCTTTGGAGCTTTCCGGTGCTGAAAAGCATGCCTTCCCTTGCAAGTTTTCAACTGATTTAGTGTGGCATTTTAGGGAAGTATTTATGTAAGATTCTTTGTGCTGTTGTTTATAAACATTTTTAATAGGCTATCAATCCTACTTTGATGAAAAGGACAAATGTTGTCCCCTGAGTTGCGCAAAGCAAGGCCTAACGTGAAAAATATATTTACCTTTTCAGGAAATCAAAAAGAAATATATGTTTATCTTTTGGATCATCCAAGTTTTTTACAAACGTAAGCAACGACGTTGACATCAATATTACTGAGTGAAAGGGGGAAACACTCCCAAGCCTAAAAAGAATATAGCCTAATACAAAAAACAATATACGTAGGCTATTTCATAACATTTCTTTAATTGATCGGTCTCTCTTGACCAATAGTAGGCCTACATCATACAAATAACAATAGGCCTACTGCTCAAGTCATTGAAAGCCTCGCGGTCCACCCACGCAGACTGCAGTCCCCGAATAAACCGAGTACCGCGGTCGCCCTTTGCCCTGAAGTAGTCTCTCCTTCCAAACGTGTCACTTTTAGTCAGGTTCAATATCAGATGCTCGCTCCCGAAGCCCCGGGCACCAGCAGTGGCAGTGTCGTAGCGACTCCTTTGTAAGTTTATTTGGGATTTGTACCGCCTGGCGTGAGTCAGTACAGGACCCTGCCGCGTAAACTGCGCGCCCCCAGTATCTTTTGCGTGGGATAATTCGCGGGGGGAAGTTAAACCACTCGCTGCCTTGATCATCACTGAGGAGCGGAGTTGTTTCAGGAGTTCTATTCAGAGATAATAGCTTACAGTGATCACCAAAAAAACAAACAATTACTGATTTGAAAAATATATATAGCTACTTTTATGACATGCATTTTCCAATGAAAACAGATTTGCCTCAGGCCTCCTTATGCAGACCAGGACCGTATGGCATAAATGTTTGTGTTGTTGTACATTTATATTAATATACAACAATTTTGCCATCATAACTGTATATGTTATAATTTTGATGCTATGAATCTATTTGTACTTACGACATCTATTGCATGTCTGTCCGTCCTGGGAGAGGGATCCCTCCTCTGTTGCTCTTCCTGAGGTTTCTATCATGTTTTCCCCTGTAAAAAGGTTTTTTTTTTTGGGTAGTGTTTCCTTAATCGAATCGAGGGTCTAAGGACAGAGGGTGTCGTATGTTACAGATTGTGAAGCCCTTTGAGGCAAATGTGATTTGTGATATTAGGCTATATAAATAAAATTGAATTGAATTGAATTGAATGTTTATCTCAAGCTAGACTAGTGAGTAAAGCTATATGCAGCAGGTTAAAGAGCGGCAAAACTGAGAGCTATGATTGGCCTCCATTGACCTGATGACTGAAATGTCATCAGTGACCTTCAACCAAACGCTAGATGGCGCGATGCAAGCTGCTGGCTGCTGGCTGCTGTCCATGGTGCCGAACACATCCGTTGTGGTCTGTCAGAGTAAACTCAAGGAGTGAACGTATGAGGTAGCCTATATAAGTCACGAAGGACAGCGGTGCTTTGACGGTTCTGCCTGCTTGTTGTTAGCACTAGTCAGTCCCGCATCCTATAAGCTCCTTTCAGTTATTGTGAGCTGTCATATAATTCAAATGGTGATCAACGCCTGACACCTATTTTGAGAAGGGGAAAGAAAATGAGAACTTTCTCTCAAAACAACACAATTCTTGACACACTGAAAATTCAGTTGCTACAAATATTTATGATGCGATAGTGATAATGGGGCACCCTTCACACACAGTCGCAGTAAATAAACACAGCTTTGTACATTTTCTGATAGTGCTGCAGACCAAAGAGCGTTTTCGCTCGACAATTCTGGCTGACAAATTCCTGTATTCGCAGGAGCACCCATTTCCTTTAACCTGGATGTGTCTAGCAGGCTATACTTTCCCCCCAAACATTTCCAAGTCTGCTTATATCAAGTGGACAAAATCCCGTGCATGAGGTAACACTACTGGCAATGAGCGTGGGTAACCAACTATCAAATGCGCCAACGGTGTGATTTTTTTTATAACGTATTATAGGCCTACGTGACAGCAGATTGCGATTTTTCTTTAAGCTCTGCTAAAACATAGCAGGTCTTACTCCCATAATACATGTTTTAAAGACTTGCAGGCATAAGAGATACATACTGTAGAAAAGGCGGTGGTGTTGCGGGGGTGGGGGTGGGGGGGGGGGGATCTTCACGTTCACGTTTCCAGTTGAGAGAGAGAGAGAGAGAGGGAGAGAGAGAGACTCAAGTGATACAGCCGAGCACCACGCGCCACAGAAGACGGACGAAAGCACGCGACATGTCTCAAGGATTCAGGTAAGTTTTGATTCAGTTGACAGAAAAAAAAGCAGCTTAAATATGTACGCTGTAAATAGGACAGTGAAAAAGATAGATAGATATAAGGTAAATGCTGTTGAGAACAGACCATTTATGTTACGCCTGCTGAAAGATATTCGCTTAGTCCGTGTATTATTATTATTATTATTATCAACCGATGCTACCTTATGCTGCAGGACAGATACGAAGAAGAATGTAGGGTACGTTTAAAACAAACAGCCATGGGTAGGCTATCTTGCATCCATCCTCATGTAGAATTCAAATAGAAGTCGACTGTGGAGGGACTGTAGTTTCTCGGCTTTATTAGAAACTAGCTGAGACAAATCGTTGGAGAATGTGTCAGTGAGAGGATGACGAGCCCAGGCAACAGTCCCAAAGACGTCCTTGTAACGTGTTTGGAAAGTGCGCTGTCCACGGTGCTGAAATCTGCTTTCTGCCTGATGTTGTCAATAGACCGCGAGCACAGTGCTTTCGGCACTGGAAACGCCATTATTTGAGAATGGGTTAAAGTATAGGCTACCTGGCTGCTCCCTGCAGAGCTAACCACCTGCACGGCTGGGCAACCCCCAGTGGACAGCAGTCCTGTTCAGCCACTATAGGCTACTGCCCGCTGATCAGTCAGGTGTGAGTTACGTGCCTTGCTCAAAGGCACCTCGGTGGTATAAGAGAGGCTTGAGGACTGTTGCCAGCTTTAGGAATGTAAAACAGGGCGTTGATGGAAAGGAGCATGCGTGCTTAGTCAACTCTTCCTACAGCAATCTTAAGCACATCTGGCCTCGTTTTCCCCAGCTTACATGTCACAGCAGTTTGTCTTATTTTTCTGCAGGTGTGCGCGGATATTCTCCGAGTGTCGTGCTCACAGATCATGGTCGCTGGGATAAACGTGGATGTATTGACAGACAGCAGATAGTATGCCTGCGCAGCTGGCACCGATCACGCGATGTGGCGCAATATGGCACGCGTAAAGATGGGTCTCTTCGCTCTCCTGTGCCTCCCCACGTTTTTCTTCCGCGTCCTCGTGCTCTCCCACAGCAGCAGCATCTACGAGCGGTCGGTGGTCCCTCGCGCCGTGTCCCGCTCCGTGGCTCGCATGGACGGAGACGTGATCATCGGCGCGCTCTTCTCCGTCCACCACCAGCCGTCTGCGGAGAAGGTGGCAGAGCGGAAGTGCGGGGACGTCCGCGAGCAGTATGGAATCCAAAGGGTGGAGGCCATGTTCCACACGTTGGACCGAATCAACGCCGACCCGAACCTGCTCCCGAACATCAGCCTGGGCTGTGAGATCCGGGACTCCTGCTGGCACTCCTCTGTGGCTCTGGAGCAGAGCATCGAGTTCATCCGGGACTCCCTTATCTCCATCCGGGACGATAAGGACGGGTCCAAATGGTGCATTGACGGCACCCCTTCCCACCAGCCTCCCCCCTCCAAGAAGCCCATCGCCGGTGTGATCGGACCGGGATCCAGCTCTGTGGCCATTCAGGTGCAGAACCTTCTGCAGCTCTTCAACATCCCACAGATCGCCTACTCTGCCACCAGCATCGACCTGAGTGACAAGACGCTGTTCAAGTACTTCCTGAGGGTCGTGCCCTCAGACACCCTCCAGGCCCGGGCCATGCTGGACATTGTCAAGCGGTACAATTGGACCTATGTATCTGCGGTGCACACTGAGGGTGAGACCCCCGTTACTGACCTCTCTAACTGGAAAATCACCATAATGTGCCAACAGCCATGTTGTCTGTTAGTCTGGTAATAGGTTTATAGTGTCCTCATCATTCATTATGGTGTTTTTAATAACCCATCATGACATCACTATAATATTCTCATTGATTAGAGTTTGGGAAAGAGACATACACTTGCTGTGATATTTTATGCTATCATTTCAAAAATATTCAAGATGATTTTTTTCTAACAAGACAACAAGTTGAGACGTACTGGGGAACCTGGAAAGATAATTACATATTTATGGTTAACCACTGGCTTATTAAATAATTTGATAAAATGACCAACAAAATGTGCATAGACCAGCTAAATGGAGGGTTTGGGGGCCTACTGCCTCAAACTATTCAATTTTCACAGTTTTTTGTTAATGGTCTTTGAGTGCAGCTTAAGACGAACTGCATGTCAAAGAAATGTAGTCACTCCTCTACCTCGCTAGCCACAGTATCTCCCTGTCTCGGTCTTTTTAGTGCAGGTAGTTGTATCCACACATGTGCATATGTAAGTACATCTTCATATGTGTGGACATTACTTCAAGCATCTTCCCACACAGCCCATGCATCACCAAACAGCTGTGTGTCCATTTATTAAAGAACCTGCTCTAGGGTATGGACTGTAAGTAGACTGTATGTTGAGTAAACATTGAAACAAGATTGAGCATTAACAATTTAGATGTTCTTTTGGAAATGTTAAATTAATTCCATTGTTGAGTCAGGAGGATGGGTCTTGGATGAAAAATTACATTACTGTTTCAAACTTCACCAGATACATATTAAAATGAATGTCTTATCTCCACAGAAACCCGAGCAATAATAGTATTCAGTATTTCATACCATGATGCGCTCACCATCTTTTGAGAACTTTTGATAATTTGTTCAGCTGAACAGCACAACAGTGTATTATAGTGGAGACAGGAGGTAAAAGGGAAAGAGGGATTGGGTAGACAGAGTAATTACTGTGAAGTGAATTATGTCCATAGCTTTTCATTAAAGTCTTAGTGAAACACAGTCAGTGATGTGCACCCAAATTATGACTGACAGGCTACATTACCCAGGATTCCCCCGGAGGAGCTGCGGACTCGCGGGTAGTGTAAAAAAAAAAAGTCCTTCAAAGTCCTATTATAGTCAGGTGTTGGAGAGGGGCTTTGTCACAGGTTGCTATCAGATGAGGAGAGGGAGTTAGGGAGCTGTAGTACCTGGAGGCATAACTAGGTGGCGTCAGCTGTCTGACCTTCAACATACCTACAAGAGGATCCTCTGGGACTGAAGTCATAATTTAAGAGTAATGAAAGACCAGCAAGGGGAAGGATGAAATTGATTGCAAGCAACATCATTTACTCACTAGGCTACAGTGTGAGTCATATAGTAGGATACTTAAAAAAAAAGCAGTTTCAAGTACAAACCTTTAAGCTTTAATTGGAATTAAAGATTTTTTTTTATTTTTATATGCAGACATTCTGTAAAGATAAATCATTACACTGACTATATGTTCAGTTTTGTAAGAGACAACAGCTGAGAAGTTTGGAGCCACAGTAAATGTTTAGAACTGAGGCTTCACCTCATAATTTGTCTGATGCAGACTTTACCCTGACCTTTGAGGAGTCATATGTAAATCCACTTGTTTGTTCATCTTTAGTTATCTCTGAAACAGTGGTCACGACTAGCTTAAGCTCAAGATTTTTCCCTCTCCACCACCTTAGACAAGTTTTAAATGCAGCTTGTTCCTGTAGCAACAGCTAGGGCGGTGAAATTGCATAAATTACCTGTACCGATTATCATCAGTCTGGTAGGAATACTCAAAGCAGTTTTATAGTAGTCATTGTCAAATGGGCTGTCAACTAATGCACCACCACCCACCTGTCTCACAGCCTAGATGGAAAGAGTAAGATAATTGGGTATCATTATTTCCATTTAGCAGTGGGAGAATGAAATGAGGCAACTGAAAATATCATCAAAGGACTATTGGAAAACCAACACATGGGCCCATTGTGTGCCAGAGTAAATGCATTACTGTGATGCCTATTTCAACTGCTGTCTGCCTTGCACTATAAAGGATTGTCTGTGGAATCCAACTCTCGTGCTAAAGAGCCGTGGGCTTTATCAACAATCCCGATCGTGACACATTAGTCAAGCACTGCGGTCCGAATGGAAATAAAAGATTTAGACTCAAACGGCTTTGCAGGGATCTTGATTGGGATGGTGTGCAGTTAAACAAGGATAGCTATCTTCACCCCTTTTGGCTTTGATTGCAATCAGTAGCCAGTAAACTCTCTGACACTCATTATGAGAGGATCAGAGCTTCAGCTCAGTCATGACGCACTGAACAACTGGTTCGGGGCTGGTTGTGTTTGTGTGTGTGGGGGGGGGGGGACATTAAGCATAACATTGTTTGTCCATAAGATAAGTGAAATAATTAGAAATGTATAGTTGAAAGCAATTACTCGTGCTATTTCTTTATGTCAATGTGTTTTTGGAAGTAACGAGGCATGTCATGCTTTCTTATCACTAAAACATTGTGTCACTTACAATCAGAGAATAATTCCCCATATTTTGAGCTCACAATTAGCAAAAATGCTTCACATACTGTATTATCCATATCCACATAGGCTAATTTAAGAAATGGGATTACCAGACAGTGAAAAGACATTTCACAAGGAAAATGTTTTATTGTTTAATTCCAGTAAGGACAGAATTCTTTCTGGCTGAATTCTCACTTTTTAATAACAGTGTATTTTCTTCATCTTCTATAGGAAACTATGGGGAGAGTGGCATGGAGGCTTTCAAGGAGCTGGCTTCTATGGAAGGCTTATGCATTGCCCACTCAGACAAGATCTACAGTAACGCAGGGGAGAAGCACTACGATCGCCTTTTGAGGAAACTACGGGAACGTCTTCCCAAAGCTCGTGTAGTGGTGTGTTTCTGTGAGGGCATGACTGTCCGAGGTCTCCTGATGGCCATGAGGAGACTGGGGGTGTTTGGGGAGTTCCTCCTCATTGGCAGGTATGGATGTGTTTTTTTTGTTGTTTTTTTTAACCTTTTGTTTCACAGTTGAGAGCATCCCTCTTGATGGCAAGAAATCGGTTCAGGCTGGAAGGCTGTGTTGTCTTCCTGATGTGCATGTCCCCAAGGCAACCAAGAAGAATTAGACCACATACCAATAGCACTGAATAGAAATGTTCTCCAGCATTGAAAAATTGGTATTTCTGTCACAGACACAAAACTAGAGAGGAAAACAATGTCTCTTATTGGGTTTTTTGAGGCAATGGCAGTCATTTCGCATTTAGTAATCAAAGAGACGCACGCACACATTTATTTGAACACATGTAGACCATAATGAATTAACATGAATTGTAAAAATCCCTCCCTTTCTGATTACACCTCCTCTCTGAATATTCAGTCTTTCTGTCCATTTTTCTCTTCCTCTTCCTTTCTTTCTCTGTCTGTTAGTCAATGTTGAGTGACAGTGACTGACTGTAGCTGTAATCTTAGTCATTAGAAAAGGGCAAGTAGTCGTCTCACACACTTACACCGTGGCACATTACACCATGAAATAGCCCTCAAGGAACATTCACACTTTTCAGTAAAAGCCACAGCAACCTTGATGCTACTTTTCAGTTAATTCATGCAATATCTTTCCCCCATCCTTTCAGAGAGGGAGGAGGATTTTGTCTGTTGTGGGGCAGTTGTCAGCTGTATGTTACACGAGGAAGACATTAATGAGACAGCTGAAGATGACCGAGGCTTGTATCCGAGCTTAGCAGTATTCGTTGGAGATTTGCTGAACACTGCATGAGTGCAGCTCAAATTCTGAGCCATCATCTTCTGACAGGAAGAACCTGAGAGACAAAATACAGTACAGTTACCTCTATCTTTACTGTGCGTTCAAACATATTAAATTGCTCAGATTTTGGCACGATTAGGACCTGTACCTTTCTACATAAAACAGATGTATGAATGAACTGTCAGACATTCAAACATTGTCTGGGTGAAATCAGTTTACAGTGTTAATTGCATACGAGAAGTAATTTTGTGATGAAGACAATTTTGAGGCTATTTTTTGTTGGGCTTTTGATAAGGATGAATCGAAACAAACAGTTCCATGTTCAAATATCAATAACATTTAAAATTACATTTCACTGTCATCAACAGATTTTCAAAGATACTGTAGTTTTGTTGCCTTATGTGTGTTGAGGTTGGTAAAAAAGGTGTTGTCTCTTCCTCTTCAGTGTATTTCTCCCTGTGTGTTTGCTGTTTGTTGGTACAAATTGGCGTGTTTGGAGAGAATCCTTGTCGTAAGATCTTTATCCTTGATGTTCAAATTAGACCACTGAAAAAGTTTCTGGTGTCAATGTCTTTTCTAGTTGAATTACAAATATCTTGACAAGATATACTGTTGTCTATAGTTTGTCATTATTGTCAGTAAACCCCATGAAAAGACCAAAACCAACCTTAAATTGATCATACTAACAAGAATTACCTATGCTGCTATAGCCTGATATAGCGCATTTCTCTGTGCTATAGAGCTAAATTGTTGTACAAAAACTATCAAAAACACATCAATGAGCCACACCTTTGTAATGGATGACATGGTACTTCAATACCATAAACATGGGCATTGTAGTTTATTTTGAGTCCGTCCTACATACATCTTGATGCTGTTAATACTCACTAGAGCACTAAATGTGTATTAATCCACAGCTGAAAACAGTTTCCAAGAAATGCACTGTTTACACCTGTTTGAGGAACACTTGCTAAAAACTACAGTGCCAGGTGTTTTAGTAAATTACCCAGCCTCTTTAAAAAAAAGAAACAATATATTTGCGACTGTTTAGAAAAAAAAAAGATTTCCAACTTCAGCATGAATCAATAGGCTTCCAGCTGAGAGCCACAGACACGGTAGGGAAGTCGGAAAGCATTAAGATACAGATTAACAGTGTTGGATTTGGTCTTTTCATGGAATTTGTTGACAATTAAAATTGTCTTGCTGAATAGCTACCGTATCTAATTGACTGAATTAAGACACCTTGTTGTGTTAGATCAAATCTTCCAATGAGTTTTTGTCATATCTAATTTCCTTGTACGTACACACATACAGTACATACGATACTCCCGTCATATAGACACCTCTCTATTGGCAGACACTGAGTGATTTGTTTCTAGTCATTGCCATAATCCTTGTAGAAGCCTTTCCTTTTTCCTGTAATATCTCCCAGTGGTAGAAACAAAGAGAAGACAAGTGCTGCTCTTACCAGCCTCTGTTTATGTTGTATGTGTTATATTTAATGCATACATGCATATTTAACTTCTTGGCTGGGGAAGGCCCTCTTTCTTTTCAGATGCAGAACTTGCCTTTTAAATTATCCATTATAATGGCACTCTAGGGTTGCATTCCTTTCCATATCTCTCCTTTTCTCTTTCCTCCATTGGAGATGGGAAAGTGGGTCTTTTTTTTAGCTTTTGCCAAAGTCTCCATGGGCGAAAGAAATGCTTCTGGGTCAGAGAGAGAGAGACAGAGAGAAAAAGATAGAGAGTGTGTAAAAATGACAGAGGAAGTCTGGGCCAACACACATGCCAAGCCATGTGTGTGTTACTTGGCATGTAGTGAACAACTGAATGAAGCTGGCAGACAGGTATTAGCTCATCAAAGGGGAGCTTGTGTTCTTAATTTATGCTTTCACCTCTAAAGAAGCCTCTTTCATGAAGTGTGAGAGAGCTACAGAGAGTTGGAAGGATATAAAATACACAAAGACAAACAAAGGGTGAATGAAACAAAGTGACAGGGCAAGAAGAGAACAGACAGGCCAATCTGTCGTTCTTACATTGAAGAGCCAGCACACTGGCTACTCGGTCTCTCTTTCAATACTGCACATTTATTTTCTTATAAATCTGTTGTTAACGAAAAGCTGATTGTTTTAAAACTGATAATGTAGCACAAAAACTGGCACAGTGGACAGAAGTTCAAAATATGCAACTGAAGTTGCGCTTTCTTGATGTTTAAGCTACTATAATCAATATTTTTATATTAACAATGCATTAAATGGCTACATGTTTGTGAAAGGGGTCACCTGTAGTGATGAACTCACAGAGAATTATCCCCTAATTCTGCAAAATGCAGACGGACAAGGTAACAAGGTGTCTGCAGCAGATTCCAGCGAAATCAGTGAAATGGTGAGACAGTCATTGTTTGTTTGTGCCAAGTGCAATCAAATGCGGAGATGATTGCACTTGGCACAAACAAACAAAACCGCATAAGAGAGGGTTTACCAGCCATGAAAAAAGATTTGGAAACTCCAAGAGTAGGCAGAGTTGTGGTTTTTCCACCAGATCTCACAAGATGGTCATAGAACACCGCATAGGCAGAAAAAAAACTCTATACAGCAGTGGCTTACTTAAACTACATGTAAAATAGACATGCAGAGATTTTTGAATCTGAGAGCTTTTGTTTTTGCTGCTCTGCTATCCTGCTCTTCAGACAAGGGCCAGGTGTGGCAGCATGCTCGACCCACTTTATCCCTGACCTGCAGACTCTACTCAGCATCACTTCAGCACTTTACACCCACTCTGGTCTGCTATTGTCAGTCAGACGGGCTCTTGTTTTCCTCTCTGCGTGATGTCAATTATGATTCTGCCAATCAGCTGCCTCCATTACTCTAAGACTGCAGGCACATTGGCACACATAAAGAGACAACATTTATTCCACGCATACACTCAAATACACACATATACGTTCCCGACATAGATTGTCTCACTTCATTGCAATCAAGAAGACACTGATGTCTGTCTTCTTGTTTTGTTCAAGTACATTTCAAAGTGATTGTATTAGATGAGAAACACAATCAGCTTAGACAGGGGGAAGCAGGAAGCACAGGAAATGTATTGATATAACCTTTGTTAATTTCTAAGAACAGAAATGAGTGTATGACTGAGCTGGAAGCTGGTTGTGAGCAGATTAGGAGCCAATTCTGCAGCTGGTTGGTTAACAACAGATAGGAGTAGACTGTCCTCCCAGGGAAAATTACACCATTTGTTGCTCACTTAAATTTTCAACCTCTTGAACCCTTGTCTTTCAGGAACAAAGCTACAGTAGAAGTAGCGTGACGTTGTTGTTAGAAGCAAAACACCTCATCGGGAGGAGTTTGGGATGGATAGATGTGTCTATAAAGCAAGTGACTATGACACACACTTTGTTGAACTTAAAGCTGCAGTAATCAATATTTGATGTTACCACTGGATAAAATCGCTATGTGTAATGTCAAAAGTGTAATGTCGCTTGCAGTTACTAACCAACCTCATTTCCCTCTGGAGTTGGTAGAGACCAAAACAGAAACAGAGAGAGACTATTTGGCTTACGTACATTTGTCACGTGAGCAGAAGCGCAACTTCAAATGCATGTTAATGTTGCTCTGTTTCTGCTGGGTGTGTACTTTATAAGTTGATACAAAACTATGTATATAAATATGTCAATGTTGTGTTTGAAGCTTGTTTTGCTGCCCTCAAGTGGCCAAAATATCAACTCATGCAGGTTTAACAAAGTAGTTTAATGTCTAAACCTAACCAAATCTTAACCATAGTGGTGGCAGATCCGAAAAAGGTTATATGAATGATTTTTGTAACCAGCATATGTAATGGTACTGACAAATGCATTTTCACCCTTTTTACATTGTTTAATAGCAGACAGTGTAAGGAGAAAGCTGCTGCATTGATAATATCTCCTCATGTACCAACTGTCACTGCTTGCATTGCATGTGATGGATGCAACTTGCTCAAAGGTAACGTTCCTTTCTTGTAAGCCTTGCAAAGTAACATCAGTGTTAGTTTAGAAGATGTATTTTCACAGAAATGTTTTTAAAGGTTTTGCTTTACCCTTCATAAACTATCAAAGACCAAAATGGCCACATCTTCCTTGCCTGTTATCTGACCACAGCAGGCAATACACACAATGACACCTAGGAGATGGCTGCCCATATTATTACAGACCTGTTACACCAACTGTTATGGTTTGGTTCAAATGGTTGGACTCAATACGGAAGACTGTGGAGGGGAGTAATGATGGTTTCAAGGTTATTTATTTACTGAGGTAAAGAAGGACGAAGAGGGGGTTCTGGGACTCCGGGATGGGGGAGAGGCTGCTGGTGAGGTGTGGCGTAGACCGTGGAAAGGCTGGCAGTGTGGTGTGGTAGAGAGGCTGCAGCGTGGCCTAGGGCGTGGGGGTGCTGGCTGTATGGCGTGGAATTGGCGAAAAGCTGGCCGTATAGTGTAGCGTGGTAGCGTATCCTTAACATAAGAATGTAACAAGTTAACAGATGATACAAAAAGGACTTGAATCTCCTTAGCTTAAATTTGGAAGTTGGCCGAGAGGTTACCACTGAGGTAAAGGAGCTGGTGTATATATCTTGCAGAGTCTTGATGAGGATGAAGAACAGGTTTGCAGCACGGGAGTCAGTGGGTGATGATTGTGGAGAAACTAGGGCAGAGACACCACGCCCAGAGCAGGCACAGACAAACACAGAGACACAAACACAGGGAATACAACAGAGACACCAGGGAGGGAAAACACAAAGCCACACAAGGGACACTAGCTTAAACCATGACACCACCAGCGCTTGCAGCCTGTCTTTTTGCTGAAGCAGGTGCAAATAAACTCGTCACATGAAATCATTTTGCACTTTGTAAAAAAAGAAGAAATATCTATATATAAGCAGAATATATATAGAAGCAATCCAGGCACCAATATTTCGCCTTTGAAAGTTTGCTAGGTACTTCATTATACTTTAGAAACCTGCTTATAAAACCAATATATTTGTGTTTTACAACTAACTGTATAACCAATTACATAACAGAGACACTTGACAGGAGTAAAATGTACCTAGCAACAGCTATCTGATGAAAAGGGTATAGTCATTTTTCACTTATGAACAACTTCTCTCCCTCAAAATTTGCCAACAAGTCTGCGTACCATACCTATTCTGAAAATCTGTGCAACCGGCAACAGTGCACAACAGTGAGTCAGCTGTCTGCCTCACCTTGCACATTCATGTTTTAACAACGTGGTGTCACTCAGCCAGCGTTGGTTATGAAATAAAACAGGAATTGCTGCAGAAATGCCACAGAAAGGTTTGGGTTCGGGTGCCAAGGTCATGCCAACTCAAAAAAGTGAAGGTGACACACACCCTTACTGCTGCAGCAAAGAGAGGCATGTCAGATATTTTTCAAAGGGCAGTAAAATAAGAAGTTTTACTATACTGAATTTTCAAACTGTTAGAGGGGACTGTATATGTCTGTGAGCTGCAGGAATGCGTGGATTCCATGGAAATATCTGGCAGTGCGTGTGTGTTAGATTTCCCTGAGGCAAACAGTATTAAACTCTCTTGCAGTTAAAATGTGTATTACAATAAATCTCTGAATCCTGACTGAATTTTCACCTAGTCAGCTATATAAAAGAATTGCCAAGAAATCATTTTTCCACCTTTGAAAGCTAGATATTCATCTACTGTACAGGGCCTTTTGTTATCATTCCCTGTCTGTTTCTGAATGGCAGCATGGAGTGAACCCACCTACCCATTGGCCCGCCTGCGTGCTCTCTTGCAATTAGCAGCATTCGTTTTCTCTCTCCCTCTAATGCTGCTTGAATGCTGTTATTACTAAACATCATTTGCATAAGCAGCTTTTCCACATGTAACGCTCATTTCTGCCTCTATCTTACACACATTTTTGGTCAGGGTCTCATTTTGAATACTTGATACTAGTTTTGTATTTTCATTCCTGACAAAATGGACACTGAGACAGGAATAAAAATGTTCTACCTCTGTAATGGCTTGGCGCTAGTCATTAGCAGGGTATGACTGTCTTTTGAGACTGCGCTGAGGCGCAAAGAAAGCTGTGAACCCATATTGTGTATGTCACATGCATTTCTGCATTTGGCTGTCCAATTCGATTTTCTGTAACTCAGGTTTTGCTCTGAGCTTGAATAAATGAAACGTTTAGGGCACCAGAGAGAGAGAGAGAGAGGAGTTGTGGTGCGACACATTTAGCTGCCTTTTTTCTCTCATCTCTAAGGCTTTCATCTCCCACCCATCTCAGGAAGGAGAGTGTGGAGGATGTGGAATTCTGCCTATTGACTTCTTGCGAGTAATTTGGCAAATAACGGGCCATGAGCAAAATGAGACCTTATCTCTGGCAACAGCACAGGCAACAACGCCAAAATAAATGAATATCTTTCTCATCCAGAATTCTTTTGAATCAAGTGTAATAAAATATATTCAGATTTATATAAACTGTAATCAAGAAAATTTAAGACTGCAGAAAATTTCTTACATTTAGTAAGTTGATGAGTATTATTGTTTTAATGATAAATTAAACACTTGCAGGACTGTGTTTAGCCTAAAATCACAGTCAGGTTTTTCTGATCATCTACAATTCTCCGCTTCCCTTTTCAGGATTATTTTGGGATGTGTGTGCCATGATCCCCATGACCGACAATGTGCGGCACTCTCTTGCGAGGCTCACTTTCCAGAAACATCTGTCTTTCGTTAGGCTTCCAGTCAGAGCACAATAGCGACTGATACATTAGTTAAAAATGTAAGGGCTCAGAGAGCGAGAGAGAAAGGGGGGAGGGCGGTGGAGGGCTTGGGCTGGGACTGAGACGAAAAAGAGGAGTGGTGTCGAGCACAGAGCTCCCATCTTTACGTTATTTTCTCTGTGCAAAATGATTCTGTCCTTTTGAACCTCTGCGCTAAGGCAATCCAAATGTAAGTTTAGTAAAGGTTTACTGGGGAACGTCATGCAGGAATCAAGCTCAGTATGATTTTTGTTTAGCAGGGCAGGATTTACTGTACCACTGGTATAAAAAGCTTGTGTGCTGCTTGTTCTACAGTCACCATGGAGACTTTGTTTGGGCTCATGACAGAGTTGATGGGATCGTCTCACTGCAGATCTGTCATTCAGTCTGTCAGCAGGGCTCCAAACACAATAATCCCTTCTCAAAAAATATGACTGACATCTGAAAAATTCCTCCCAGCAACAACAGCAACAAAGATTGTAATTATAAGATAAAGACGTTCGTTCGGTAATGGAGCCCTGCTTGTGTTACTCGCACACACATGTAGCTCTGGAAAGTATATTCAAGTTGAGTCAGGATTCATGATTGCATCTGTTTGTGTTCCACCGAGCAAGGGAGCACAATGAGCTGCATCTGAATATTTATAACACGCCTCTGATGTTAATTGAACGCAGCCACACATTGTCAAGGACATCTCTCTCTTTCCAATTGATGCCTTGTGTTCCCTTCTGCGAGGGGATGGGTGAATGACATTGGAGGGATCAAAAATAGCACACTGGCTTTGCATCTGGACATAGTCACATTGTGATTTGCAGAAGCTAAAATTCTTTCTTGTACACACAGCTAACATTTGACCAAAGTGTATGAATATAAGATGTATATTCATGTGTGTATATATATATATATATATACACATGAATATATAAGAGAATAGTGAGCGAGGCGCAAAACAATTTTCAACCACAAACACTCAAAACATCACAAATCAGTCAGGATCTGCAACAACAGCATAGTGCTAAACAAATATTACAACAACAATGACGATTGAAAGAAAATTAATCAACAACAATTTTGATGATCAATTTATCGTTTTAGTCCTTTTTAAATGCAAAGATCCCAAATGTTCTCCGGTTTCAATCTCAAAACTATGAGGAATTCTTGCTTTTTTTCTTTTTTTTTAAATCATTGTAAATACAGCAACTTTAGGTTTTGGACAGTTTATCAGACAAAACAAGCAATTTGAAGACATCATCTTGTGGTCTTGGTAATATTAAATAATATGATATAATGATAAAGTGCAAATCAAACCCCAGACAAACAGCATTCAACAGAGAAGGAGAAGCACTCCACACACTGAATTTTGCACTTATCCCTAGATCTACCATTTTGGTATGTCTTCCCCTGGGTTCAAAACCTTGGATACTTTCGGATTTGTTTCTTCTCATGTAAAACAAAAAAAATGCAAAAATGTATATTACAGATGTCCCTTATAAACTATATCCTATATAAAGCCCTGTATAAACCACACTGTTTTTTATGTTTATAGTGAATCATTTTCGAATGACAGGCGTTATTTTGTATCAGTTGATCTTGCAATTGTAGGTGGAGCTGTCATTTGTTGGCTGTATAGATCCTGTTTTTGTTCACATGAATGTTTGCCTGACAAAGACCATCATTACATTTTTGAGAGCTTGCTAAATTCAGTGTGCGGACTACCAGTCCTTTTCAGTTTTCACTATTTTGTTACATTTTATAGAATTAATGATTAACTGAGTATTTGGAGGAAATGTTTGTTAATAATGCAAATAGAAGTTTGACATCTATGAAACGTATACCTTTTTCTAAGTGATACTGAAAAATGGATCTTGTGCCAAAATGCCAAAATGGAACATTGATTTTATAGGAGCCCCTTGAGCAGCAATGTTCCAACCAACCTTATGTAATGGTTTTACATTAAATTGACCAACTGATAATAAGATCTTGTCATCCATCAGTCATTGCCACTGCTGATATTGGATTCAAAGCATTTGTCGTGGGGTTTAGTAGTGAACTGACGTCCCTTGGTAGTAAAAAGCAAAAAGGATTTTCTCCCAGCAGTGTTCCCTGTCAATGTAGAGGAGACTGATCTCCCAACTCAAACTGGGGCATGATGAATAAGTGAAAGCAGCTTGGATGAGCTTTTAAAGGCTCCCCGGCTCCCCCAGGGTCCTCTGTGTCACCTCAAGAGAGTCCTGCTGCTGCTGCCAGCGAGCTAACAAGCCACCACCACTCCTGCTTTAACTCCACAGAGTCACAGAAATAAGAGAAATGGAGGAGAGTGGGAGAGCAGGGAGAGACAGATAAAGACAGAGACGGGTGAGAAAGTTTTGGAGATGGAGCATTAGTGTTCAGCTGAGGAGGGCAACCCCTGTATGAATATTCCTTCCACTGCCAGAGCAGTTTGGAATTAATTAAGAATGTTGTGGGATCAGCAAAGAGATAAATGTAGAACAGAAAACAAAAATGACCATTAAGAGCTCCTGTTGTGTGAAGTTAAAGAGAGCAGTGGTGGAAAATAGCTAAATACATTTACTTAAATATTGTAATTTAGTACAGTTCATTTTATGCTTCTTTATTCTTCTACTCTGAGGGAAATATTACATGATTACTTCCCTACATAAGACAGCTGTGTTCCCCCCAAACATATGTTCATCTTGCATAATGCATTGTTATATATCAAACTACCAAACAGAATATAAAGTGGTAAAGATAGCCCACTGTTAAGTGAGGCTTGCTCATGAACCGATTGGTGCATCTTGTTATCAGTCAACATATCAAAATGAGCTTCATGCTTTTGGTTGTAACCTCTGCAGTTTGGTAGTGCCCCATTCTCCTTCATTTTGCAAGAGTTCATGATGTAAACTATTCTATTCCAGATTTTTTGTGAACAGTTTCATGTAGGAACAATTTTCTATCTACCGATAGGACCTACATAAAACTGCTCACAACAAAATCTGTGAATTATCTTGATTTCATGATTTCTGGAAAGAAACTTGGGGTGAACTGTCCCTTTATTTTTAGGCAAGTAGTAGTTAAGGTTAGGGTTTGGGTAAGTCTCTAGGAAATGAATGTACAGTAAATCTATGTAATGGTCTTAAAAGTAACATAAGTAACCGACTGTGTGTGTGTGTGTGTTTAATTTAGATCAATGATTTCACTTTTAAGAATAATGTAATTCTCTTAATTAGATCGCTTGACATTCTACTTGTCTGCGAATGACAGACAGATAAAAAGTTTTCCCATTAACTACCTGAACTTTTATTTTAACACTTGCATAGAGCAATTAGGAAACTCTTGACTCCCCTATCCTCCCCTTCCTCTTTTTTTAAAGTAACTCTTCCCATTCATCCTCCAGAGAAAACAGTGCATGTGATTAAATCTTTGCCCTGCCAATTAATTCATGGCTTTATAAATATACAAATGTGCTATCAAACTGGAACTAGATCATCCGGGAGAGTCGGGGGAGCTCTCAGTCTACTCGCTGTTGTATACTACTCTATAAATTATCCAGCTGTTTGCATGCTGTGCTCCTCGAAACAATGCCACACATCATCAAGTCTCAGTAAATCATCAAAATAAACACATCCCATTATTAAGCATATGGCATCAAAGGAATAGCATGCTGCTGAGTTTCCTTGCAGAAATAAATACTGACTTAAATTATTCATTAAATGTATTTGGAAAGTTTAGGTTAAAAGAGAAATTAAATTTTGTTTGTACTGTCAATATGATCCTCAGTCTTGTGGGTTTTACTTGTTTAATTCCACTGTGCCCCAAATAAATTTGTTGTTTAATTGTGGCCCCGTCTGCGGATGTGCATACGATGCATTGGATGTCTGACTCATGGTATGTCAACTGGGGGTCATGTTAGACTTACCAGTAAGTTAACAACATGTGTTTCTTTTGACGTTGTTGAACTATTAAATGAGTGTTTGAGAGATTACCAAGATTGTCCGTACCAGAAGAACAGCAGCATCAGTGGTTTGTTCAAATGCTTAAAAAGCTCAAATGCTTTTTCCTATCAGATGACCTCTTGTGGTTTTGTAAACACAAGAGTGACTCTTAGTGAGGAGGACTGGGTGGATGGTTTGGCATCTAACTATTAGATTCCACAGCTTTTTTTATATTAATACCCTGATGCTGGCTTTTTTACACTGGCCTCCTGTCAAATTTAGGATTGAATTCAAAATCCTTTAAATTTTTAAGGTCTTATACAATTTATCTCCACCATTTATCGGTGAGCAGCTGACCCCAAATGTAGTATGTCCACAAGACCTCAGAGGTTATCAGAACAAGGGCTCCTGGTTGTGTTCCAAGTTCAAGACTCATGGGGCCCGAGCTTTTGCTGTCCCGGGGCCCATTTCACAAAACTGATTTTTTGAAAACTAATTAAGAAATGGATGCAGTGTCACATACCGCAAATGTTCGTCATTTGCAAATGCTTCCTTTACCCGATATTTATTGAACAGGTTTCTATAAACTCTGGTTTAGTAAAGTGCTATATAAATAAAGATTGACTTACTCAGTGTACTTACTTAAGTGTCTAAAGTGAACTTGGACACTGGACACTGTGGTTCATGGTTCACTTCCTAACAACAGCCAAAGTTGGTTTCTTTTAACCATGACAACAGTCTTTCCTTTCAGTCTTGTGTATTGTTGTTTATTGTAGCCTTAACCTTAACCATACGGGTGGCAGATCAGAATAAACTTTAAAGAATTGCTTTTGTAATGGTCATATGGGTCGTTTTGGACAGCAAATAAAGAATTGCTAATATTCTGGAAGGCAACGACAAATGGCCCGTTTCGTGTTTTAGGTACGAGGATTGTTGGATTAACCATAGGTACTCAAAGACATTGTTTGCATTCATGATACTTTTCCTTATTTTGGAATTGCTGCCAAAAGTAACTGGTATTCAGTATGTATTTCAGCCTTCTTAAGTTAAAAGTAATGTTAAGAATTATTTTTAAATGTTAATAATTTCAGGTATGCTCCGTTTTATATCTCAGACCTGCTGCCTTGTCTGACTTCAGTGCAACAACTGCAAAACTAATAACATACTTGAACAGCATTGACTCCTTAATCTGCTTAAACAGGTGTTCCTGCAGTACATCTGACTCAGGTTATGTAATAATATGCCTTCCAATATGCAGCGTGAAGCCGCGGAACATTGAGGTGACATTAAATCAGATTTTGTCCCATTAGGCGTCCCTCCGATGGCCTGAGAGTTTTGATGAGCTGTTTGGAGTTCTGCCAGACAGCGCAGTCCTGAGAGAGGAGAGCGAGAAGAGAGAATGTCATTTTACTTCATCACAAACTCCACTGTGAGAAACAGTCAAGCACGTCTTCAATGCCTTGTGCATTATTCATGTAGAGTGTTGAACAGCACTCCCCCCCTCCTCTCTTTATCTAAAACCCAATCTGTTTTACGCTGTTCTGTTAGAACAAATATGTTAAACACTGAATTGTATTGAATAGACCATATTAAATGCTGTTACCCTGTCAGGTAAAGTGTGTTTATGATAAACACTTGAAAGATGCATGCACACAAATCTATAAGGTGGTTTGTGTGTCTTTGTGTCTCTGTCTGTGCTAAAGGCACTGAAAGAAAGAGGAAGGGACAGAGACAGTATTCACATGGACTGAATGAAACAAATGTGACTAGGACTAATTAACTTCACGTGTTTCTGACTCTTAACTCAATTAGGAGAGTGCAATGGGTGACTCACTTGAGCTGTTCTTTTTAAATATACAGCAAAAATAAAGCAGCCTGATATCCTTACCTAAAGAAAAAGACATTATGTTGTGATCTACTGTAGACAGTATTGCCGTGAATTTGTCTTCTCACTATTACCCAAGACTGTTCTTGTCTTTAACAATATTTTCTACAGACAGTAGGAGTATTCATGTATGATTTAATGGGTCTTATTCTACCTTACTAAACACCATTGATCACCAGTCATTTAAAAAAAAAGTTTTTTAATGACATTTTTTGACATCAGTTAGGCTAAGCACACCTTTGTCAACTTTAAACACTGTATTACAATGCTTCAGTATACAATGCTGCAAATCTACACATTGATATAAAATGTGTAATGTTTCCTATGCATTTGTGCAAAGATGCAAGGATGTATTTTCTTAGCTGCATCCCGCTGGCCAAAACATTTCTAGCCAGCTCCGACTGTGTTACCTATGCAGGAAAAGGTAAAAATGAGAAAAGATAGGAACAATTTAAAGCCAAATTTAAAACAAAATTTCCATCAAAGAAGAATAGGCTTGCTTGCCATTTTGAATTTGCATGGGTTGCAGTAGTGAAACGCAGTGCTGTATGCAGGTGAGTCTCACATGTTAATTTCCTTCCAGAACATGAACATCCCCCACCCATGACATTAGTCTACACAGTCTGTGGAAACACTGAATTATTTTTCTGATTCCTTTTTAAATATAATTTAAAGTATAAATCTGGCTGGCAATATTATGTGTTTTTCATATTTTCGACAAATCCCATGAAAAGACCAAAACTAACGATGAATTGATCCTACTATCAAGTATTGCCTGTGTAGTCAGAGCCTGATATAGGTTATTCCTCTGTGCCATAGACATCCATTGTTGTCCAGAAGCTATTAAAAACACACCAGGGATGCAAACTGTTGCACCGGGTGACAGGTGCTGTCATTACCATTAACATGGGCAGTGTATTTTATTTTGAGTCGATCCCTCAAACATAATTCTGGAACTGTAAATACTCATTAGCGCACCAAATGTGTATTCAACCACGGCTGAAAATAGTCCCCAGCAAAAGCAGTATTTGCTCTTGTTTCAGAAACATTTGTTTAGAACTACAGTGCCCTGTTTTAGGCAATTACTTAGCCTTTGACCTGTTTTAAAAGATTTACATCTTCAGTAGGAACCAATGGGTTTCGTGCTCACAGACACGGTGGGGAAGTCAGAAAGCATGAAGGGACAAAGTAATGCATGGTTGGTTTTGGTATTGTCATGGGATTTGTTGTACAGTGAGAAAAATATAAAACAAAAATTCCTGGGCTTTATTTTCAGGAGAATTTCCATACACCATATGTCTTTTAGCCTGAGAAGGGATGTGCTAGCTCAATCACATTGATTTTTATAGTTTCTCACAACTTTGGTTGAATGTCTCCTTTTTCTTGACTGACAGTAATTGTGGACGTAAAGGTCAGAAACGTTCAACTGCACACACACACACACACACACACACACACACACGAACGCACACATGTTCTTCCATCACCCAGAACATCCCATGTGCACGAGGTAATTGGTTCCATGGTGAGTCATACCTAATTGGTGTGTAGCTGTCAATAGCACAGGTATTTCAAGGCAGTAGCCTTGAGCCCACATTAAAGATAGAGAGACAGAGAGTGAAACAGAGCCGTGTACCCACATGGCTCACATTTAGAGGAACAGTGTTGTTTATCTGTTAATTTGTTTTTCAGTGTCCCCTTCACTGGTGTTTTCTATTTCTCTTATAGGCCATTAGCCTGCTGCATGCCCAAATTAGCTTGGTAGGGTAGAAATCCTGCTGTTACGCAAGCAAACAAACAAGCAAGTTGAAGGGATTGTGTAAAGCCTACAATTACAGTTGAGGCACTATAGTTGAGATCTCCTCTTAAATTGAGGATTGCTGCAGTGGACTTGAGATAAGTCTCCAACCAGGGCTGCCATGCTAATTTAAGCTCAAGCTACAAGAGTAGACGCTGTAGTCTACCTTCTTGTGGTGGTTGCTCAATATTTAAATGAAAACAACACATGACCTAGAGCTCGGACTTGTGCACTGATGTTTTTCTGTCATTACGTTTGCTTTTGTTTGATAGAAACTTTCCCATTAGCCTCCATAAGAACACGGACATACAAAACATGAGATTCAGCCCACAGCTGCTCTACTTCAGTATTTTCCTGCTGTTACTGCAAAATGGCTTTTGTGTGGTTTTGTTTTCATGCTGTAGATCCTCTTTATTCCAGCTTTAGGAACAGCAATTACAAATCACTTAGCTGATTCAAATCGTTCAGCTCGGTTCAAAGAATCGTATTCACTGTCAATGTAGTTTATACACTTACAGTATTGTAAGCTAAGCAATCACATCACCGTTAAATTGCACTTCAATACATCGATCAGTGAATCCACCACCGTACAATGACTACAATCAACCAATTATGGCTCTTCACTTCATCTGTGTCCAGTCGGTTGCTGGCACAAGCTGTTACGTTCACTTCGGTACAAAACTAGGCCTATGCAAGCACTGTTCATAAGGTTAATAGCTCAACAGCTAACTATTTGCAATGGAGCTCTCACATCATGATCTTTTTTTGTGGTATTTCATTAAACTTTTAATTCAGTGACAATGGTGATTCAGCTAAGGAAAGACAGAAAATCATGAATGAAATAGAGAATCTATCTAAATAAAGCTGCATTAGTGGAACTGTTTTGTTTACGTTGTGTGAAATGAAATTACTGTAGTGTCAATGATGCCACTCGTGTGAATTGTTTTATGGGCATGTCAATCTGAATCAGCAGTTAAGTGTTAATTATCACATACAACAATCTAATATAAAAGGCTACCGGACCTCACTGTCTCGCAATGCCTCTCACTCTAAATTATGACAATGTTTTATTCTTACTCAAATCTTTTTCCTAATCTTTAACTGTTCCCCCTGCCATCGTCATATTAAAGCCTCTTCTTTCTCTCTTGCTCCTACAGTGATGGATGGGCAGACCGTTACGAGGTTGTGGAGGGTTATGAGCAGGAAGCAGAGGGAGGAATCACCATGAAGCTGCATTCAGTAATGGTCAAGACCTTTGATGACTACTACCTGAAGCTGCGTCTGGACACTAACACCAGGAACCCCTGGTTTTCTGAGTTCTGGCAGTACCGTTTCCAGTGCCGCCTGCCCGGCCACCCACAGGAGAACAAGAACTACAAGAAAGTATGCACCGGTGGGTGGCTACAGAGAAATGTATATGTTTTTTGTGATTTTTGTAAGAAATCGATCGGCAAACTTCTTATATATTAGGCTCAAGCATAGTCCTCTGTCCTTTCATCTTGCTCTCAGTGAGGGTAGAGGGTTAAATTTGAGCGCAAAACTCATGAATAATAACACAAACTGTGTATGTGTTTTTTCTCTGTTTTGCTCCCCGGATACTCTCTCCCTTTGCTCTCAAAAGGTGATCATGGTAAATTGTGTTCTTGACTTGTTAATAGCATTTAAATCACAATTCAAAATTACTCACAACAAATCCAATCCAAAAAAAAAAGTAATCAAATGAACACTGCAATCAAAATTACTTTAAATTGCTCTACATGCTTTTAATCAAATGAGAAATAGAATCAATTAGTGGTTTGTAATAACTGTTACTATCTCAGAGCAGTACAGTCATAGTTGCTTTTTTACTTTTTCCGTATCACACTTTTACATACCTCTTTTATTCCAAAGACCTTCAAGGTGGTAAGTGCATTTTTATAGCCACTACTATGGGGATGACTTTTCTCAGAATTGTGCATGCACTCTGTAAGCATTTGACTCCTCCAAGACAGGAGGAGTTTGACTGATGCTTTCTTTAACACAGTACTCTGTGTGATTTCTTAAAACTTCAATTTCGTCAAATGGTGAGATGTCTTGGATCCTGGCAGTCTCAGGCTCTCGGCCAAAGTAAGGATTGCATCAGTCAAACTCTGATGTGGAGCACTGGGCTTGTTTATATTGTATGAGGAATAAAAAGAAAATGGCCTTACACTTTTACACGAAAACTGCACAAAGGAATGGCTCACGCAGCAAAACACTGCTCCCAAACCACTGAAATGTTACTGTACTGAGATAGGTCACACATTTTCTTTTTCATTGTATGTGCATGTTGATGTCAAAGAAAATAAATATAATATATATAACTTTCTAAAGAGGCTAAGAGAAATGTAAATTCAGTCTTAAACATTGAAAGAAATGTCTTCATACAAGGATGCAAAATATATTACATTTTCTACTTTCCCTAAAATTTCCATCACTTTAGATGGCTGAAGGTGAAATACAATGTCCACGGTCTTGGGATTTTCCCAGACAATGGTTGTTCTCCACATCTATTTTCTCTTGAGCGTTTGGACGTCATGTTATTATTTCCTTGTATGCCAATATATTTTTCTGCAAAAGAGGGTTTTGTTTTCCACTAAATTCTCCATGTCCGGTTAAAATTTCTTCATGCATTGTGGAAAACAACATATTTATTTGTATTCCTACAGTCTAACTGCAAAAAACACCAGACAAACAAGAAAGTTTTCTTCAATTGTGATTGGCTTTTGATGCCCTCTTTTTTTCCCCCCAAACAGGAAATGAGAGTCTGCATGAAAACTATGTTCAGGATAGTAAAATGGGCTTTGTCATCAATGCCATCTATGCCATGGCTCATGGCCTCCATGATATGCACAAGGAGTTGTGCCCACAGCAGACGGGGCTCTGTGAGGCCATGGACCCTATCGATGGAAGCAAGCTGCTGGACTACCTGCTTAAAACGTCCTTCAGAGGAGTCTCAGGAGAGGAGATTTATTTCGATGAAAACGGCGACACCCCAGGAAGGTAAGCGGATGAGGAGGGTGGAAAGAATGTAAAAAAATGCAAATGATAATGGAAATAGAGATCTCATATCGTCAACGTGTTTATAATCTGTGAATTTCTCTCATTTAACACTCTCCTACTGATTAGCATGTGTGCACATGCATAGAAGTGAGCACCAGTCTTGAGCATGAATGGATGTAATTAGTTTGGACTGGAACAGATTCACTGGATTGTCTGCTATGGCAGCCACCTTCATCTCTGTTCAGTCCAACGGACAGCATTTGACAGTCAGAAAACACAGCCGTGTCATTCCTACCATCAACTAGAGGTCAGGCGCAGCACATCTTGGGTCAATATAAAAATGAAGCCACAGTGTGCACTCACATAAATTACCTGTCACTCTCTCCTTCTCCCTCTTCCTCACTCTTTCTCTGTCTGTGATCTTTAACTATCCTCCGTTCCACTCTGTCCCCCATCTAGTTGTTTTTTTTCGTTCTCACTTAAGGAACTTGTTCATGCTCATTATGGTCCGCCGCCCCTCCCTCTGTCGTTCCAGGTATGACATCATGAATCTACAGAGTGTGGGTGATGTGGTTGATGGCCGCTATGACTACATAAACGTGGGCTCCTGGCATGAGGGCATCTTAAGCATCGATGACAACAAGCTGTGGTTGAACAGCAGCGACATGGTCCGCTCAGTCTGCAGTGAGCCCTGCTCCAAAGGACAGATCAAGGTAGGAATTCAAATCCTCCTTAGAGAAAATTCTTCAGCATTAAATTAATTCCGCCAGTGTTCATTTAGTTTGAAAACCTGAAGTCTGAAAAATCAATAGTCATTAACAGTGGAGAATTTGGTGTGACTCTGGGGAAAACTATCTAGAAGTGTTAATTTAGCACTGTGCCAGTGTTTATATAAGTAAATAGCAGAGCTAATTTAACACTGATTCTACTCTAACAGCTCAGCTGGCTAATTTAGCTTAGGGGAAACAGTTATCTTGGCTTTGTCCAGAGCTAACAAAATCCACCTATGCCTCATGTTATATCCTGGAAGTGTAAAAACAACAATTTTGCACTTAAGGGAGCAATATATGCCGAAATATTTCTTGGCGGGGACCAGTAACTTCTTGGAGTCTCCACTGGTTGCCTGGCAACTAGTCCCAGCACTGTGTTTTTTTGTACAGATTAAACATAGGAGATATAATGTGTTAATCTAGCTTTAGTGGTGCTAGTTTTGTTACCTTCAGACAGAGCCAGGCTAGCGGTTTCCCCCGTTTCCTGTCTTTATGCTAAGCTTAGTTAGCAGCTGGTGGTATAGCTTCAGTTGTATCAATCTTATCATTTAGCTCTCTGCAAGAAAGTGATTAAGCCTATTTCCCAAAATGTCGAACTTTTCCCTTAAGAAATCACCAAAATTATTACAAATAATCTTGAGAGGGACATGAATATCTGTACAAAATTTCATGGCAATCCATCCAATAGTTGTCAAGACATGGCACTCCGAACCAAAAATGTCTGGTGGTGATTCAGGAAAAGTCATGGGATCATCAAAGTATTTAGGATAAATTATGTGGGAAACATGAATGTCACAAAGTGTAATGGCAATCCACCCAAAAGTTCACATTCAGATATTGCCATCCCTAGATCCACACTGCTAAAAATAAGCACAGAGAGTGAGACAGAGATGGTATTTCCCATGTGCTCTCAAATAGCTTCTGGTTTCTTTACTGGTAACTATGTCACCGCTTGGACGTGATGCACCATTCTTGCTTTGGTAATCATCCAAAGCATCCTCAGCTGGCAAGTAAACTTGCGGGATGTTACTCTGTCCTACATTTTGGGATCCTGCTGCATCAGTTAAATAATATGTAAAATGCTTCATGAAGGAGAAAATAATTTACAATCACATGTTTTCTTAGTCTAATTAAACTTGATTGATAAAGAACAAAAAAACAAAAACCTAGTGCTTTTCACAATTACTTCCGAGATTTCAAGTCTAATCGGTCTAAATGATATCACACGCAAAGTTTAAGTTTGCACAAGGTGAGCAAATAATTTTCTCTGTCTTTCACACTACTTGGCTGAGGAGAAGGCCATTTCGGCACTGTAAATAATAAAACTGGTATTGAGCCCAGTTTGAAGAAACGCGCTGATTTGCTTTATCCGGAGCCAATTGTTTTCAGTCCCGCTATATGCCCTGAGGGAGGGTGCAGCCTCTTTCCTGGCTGCTCATGCTTCCCCCTCTAGCTTTGTTTCCTGCCCCACTTATCACCCTGCTTTACATACAAAGCTGCTGGTAACATCTTCTCTGGGAGCAGAATGGAAAAGCAGCTAGCCTTGTTTTAAAAACATTATGTCTAGGCTCAAGAAAAAAATAAAACTGTACCAACATATCCTTGTCTTTGATATCCCCTTGATACTGATTACTTATTTAGTTTGCTTTGGGTGCGATGTGCAACTTGTTATGGTTTGATTAGTGTTGTGACTGGTTACTAAGATGTCTGTGACCCCTGGCCTCTCTGCGTCCAGGTGATAAGGAAGGGCGAGGTGAGCTGCTGTTGGATCTGCACCACATGCAAGGACAATGAATACGTCCAGGATGAGTTTACCTGCAAGGCATGTGAGCTGGGATGGTGGCCCGATGATGACCTGGAAGGTAGGAGAGACAAAACCAGGCAGTCTGAGCCGATCTACATTTGTTTTTATGAACAATGTTAATCCATCCTCCGTATTCCCTACCCATTAACAAGCCCACACTCATTTTTCCCAGACTTCATGTATTTGCTCCTAACTAACCTACCTTTTGCCTGCTCCCTTTGTCAGGACATTTATATCTTCTAACACCAAGCTCAATGAAACAGCACAAACCCTTTCTCTCAGACTATTTTATGCTCTCAAAAATCCCCCCCCCCCACATAAGCCTGTTCATACTTCACACCCTGACACCTCCTTTCGCTGATGCTTTTCATCATCCAGGTCCTATGACCCCACTCTCTTAGCTCTCAACCTCCACACTACTCCCCCAAAAAGTGGCATTGCTCACTTCCTCTCTGCTCTTTGCCTTGTTGTGACCCAGTGGTTGTTTTGACAGCGATTTATAGAGTTGAGAGTAGCTTTCAGTTCCCAGGTGTAAAATCCTATTACTGCCATGAGAGGCTTGGGGATACATTTCAGCAGTCTGTCGAGGAAGAAATTCTCCCTTCACTCTCATTACATTTCCCTGTCTAGAGAACAATAATAGAGAGAGTTGGTATCCTATTCATAGAGTGAGGTTGTACTGTCCACTCACATACTCATTTAGGGCAGGATAATAGATTTTTTTCAACATAATTTCATTATGGTGCTTGTTTCTCTTTGAGGTCAAATGTGCATTTACCCAAAGAAAATGTAAAGCAGAAGAGTGAGCTTTGTTTTTGAATTATTCAAAGGTCTTCCCAGAGCTTAGATTTCACAGCATAGGTTTTAGAAGAATAAGCGATTTGAGAATTTTGTAAGAACAGATAAAGATAAGTTCATTACACTTTTGTGCCACCCATGTCTGTTTGCACGCACTGTGGCTGATGCCTCAGTAAGCTAAGCTGGGCGGGTGGTCAAAAGAAAACAAGCAACAGTTCACTGCAGTGCGCTTCAGACACTTTCCTCCTCAAGTGTAGCTTTGGTGTGCTTTTGCATAAGTGCTTTAAAAGAATACCTCAGTGTAACAATTGCTTTGCACCGTCATATTCACGTTAGTACCTTTCCCATTTTGTGTTATGAAAATATTCAAGCTTCCTGCGGCGACAAGTTTTCTTTTGACATATCTGGAACTCAGACCAGAAGTGGGCTTCTCCATGCATAGCCATGGTTGTGATGGCGGTGACTGTAATGCTATTAGCAGCAGCATGCAATTTATAGAGTGTTAAGCTGGGGAAGTCTAGTGATGTCAGTGTATTCCCATTAAACTCAACAAACTTCCTCTGCGTGTTGGATGACAAGTATGCAACTAGTGCATCATGACAGGGTTGACACACATACCCACGTGTCTGCACATACACACTTGGCATAACATGAAAATAAGAGAGAAATCTGACAGGATAGGAGCTTTGGGATGTGTATGATGACACATGCAAATGAGTTCCTGAGCAATTTTAGGCCATCTTGGAAGACTCTTTGCTCTTCTCTCCCACATGTCTGTTGTCTGCTCAGTGGTTCTTTACATTGTCGTTTTAATTATCCTTTCATTCACAAAAATGTACTACCAACAAAAGATTAACCAGACGTCTTCTCTGCTCTTTCCAGGCTGCCAGCTCTTGCCTTTGAAATATCTTGACTGGGCAGATGTGGAATCCATAGTGGCAGTGGCTTTCTCCTGCGTGGGCATCCTGATCACCTCCTTTGTCACCTTTGTGTTCACCCAGTATCGTGATACGCCTGTGGTTAAGTCCTCCAGCAGAGAACTCTGTTATATCATCTTGGCAGGCATCTTCCTGGGCTACATCTGTCCATTCACCTTAATCGCCCGTCCTACAGTGGCCTCCTGCTACTTGCAGCGACTCCTGGTGGGCCTTTCAGCTGCCATGTGCTACTCGGCTCTGGTGACCAAAACTAACCGCATTGCCCGCATTTTGGCAGGCAGCAAGAAGAAGATCTGCACCAGGAAGCCCCGTTTCATGAGCGCCTGGGCCCAGGTGATCATTGCCTTTATGCTGATTAGTGTGCAGCTGACTCTGGAGATCACACTCATCATTCTGGAGCCTCCTGAGCCCATCAAGTCCTACCCGAGCATACGTGAGGTCTACCTCATCTGTAATACCAGCAACGTAGGCATGGTGGCACCACTGGGCTACAACGGCCTGCTAATCATGAGCTGCACCTACTATGCCTTCAAGACGCGGAACGTCCCTGCCAATTTTAATGAGGCTAAATATATTGCCTTTACAATGTACACTACCTGCATCATCTGGCTAGCCTTTGTGCCCATCTATTTTGGCTCAAACTACAAGATCATAACCACATCCTTCTCCGTCAGCCTGAGTGTAACAGTGGCACTGGGGTGCATGTTCACACCTAAGATGTACATTATTATTGCCAAACCAGAGAGGAACGTCCGAAGCGCCTTCACCACATCTGATGTGGTGCGAATGCACGTTGGAGATGGGAAGTCGGCTCAATGTGGGAGCAACAGCTTCTTCAATATGTTCCGCCGGAAGAAGCCTGGATCTGGCAATGCCAAGTGAGTGATCTTTTACATTGTTCATCCTGCTAGATTCTCTGTTGTTTCCTGGGGTGACTGGCTAGAGACAAAATCATATGATGCCCTCAACACTCAAATGGTGTAGTGAGTTGTCCAAAGATGATCTTTTAGAATTTTCAAAATAAATCCATCACTTATCAACATGCAGGTGCTTATTTTTTGATGATATCACGAGAATATTTGAGTTTTTATACATGATGTTAATGGTCCAATTTTAACTTTCCAGTACCCCAATCTATGGACACTGATTTATACTGTGTGGCACACCCCCCTCCCCCTGAGAATGAAATACTATCAATGAAATTAAGCTAAATGTAATAGAAAACTCAAAGCGGAACATTTTGCTGTTATTGATTTAAAGCTAACAAGCCATACTAATATGTCAGTGGTTATTAAAGTATAGATTTCTCACATTTAAACTAGATATAAGACTTGCATATAACTTTTTTGAGATCCACAGCAGTGACACATGGACAGGTGTCTAAAGTAAGGAGTGGGGCAGAGTATGCAAGTGATCCCAAAATGTTTACGTGTCGTCTCTCACCCTTGTTATGCAGCCTTTCTAAACTTCTAACCCTTTAACCTTCTAAACTGAGCAGCATACTATCTGCGAAGTGTTGAGGCTGGCAAATGTGTTAGCATGGGGGTCATTCAACTCCTTTCCTGGAGAGCTGCACTGTCAATTGAGACACTGATATATTTTATCATTGAGTACAACCAGGGGAGAAATGTAGACACACAGCGGCCAGGTGAACATAAGTTGATCAGAAAGAAAATCAGTGTGCTTACACAAAAGTCTTAAAGCTGAAATCCATAATTTTACGCACACTTTCACCCTATACAGCATGAGTGCACAACAAAGTTGTGTGGAAACCTTCTGTTTATTCAATTTAGCTATTGCATTGAATTATGCTTGATTTTGATGAGTGAAATACAGGAAAATGTAAGTGAGTAACTATTCTTAATTTGGCCTGCTCTCAGCTTGAGTTTGTTGAGTCATTTTTGTATTCAACAACAAAGCCTATTTGGCGGGTTAAAATATCTGATCATTTAAAGGAATCACTTGCCTCTGTGATCCTTTCACTTCTGAGCTGGCATTGGCAAAACATGGTTTTGACACTGCAGCCTTCCAAGAAGGAGATCTGCCACCCTGCTGCTTTGGGTTTATCCTGAATTAACCTCACATTTAACTTTTCTCAGCATGAACGCCTCTCCCCTCCCTACCTCTAACTAATCACATTAGAGCCAGTCCTAGCTCATTCTGCACGAAACTCTGTGTCGTCTTCAGGCCAGTTCAGGCATCACTTGAAACACTTATTCCAAATGCATGCATCCCATTTTAACTATATAAGCTAATAGGAGGAGGATATGAGCTGGATGGATCCTAATTCCGTAAACCCAATGTTTGAAGCAATTTGAAGATCATAATGCTGTCTGCAGCACATTATGAATCACTATGTTTGTGAAGTGCCACAGTTGATAAATGTAATGCTCTTTGGAGCTCATGAGTGAACCCTTTAGCAAAGCTATTAATGTCAAGTCATGTGGTTAAAAAGTATTTTAACATGCATTAGAAATGTTGAAATGCTGCTGTTCTGTTGTGTCATGTTGCTGCTATGTTGTTTTTCTGCAACCACCTCCCGGTTTACTGTGATAGTAACTTGGGTCTTTATCTCGTTTATAGTTCTAATGGCAAGTCTGTGTCATGGTCTGAATCAGGTGCAAGACACCCTCCGAGGGGGGTGAATGTGTGGCACAGACTGTCTGTGCATGTGAGGAAACAGGAAGCCGGCTTGAATCAGACGGCGGTCATCAGGCCGCTAACTAACACCCCCGACCCCCACAGTTGTGAGCCCTCTACCTGCGACCTTGGCACAGACCCCCATCTCCCCCAAGAACCGCGTGGCGCTAAGCCTCTATACAACCTGGTGGAGGAGGACGACGAAGGCGATGCGCAGCGCCCCCTCTGGACTCCGGCTTGCTCTGGACAGATGCAAGGGCTGGAGTCTGATTTAGATAAGCCGGCTTCTTATTTGCCCTCTCACTTAAAGGGCTGCACCGCAGAGCGCTTGCAGGGAGCTGTGGTGGATACACACAGCTCCCATGTCCCTGCACTGAGTGACTATCTGACCAACGAGCCTTTGAGCTTGACCCCCTCTCAGCTTCCTTCGGCCACACAAGTGGGGGAAGAGGAAGAGGGGCCCGAGGACGAGGAACTGGACCTCTTACACAGCTATATTTATGATGCCAAGGAGGAGGGGGAGGGGGAGGATGGGGAAGGTGAGGATTTAACTCAGAACAAGCCAACTCTGGAGGAATCCCTAGCTCTGTCGCCCCCCTCCCCCTTCAGAGACTCTGTTTGTTCGGGGGAGTCTGTCAGTGGCTCCCCCATCATGGACTTGATGCTCGGTAGCCATCCGAGCTCAGTCTACACCTCAAATATCCTCCAAGACTTCGCACACAGCTCCTCAACACTGTGAGAGCAAAACAGGCGCTAACACAGTTGCTGTCAGCACACTAGAGCATCACACAGACATGCATTTCCACATACAGGTTCATGAACACACGCGCGTGCACACACACACAAAAAGGTATACAGATACATACTGTACAACAACATTATTTCATTATCATTTCAACTTTGTAACATTTCTTTTTTGCTCTGTCATTTGCTTGCTTGTATTTATTATTACTCTGCTTTTATCTGTGAGGGGTTAATCAAAACTATAAGTAGTAAAACAGCAGGAATCATCCATGAGTGCTTACATATCTGAAGGGCTGTCAGTGCACATAGCCTTTCCATAAAATGCAAAACTGGGAACAGTACCAAAACTAGGCAGCTCTCATACCAAATTTTAATGACTTAAGCTAACACTGAGAATCATAATAAACGGATTTAGCTGTGGTTTACACAGTGGCAGTGCAATTGAATGGTTTACAACTAATTTAAAAATAATCACAATTCTATGTGTATTTGTGCAGACTGTAAGATACCACCAGAGACCAAACTGCCTCTAGGGACTACAATAGCTCAAGTGCATTTCATGCCAGATTTGAATAGCTCGGCTTCTCTCTGCTGCACATGTCTGTTCATGTGTGCAGCAGTCGCAGCTGCATGGAAAAACTATCTGCTTTTCGCCTTTTTTCATGAATTAATTTCACCTCACCTTTCTCTCATCCGACCTCATTGCAATTTGAATATTACAGAGATAATAAGCAAGAAAAGTCCAGTACATTGGTTGAATATTACTTTTATGTGTTGCGAGGTGTGCTCAACATCACAAAAACATTATCACGAAACTGAGATTCTGCTAAAAACTTGAGCTGTATGATATATGACATGGATATAATGTGCCAATCAAAGTTCTTATCAACCTAAATCCCTGCTTTCGATTTTTTTTACCATGTAGCTGATACAGGTTAGCGTGATTGTAGATGATGGCAATGTTGTTAATTCAGTTTACACTCAATCATTACCCTGAGGACAAGTTTTATGAGCTTGGAACTTTTTCTTTCCATGCCGTGTTGATATTTCTCATGTTTTCTGAGTTTGCTGTGTCATTGTAGTGGAAAAACACAGTACTTGTACAAGTTCTCAAAGTTTGTAATACTGTTAAGCCATCTCTTGTTTTTCACACAGGTGGTATGTTTGTAATACTGATAAATGTTTCTATATTTAGAATGTCAACAGAAAAAAAAGAGTTTATACATTTTGAAGCTGTCCTCAGATGCTTATCAAGGAGCAGTGTGTTTGGTTTTTGGGTAACTTTTAAGCTAACTTGAGTCGACTGTTTCCTCTTGAAAATATTCAGTTGTAAAAGTAACCAATGATTAGTTGCTTCTTGTAATGAGATTATACATGTTTCAATTTTGCTTAAATCTTGCATTATAAACTTAAGTAGTTTACTTGAGGTTAAGTTTCTTAGTTCTTTATCTATAAGAATGCAAATTATTTCAAAGTACAAGCCTATACAGTACATAGTGCAATTGTATTGTATTTCCAAATGTTTTTAGTCTATTAAAGTGTAAGCTGTTAAATGATTTTAACAAATGTAAAATGTACGAGGGTGCCACCTGTTTAACACTGTCAAATCTAGAATCAAATAGGCCTTTATGTTTTGGGCAAGCTGAAAAATGCTGTAAAATAAAAAATATTTATATTAAGAAGACTGATTACTGCCTACAATAGCGTGAAAAACTGGGTTATCATTAGTTTCGGAGGCAAAAATCCCAAGACTTGCAAAGCTCCATCAATATTAATTTAGAACAATGTTTCCAAAATAGAGTTCGGGCAATCAGGGATCCTTCAGAGGTTTTCAAGGCACCTCAAGCAAAATTAGAAAGGCCCCCTCCACTCAAAAATGTATTTTGCTTATTGATACTTCACTTAGATGTTTGAGCTTCTCTGTGCAGTATGATGCATGTGCAGAGTTTGACCCTAAACCTTTTTCCACGTCCATCAGCTGAAAGGGCAGAGGCTTGCCAGCCATGTTTCTGGTTTGCGCTTGTGACGTCGTGCACCTGGAACACTTTGAGGTCGGAAGTTTCAACTGGGAAATTCCGACCTCCAACACTGACTGGAATGGAATGCAGCATTTTATGTTCTTGCATGATTTTGTGACATCACAACTAGTTCGGAGCCAACCCTTTCCCACCCTTCAACTTCCACGTGCGATGTAGAAACTGCGAAGGGACTTCTGAAGTGAAGAAACTTTTAAAATGCTAAATATTTTCATATCCATAGATTCTGGATTTTCCCATGATAGAGAAAGAGTAGGCCTGGTACAATGTTTAATATCTTTACCATGTGCATTTGACTTTTTCTTTCAAGACAAAAACATAGACACACACACACTTAATTATTCAAAGCAGAGAGAACAATCGTATCTTAAAAAATCCCATAGTGTCTTTGGGTGATAAGTTACTTGATAGTTATAACACTTTACATTAAAAAACGTTCTGGAGCTGGAGTTTGAATGGGGAACAACAAATGACTCTGTAAACTTGAAAAGCTTAGTGTATCCGGAACAACACGAGGAACCGTGAACATATCAAGTGTCCCTTACATTTCCGGGTCCTATGACTGTCAGGTGGTTGCTGAGCGGCATCGGGAGGAGGAGGAGGAGGAGGAGGATCATCATCATCATCAGAGGAGAGGGAGACAAATGTACTTTCTGTTGCCTCTGGCCCGCAGACCTCTGACCAGCCCAGTCCACTACAGCTCCCCGCAGGAAGCCTACATGAGCGAGAAAGTAGAAGCTATCAGAGTTTAGAGAAAAGTTGTCAGTCTCAGCATGGCCGGGGGCTCGGTGTCTGAGTGTAAGGAGTACTTGTTCAAAGTGCTGGTGATCGGGGAGTTAGGCGTCGGGAAAACCAGCATCATCAAACGCTACGTGCACCAGCTTTTCTCGCAACACTACAGGGCGACGATCGGGGTCGACTTTGCACTTAAGGTTATCAACTGGGACAGCAAAACGCTGGTTAGGTTACAGCTGTGGGATATCGCAGGTAAGGAAACGCTCCTTCGCTTTTAACAGCGCCACATTTGAGTGAGAACCAGATGGAGCCAATGGATGTCACAGCGCGACTTTTGCGTGCGACGCACCGGGAAGTTTCACTTTCACAGATCGCCCGCTGGAGAGTCGTATCACGATATGATGACATTTCGTTATGAAATTATACATTTCGTCATGGCCACAGTTTTAATATTCGCCCAGAAAGTTTGTAGGGATGCGATGTGAAACTTTGAATTCCCAGGCGGCCACAAACCCAAAGACGCAGGAGAGAAACTTCCAGCAGAAAAAACCGGTTGGTCATGTCTGCTGGTTGTCTTTTCCACTTTTTGAATCACCGCAGCTCATAATTGTCAGAGGAATGCAGGTCACGTTGTTATTACCGACTGAGAGCCGCCCCCTTCAACCAAACTCACCATTATAGTCTTGTAATATTTTCTCTAGGGAGTAAAACTGTGTTTATAGATTCACTAAGTGACTTTATGGGTCCTTATCTTTATTCTATGCTGTTGTTCATATTGCAGTGTCACTGTAATATTCTTCAAATATCCCCTGTCCCATGTGATCCTTGGTATTTCTGAAAGGATTTCAGTAAACTTGGCACACACACATTCCAGCAGATTGGGTAAGCAAGCCCGAGAGAAAGCAGAGCAGTGTAAACAAAAGTTTCCCACATGCAGGCAGCCCTACTCAAACTGTTTGTCATCTCCGGGCACAAAAATATCACACTGTAAAACAGAGGAGTCTGAGAATGACACGCTTGAAAGGACAGGTGAGCGAGGGGAAGTGAGCAAAGATGAGAAGGAGGCCAACAAATTAACTTTTAAATCACAAGTGTCGACCAAGCTGACAGATGCAGGTTCGCTACGGTTGCCTTAGTAGGAATGATGGTGTAATGTGGGGTGAGGGGTGCCCCATTAACCTCCATGTTTTCATGTTTGATCTGGAGTATCTTAATAATAGTCAATAATACATCTGACATCAGGGCTTGTGAAATTGCTTGGCCATAAAATGCCAACAATTATATCTGTACTTTTTCTGATGCTCTTTGTTGGCCCTAGCTTTTGACCTTTATTTCGTAATGTTGCTGTAGATATATATGGCAACAACATCATTTAAATGGCAACATATTACACATGCAAGTTTTATTGTCTGTTCAATGAACAACAACGATCATGAGCGGTGCAGCATCGTGTGCAGAGGGACAGTAGTGGTCGTTAATGATTCTCTGAGAAGGCGCCATTCGAGGAAAGTGTTTTTCTGTGTGTAAAGAATATGTTTACACTGTTCAAGAAGATCAAATAAAATAGGGCGGCAGCTAACGAGTATGGGGATGGCTGAACGATGCAGGAGAATTCCACAAGAACAAGTTCTTTCCAAAATATTCACGATGGTTGAAAATCACCATGTACAAGTGATTTAGCATGCACCACAGAGAAAAGGGATTGTTTCTGGTACGTGCTGTTCAGATAGTCTTGGCCAGAATTGGGGGTTGTAACTCCTCATCACATGGGCTTGTGGTAAAATGTTTTATTGCCTCAGTAGTCCTTTAGCTTTTGATTCTACAGTGAAAGTCGGCTGCTATGGGTCATACCCATTGTGTATAGACAGTATGTAAGCTCTGATTAAAGACGTTATTTCAAGTCAAAATTCACATGCCTATCTGCACTGAAAGATTTCTTAGCTGCTGTAATTGTTGCTCCTGTCCATACTGGCCTATGTCACAGACTGTGTGTCCTTCCTGAGCTGCAGTGGAGGGGCAGTAACAAACAAATTTTGTACTAACAGGACCATAACCGTAGTGTGCCTCTAGATATGTTCTATTCATACGTTTGAACGCCGCCATGTTCGTGCAGGTCCATCTCTCCCTCAATCAAACAAACCTCATTTGCTGAGACAGATCAGGACAGATGGTTAGAAGACGGGTGTTTTTATATTTATTTCGTCGCTTACAGCAGTGATAGAAGGGGGGGGGGCAGTTGGAGGTGTGTGTGTGTGTGTGTGTGTGTGTGGGGGGGGTGGTTTGTCACAACAACGTGCATGTCTGTCACAGACTGATTGGCACCTTGAGTTATACTCCCCGCCGTCGCCTGGGCCCTGGCAGCACAAGCTTAGTGCAGGGGCATCTGTGACTGAGTGCCAGAGAAGGCCGTCTGCCTGTCGCAGCCAGACAGCACTTGATCCGAGGATCCGCGAGGGTAAATAAATACTGACACACACACACTTCGATAGACTGATATTCAGACAAGGGAACATGCTTGCACATATTGGGTGAACACAACCGTTTACATGCACGCACAATCTGATCAGAAAGAAAGTTTGAGGATAGATGAATAGATGACACCGATACTGAACCTTATTATTCACACCCACACCAAGGCCTGGCCTGAGGACGCTCCAAGGAGAAAATAAGTAACGAAATGTGGGTGTGAAAGAGTGAAAGCTGGAGGTATATTTGCCAAGTCATTAAGACCAGCAATTAAGCCATTTAATCGTGCAGAAAAGGAGGAATTATCTTCTTGGCAACAATGAGAGAAACTTCAGAGCTGCATTGTCTTTTACCAACCTTAATAATAATTACAGTCTGGGAAGAATGATAGTAATCAGAGGCTTGTGCAAGATGGGGGCACCATGGAAGACAGTGTGAAGCTTGCTGCTTTCCCGCCCATTTTCACCCAGAATTGCTACTCTCTCCTGGATTTGTCTAAGCCAGTGGGACAGGATGATTACCACCATGGCATATAGGGTAAAAAGGCCTGCACCTTGTAACATTCCTGTAGCAGCAGGAGGTTGCACATGAACAGGATGTATGCAGTGGTTTCCATCACAGTGCTAACCTGCAGTCTCGTCAGGAAAAACCCAGTTTTACATTGACCTCGACTCTTCCATGATAAACCCCTCTATTTCTCACTCAAACATTGCCATTGTCCACCAGGATTCAAAACCTTCTGTAGTCCACACAACCAGTGCTTCCAACCTGGTAGTAGTAGCTCTCCACCCCCCCTCCAAGAGGTCAAAAGTAGGGGTTAAGTGAGGGTTGCTAGATGATTCATAAATAGAAAGATAAGATAATAGAAAAGAAAAATGCTTTGACTCACAAAATTATAGTTTTTTTTTCTGACTTTTGTCAAACATTGGCTTTTGTGTAAAATACTAGGTACTTTAACTTGCACTTGCACTTTAAGCCTAAGGCTGTAACCTTATGACAAGGGGTTGCAAGTAGGTATGATTTTTTTTTAAGCAGTCACAAGCCAAAAAGGTTAATCGTTTGGTCTATAAATAGTGAGAAAAAAGCAAAATATTCCAATTACACCTCCCCAGGGCCCAAGGAGACATCTTCAAATTGCTTGTTTGTCTGACTGACACTCCAGAACCGAATGATTTTCAGTTTACGGTCACATAAGACAAAGAAAAACGCCATATCCTCACATATGAGAGAGTGAATCTGGGTAATCTTTGGCATTAACTTGAACTATAACCTAAACAATTTAATTGATTATCAAAGTAGTTGCTGATTAATTTCCTGTCGATCATCTAATAGATATTTCAAAAAGTAGTTTCAGCTGTAGTTGGGAACCGCTGAGCAAAACCTAATCACTGCCAAGCAATTTAGCTCCATTTGCTAATTAGAACTGTGCATACTAAAGGTGGCGCCGAGACCTTTTTAAGCGCACAGTGTGACGAACAAACAGCACCGCCATTGAAGGAGCGAAGGTTAATGCCTGCAAAGAGCACTGAGTGAACACCAAACAGCAGAAAACACAATAAACAGATGGCTGACAAATTTAAAGGAAAAACCAAAACATAAAGTGTCTTAGTAAGGACAGTGAGTAAGAACACCATTCTTCCAAAAGATCGTCCCTCATTTGATGATCACTCACACATCACTCTGAAATCTCCCATAGATGTTGCAAAGGAAATAGCAAATACATCATTTTCATACTTATGAAACCGCCCTATATTAAAGCATTTGGATTTATTATGTTTCTCCACTCATTTATTTAGGTTTTTCCTTTTAACTTGTCATCCGTCTGAATGATACCAATGATATGCATGAAGGAGCTCCTTAGTGGTTAACTTAATTTTACTTCTTTCTTTACCTTTCTCGTTTTATCAAGTGACAATCTTGGCAATAGACTTTCTTGGTCGCTCTACTTAATAGAGAACAATATCTTAGTTGTAAGGTGATCGCACATCATCTGTTCTGTGATTTACTGTTAATGTTTGTGTCTTTTGTGCATTGTTGGTTGTTAGTCGTGGTCGTCATTTTGTGCAATTCGATGTGTTTTCCTGCTCACATTTTGGTGACTTTTCTATATCCTTGCTACCTAAATATTATCGTTTTGAGCTAAATTCCTACAACCTTGTGCCAAGGCTTTATGTTGATCAGCCCCCACCAACCCTTCAGTTGAAGGCGAGGGGAAACGAGGGTAATACCACTTAGAGGTTGGGGATTTTCCCTCAATTCAGATTCTGTTCGGTGCTGAGGGCCGTCGTAAGCTGTAGTAAGTCACTTTTCACATGCTGCTCAGTGGAATGTGAAGGTGCCAGTCATGTGCTGTTCAGTCTCTCTCTTTTAAAGCTCGTGCTGAAGGCTACCTCAACGACTGGCCCCTGTGCTGTCTTTGATAGTTTAGTTGTTGGGAAAGCGTGTGGGGAACTTTTCACAGCCAGTTGCCTCCTAACAACAGACGGAGACTACTGCTGTTGCTACTGCCATGTCTGGCTTGGACAGTTTCTATGGTAACCCACCCACAGGATTGCAATATGTACCACCGTAGAGGAAGCCGGGGTTTCTAGGGCTATGGATAATGATGAGACTTTTCTTTCTGTTTCTCCCACACAACAAACAGAGATGATACGGTGGCTGTAACTAAACCTTTTCTTTTTCATCAAGTAGTCCTGTAACCGCAGATTTCACGTGTTCATACCCAGAAAGCCTAATTGAACTTCAGGTCATGCACTCGCACTCGTACTCATCAGTGTGGTAGACTGAATTGAAATGTCCTTGTTTAAAGCCTTTGGAATTCCACAATAGTTCACTGTCTCTCTGTACGGCCAGATTCAGACGTACTTCTCTTTAGTTTGTAGGCATGTTGAACATTCGAGGCAGTAGCACACGTCTTTGTTCTCTCCTGCAGTCTCATGCTCCTCTCTGGCATTCAGTGGGTAAATGCTTCATTGTTCATACAGCTCATTCCATGCCTTTGTTTCATGCTGATTGGGTTAGCAGCATATGACACTCATTAACGGTTTTAGTTTTATTTGTCCTTGATTTAGAAAGACATACATTTCTTTTCCAGGATTTTAATGAAAACATTAAAAACAATAGATAGAAAGGAAAAGACCAGAAAAGACCAGAAAAGTATGAATGCCATTAAATTGATATTTAGTCATCTTCTGCATTTATTGACCCCTGTCTATGGAATTGCAACATCGATAGAGCTGAGCTTCCTACACAAGTCCCTGACCTCTAACCTCTTCAGTGTTCTTAAAGTCAAACCTTTACAAAAGAGACAACCAGCTTGCTAATTAGAGCAGGGAGGCAACTTAAACTTGGAGTGAAGATATGAAGAAATTACATGCCTTTAAAAGAACTAGATCTACAGAGTAAAAGTTGGACTAGACTCACTGTGATTTGTCATCCAGTTACTGACAAATCACAGCCATTATTAACTGTATAAATCTATACAATGAAAACAGATAAAGCAAAATATAGATTGCTTCATTGAATTCCCATGTTTGGCCGTTATAATACCAGTGAAGGATAAGTCTGGTGAAATTCCATATAGGTGCGACAATCAATTAATTTATTTATTGATTGAATAATTGTTTTGTTTTCATTTTTTTAAGCAAAGATTTGCTGATTAGAGCTTCTTAAACGTGAGGATTTGATGCTTTTCTTCATCATACATAATAGTAAACTGAACATCTTTGGGTCTTGGTGTCACCTTGGGCTGTCAGAAATTATAGGGCATTTCATTTTACCAAAAGATTATTTGATTAGTCTAGAAAATAATCTGCAGATTAATCAATAATGAAAATAACTAACCTTAAAATTAAAATTGCCTGTTTATCAAAAGCCTTGACACAACATTGCACTAGGTAACATTTTCTGTACATGATAATGGGTCTGCTCATCTGTAGTTGTTGTTCTGTTCATTGGTGAAAATTAAGTTTCTTTGGCATATTGTGTTCTTTAGCAGCTTTTTGAGACCTTTCTGCCTCTTCTCCTGCCTTGACAAGTGCCTTGAAAATTATTAAGGCAGTTATTTCTTCCTATATTCTGCCTTTACCTCCACTCTGCTGGATGTATGAGCTCTACAAGGCCTGGAAATGAAAGCCTTATTTCAGTGTAATGGCTCTTTATCCCACTGTGTCGTGTCTCTGGTGAATTCACCTGGGGTTATATCAGCTAAAATTAGACTCTCAATTATGAGCAATTACCGTCAGGCCTGTGGGCCCCACAGTGTATTCACTCTCTCGCTCACACCCGCACTGCGCCACGCCACTCCAGTTCCTTGCGTGCTTGGGTAAGTACCTACAGTAAAGTGAAAGTGTGCTGGGAGAAGCTGTGCTCACAGTTCCGCAATCCTTTTCTTGGTTCATTTTCTATTTTGTAACTTCGCTCTAGTGGAGGCTGTTAACTGTCTAATACACTGTACAATTACACTTGCCCTGTAGGCTTTCTTAAATTGGAGCAGAGTAGCAAAAATATGTGATAAATTCATCAAATGCTACCTCAATCCATTGGAAGCCTGATATAATTGCACAAACTGAATATAAAAAGATGTTAAATGAGCAGGTGCATTAAAGGTACAATCTGTATTGCAATGTAAAGAAATGATAGCCCTACCAGCAAAAATCAACACACATAATTGCCATCTGCAGGTTTAGACAATAACTAAATCTAAGTGAAGTTATCTTTGGATGCTGTTAATAGGTGTGTTTACATCAGAAAACTAAGACCTATATTTTTAGCTATACTTGGAAGTCAGCATTTTGTGTTACTGTTTTAATGTTAATGTTTTTAACCAAACGTGTGTGCATATGAATATACCTCAGTAGGTTAACAGACCATGTTACGCTCAGGATGTTCAGGATGGTGAGTCACAGCATAAACACATACAAACTCAAAAACAGGAACCGTGTGTGTGTGTGTGTGTGTGTGTGTGTGTGTGTGTGTGTGTGTGTGTGTGTGTGTGTGTGTGTGTGTGTGTGTGTGTGTGTGTGTGTGTGTGTGTGTGTGTGTGTGTGTGTGTGTGTGTGTGTGTGTGTGTGTGTGTGTGTGTGTGTGTGTGTGTGTGTGTGTGTGTGTGTGCGCCCATAAAAGACTACCCATAATGCTCAATCTAACCTTTTAATGTAAAACTGCTTTTGTATCTGGACAAAGAGTTCTTTCTCTAAACTGTGTAAAACATATAGTAGATGTTATTTTAACTATCGGACCCTGGCATAAAAATGATTCATTATTTTAAAGAATTTCCACAACGTTCTGTCTGTAAATGTTTTCAATCCATTTGTATTGCAGACTGTCTAAACCACAGATTATAATCACAACTACAGCCTGCTCGTGCTTGTACTCCATTCCTTTAGCTGCATGTAGCATCGACACACCTAACATAGGCATCCAGTAAGGGAATGAGCCTCAGACCTTATTTTTCATTTACCAACTAACCGTTTTGGTTGCGGGGTTTGAGGGAACCAACTAATATGTGTACCACAGTGGTTATTACAGGACAAGTCTGGTGATATTGTGGAATTTTAAATCCCATGAAAACCCCAAAACCAACAATGAATTTGCCCAACTGACAAGTAGTGAGAGCAGCATACAGGCTGTGTAAGTGTGAATATATTCAGAGATGGAATAACACGCACACACTTGGTTTTTGTCTTTTCACGAGATTTGTTGACCATAAGAAAGATCTAGAATATTTCCAGCCTTATGTTTAGGATGGGGTTTTCCAAAACTACAAACAAAAAAATAATAAGTCCAAGTGGCCAAAGTTGGAGCCTCCACCAGTCACTGTGGCTATTTACCATGCCTAGCAAAAACAAATTGAGTTGCACAAACGCAAAGCGAGGTTCAATGATGGAAAGATAAATTGGAGAAGGGCCGGACTGCTTATTATTATTATTATTATATATGTAAATAAAGTAATCTGAGGCAGAAATCAAGGTATCTTTTGATCAGATAGGTATGCTTGAAAGTGTGAAATTAGCCAAGTGTTACCAGATACCTTTCGCCAGTTGAACTGCTGATCATAGATTAACTTCATCTCAATGAGGAACTGCACTGTATGCCTCAGTGCACTCTTATGCTGAAGTGATGTGAGAAGACTTGAAGGCATGTTAGAGCACTGTTCCTGGGATTATTTATCACTTCAAGAGTCTGTTTCCTCTGAAGGTTTCATTTTAAATGTGCTTATTAAAGTATGGAGATTTCCATGGAAATTTTAATTTATTATGACTATAGTTATTAAACCTAGATCTAAGGTTTAGGGATTTTTCACGATGTAGTTGCATCTAAAAAACTCAAATACACTTTAAATACAAAATACATACGAAAAATTCAAAATTTATCAAATATACAGTTGATTTATTTAATTTTTGTTTAGCAGAAGAATATGGGCGAGATTCTCTTCGCTGGGTGATTAACCTTTGTTAAGGAGTTGGTGTGGTGTGAATACAATCAGAAGATTTAAGGGAAGTGTAAAACAAACCCTAAAAGTGGTCCGCTTGTGTTTAAAAAGAGGCCTTCTCAGATTGATAGTGACACCCCTTATCCTGCTGGTAATTCCCCTTGCTTTGCCTTTATGGAATATCATCTCAGATTTTCTCAGGGAATGACTACAGAGAATGGGTTTATTATTATGGCAGATTACTGCCGTTCTCTGTGGATGAAATGTAGGTCGAAAAAGAACCATCTCTATCCTCTTCACTTTTTTTTTGGGCCACATTAAGAAAAGGAGAATTATTTCATGCGCTTGTGACAAAATGAAGAATGAAATACTCAAATGTGCCTGCGACCAAGAACGGGGCTACACATTTTGTTTCATCCTTAAGATACTGTTTTGGTATTTTAGTTCAGTTATATTTTCCACGTTTTTAATCGTTCACAAATCCTATTTCTCATCTAGCTTTTAGCTGCTTTGTAAAAATGCATATTCCACTAAATTGTCTTTCTATCCCCCAGGTCAGGAACGATTTGGGAACATGACGCGAGTTTACTACAAAGAGGCCGTGGGGGCATTCGTGGTGTTTGATGTTACAAGGGGCTCCACGTTTGAGGCAGTGTCTAAGTGGAAGCATGACCTGGACAGCAAGGTGAAGCTGGCTAATGGCAACCCTATCCCCTCAGTGCTGCTCGCCAATAAGTGTGACCAGAAGAAAGAGAGCTCCAACAACATGGCCCTAATGGACAATTTCTGCAAAGAAACTGGCTTTCTGGGCTGGTTTGAAACCTCAGCTAAGGTGAGAGATCAATACATTAGACGGGGAAGCTATTACTCGCACATACAGTATGCATAAAATAGATCCATCCTTTTAGATACATTCCTATCTATATATGTTTAATATTCTCCTCACTCTGATGTTTCTTTATGGTTTATTTCTGTTTCCTCTAAAGGAGGATTAATCAGCATGGAATTACTCAAGTCAGGGCTTATAGTCATGCTGGCTGAGATATCTTGCAACATAGGCATACTTATTTCCTTTTAAAGCTTCTTGAATCATGGTCCGAACATGACCAGTAACGGCTTCAAATCTTATTTTACGCATGAACGTGACTTTCAAATCAGATGTGATAAGGGCTTTGAAATGCCAACATGGCGGAGTCAAAACAAACAGAGGCACTGGACTTTTATTGTGAAGACATTTTGCCATTTTACTGAATGGCTTTTTTCACTTCTCATGGCAGACAGGAAATCCTCAGATGCTATCCTGCGGGGACGCCAGCCCCCTTCTGAATGGTGTAATCACACTGGTTACACTGTGGCGATTGTGAAATGGTTACATGTAGTAACTGTTTTTGTTAAACACTCGGGCACTTGTTCAGCAGTTGTTCATATTAACATTTTCAATCCAAAATTCCGTGTTAAGTATGGCAGTTTGTAGATCATTCTAAGTATATTATTAAGCCCTATAAGAATAATGTAGAGACTAGACTGAGAGCTCCAATATTTCTTAAATCTTTGAAACTCTGACAAATAATATGCTGTAATCTTGTAAAATTTTTATCCTGCTGTCTTCATGCACAACATCTACAAACTTTATCCTTCCAACCAGTGAAAAGATTTGGTGGACAGCTATGAGGGTTAGAGGGGTAGGGCTCTGAAAAATAATGTTCTGTATTGTTTCTCCTCAACTTTGATCACTGTTTCGCAGGTTTGGTGTTACTGTGTTCATGTGTTTACACTATGCTTTTGCTCCTCTTTCCTTGTGAGTAGAATTTGGTGAAGTGAGATAATCTTGGCTGCCTCTCACTTCAACTAATGTTCAGTTAAGATAATTTCATTCATGCAAGGGTTAATTTATATCTGTCTAGTCTGCAGTGATGGAAGAAGTATTCAGATCATTTATTAAAGTAAAAGCAGCAATACCACACTATGACAATTCACGATTACAACATTTTACTTAAGAAAAAGTACAAAAAGTATTGGAAACAAAATGTGTCAAAAGTAAAAATACACATCATCCAGAATGGCCCCTGTCAATGTTATTATATTAAGGTATCGTGATTATTGATGCACAGCAGTACTTTAATGTTGTAGTTTTAACTGCGTTATATAATGATGGGTAGTTTAATCTGTAAAAATGCATCATATTTTCGAAACTGATCATATGTTTGTATGTTAAGTCTATATCTGTAAAAAGTAAGGAGTAACTATAGCTGTGAAACAAATGTAGTGGAGTACCTCAAAATTGTACAGTACATGAGTAAATCGACACATTTACTTTCCAAAGCTGTTAGTCTGTGTTGTAAAGCTTGTTTTGTGTGATGAAGTGTAAACTCTGAATGCTATAATATCAGAGTGATCAGAAGGTAACTGTGTGAGAGCACGGGGCTGATTCAAACAAAAGGCTACCAGTTGACTGCATGTGCTAGCTCATGCTTAGTGATAAATGGTACAAGAGAATAAGACATAGTCATGATGAGATATGCATTGTTTTTCTCAGTTATGTGATGTTTGGGGCTGAGGAAGGTCAAATATAGAGGGGCTGTTAATTTCTCTGGTCTTAATCAGCCTTTGCTATGATGTAGTCTAATCTCTGATTAGGAAGTTTGTCTGGTTCTGATTGGTGTATGCCATCTACCCATTGAAAAAAATCATAAAAGTTTTAAAAGTGATGTAGACAGTACTCCTAATCATGTAAGTGTATTCTCATCCACGTCTAATTAATCAAAAGACTCAAAATTGAACAGTAGATTTTGGTAAATAATATACCGCGTTGCTACTTGCCAAAACACTCCGTTTGCTTTGACCAAGATACCCAGGCCTCATTGTAAACCTCTCTGCAGAGATGCAGAGCGTGGAGAAAGGCCTTTAATATTCATTACCTCTTCAACCATCGCGATGACAGCTTTTGGTCACAATGTGACGGACAAAAGCAGTTTTTACTTAGTCTCAAGCTGGTCTCCCAGCTGTTGCTTTAACAGGCTGGATCATATAAAAGGGTTTTAGTAGACTTTCGAAGCAATTCTGAAAAGAAGTATACGGCCAAAGCAAGGAAAAGGACTAGTGTTTGCATTTTCACTAAGGTGTAAATGTACAGTATTTTTTAACATAAATGTCTTATCACCACTCTGACATATTGCTTTGACCTTTTCCTAGGACAACATCAACGTGGACGAGGCAGCGCGTTTCCTGGTAGAGAGTATCTTGGCTAACGACAAAGGTTTGCCATATGAGGAGAGCAATGGAGACCGGATCAAACTGGACCAGGAGACTGTGGCTGCTGAGAGCAAGTCAGGCTGCTGCTAACATTCAGTCCATTCACATTAGCCATTCGCCTCCCTTTGGCAGGGTCCAACCCGTACATCCAGCCTGTGGCTGTCAGCCCTTTGCCGCAGCCTCACTGAAGAATATGAATTTTTGGGTCTTCAAAGCTCCGGGATCTTCTCCTCCCTGCACTGATGCCTATTTGACCTGCACATCCAAGCTTCTCATTGTAGCTTTCCCTAGGCCAGAATAGAAGCCCAATTTTATCTTGATGTTGTCACTGCCTCTACCAGGCTGTTTCCTTCTTTGCCCCACACCTTTAAACCACAGGATCTTTATTATTGTGTTTGTCTCACTGCATATTTCCCTGATTGTGTATTCCACCACCACCAACTATGAACCCCACCCAGCCCTCCACACCTGCTCCCCCTGATGCCCCAACAGCCTCTGAAGCCCTGGACTATACCACGCCTGAGAAGGGGTGCAAACTAAGCAGAAAGTTGAGAAACACAAACTAGAAAACAACCTGTAGCCTCTTAATTTCTGTCACTTTGGTTTCTTCTCTCTCAGTATTCTTGTCATTCAGCATTTATGTTTGAAACAAGACACTTTTATTTTTCAGTGTTTCTGAAGTATTTCTTCAGTTAACTTAGATAATGCCCTTAAACAATATCTTTTGCATTCACATTCATGTTTGTGTTTCCAGCTGTTCTTTAGACTACTGTGTAAAAAGTAAGCAAACAATTTAAGCATTATCAAAGTGTTATCGTATCTCACATTACTGCCATGAATTGTTGTCTTTATGCCATATTTTCTCTGAAATAATGTGCCATAACGCAGTTATGTTAATTAGAGGGGAACACTTTTTGTTGTTCACCCAAACATTTACATGGACACAGACGGACAATACAGCTTTCTAGAAAAACTAACAGTACTATTTGAGACACTGAGAAATCTTTGTTTGTCTTTCCACTGGTATGAAAATGTAGATCTAATTTACAGTATGTATTTTTTATAATGTGTTGGGTCATGCATTATACAACTGGTGAGATGTCATAAAAACAGAATCCGACAGAGGACTACACTCTCTTGTACACAGATGCAAATGAGCTATTTAGCTAACTCTGGCACAACATTTGTGTTGTGTATGGTCCCTGTTAAATACATAGGGTTGGTAATCTGTTAAAAGTATTCAAATGAAATATGAAGGATTTCTTTTTTACATGGAGTTGAGATTAAGTTTACATGTGAAAATACTTAAAATCTACAAGACCAAAATAGAATAAACATTTTAACAGATTTGTGTTGTCTACTAGTGATTAGACTGACCAGATGTATCTATCAAATTGATTAAATGTGTTTAAATAATAATATAATATATATAGATCTAGATAGATCAATCTATATAGATAGAGATAACAAAACACTTTGGCAATGTTGGTGTTGTCCAACATGCTCCAAATCATTCATAATTCATTAAATCATATACCCTTCTGATAGACAAGCTATGTGAATGAATAGATGAGGTCTGCATCACATACTTAAAGCACAGTATTTGGCTTAAATAAAGTATAAAACATTTAGTTTCCCTGGTAAGATTTTATGGTTCATTCTCCCAAGCAAATTAGCAAAATCAGATTATAAAATTCAGTGGTTTTTATTGGCACATAGACATCTTGGATCAAGACAGCTGAGCTGGGATTACTCCCACACACATTTCTTATTAGCATATTGTACAAGCAATAATGCCTGGTGCAGGTTCTTGGGACGTAGATGAAAAATGGCAGCAAGTTGGTATTGCTATGCTACAGCAGAACTGAATCACACTGACTGCACTTGAAAAATGATCATGTGGCAACATCAGTTTATCTTTGAAAGCAGGCATAAATATTAGTCGACCTAATGAAAAGCACAGACTAATGACCAATGATAAGGCTCACACAAATATTCACTTAACAGTCTAGATTCCTAATCTAGCAAATGGCATACAAAATGTGTGTATATGTATACAATGTTTGAGAAAACACTTTACCTATAGTGTTAATTTTCCCTCGAAGAAACTCAGCACAAAGGACTACTGATGAAGCTGTATGTGTGAAAAGTACAACTCAGACTGTGTATGTGTTTGTGTGTGAGAGAGAGAGAGACAGGACCATGTGACTCCACTCATGAATCAGTGTGTGATAGTCATCAGACACTGTGCTCTCAACACTACAGCTTGTGCTCTTCCAGATAACTAATTGTTACCAGAGCAAGACGGCAACTCTCATTCAAGGCCAATACTGCAATCCACATCACATCATTAAAGCATTTCAGAGAAAGTTGGAACCCTGACAGCATATTGATATATTACTTTTTATCTCCTAGTGTATTTCTGTGCAAGTGGTGCTACAATCCTAAGGTTTCTATGAGCCATATGTGCATCACATGGTGACAGATGTGAGGCAGTACAATGCAATTCAATGCCATGGCCTTCAGGAAAATGAAATCTTTGAGATGCCATTACTGTAACACTTTTATCAAGATGATCCGAGAAAGGTATTGATTAAAGTCTGTAGCACAATTTGAGGCTATATTTTGTCTATGACAAGGTGTTTCTAATTTTTTTGTTAGTTTATCTATAGGGCAATAAGGCCAGATATTTAATTTATGGTATTTACGTTTCGTAGCTCTGAAGTAACTTTCTGTAAACAGATGTATAGTAAAGGAAAATCTGTCCATCCCCCTCTATGGTAACAAGTGATGCACCAGCTCCAGACCCCGCCCACGTTGAAGCTCCATTGCTTAGCAACGCCTAAACTTTCTGAGCAGAGACGTAACGTTAACCAAACAAACGCACCTCCGGCAGGGTACTTGGCTTGTTCGGGCCTTGGTCACTTAGCTTGCAGGTATATCACACCAAATGCAATGTCCAAGGCACAACCCAAAAAAAAGGAGTCCTCCTCCAGTAAAGGCTCCCTAACCGACCGACAGACAGGGTGAGTTTGGTTAATGTTGGCAATTAGCGTTAATTAAGGTCAGCTGTAGTTAGCATTAACGTTAGGGTTAAGTTAGCTATGTATCATCAAAATACACTAGCTAGCATTCAGGAAGCTTCCTAATCGTAACAAAGACAGAACATCGTACTTCAACTGTGGCTGGTTTTATGGTGTTATGTGTAATAAAAAGATGTAGACTATCTACAGTATCTGTCTGTCTATCTGCCTGTTGCTGTAATTCAAAAGCCTAATAGCCACTTGAGAAGAGATGTAACGTTACATCACATAATATGGCATGTGTGTAGATTCCCCAGTCTGTGATCATCAAAACGAAAACAGCCAGCATTGTGAGCTAATATCACTTTCACTGCGAGAGGGTAAACAGGGACTTGGTGGGTTTACTCTAGACTGAATCTCTGGTACTGAGCTGGCTAATTTAGCTGCTAAATATTGACAAAAGGGAAGCCAAGAACAAATGAAATGAAAAGCTCTGTGTCATCATTTCAGAGCAGCTTCCCTAGTAGCCACTTCCTCTGAGAACCTAGGAGGTGTGTGGAGATGCAGAGTCCCCATTTGGCCCGAGTGGAATGATGCAGAAGTCAGCAAGGAGAAATGGGACTCAAGTAAAGGAGCTGAAGATGGAAAGACGAACAAGAGTCCCAATGCTGTAAATCTGGAGTATAAAATAATTTTAACTCTAATAGATTATTCATGAATTTGCCATGAGCAACATACACTGTATAGGGTCAAATGTATGATTTACTTCAAATCCACTTTACAACTGATATTAATGTTGACATTATGCTGACTCTTTGTTCGTTGTGTTTCTGTATTTCACATTCACTTTGTTTGCTTTTGTCTGCAGCCATTTTTTGAAGATCCTGAGGGGAAAATTTCCCTGCCTCCATCTTTGCAAGTGCACTCTTGGAAGCGTCCTACAGAGTTTATTGTCAAGGTAACCTTTATGCTTGTATATTGTTGAGAGAATTTCTAATGGGACATCCATGCCAAATGTCTAGCTGTCCCAATCTGACAACGATGACAGTTACTCAATGGCACTGTATAATGACAAAAGTGGTTTACACTTGGACAGTTACAGTATACCATGCAATGTAGTGGTTCAAATACATACAATAATGAACAAGAGACAGCTATTTGTCCTGCAGGTATACACATTTTTGTTAAAATGATTTAATGTCAAATGATGTGAAATCAGTTGATTATACTTTATATATAAATTAAGTAATTTATCATGAAAAAATACACATTTGCTGGTTTCAGTTTCTCAAGACCTGCTATTCCTCTCCCTCTCATATCACTGTAAATTGAATACATGTGGGTTTTTAGATCATTGGTCAGAACAAGTAACTAATTTCAAGACAATATTTGCTTCATGTAGCCTTTTGTGGTCCATTTTGTAGACTAATAGACTACATAGATTTGCATAGACTAAACGATTAAAATCCTAATAAAAACATTAAGTACCTGTTGGTTGCAGCCATTACATGTATTAAGAAAATGTATTTCTTTGCCACACAGTGTGAAATGTAGTTAAGGAAATTTGCTCTCTAGTCGCCTCCAATGAAGTTTTAATTGCATCACTCCACTTTTCTGTTACCCCTCTCTCAGTGCAGTATTGAGCAATTACTGGAAGCTTCCTGCTTTTTGAATGAGTTGTTGCCAGGTCACAAGCTGCCTTTTCACTAAAGATGTCAAAAGCATCTAATTCATATCACACAAGAGGAACACAGGCTAATCACAAAAGCAATCAGCCGTGCAGATGCAGGCACCAGCTCTACTGTGAAACTCTCTCTTCATAAGTTTGGTTCTCACTTAGAGTTGCTGTGACGATGAGAGAAAACACGACCTCCCTTGACCCACAGCTGATCTCTCTCACCATCACCTGACCCATTAATTTATATTTAATTAGTAACATGGTAGCGTCCATTAGCTTGGTAGTGAAGTATTCATCGCAGACACAGTCTTGGGAGTATCATGGGGAGGTTAGACCAGTTTAGGCCCTGGCATGAGTAGAGAAGCATTAAGTAGGTCACATATTCATGCCCATTTTAAACAGGCTATGTGTGATATTCTAAAACTGGCTGTCCACTGTGTTATTACAGTAAATGATTTGTACAGATGTTACAACACACTATATGACAACCTGAGTGCAGAACGTTTGTCTGTCAGTTATCTGGCTGTGAAGGTGCTACAATTTTAATGCAAATGTACCAATCTGTGCCTACAATGTTGTGCTTTATTTTAGGGTCTCACCATTGTTGAAAATCAAATGACCTTTGACCTAATCTCCCCCAATGATCATCTCATTTGTAGTGAGGTTAGTTTTCAACTGTTGTTTTCTACTTTTCTATTTTGAATTTGCACTGACCGCTAACCAGTATCGATCAGCACTTGGTTAGTGTAATTCAGATGTCAGACATTAATTAGACTGAGGTAATGCAATACCCTATTGATTTAGCGAATGATAGAACAGATAATTATTGATTCAGCCAATAGATTTAAAGATTGGTGGGTAGTTGTTACACTCGTGGTTACTTTTTTCTCCCTTTTCCATCTCCCTCCATTTTCGGTCAAGCTGATGAGGTGGATCATTAGTGAGATCTATATTGTTTGGAGGCTGCATAAATGCACCTCTACAGATCAAGATGTTTGGAGACCTTGGGAGCACATCTACTCGTTGTGTAAAGTGGTGAAAGGTCATGTGCCGCTCTACAACAACTATGGGAAATACGTGGTCAGACTCTACTGGATGGTGAGTCTGATGCACACACATACACCCATTCACACATGGTCAAGTATACTAAAGACTTTTCTTTTAGGAAACCCAAAAATTCTGACATCACTGCAGATAAGGTCCATATTTCACAATGCCTCTTTGTTAATCACACATTTTTTAGAGGCACACCTGAGGCAATGGATGGCATAAGATTGCACTGTTCAGCAGACCACAGAGGAGGCAGAAGGGGGGAATGGGGATGGTCTGATGTTTGGAGTGGGGAAGGAATGAGAAAGCCGTATCCACTCAGAGCACAAATCAATCAGTCTCACTGCTGTGCCAAAAGTGGCTGGGCTTGATATGTGATGAATAGATAAGGCTTAACAGGAATCAGCTGCTTCTCAGAGAACAAGGCTCAGGTTGGATATCTTCGCCACTAAAACCATCAGGCACAACCCTGGGAGGGCTTTATGCACTGCAGTGTCAGTCAAGTGTAAGGATTTTACAGATTTCTGTCTCTAAATAGTGGTCGTAATTGCATTGGGATGCATCTTAAAGTTGCTGGCCTGTGAGTTTTAGTATGTGTGTTGCTTGCCACAGATCGCTAAGTAGTGGACACTACATCATTGTGTAATTTCAGAAAGGGAACTTCTTCCAGCACAACAATTTTGGGTCAGCGAGAGAGTGAAAAAGACAAGTGATGTGTTCTGGGACACTGTGACTCTTGCCTTGACAAACAAGCATGACACGGTTGTAGGCAGCAGTCCCCGTGCCAACCATAGCACGCTAACAGATGGTTGTTGAGATGGCATTAAGCACCCAGCCCTTCCTTCCTTGTTTTTGCTTATGGGCTACTCCTTTTCTCCCCTGCTCATATGATTTTTAATGTTCCACATCAATCTTTTTTCTTCCTTCACACCGCTGTTAATTTCCATTCCATTCTCATTTTCACTCCCAGTTTTTTTTTTCTGCACTACAACTCTTGTCTCTCCTTTACTTTTTTTTATTCCTCTCTCCACTGACTTGCCCTTTCTCACTTTATTTTACCCCATCTGCGAACACATCGAGCTCCTCCTCGGGGCGATGGTTTGAAAGAGAGTGGAAGAACAAGCAAGAAAGGGAGTGTGCTCCCTCGCACTCTACATAGGCTTGCGTTTCTTGTGCACACTGCTCTGATAGATAAAGAAAAGCACAGCTGTGAACAGTCAGTCAGATTATCACCTGCTTGTGCTGCTTTTTCTTACAAGAAGTGTGAAACTCCTCCAGACGGCCAGTAGACAAACCACACCACAGATAGCATGTAACAAGCTCTGACATCAAACAGGATGCCAAGACTCAATCATACGGTAGCTAATGCTAGGAGAGGTGTTGGAATATGAAGCACATAGATCAGAGAATTTTAGAATTTTCTTATTGTTAGGATCTGAGTCACACTTGTGGCAAGCTTGGAAATGGAGAAGTTTGATATTTTAGATTTAGCATTAGATGTATTAGGGGCTGGTATTATTCATGACCACTCACATCAGCTCCTCTTATTACCTTTTAAATGCAGTTGTCTCCCCTCCACAATGTACTTGTTGTTAGGTCAAGTCAAGTCAAGTCAGTTGATTTATAGAGCACATTTAAAAACAGACATTGACCAAAATGCTTTACAAAACACAGGAATGATCAAATATAAACAGAAATGATCACATAAAAATGCATAGTTAGATAAATTAGATGATTTAAGTAAATTAGCAAAAGCATAGAATATCTCGATAAAATCATAAAACAAACAGCATTGCACAAACAACAACTATAATTCAAACAAATGAAAACCAGTGTGTGGTCAAGCATGTCTTTGTGATGACAATTAAGAGGCTGAAGAAAAGAGATGGGTCTTTAGACGGGTTTCAAAGGTGGAGGGGGAAGATCTAATTGTTGGTGGCAAACTATTCCACAATTTAGGGCTAATAGCTAAAAACAAACTCGTTCATCTTTGGTTTTTAACTGTGTATGTGGAATGGAGAGTAGTGATTGATCACCAGACGTGATGGGTTTGTAGGTGAAATAGGAAGTATGAGTTCAGACAACCTTCCTCTAACTGGAAACTGCTATTTCAGACAGAAAAATGTGATAAAGGAATTCACTGTTTTGTCGCAAATGGTTATATATTTAAATTTGGCAGAAAAGCTTCTGTTCTTTTAATTTGGCTCACACTACAGGAGGATTTATCCCCGTCTCACCCCTCCTGACAATCAAAAAGGTCTGGTCTGGTCCGGGACCGTGGTCGGTACTGATGTTCCACCCAGGTAGGGGTGTGAGGGGTTTACAGATCCAGACTTAAACATCCCAAACTGCTCACAGACTCACCCCCCCACCAATAAATTCATATTAGGATTCAATTAAAATTGGGACCACATTAGCCAGTGAGAGAGACAAGTCCACAAGGAGACGATGACGCTGACGGTGTTGCCAAGCACCAGTAAGCATTCTAGGCCTTGAGGCTAATGGCAGCTTGCATACTAGCTACTCTTGACATATTTAAACTGACCGAGAACACCAGTTCTCTCTGAAGACCTAACAACCTGTGTTGACCGCGTCTCCCCAATCATTTCTTCACACAGACTCATGCTTCTGCTTTTGTTTCTTCTCACTGTAAATCATTAATTTTACTATAGCAAGTTGTTGCACCACCTCTGTCTCCATTTTTACTTTACGTCTGCTTCCCCATGCGATCACGTGAGATCACGTGAGGTGGTGTATTGGTCCCTCCGGCATGATAATGTGATACGCCATTTTTTTCAAATCTTGTAGCGTGAGCATGCTTGAGATTAGAGAGAGGAACATCTGTGAAGTTTCTCCTTATGTTCGTGATGCAACCCGATTTCACAGTCGGTTAGGATTTTAAAACTCCTTTACTGTGAGCCCAGCTTTGGGGAACTCTCAAGGAATTTGAGCAGCGATGAGAGAACAAATTACATAACACACCATAGTACAGAGTCAGAGAAACCGGTTAACATACGTGAACATTAGATCCAAGCAGAGTTAACAATATACCAAAAGCTTAGCACATAGGGAGCAGTTTGGGGTGGTGGAGGGAGCTGCTTCAACCAGCAGTGTTGGCATGAAGGTAACAGCAAAACAAAAGTTGGAAATGTAAGGTTATGAAGGATGTGTAATGCACTTGCATGAATGTGATTGGATGTTACTAGTCATCTGGTAGCCGACAGGATGATGCATCAATGAGACGATGATAATGAGCCTGGATGAAACTTAAGTGGTTAAATTAATAAGCAATCCATAATATTTGGCTTCATCTTACAATGATTGACTGCTACTAAAATCTTGTATTTTACTACGAATGTGATGCAAATCCAAATAACTTACAATAATTAAGTTACTTTACATTAAAAGAAAAGTTTGACATTTTGGGAAAACTCTTACTCACTTTCTTGCTTTGAGTCAAAAGCTTTCTTGCAAGGCAACCAGTGGAGATTCCAGGAAGTTTCTGGTCCCGAGCAAGAAATAGTACGGCAGATAACCCCCGTAATTTGTCATTCTTACACTTTTTGGTTTGTTTAAGAATCAAACAAGCAAAATATAATGTGTTAATTGGTGAGCTTTAGAGATGCGTGTAGGCAGAATTTGTTACCTTCAGCCAGAGCCAGGCTTGCTGTTTCCCCCTGTTTCCAGTCTTTATACTAAGCTAAGTTAGTCATCTGCTGGCTGGCGCTTCATATTTAGTGTTTAGACATGAGCGAGGTATCGAACATCTCATATAACTCTCAGCAAGAAAGCGAATAAACATATTTCCCAAAATGTTTAACTTGAATTGCTATAGCAAAACTAATATAAAGAGATTGTCTAATTTCTTAGAACAACAATTTTGGGTGCATTGATTGTTATATTATATCTTCACTCACTTTGTCTTCCTTCCTTGCTTTTAGGGTTGTTGGAGGAAGATAACAGTAGATGATTCCATGCCATTTGATGAAGAAAACAACCTGCTTCTCCCTGCCTCCACTTGTCAGTCAGAGCTGTGGCCAATGTTGTTGGCTAAGGCTCTTATTAAAGTGGCCAACACAAAGTGAGTTACTGTACATAAACTCTGTAAGCATCTCAATACTCCCCCAAGGACTTGGGAAACAATTGTTATAGTCTAAAAGTAAGAGGGCTTAAGAACAGACTGAATGTTATTGCCCCCTATGCAGTCTGACTCGAATAAGACCGGTGTAACACTACACACTATGCACACTTACCCTTTATACTTACACTGTACACTAACCCTGCTTAACTACAAGCAGTATACAGAGTGGTTCTATTGCCCAATTTCAAATGAATTTCAATAAATACATACAGTGATTCAACAGTAATATGCAATGTCAAAACATCTGCATGAAGAAAATGAAAGGTCATTGACTCGACTGACTGATTTTTAAGTTTTGACCCTGCCTGATCAAGGACTTTAATGAAACTCTCCCTGTTAACAAACTGTATCATGTATGCTTTACTTTAAAGTTATTAAAGGAGAATTTTAAGGGGAAATCAGGGTTCATTTCCTAGCTGACACGTACACATATGTTGTACCTAAAGAAGTGAACTAAACAATTTAAAGCTCATGCACAAGAGCTCCCACAGAGTGCTTTTTGCTGACTTAGCCAAACCTTCACCTGACCTAATCTCTGCCTCGGGCTGTGTTGAATTTGGTGACAGACAGACAGTGTGTGTGTCTGTGATGGGGCAACATGGCGTGTGTAAAGGTGGCTGTTCCAGTGTCCACAGAAGGTTGAGACATAAATGTTTCATCCAAGACAGGAAACAAAGGAGCCCCTCTCCTGGTAAATCATTTATGAGCCATAGTGAAAGTTCTTCATACTGAACTAGTACCAAACTTTGCCCAGATGTCTGCTGGGGCTCCTCAGAAAAGCAAAACAGCTGAATTTGAGGGCTCCTTTACTTTGGTGCTGAGTATTTTTTTTTGTAGTAGTTATGGACTGTGGCATTACTGATCAAGTTGTATTGATTTAACTTCCTTGGTCATGACTGGGGACTGGACAGGTTGGCCACAGGATCCCAAAAGGACCAATTAGAGTTGCTGCAGCCATCTGTTTCAACTGAACATTGTGTGTGAAGGTCACATACACTCTCCTCAAAATCAGTTCTAGAGACTTAAATAATAGTTGCAATACAACTATTATACAAATTTCAAAATGTAGAACACAAGCTGAGTCTGTTGTCACACAGACAGTAGAAAAAGTCCAGGCTGGTTAATACAACCCTAAACAGTTCACAGAGTATATACGCTTGTTGCGCTTTGGTAAATAGTTTAAGGCACCATCAAAAGAGTCAATTTAAACATCTCGCAAGGGAGGTCACTTACCTTTTGTTGTCCTCACTGGTGCCATTCCTAAACAGGATGTTAAAATAAAGACAGAGAACAAGAGAATGTGACGTCTGTTTTTGTTGTCAATTGCCGAGCAACAGTATGCTAATGAGTTAAACTACTTGAATGCCAAGCATATTGTGTGCGTTTTCCACATATTGAAACCATGACCTCACAAGTTCCATTTGACAACAGTGCCAGTGCCACTATAGGTGGTTTGAATGGAGTCTCTAGTTTGTTGCACATTTGTGTTTGTTTTTTGAAACAGTTTTTATGTGTTTGTTTCTCAGTGTATTGTCAGAGGTCTGCGGGGAGATGGGTGAGTTCACCTTTATCCACACACTGACTGGCTGGATCCCAGAAATCCGTCCTATAAAGTAAGGTCCTCATTGGTCGACTCCACTCTTGTAGCTCTGTTTTCTGCATCTCTTATTCTTAATATTATACATACGGTAGGTGTCTCCCTTAATTGTGCCTTTGTGTGGGGTTGACATTCTCTCTCTTCTCTTTGCTTTTATATTTCCTCTGAAAAAAAACTAAGCATGAGAATCAAACAGACTTATCTCTGGCAGTTTATCACAGTAACAGCTGTGGCACTAAACACACTCAGAGTCTGACAAGCTTTGCATTTTTTCTTCCCAAGTATACTGTAGCAGCATCATTCAAAGAAGTGTATCCATCTACAATAGTTTGGAAAGTCACACCTTTTGGGAGAAAATGATTGAGGTTTAAAATGGAAACGAGGAGATATATAATAAAGGGGGAAGAGAGGCAGTGTGGAGTGGAGCCGGGGAGTATTATTCTCTGTAGCTCAGTAGGTTAGCTGCTGTTACTGGGTCACCTGGGGAATCTATCAACATGTATAGGCACTGAGCATGACTGTGTTTGTGTTTGAGATTGATTCGTGACACATGGATTTGCAGTCTTATATGCATGTACACACACACACACACACACACACACACACACACACACACACGCGCGCGCGTACCGTACACTCTACTACTTCTTCTTCTTTTCCTTTCGGCTGCTCCCTTTCAGGGGTCGCCACAGCGAATCATGTGCCTCCATCTAACCCTGTCCTCTGCATCCTCTTCACTCACACCAATTAACTTCATGTTCTCTCTCACTACATCCATACATCTCCTCTTTGGT
>CM022481.1:15699284-15719199 GCA_011952105.1 Coreoperca whiteheadi | reverse complement strand
GACCTTCTCTGTACTTCTCCATCAGCATCCTCAAAGCAAACACTGCATCTGTTGTGGTATTTCTAGGCATGAAACCATATTGCTGCTCACACATGCTCACCTCTGTCCTTAGCCTAGCTTCCACTACTCTTTCCCACAACTTCATTGTATGGCTCATCAGCTTTATTCCTCTGTAGTTGCCACAGCTCTGCACATCTCCCTTGTTCTTGAAAATTGGCACCAGTACATTTCTCCTCCATTCCTCGGGCATCCTCTCACTCTCCAAGATCTTGTTAAACAAACTAGTCAGAAACTCAACTGCCACCTCTCCTAGACACTTCCATACCTCCACAGGTATGTCATCAGGACTAACTGATGTTCAATGTCCTCCTCACTTCACTTTTGCTAATCTTTGCTACTTCCTGCTCCACACCAGTCACCTCTTCTACTCTTCGTTCCCTTTCATTTTCCTCATTCATCAACTCTTCAAAGTACTCCTTCCATCTTCCCATCACACTCCTGGCACCTGTCAATACATTTCCATCCTTATCTTTAATCACCCTAACCTGCTGCACATCCTTCCCATCTCTATCTCTTTGTCTGGCCAACCTGTACAAATCCACCTCTCCCTCTTGTGTCCAACCTAGCATACAAGTCCTCATATGCTGTTTGTTTGGCCTTTGCCACCTCTACCTTCACCTTACGCTGCATCTCCCTGTATTCCGCTCTACTCTCTTCAGTCCTCTCAGTGTCCCACTTCTTCTTTGCTAACCTCTTTCTCTGTATACACTCCTGAACTTCCTGGTTCCACCACCAAGTCTCCTTGTCCACTTTCCCCTTTCCAGATGACACACCGAGTACCCTCCTACTTGTCTCCCTGATCACATTAGCTGTAGTGGTCCAGTCATCTGGGAGCACTTCCTGACCACCCAGAGTCTGTCTCAGCTCCTCCCTGAAAACTACACGACATTCTTCCTTTTTCAGCTTCCACCACTTCGTCCTCTGCTCTGCCTTTGTCCTCTTCATCTTCCTCACCACCAGAGTCATTTTACACACTAGCATCCTGTGTTGTCTGGCTACACTCTCACCGACCACTACTTTACAGTCACTGGTCTCTTTCAGATTACAACGTCTACACAAGATGTAGTCCACCTGAGTGCTTCTCCCTCCGCTCTTATATGTCACCCCATGTTCCTGCCTCTTCTGGAAGAAAGTGTTCACTACAGCCATTTCCATCCTCTTTGCAAAGTCTACCACCATCTGTCCTTCTGCGTTCCTGTCCTGAAGACCAAACCTGCCCATCACATTCTCATCACCTCTGTTCCCTTCACCTACATGCCCGTTGAAATCTGCACCAATCACCACTCTCTCACCTCTGGGGATGCTCTGCATCACTTCATCTAACTCACTCCAGAATTTCTCCTTCTCTTCTAACTCACATCCTACCTGTGGGGCATAACCACTCACAACATTGAACATCACCCGTTCAACTTCCAGCTTCAGGCTCATCAACCTGTCTGACACTCTTTTCACCTCAAGAACATTCCTCACAAACTCCTCTTTCAGGATAACTCCTACTCCGTTTCTCTTCCTATCTGACCCATGGTAGAACAACTTGAACCCTGCTCCTAAGCTTCTAGCCTTGCTAACTTTCCACCTGGTCTCCTGGACACACAGTATGTCCACCTTCCTTCTCTGCATCATGTCAATCAACTCTCTAGCCTTCCCTGTCATAGTCCCAACGTTCAAAGTCCCTACTGTCAGTCCTACATTCTTAGCTTTCCTCTTCTCTCTCTGCCTACGAACACACCTTCCTCCTCTCCTTCTTCGTCTTCGACCACCAGTAGTCCAATTTCCACCGGTACCCTGTAGGTCAACAGCACCGGAGGCGGTCGTTGTTAACCCGGGCCCCGACCGATCCGGTATGGAAGTCCTTGTCATGATTCGCATTTTTAGTTTGGTATGTGTTTTACGTCGGATGCCCTTCCTGACACAACCCTCTGCATTTATCCAGACTTGGGACTGGCACATGAAGACACTGGCTTGTGCCCCCCTGCGGTTGCATTGTACTGTACACTCTACTACTGTTCAACAAAAAAGCAATTTTACCAATATTGTGGTTTTCTGCTTACGGCCTAGTTTATAGCATTTATAGTTTAGTTTTTAGTGTGGCTGACACTTACAATCAGCACAGATGAGCCATTGTTGTAATCCAGAAAACTGTATACAAAGTTATGTATCTCTTTTTTAAATTTGTAAATATAATGCTCAGGTGCATCATTATTAGCCACTGTCACTATCTTCCACAACCAGTGAGCTAACAAGTTGGAGGAACTATTTTTTTTGGGTTGTCTGATTTTCTAGATTCCTTAGGCCTCTCTTGATGGTAGACCTACTAAAAAAAGGGTACAAGCTGTAGTTCAAGTCAGATTTCAACCAATGGACAGCAGAGAGAGTTGGCACTTATCAGCTCTGGAGACACAAATTGCAGTGGGAATATTTTATGGCAGATTTCCAGGTCCTCCTTACATTGGAATGTCAGGAAAAGCAGTCCTTTAAACAAACAAAAAAAGTGTTCAAATAAAATAACATGACTCTTTACCTTTCACTTGCTAAACACACGTCACAACAATGCTCATTGATTCTGGTATGGTAACCTGCTTGACACCATGCTGTCAGCTTAAATATAGTGAGATGACCAATAAATCTGGAATGGTAAGCAGGCTATGAACCTGCTCCAGCTTCATTCCTCACTGGTTTCTTCATCCTGTTCAGTCGTGTCTGGGAGGCTACATTTCCTTTAAAAAGATCTCTCGTTACTTTAATTAGCATTTTTATATTTTATGCTGTTTTTTTTTATGTTTTAATGCATTATTTAAAAAACTTTAAATTGGCTTTGTGTGTGAGGTGTGCTATACAAATAAACTTCCCTTGCTTTTAGTATAAAATATCTTCTAAAGGATGTGTTGAAGTAGAGAGAAAATTGTATTATGTACTTGACAGTAAGAACTGGAGTTCATTGTATTGCAAATAGTGGGACAGTACAGGAACAGAAACAGCAATAGACTCCGTAGACTTCATCTGATATCAGAGGAGTAATGGTGTTGTAAGAGTTTTAAGCTCAATAATAGACATGAGGGCTTAACATCAGTGCTTGTCCGCTTGCTCAGATGTTATAATTTTGTATAGGACAAATATACATTTATTAGCAAACACATTTCCAGTCAAAACCAGCTAAAAAATGCAGTTGGTTCCAACACAAAAAGGGTATTTAAACAAATTATTATTTTGAAATTGGCAAATGTCGTCCCCTGTAGCCTGTAACATAATCATAATTTCTTTAACCTCCTCTCAGGTCTGTATACCTGCGAAAAACCTGGGATTTCTTACAAGACACCATTCCCATATTTACACACCCAGATGAGAGTTTGCCAGACACGAAGCCTCAGACTGCAGATCCAGCTGCAGGGAGAGATTCCAGCTTTAATGGCAGCAAGAGTCAGCTGCCAGAATCAGAGGAAAGCAAAGGTCTGAATTATGCCACAGTCAGACACACACACACACACACACAGAAACGCACACAATTACGAACATATGCATACCTGCAAACGCACATCTCAATTACACACTCCGCTTGTACATGAAATTAAGCGAGTCAGTTAAATTGTGACATTCGATTGTGATCATTTGTATGGAAGAATACTTTACTACAGCTTATTAATTTATCAGCAGTCTTTTTGGAAAAAAAAAATATGTGTTGTGTGTCTGTGTGTATGTGCAGTACTACAGTATATATTGGTTTGTATGTGAATGCACTGCATCCATAATTCAACTAGTATGGCGCATGATAATGAATATTTAATTGTCCTACAGAAACTTGTACTTATCAGTGATTCCATTATCTTATAGCAGTAATAACCCTTATATACCTTTTCAACATTCATAGTATTGCTTGGTGATTTACTTTAGGACTGGGAAAAACTCTAGGCCTAAGGTCACTATCAGCACGATGACAGAAATGTAAGTATTTTGCAGTATGGCAAATACTACACTTCTGTTAGTCAGCCAGTGTCCTGCTGCCTCTTTCCTGTTGATTCAAGCATCACTTCCTGTTTTCCTAAGCTCATCTATTATGGAATGCAGGGTTAATGCATGTATGGTGGACTATAAATAAACCAGCAGAGGGAGCAGTGGCAGGGTGAATAATTTGGTGTTCCCGTAGGGCAGAAGAGCCTCCCAAGTCAAGTGTGGTTATGTGATGAAGGCAGGATTGAAACGTGTCCTCAGAAAAGAGTGTATGGCTTGGAGTTGTTTCAGGTCATTGAGTGAGAGAGACACAGTTAATCCTTTTAGAAAAGGTTGTACAATTAATTTAAAGAATAATTAGTAATTCTTAAATGAAAAGGGCAAAAAAAGTGCGATCATCCTCAACATGCTAATCATACTTGGCATTGTGAATTTATGTTCTACAAACCCAGTTAACGATTAGAGAAACAAGCTGAACGGTCATTTGGGTTATGTTTAGTTATTTCCTGTTTTGTTCTGAAATGTCCTCCTTCCCTCGTGTGTTCTAGTTTTACTTCCTGTCTGTGATTGCCCTGATTGTTTCCACCTGTGTTATTGTGTTCACCTGTGTCTCGTTTTGGCCAGTGCCTGAGGGTATTTAAGTTGTTGTTGTGTTTTGTTGTTAGTCGGCATGTTGTCGTTGCTGTGTTGGTTCCTGTCTGTAACCTGTTTTGCTGCTTTTACTGTTTAGTCAATAAACCACCACTCAAGTCATCAGCCTGCCACTTCTGTCTGCATCTGGGTTCTTTACCTGTTGCCAAAACAAAACCTGACATGAACTGAGTGTAAAGTGACAAAAATGTTCTTCTTGTATTATAATTTATATACCAAGTATTAACACATTCAGAAATATCATAACAATTTGTCATGATTGGGTCGCAGTGTGAATTAAGTTTCTTCTCTCATGCTTACCCACCTGTTCTTCCTGACAGTAATCTGTCCCTTGGTCTCTCCTACAATCCCACAACTGGATATTAACATAATGTAATGGTATGCATGCACAAAGTGTTATTAATTCACAGAACATTTATGCATCACATGGTGCTCACATACACACATGCAAACACAAAACAACCCACACATTCTTTCTCTCTCACTGTTTTGGTGCTCACTGTCATATTCCTTTGAAATGCATCAATCACTATGCAGTGAGAGAATCACTTCACTGTTCAATTCTTAATGTGTAGCCTTTATATTAATCTAGCAGTGCTCCCATTTATCTTTTTATCATAGTCCTTCAAATTGCTTTTCCATGTCTCCTGGCCCATGTGCTTCTTATACAATATACTCTAAGATGTACCATAGGGGGCAGGGCCATCCATAGATAACCTATATACTCTCATGTGGCCTTATTTATACTTGCGGAGGCCAATAGTGCTTTCACTTTACATTTAATTGGAAATGTAACTTTGTATTGTCTTTAATCAGCTTTACTTAGTGTACATGGCACTAAGTTTCATTATATCAATATGTTTAATCAGAGTCTGTGAGTAATTTCAGTCTATCAGTAAAATCTACTGTGTAGTGATACAGTGCGAGATCTGCAATTTCAGTCACGCTGTCAAGTGTGCGAGTTTGCATATGCCTATTGGATTTACCTGTACTTATGTTATTCTTGTTTGTATGTGTTTCTCAGGTACCCCAGAGGTAGTGGTGTGTGCCAGCTACTACCCTTTACAGCCACGAAACAATTATTTTGATTTTGGACAAATGGTATGTCTTTTCTCCATTCCTCCTCTATTGCTGGCTTATGCATACAGTTACTCATTCAATGCAAGTTTTCCACTTCAGTCACACTGCTATGAGACACATTTTGCATCCATGAAAAAAAGATTTCACCTGCTGTACATTGCAGTCAGATCTTCAATGTGATTTGGAAGCATACAATAGATTCACTTTCTGATGGAAATACTACATAGTCTGGATAAATTTTATTATTACAATTAACTCACACATATTTAAAAGTTTCAGTACTTTTAAAAATATATATTGTCTTAGTCAACTGTAACACAGTAATGGGAAAATGTTCCGAAGCCCCATAGTAACAGTGGGTAGTGGAAATTAAACGTAATAGTGCTTGTGACCTGGGGGCATGGGGTGGTCTATTTGGATACTTTGCCTCAACAGGCTTCACTTGTTTTATTATTTACAACCATGCTATGGCTAATTGATGGACAGTTTCCAGGATTTTCCTCTGTTGGAGGTGTTATATCACCCCCACACTCTGATCTTGGGTCAAAATCCGCTTTTGACAGTTTGACTTGATTCAGTTGTAGAGTTGGTTACAGGTAACAGTAATTTTCAGTATGAGAGAATAAGTTTTAAAATGCATTTTTAAATGTTCATGAGTGAGTACAGCATGTGTGTTTATTTCTGTGCATTTGTCTATTTGCGTGCACACAGGCTAATTCCTCAGAGTCTCTTCGTCAGTACGGTCTCTCCTTGCTGTACAGCCATATTGTCCTGTTGATCAGAACCCGCACATGCCAGCTGGAGGCCCCACCCAAACCTCCACCTGTGCCCCGATGGAAACTCATCCGCCAGCGCAAGGAGAATGTGGTCACCGATGAACCACGGAGTGCGTGAGAGATAGAGAAGGAGGCAGGAAATAGAAAATGTTGAAATTAAGTTCGGAAAAAAAGGTGGTGAAGGGGAAACCAGGAGGAGGATGCAGGGGTGGATATCAAACAAATAGAAAAGCACAAATTATGTGATAGAGTGTAGGTGAATGTCATAAATAAATATGACTAGAAAGGGAAGCGAGTGCTAATGCAGGAGTTAGAACCTACAGTACAGAGGGCATACAGTTCCGCATGCTGAAATAAAAAAAGGAGGAGGATAGCTACAATATTTCTGTAATGAAAATAGCTGATGGCTCTGGCATATCTGACATCAGCTGATCTCTGAGTGAAACAGAAAATGCAGTAAAAAGAGTGTGAAAAAGCAGTGCTGGCATGATGTGTGAGATTTTTTTTCATTTTCTCTTTTTGCAGAGCTTCTTTTGTCAAAACCAGAGCAGTTCATTGAGCTTGCCAGCCCTTTTCTCTCCTACCGTGTCAAGAGCAGTGTTGGCCCGAACCCGGAGCTGTGCGTACACTGAAATGATCTAAAACTGAGAAATTAAATGAGATGAGTCTCTTTTGTCATCCTGCTCTTCTGTTCTTTTAACTGTATTGTGGTTAACTGTGGTTAAAGAGTATTTCACTGTTCTATATCTAACCTGTGCTCTGACCTCACTGTGGAAGAAGTTAAAGCAAGAACACCACTTCCATCTAGGGATCAGAAAAGTACATTATCATGATCATGTCAGTCTTTTTCCCTTCTTCTTGCTGTATCTCAATCTCTTGACACACAGGTAGCAATTGAAAAATGCTAACTATATGAGCATTTTTCTTTTTTACACTTATGTACTTGGAAGGCTACAGTATTATAACGATCGATTTGTTCCCACTTGACTATTACCATACTCACTGAAAGGAATGGTTGCCAACATTCTTAAGCTAAAAAAAACTTCAAAGATCAAAGACATGCTTGATGATAGATGATGTGGTGTATTGCTTCTAAATATATTACCATGAGATGTGTGTGTGTCGCGATAATGATATTATGCATGTGTGCTGTATGTCCACATAACATATAGCATGAATATGTGTCTGTGTGTGTCAGAGAGGCCAAGCAGAACATTGAGAGGAAGAGTTCCTACAGATCCCCTCTGGGGTCCATTGCAGAGAGAAAGGAGACTGAATGCCGAGAAGGCCTTGAGCCTGATACTGCGGAACGCACCACTAAGTCACTGAACAGCACAACAGACAAAATAGAGGTACATAGAATTACTGTCTGCTGGGGCACGAAGTTGATTTAAACATTATTAAACAGTATTTTGTTGTTGAATATAGAACCTCAATTAATTGTGGTTACTCCGGGCTATTTGTTGAAACAGCTATGAGGATCTGTGAAGCCCAGTGTTAAGCTACATTTCTAAAAACTAAGATAGTAGCAGCTGTCCACAAGTTTTTGTTGCCTCTTCTTGTTATTTCATCGCTTCATTTTTTTTCCTCTCTAACCCCCCTGTCTACCCTGTAAGTATACAGTTGAAGGCTCATCAGAGTAGCTCTGTGTGTCAGTGACAACAAGGCTGCCATCCCCCAGTCTCAAAGTCACTTCTGTTGTCTCCCAGCCAGGCCACTACTGACCAGGGGCACATCTGCACTAAAGAGAGAACCAGCAAGGGAAGGGAGATTTGGGGGGAAGGGAGATTTGGGGGGGGCGTTCAGAGCAGCAACAGAGAGACACAGAGACGAGGATAGATGCAAAGGTAGAGAGGTATTAAGAGGGGGGACAACTGTACCAAATAATAAAGGAGGGGGACTGAAAATGGAAAGAAAGCGACAGTTGGATAGGGAGAGATGAAAGCAGTGCAGGAAACAGAGGGAGATGGGAAAAGAGAATCTCTGGTATGTGATGGTAGTGAACAGGGCACGTGGGTTTCATACAGGGAGAGGTCGTGTACTGTGCTGATGAAAAAAGCAGTGCAATTAGATGGTGAGCCATCAGTGTCTGCTTCTCCTGGGGGGCTCATTATTACACTTCACTCCTAGCATACAGAGAAAAAATAGAGTTCATATTAATCGCTCTGTTGTGTAACTGTGACCAGTTATAGAGCGGTTAGGCTAGGGCAGTATGGACATGCTAATTTGATGTGTCGTTTGATGTGTGTGCGCACATGCACTCGTGGATTTGTCATATGTGTGCCACATTTTTACTCGGTATGTGTTCCCGCTCTATGCAAGCACATAGTGGGTCCTGTGCTGAGGACTGACTGTACATCAAGTGAGAAGGTTTTTTTTTGCTGTTTTGACCCCTCCCTCTGTCTCTTGTCAACCCTGGCCAACAGTATCAACCTCTGTGCCTAGCTCCTAGAATAGAAGAAGGTGGCGTCACATGATGTCCCTAATACCCTCAATGGGATTCTCACTCAGCATTTACATGGGTTAAGGAGTTAGAACCTGGTGTTGTAACTGTGCTGTTTTAACCTCTAATATGCTTGGAATGTGTATTTGATCACTAAATCACTAAACTCCTTGGTTTCAATTTACTTGTGCCAGAGAACTACACTTTCCAAAGACCAGTCTGGCCTGAATGGATTTCTGTGAACTGTGAATAGCCACAAAGAGATTTTTAACTTTTTATGTATAAATTGGGGTACACTTCAGGGGAAAATGTGAAATCTGAAGAGAGTCTCTTGTAGAGCAAATACTTAACTCTGGCTGTGTAAAATAAAGCCCCATGATTTGAAAAAAATGCTTTCTCCTCTGAAGGCAGCACCTTAAAATCCCATAAGCCTTGTGTGTAAGATCTATCGGTCTCAATGTCCTCTTACTAAACTCTGGTAAGTGATCTAATAAAATGGCATGCAGTAGGTGGACAGGACATTCTCTGCCTCAGAGCTTGACTCAAAGTTTTACGGACGCTTGTGAAAGCACACACACATTTACATTTCTTTGTTTCAGTGAAAGTGTTGATATAGTGGTGGAGAGGAGAACAAGTGTGCCTCCCAATCACAATGCCTCTTTCCGTCTGTCTGGGTCTCTGGTACTTATTCAAATAAATGGTGATTCACACACACAGACACAAACACTCACTCTGACTCATTAGAGAGTCTTGGGTTGCTTTGAAGTTACATGACATAAAGCCATTATTCTTATTCAGAGCTGAGTAAACTTTTGGACATTCACCAGGATTTTTCCTCAAGTGTGCATTATTGAAAAGAAAAAACTTCTATAAAATTGGCATGAAGGAAAGTTCAGTGAGTTGATACAGATGTACCACTCCTTGCACTTGAATCTAGCTTTGTTGTCAAAGCAGCAGTGATGCCTTTTTCCAGACCACATCATCTCCTGCCTTGCTCAGACAGAAGAATATGGTATTTGAAGGATATGATAATGAGTCATTAGCTATATTTCTTTATTGTGTTGGGCAGACTAGCATGAAATCAGAGCCATTGAGTAATGCCCCTCTAAGAGAAATAACATGCTAAACAACATAATAACTCCTCATTTGTCACTGACAGTCGAAGTAAATTAGAGCTGGTATTCCCTGGTGGTGTTTTTAGCAGGCGAGGAGCAGCCCTTGTCACTTTAAACCGTGTCTTGTGTCCTGTGGTATTTGGCGAAAATGGCTTAACACCACAGCTGGCATCGAATCACTAGAGGGTGGAGGCGTTTCTCTGGCAGTGTTACTCTATCAGCAACTCACTGTTCATGCCTGCCTAACACTCTCTCTTTTTTTTCTCTCTTTCTCTCTCTCTCTGTCCCTTTAGGTTACTGCAGAGGACAGCAAGAAGGACGATGATGACATCTCCAGTGGTAAAAGCTGTTCCTTTGCAATGTTGGGCCCTCTCATTTATGTTGAAAATAATCTGCACTGCATCTGTACACAAGATCGCTTTACTTGCGGTGAAATATTGGGCTACCAGAACGGGCAGATGCTCCTTACTTCCGTTTTATTGAAAATTATGAATGTAGTGAAGGTCTGCTGTTATTGTTTGACTTTAACAGGATCTGTGCAGCATACTCCAATTAATGTGATCAGAAGTATTTGCATCTCTTGCCTCCACTCCCTCCATCTTTCTCTCCATGCTTCCATCAATTGGCTAAGACACTTTGAAGACGATGGGACTGAAACTATGTGTTATGTGAACCAGCCAATTCCCTGCCTTCTCTCTGCCCCCGTTTAGTTGCTTAGTAACACCTGCAGTTTGAGTTAGCGGACCACCATTGCTCAGTGGCAGAGACACTGGCCCTTGCTGCTTTCAGACTTCTCGCTTTGAGAAGAGCTTGAGGGCAGAGCAACTGTGTGTGTGTGTGTGTGTGTGTGTGTGTCTGTGTGCATATGTCTATGATTTTGCTTTGCATGCATTGAGATATTGTAGGAGTCAGTGAGTGGGAGTATGGATGTGCATGTGTGCTTACACTAAGCCATTATGTGGGAGTTTGGCCAATTTGGCTCACTGTGTTTCAGATAATGATTTGACTAGGATAAATTGCTATGAGTCACAAGAGGAAAAGCATTTTGTTACTCGCAGCATTTTCAAATGGGAGATTTCACAAGAAATTCTATATCTATTTGGTATTAAGTGTGGCATTAAAAGCACCAGTCAACTGGGATCCTACTCAGCTTGATAAGGACATGTTTTTCCTGAACGAGATGCTGCAGATTTGTATTCGCAATAATGAAAGCCGTTAAATAAAGTACTTTGCTTTATAATCCATCTCTCAGCTAGGTGGCTGTATACTGCAGACTTGTTACCTTACACCAAATGTCTAACCCAACAAAAATGTTTATAATTACATTTATAATCACAAAATGTTTCACCCTAATGAGTGGAATTTGAACCTTCCTTCCAGATCGGCCCAAAACTGCAAAGAAGGAGCCTGTAACTGAGGAACCCTCAGCTCCTGTCAAACCCACCCTGCAGGAGACCTGGGTGGACCTGGAAGACTTTGCTAAATGCTTTCAGTAAGACACACACACACACGCACACACAGACATAAATATGTACTTATGCACTGCAAACATATTATACCAATAGATAAACAAAGACAGTTTGAAAAAAGGTGGCCAAAAAACTGATTTTGATTTTGAGAACAAGATTATAATTGCTTTTATTAACTAAGCTCAAAAACAACTGGCACTTGTTTGTTTCTTCCAGGACTCTCTTGGTGTTTCATAAACCACAGATCTACCCACATCATATCCAGAAATCTCATCTTAAGGTACAGGATGTATCACGAAATAACAAGTGACTAATTTCTGCATATTCCGTCTCCAGTGCTCATACTTTATAAACATTCCATTTGTTATCCCACATGATTCCATGTGTTTGTGCTTTAACACTAATGCTGTTAGTATTGGCTGTATTGTTATTAATTTAGCTGTTGATGTCTGCAGAGCACCGTCTTGTCCAAAACTTCAACAGGCACCAACTGTACTGGATCATCTACGCACTCTCTTACCACCGGATCCTTCCCTGTGACATCTGCTGTTGCAAGCCCTGAAGTACACACATGCAAACACACACATGCATGCATACCAAGAATTGCACATGTACAACCCTGTACATAGTACCCACTAATGATGATTTGAAGGTGCCGTGAGGAGTTAAGGATACACAAAACGCATTGTATGTATCCTTGAGGTCTAACAAACGTGTTGAGTGCATTTCCTTCCTAAGAAAATAATAGCAAAGCAAATTTATTTTTGAAGTATTTTGAATCCGTAATTGTTTACATCCATGTTTACTAGCTTGTTGTCTCCTTCTACGCTGCCTTTGATGGCACATTGCTGCATTTCTTGGCGTGTTACTGCCACCTGTAGAAGGTGGAATAGTGTAAAACCGTAGTGCTAATAGAGGTCAAAAACTCCACAGGATCATTGGGTCTCTTGTGTGGAACTTTGGTCAAATTATGAGTTGGTAAATCATAACCCTTGTCTCTGTTGAAGGATGAACATAAACATCTTTGGCATCGCAAACTACTATTACCAAGGCCAAAAATTAACCATGCATAAAAGACTGGCACAAGGTTTGCTGACCTAACATTTTGTGGAGGTCTGTTTCAGAGTCTGAAGCCACAACAGTAAGTCATTTATCTGAGGACCAAACGATGCAATAGCTTCTAGAGGGGTCAGCAATTCATGAATTTCTAGTGATTGCAAGCTGTGGAACGCTTTGTAAGTAATGAGGATGATCTTAAGATAAATTGTGAATGCAACCATGATCTGCTTCACTGAGGCCAAAACAACTGAAATTAAGTCAGATTTGATGTCTTTGTTAAAAGTGGTCCTTGGCTTGTGCTAGGTGTTAGTGCCTTCTGCCTGTCTTCATGAAGTAATGAATCTGTGAAATTCCCAAAGTACACTGTATGGTTGTGCCATATGCATCACCTAGTGACACCTCTGAAGTTATCTGAGAGTGGCAGTGTGCATGTGTTTAGCGCTGGCTTTAGTCTTACTTTTTGTGTAAGTTTGTGTGTGTTTGCATGTCTGTGTGTGTATAGACTGCTGAGTCTGCTTGTCATTCCGGGCACACATGCATTCTCTTCCTCTTCTCTTCTTCTCTGTCTTTTTTGCCCCTCTCTTTGTCTCCTGATTTGTCCTTTCTCTGTCTTTCCCACTGACTGCTTTTTCTTACATTACCAAATTCACCACCTTGGCCTGTCCTATTCAGGGGTAACCTCAAATCCTTCTTTAATTCACTCCCCTTCTTTCCCTCTCTTCATCCGTATTTTCCTCTAGCTTCTCTTCCACTATCAGTTTATCCATCATCCCTCCCTACGGCTTACTGCTTTTTCTCTCTTTCACTTGTTCTTTTCCTTGTCAGCCTTCATACTGATATCTAAGGCCAGTGTATCTGTGTGCGTTTGTGTGTGTGTTTCCCCCCCAGTGTCAAGAGGTGAGAGGCACTCACTACCTGTGTGTGGACAGCCTACAACCTTCTCAGATCCTCGTCAGCTTCTCTGCTCTTCTTCTCTGGGGAGATACAGCTGAGGAGAGTAAGGATTTATCTACACACATGTGCACGCACACATACACACACACACATATATATAGATACTCAGATACAAAAGGATTTTCTGATGTAAGGAGCTTGACTCAAGTCTGTAACAGCTGTTATAACTATCTAAGCATGCACAAATAATGCACTGTAGACTGTAACCTTATTTGGGATATTCAGTACATGTAAATATTCATAAAAACATAAAAAAATTTATGAACATTTTATAAAGGTGATGTACCGTGTTTGTGATATTTGACTGTGGTGTGTAACCAATACACCTTTTCTCTCCACTCTACCACATCTCATAGAAAAAGAAATGTCAGCAGCGTGTGGGTCTGCAGTTCTCATCGCCCAGCCGCACTCCTGGAAAAGCCAGCAGTCTCAGCTGCCAGTTCTCACCATCAAGACCACCTCCTCAAAGGCAGCCATGCTTAACTTACCCCCAGGGTAGGACAGCATTGATGAATATTGAGAGCTGTGTACTATTTTGATCAAAATGAAAAGCTTAGATCAAGTTCCGAAACATGTGCAGAGGAGGGCATCACAAATGTATGTTCCTAGTAATGTACGTTTATGTTAATCAGAATAACCATAAGCTACTATCACAGTAGTATATCCTTTAGTATGCCACTGTCAGGCTCACATTGAAACTGGCTCACGAAGCAGACCCACGCTCATAAGCAGGTTTTCAAAAGGATTTATTCCGGGCAGAGGTATCCAAAAAGTATAATCCAAAACGGTGGTCAAACAAGGAAAGGTCTGCAACACAAAGTATTAAACACAGGGAAACAGGGAATGACACTGGAAAGCTCACACGGGGGTGGAGACAGTCTGGCACAGAACAGGGGAACACACCAGACTAAGTAAGGGAGACAATGAGACATAGGTGGAACATATTGGGGCGGAGCACACAATCACAGTGGAGGGGAAGACGAGGGCAGGAAGAGAATCTGAAATCAGGGACAAGGATTAGACACAAATTTGTATTAAAAACTAAAACTAAACTAGACAGCGACCCATGACATGCCACTTAATACTTACAATATTTGATACCATAGTACTTTGATTCTTGTATCCGTTATTAAAAATATTGACATCTTGATATTACCATCCAATACTAATTAAATATTGAACACCATACTAGGCAAAGGGTTTGAACTTGACCAGTCTAATCTCTTAAGGCCATTTTAACTCATCAATTTATGTCAGTTTTCATAGTTCACATATGTATCTTAACAAAACGTCATCCCTTCTCACATTTCTTCACATTTCATTTTTCCACTTTCACGCTCATAACCCTATATGACCCTAAGCGCTCGTCAGCACGGCACTAATGCTGCCAAGGTTAGAGCTTTAATTCCCATCATAGGAACCTGTTTTTTTTCCACATCACCCTTGGGAGCTTTTGATGAAAGGAAGCGTTTCACTCTTGTTGTCATTTTTACAGCTATGCAGAGATCTACTTAAAGCTATCATGAAGTGAGCAGAGGATATCTGCCTACCTCAGATGCTCTGAAAAGCAGTAAAAAGCATCTGTCCTAGTCTCTATTAATGGGTGCTACTTGGCCTAGAAGTAGAGGGCCTAGTTTCTAGGGTCAGGTGCAGGTATGCAGCAGTGAAATTACCACTGAGCCATAATCACACACATAGCACTCAACTTATCATGCCCATATGCCCCATAGTACACTCTTTTCAAGAGAGAAAAGCTTATATGCCCAGCAATCATTTTTAGGATCAATTGTTATTTTCTTTAGTCTCTCCACTGATCCTGTGTGCTTTCGTCTTCTATATTATTTGAATATACTGTCCTGTGCTAATTTATTAGGTTTTTGTCTTTCCTCTATTGTACATCTCCCTTTCTCTCCCTTTTAAATTTCTCTTCTTTTCTTCTCTCTCATACTCTTCACCTTATTTTCTCTTTCTCTCATCCGTTTCCCTTTTGTATGCTGTCCTCTTCTTCTATAGCACTAGTCCAGCTCCGCATCAGTCCTCATCCATCTAGTTAGGCTATGATGGCTGAATTATGTAAAGCTAATGGGGCCAAGGAAGTGGGGTTGCACTCTCTAATGCATGACCAGGCCCTGTGAACTCAGCTTGGGACACACAGGACATAAGGCTACAGCACTTCTGACTGTTTGACCCACTCAGTACTACTTGACAGAAACATACTGTAGTTCCACTATTAAGACTAGAAAGGGATTTTTTTTCCCCAGTGGAATGTACTGTTGTTTCATGCATTTTCCCTCTGAATGTGCAATTACTATAACCCAAAAACTGTGGATGGTGGAGGTATACCTCTGCACTCCTTATTATTAGTTTCATACATGTAGAAACCTAATATTTAGACATTGTTCTACTCAGTAATTGAAAATTAAATGAAAAAACTGTTAATTGTCTTGAGCTTTGGTTCCCAACCTTGTGGTACAGCAACCGCAAGGGGTTGCAAAATAAATCTGAGAGGTTGTGAGATGAAAAGACATTGCTGCTGCACAAATAGTGTTGTCTTTCTGATATTTCTCTACTTTTAACTTTTTTTATTTTGTGAAATTCAGGATAGTTTGATTTCTAAAACTTTAAAAATTAAACTATCTAAGAAGGCAACATCACTCTTTGATTGATCTGGTAGCAACATATGCAGTCTATAAAAAATGAGTCATGAACAGACAATAGAGGCTTTATAAAGTCAAAAAGATTGGGAACTGTGGATTTAGAGTAACTTATAGTGTGCAGTATATAGTTACGCATTCCTGTTTTCAAAATGTTCTGTTTCCTTTCTCTCCCCTCCAGGCGCCATGTGTTGTCCTTCCACACAAAGGCAGCACTGGGCTACCACATTCACCTGTGCAGCAAGACACCTTTAATCTTTGGGGATGAAGAAACCATCATGTCACACCTTACCACGGTGACCGAGCGCCATAGATATCAGTTGACATTGATAGTAATTCTAAAATCCCACAACACATGAAGTCGTTGTGGATTTGAGAGGTCATTTGAATTTTAAATGTTTGCTGAATAAGGAATGTTCATTTGAATTTTCGTTTTCTTTATCTCTGGATGCAATTTCCCAGCTGAGGGGTCCACCACAGCTGAAGTGATGTACAGTAAAGGAAATATTACATGACATTTTCCTTTTTCCCTCCTTTTTCTTATTTCTAAATACACACAGACCAATCAAGATACGGATAGCCCTTCAACATACCATCCTGTCTACCATTTTCTGTTATCTGCTGCTACAAGATAGTTACACCTTAACATGTACATGTCTAATATAAAATGAATATATGAATATTTCTTTAATTCTTTTAGTCACTTCCTTGCTCATAAAAAGCTAAAATTAGCCACAATAGATAAAAACAAAAAGGCTCTGAGTGGGGCACTTAGTGAGTGATAAATACAGTGGTTACTGAAAAAATAATGTAGAAAGCACTTAGAGCATGAATACCTCTGCCAAGGCTGCATAATCCCTTCATTCTTTAAAAAAAAGAAAACATATTGATATTTTTAATCTGGATATATGTTTGAACAAAGGAATCGTGGAACAAAAAAACCCAAAAAACTGTTCACCCTAAATCTTGGTTGAACATAGAGATGGACAGACTGAAATTGCTTTTGTTGCAAGGACCAACATTTTTAAATAGGGTTTATTCCATGTTAGTAAGACAATGCCTCTCACTTGCTTTCTCACTTTTTAGCCTGATGTTTGTGTTACTGAATGTATCATTTGTTAAATTTTTCAAGTGAGAAACAAAGGATGCAATGGTAGGCTCATGCTCGTGAGAAAAACAAATTAATAAAATGCTTTTATCTTGTCTGTCATCCACAGTCCAGCACAGTTTATATACTAGTTGCAAATTTCCTGTAACAATCCTGATGTGTCCTTCCACTAAAATTCACTGAAATGTATGGGTATTGTGGGCATTCTGCTTGTCCTCTATTTAAATTCTATACTGTTTAATTTGCAACAGTAAATATAATTTAAATGCTGCCTCACTGCCTTCCTACTTTAAACAGGAAAGCGCTCGTTTCACTGAGCAGGCCTTGTCCATCTTGAGGGCCCTGTCTAGAGTGGTGTCTTCCTTTAGTGATGAGGAGGAGCAGCCAGCAGCCAGAAAATCCCTAGAAGAAGCTCACTGCCCCCAAAACATCAACACCACCCTGGGAAAACACCACAAGGTAGCTTGTTTATCTATGGTCCTATAGTGGTGCACAGTTGTGATGTACATAAATAGCATACAAAAGCTCACCTTACTTTATACCTAACCTTGTTAATTGATTGTCAGTTGCTACATCTAGGTGCACTCTTTGGTTCAGATTGACAAAATCACATTTAGTAGTACACCTGTGACCATATAGCTTGTAACTGAATTAAGAATGAGTGAGAGAAAATACCCATTCATACTTGTACTACTCATGTATTCCTTACCAGCTGTTTGACTTAGCCAACGTTTTGAGGTCTTTCAAGGGGATGCATAAGTATTTTATCACTTAGGCCACTCGGGTCTGTGCTTTGCAGTCACTTTAGAATTAAAAAAAAATCACAGTTGTTTTTCAGTAGCCATGGACAATATTAATTTCTGCCTGGCCAGAGGGTCTGCCTTGTTTTAGATAACTGCACAACTCTGATGCAACAATGTACTAAACTAATACTCATGGTTATAAGGCTACCTGTTTCAGCTTTTACAAGGCTGCTGCTTGTACTTTTTTGAATAGGAAGATAATGTGTGGGGGGGCTCATCTCTCCTTTCTTACTTGTGCATGTTGTGTGTGTATAGGTGTTCAACTCTGCAGTTTACCACATGCTGTGTGAGGCTCTGGGCAGGAAGCTGACTTCAGAGGAGCAGTTTGGTGTAATGGCCCTAACAGCTGACCCATCACTCTTGGCCACCGACACCATAGAACACTCCCCTACATGTAATCTTGAGTATCACAGCTTTAACTTTAACTTTTTATTGTCAGATTTACACATTCCTCACTAAATCTCTCTGAACACTACATCTTCATCCCCCCCTTTACGGTGTACAACCAGTAGATTAAAACACTATATTACATCTACTATACACTACCCAAATGATATATAACTAGCACAATAATAATAATTTATTTGGTCGGGGCAATGCATGTTAATGAACATACACGAAACAGCAGATCATGAATGTAAACATGCCGGATTAAAGCCTCAGGCTAGTTTCCATCCATTGTCCCACACAAGATTTGACTCACATAATAGTAAACTGATTTAGTTTAATTTAAGTCAAAATAATTTCCTATGCATTCATTATACCATGTTTAACATTTTTAATAGTTTAGTATTCAATGTTAACTTGCAATGCTCTGTTCTTACTCTTACTTAAGTGGGTGTAGAGTCAAAGCCTCCAGAAAGCTGGAGAGACAGGGAGCCAACAGACAGCGAGGTCAAGGCAGTCACCAGCCTGCAGGCTGGATTCAAAAGGCACTTAGTGCGAGAGATCTTTAATGCCTCAAAACCAGGTAAACACTCCCATACACACATAGAAAATATAGTCATTAGTCAGGTTTAAATCTTATCTTTCATTTAAATAGTTGCAAATACTAACTTTTGATTAGTCAGCCTTAAATTCTGCTTTCTTCTTCAATGCCCTCTATTTGAAAGACAAACACATTTGGCTAAAGGGGGCAAATTAGAGGAAAAACAACAAAATACCTGTGTTTCATTTGTAGATTATTATTTAGTGTCCAAAAACACATGCAGAAAAATCCTTGTGCTTCTTACATACATGGCAGACTACCACTCTTAATGATACACTGTGACAGATGAGGGGTGGTCACAGAGGGGATACACATACATGCACACAACATTTCTACATCAACAGCCAAACCTTTTAATAGTGACAGCAAGGGAAAGATGGGGAAGAGAAGACATGGAAACACTGGACAGTTTGAAGAAAGAATGAGAGATCACATAGAGAGCTGAGCGGCTTTTCCTTTGTAAATGTATTCATCAGTTTTGCTTTGGAACAGGTCAGGTTGAAGGCAATTTTCCTCAGTTTCAGTTAAATTGTTTTTAATATCCAATTTTCTCCAGAGGTGGTGGTAATTATCTTAGTGCAAAGGCGCATCACTGTTTAAAGGAAAACACTGGAGGTGACACATTGCCCAGACATTCTCTATTTTTTTTAGACTGTCTTCTACAGTCATAACACATGAGACTGTCACCCCTTGAACAACTTGCACATATGGGAGTATGAACAGCCTCATTAATGCAGTCTTTGCATATAACAGCGCTGTAAAATACCGTAGATGTTGCGGTTAAGGTAGTTTGTTTGGTTGGACCCAGAA
>CM022481.1:15355938-15692153 GCA_011952105.1 Coreoperca whiteheadi | reverse complement strand
GGATTTCTAGGCGCAGTCGGGGGCCGGAGGGAGTCCGGTTTGGGGACCACAGGATTTCGTCTCTGCTTTTTGCAGATGATGTTGTTCTGTTGGCTTCTTCAAATCAGGACCTTCAGTGTGCACTGGGGCGGTTTGCAGCCGAGTGTGAAGCGGCGGGGATGAGAATCAGCACCTCCAAGTCCGAGGCCATGGTTCTCAGCCGGAAAAGGGTGGCTTGTTCCCTTCAGGTTGGTGAAGAGCTCCTGGCTCAAGTGGAGGAGTTTGTATCTTGGGGTCTTGTTCACGAGTGAGGGAAGGACGGAGCGGGAGATCGACAGGCGGATCGGTGCATCCTCTGCAGTGATGCGGTCGATGTACCGGTCTGTCGTGGTGAAGAAGGAGCTGAGCTGCAAGGCGAAGCTCTCTATTTACCAGTCGATCTACGTTCCTACTCTCACCTATGGTCATGAGCTTTGGGTCATGACCGAAAGGACAAGATCCCGGATACAGGCGGCCGAAATGAGTTTCCTCCGCAGGGTGGCTGGGCGCTCCCTTAGAGATAGGGTGAGGAGCTCGGTCACTCGGGAGGAGCTCAGAGTAGAGCCGCTGCTCCTCCACATCGAGAGGAGTCAGCTGAGGTGGCTCGGGCATCTGTCCCGGATGCCTCCTGGACACCTCCCTGGGGAGGTGTTCCGGGCATGTCCAACCAGGAGGAGGCCCCGGGGAAGACCTAGGACACGCTGGAGGGACTATGTCTCTCGGCTGGCCTGGGAACGCCTCGGTATTCCCCCGGAAGAGCTCGAGGAAGTGTCTGGATAGAGGAAAGTCTGGGCGTCTCTGCTTAGACTGCTGCCCCCGCGACCCGGCCCCGGATAAGCAGTAGAAAATGGATGGATGGATGGATGGATGGATGGATTTGGTATGTTTTAGGTTAAAACATAGCAAACAAACTCTTAAACAGGTGCTGTAAATAAGTTTCCAGACATTCCTTTTTGAAGCACAAAATCTAATTTATCATGCAAACTTGTTTTCTCTGCTACATTAAACTACACTAATGTACTTGGTGTTGATAACCCTCCCCATACACCAAATAGCTTGACATTGGGTTTAGCATTAAGCGTTGTGTAACTTGTCACTAGTGAGCTGGGATTAATGTTTGGGCAAAGGGACTTGAGTAGATAGTATTTTTGAAGTGAGTGGCATTATGTATACTGTGGATTACTTGATTTTACCACCTCTTGGATAGAGGGATAAAGTGGTTGATTTACTCTTTTTTTTTATTGAGTGGTTCTATCATGACACAACTGTATTCATCCAGTTGGCAGAATTGAATGTTAAATTTATAGGGTCACAGTCCCCAGGAATACTTTCCTGTGATGGAACAACTTATTCCCGTTTTGGCTCAATCAGAAAAAGTGTACACCTTCATTTGGGGCTCACTAGTGGCATTAAAATAAGAATGAAATGTAAGTTGGAGTCAGATATATTTATTGATTGGTTGTAGCGAAGATATAGTACCTTGGTTACCAAATGCACCGTTGAAGTTTTCAAATGTTATTGTTATAACACTGAGCACCATCAAAAAAATCCCATTGTATTGAAGAATAATACAGAAATAAGTATCTTAAAACCTGGGCAAATAAAAACCAAAACTATCGGCATTGGTAAATACCACTAATGGTTAGTGAGAAAATATTTTTCGTTATTTTTACTTTATGTTTGAGTGAAATGACTCTTTAAAAAAAATGGAACTGGCTTCTTGCTATCCTAGCCCAATCAACAGCAAAATACAGGCAGACAGTAGAGGCACTACACACAAGAGCTCTTCAAAACCTGCCTCTCAAATGCTTTAGTCTGCTTTTCAGTTGATGCTTCCATCAGTTACAAAAGGACAGAATGCTGACCACTCTTTTTTTCACAGATACAGGCTTAGTTTAATATCTCTCTTTCTGTTACAGCCCTCAGTTGCGCTGATGACACGAACCAGAACCAGCAGGGATCCCCTACCCAGGACAAGAGAGTCAACGTGATAGACACTTCCCAGCAAAGAGATGGGGAGGACGGCAAAGCTGGGAAATCAGACTCCTCGACTAACCAGTCACCCCCTCCCACAGAGACTATGGTATCACTGAAAACTACCTGCGTGGTATCTGCTGTTGCTCAAACACTTTACTGATCTCACTTGCACATGCACACAACCGTGCATCTCATTTTCCCTCTCTGCCTTTCTCACCCACTTCCTTGCTGCCTGTGTTGATAGAAATTTTTCACTGCCAGATACACATAATGCCTCACTTGCAGGCACACACACACCCACATGAACTTACACACACCCACACACACATTCTCGCACAGACAAAATTTGCAACAGGAGAGCAGCAGAAACTGGAGGGGTGGTTTTGTTGTTACTGTCTGACTTATCGTTGCTTGTCAGGGAGAAGTGATTTGTGCCTGATTTATGAGTCACTCGATTATCTGAAGACCCACTATCTAACAGACCTGTTGTCATAGTTTGTTGATTGTCAAAGTATATAGTACTTACTACGCACTATATGTGTATACCATCACACACTCACATACACATAAAAACACACCGGTTGTACAGTGTGAACAAGTTCATAAAACTAGGAAAATCAACTGATACCGGGGGTACATCTGGAGAACAACCAATTATTTAAATGTTCTCTCAGTAGCTGCTTACACCTCATAAATAAGTAAAATTAATTTGGCATGTACAGCAGTGGATTGAGGCTTTTAACAACAAAAGCTTATCTCTTTGCAATAGACCTATCAAGAAGTTTATTTTGGTCACAGCCCGCATGTGTCACAAATACTTTTTAATACAAAGTCTCTTCAGCAAAGTAACCCAACAGTGTAGTGTACAGTCAATAGTAATGAGACCAATCATTCAGACCCCACAGATCAGATCATCAGCAGTCCATAATAAACTGCTCTTGATCAGGACTAAGAGCATTGATCAAGACTTTAGAGCAAAGGGTCAGTGATTAAAGAGCTGTTTTGTGCCACAGGGACACAAACCAGACATATTGATGCTTACTAATGGTGGATAAATGGTGAAGGCTCCTATAGTGTAATCTGTTGTGGAAATAAACTCACAATTAAACACATGAAAAAACAAACACCCTGATGTCACTGTGGCTTTACAATGGTGTTTCAGGAATTCATAACAACACATCACCTTCTGCAAAATGCATTTATCAGGCTCTATTACAACTATAAACATTAACATCGGACAAAATAAAACAGTTTATATATGGCTAATTATCTGTTTTTGTAGAATGTGTCTTGGTCTATTAGTTTGAGTCTCACCTTGAGATTTTGTTGACATTCTGTCTTTTCTGTTTCAGTGTGATGTATGTAGGAGTTACCACCCCTGATAAAATCTTGGCTAACACACCCTCTCCTGCCTCTCTCCTTTTGTGCCAAGCATGTGCTTCTGTCAAAGAGGGCAGAGAACAGCAAAAACAAAATGTGCAGTTCTTCTTTAAGATCTCTGTCTCTTTCTCTCCCTCTCTGAATCATCAGCACTAGTACAGTTTACAGCTGTATGTTCACAAAATACAAAATAGCACACATTTCATGTTGGCTGTGCGTTTATGGTGTTGTATGCCACATTATACTGTATATGCCTTTTTTTTGTAATGCGTGGATCTGTCTCTCACGTTGTGTTCAAAATGTGATGTGAGCACTGCATACTGACTTTGCTTGTCTGTGTTTCACAGGGTCATAAGTATGTGGTTCAGGCAGAGGTGCTTTATAAGACCTGGGATTTGGATGAATCTCAGCAGGCTTTTGTCCATATGCTCAGCGACTTGGAGAAGAATGAAATGAGAGGTACATACTTAAGACAATAACAAACACCACATCAAACTGTCAGCAACACTGAGTCGCCCAAGGGAAGAACTCAATGTTTATATTTTGCTCCCCTTAAAAACATAAAAATATGTTTAGTTAATTTTGTTAAGTAAAATGAATCTTGATCTGAACATCCAAAGTCTAAATATGCGTTATACAGTATGTGGTTCAGATATCCCCAAATATCACTATAATGGGTCATGAAGCATTTTCATTTTTATTACTGCATTGAAAAGTTTTCAGCAGTTGAGCACTGGGCTCTGAATGGATTTTCTAATATGGCCTTCATGTTTGTTTTTGCAAAGCTTATTTTTGTGTTCAGTGTGAAATGTGGCAGATACTCAGTAGGCAGTGTCAGGGGCCAAGACAGGCGTTGTTTGTTCTTTGGTTCCGCTAGCCAGGAGCCTGTTAATCACAAGCCTAATGAAAGCCAAATGAATACAGCTGCTTTCGTAGATCACAGAGTGTGATTTCTTGTGCCCACTGGTCGCCGGCTAAGGCAATAATCCTGTCCTCTGCCACCAACTCTGCTTCTCTGTCTTTAATCATGCTGCACAAATTGGGTCGTTTGAAAAATCAGGACTTAGAAATTTGCAGAGGCTTCGTAAAAATTCTGAGGGGATGAATTAATTGCGGCACGGGTGGATGTTGACGTGAAAGAGGTGCTGTATGGGTGGCAATTTGCATGATTGCCTGAAGAGCAAGGCCAGCCTGCTGTCATTGAATTCTCATTCTCTTCCCTCTGTTTCTCCTGACAATGGTCCCAGTATTTACCCATTCAGTTTGCATGGCATAAAATCTGAGGATGATATGTGTGTGTGTATATGAGTGCACATGTGTGTCTTTGTGTGGGAGGCATTCCCAAATTAACAAGCCAGATATCAGATGTATTTTAACTAAAGAGGACAACAAACCTCTGTTTATGTATTTATTACAGTAATGATTTGTTACTAATAACAGTAGATATGCTGTGTGTTCATCTAGTCATTTGCATGTGTTTTATGTTCATATATGTATGTTAGCATGTTATGGTATGCTCGGGTGTGTAAGTGTAGACCAATGTCCACACAAACCTCTTGTGGTTTTCCAATAAGATTGTGAAAGTGGGTCAGTGGGAAGTCAAATGAAGTTGGCTCTTGCCCCCTGGTGCCCTGGGAAATATCTCAGCAGGAAAGTGAATTAATTTCACCCAGTTAAACGATGTCTCAGTGGTGAGACTGTGCCCTTGATCATGCTTCCTACATGCTACATGGATACACATGTGCTACATGCCACGCCAAGCTTTGAAACCTCTTTAACGAGCTGCATCAAAATACTGATCTGTGCATGTTTAATGCATGGACATTTACACATCTCTTCTTTAAACCCCAGTATATACCGTTAAAACAGTCAGCTGTCAGTAGTAGCTGTACATGCAGTTGTGGCAGAAGTTTTCATTCTCTTGCCAACTTCCTTGAAATTTTCTTTATTGTGCTACGAAGAAACACATTTTAAGTATCTAAACAATAGTGCGTTTAGGCTTTTAGTGAACAAATGCTTTTTTGATACATTTAAGTTTGTCCAGCTGAAAATCAGTTCTCAATAAATGTATCATCTTGAAATTACAACACAGATTGATATTTAGATCCAATCTGAACACTGAATTTCTCTATGACTTGAGATAAGAGTAACTCAATAGGCATGCACAAAGGCTGTTCAGGGAGAGTTGCAGCTAAATGATGGATTATTGTGCCTCTCTAAATCAGAGAAGTCAGACTCATAGTTAATGCTTCATCTAAGCTGGAGATTGTGTTCATTTTAGCTATAAAGTGCAACAGTGCCATCTAGCACACATGCGACCACATAACACATGCAGTGTTTGCCCACTTTGTCACTTTCCCACTTCAGATGAGCTGCAGAATGTGAACTGCAGAGGTTGATTGTCAAGATGAATGTACACCAATGGTCATGGTATGTGTTGACAAAGAAAGTGTTTAAGCCTTTCAAATTATAATTAAATTGATTAAAACATGTCAAAAGTTTGGCAAAGAAGTTTTGCAGAAATGTATTGTATGTTTGCAGAATCCTAAATGCCACTCTCAGGTAACCATGGCTTCCATATTCGATAGTTACCGACTTTAATGTTTAAAACATGCACTGTATGCTTGTCAAAGACATTTTGCCAACTTTGGATTACTAAGGCTTGCTGAAAAATTTAAATGTTTTAAATCCCTTTTTATTGTAGAATATTTTATGATAATAGTCGTGCTTTTACATCACATAATAACACCATGCTGCCAGTATTTATCACATAAGTACACAGCTGACTTAGTAGATGGTGATAGAAAAAGTGAATCTACCTAATCTGTTTGCAAAATATAGTATACAAGCTTGAGGACTTGAAGCGTTCATCCACAACTGACAAGCCGAGCCATGATGGACGCAAATGTGACACACCCAAACCCAACCGCAAAGGCGAAGGTGACAAGGAGAAGGGGAAGTCAGCTGCCATCTCCAAATCTGGCTCCAGGCAGGCAACGGTAATACCACAGCACTGTGACAGACAACCACAGAATATCACAACACTGTCAACTGCAAATTAGGACCAATATTATGTATTTAAATTTCATATTCATAAACTCAAAGATTAGTTATTGGAGGATAATATTTTCACTGACTACCAGTGGTCACTGTGCAGCCAAGGATATGTCTTAAAAGCTTTTCATCATATTTGCCACATTGCATTTCCATATAATAACTGTTTGGGTTTCATTAGGTTTTATTGCATTGGATATTATTCGATTGCAACAGGCAGTGACATTACAATGCTACATATAAAGACCATTCATTAAATGAGTTTTAGCAATTTCAAATGCAATAGGCAACGTGCACTGCATTTCTAATTTTTACATAAGTACATATTTTTATGTATCTTCCGCAGTATCTTATGTTAAGAAAAGGTAAGATGGTACTTGTCCTGTAAAACTTAGCAAAAAAACATTAGCAAAAGGAGTAGTATTAACCTTTTTGAGAGGAGGGTGTGGAGATTCTTCAGTGGAGTACACACTTTACTCCACTTCACAGGTTCCCATCCAAACCACATATAATGAGATTGTTCTTGAACTCAGTCCTAAAATCCCTTTTATGATATTTTTAGTTTGTTTTATCAGGCAGGTCAGCATTTACATATTTGGTTGACTTGTGTCAGCCGACTCTGAAATGCTAACAAAGAGAGACTGACATTGACCAACTGCCAGGATGACCTGCGTGTGTTTACACTGAATAAGAGACACTTGTCTTATCACACACTATAATCTCGTGGTCTATAATTCTCAGTATAAAGGTCTTGGTTTAGTAGTCAGAAACACCGCTGCTTTATAAATCTCTGATCCACGTAAAAAGTGCCTTTTATTCACTTTATTCTCTACTGCGTTACACATCAAACCCTAAAGACAATGAAATTTGAAAGGCAGATTTTCAGAATACTGGTCTCCTTCAATACATTTCCATTTTGAATAGTTTTTTTGGAATTGGCATAATGACCTCTGAATAAATGAACTAAAAATGATCTATTACTTACGATGAAGACAAGACAGCTGAACAGGACATATAATCCTGGGTGACCGGCCGGCTGGCTGCGTACCAGACTGTCTCTTGCTCATTGAAAGAGACATACTTCTAATGTATTGTGGTACGGTGACCTTTATCTGGGATGTTGGTGTATGTGAGCATGTGCGTTACTTTTTGGTCTGCGTGTGCTTTGTGGTTTGTGTGCGCATATGTTTGTGCAGAGCCTTGACTTGACTAAGCCGAACTGGACGCTGTGTTTGGTCATTGACAAGAGCATAACAGAGAGGATCAATGTGACGAAGGACACGGAGAGAATAGACCAGATTAAAGCCATTAAAAAAGCCTGGGAATTGGCTGAACCAGGCCGCTGTGCCAAGGTAACCCAGGAGCTGTGTTTGATGTAATTACTTATCAGCTGAAGTCCTTTCAATGAAGTGTTTCATATATTGTCCATCTCCTGTAGAAATATGAAAGGTATGATTTAGAAAATGTGTTTTTAATACTGTTTTTAGCTTTACTAAGTTCATTTTCAAAGACAAAATGCTTTGCTGTCTTTTTAGGCTTTACAGTCTCGTCTCAAGTTTCTTAAACAACAACAAGCAAGTGATGAAACTACTACAGAAAGCAGAGAGCCCGGTACCATACTCTAGATCCACATACACACACACACACACACACACACACACACTTATGCATACATATACATATGTATTTGGGCACTTTCTGTCATGGAGACATACATACTGTATGTATGTATGTGGCAATGAAGCCTTTTCTGATTTGTTCCTTTACAGCTGCTTCCAGATCTGGTCCTGACACCTCTCTCAGTCCATCTAATCAAAAGCTGACCGACACCTCATACTCCTATCCTCCAATGGACTACACTCCCTTCATCAGGTGCTTAGCCGCTCTCACACTCATTCTGTTTTGCCTTTTTTCACTCTTTTTCCATCTATTTCTCTCCTGACTTTGTTGTTGCAGACAGCACTAAGTCCTGAGTACTGTATCAAGTTAGAACAATTATTAGAGCAGATCGTAGCCATCACACCATAATGTGCACACATAGTAATATGGTCACATTACTGTACATTAGAGAGAATTATCAGTTTCAGTCTGTTGCAATGCAGTGGTTGGTTGTGTAACTCTCTGTAACAGACGTTGGTTCAGGTTGTTCCAACAGACAACTTAATGTCTGTGCTTAGAGGGCAGATATGGTGAATAATACATAAACAACTAAGACAGACTCATCTCATTGTAGTTTTCTAACAGTCTGTTTCATTTTTTTCTGTTGGTCCTGTTTGTATGCAGTTCAGCTGCCTAATGTTGTTGTTGGATCACTCCCTGATAACACTAGGGGGTTGTTTGTGTGTGCATGTCTGTGTATGTTCATTATGCATGTTGTTATGTTGGTGGACAGCATCCTTATCCACAGGCGATTGCTTCACACAGTATCTGCAGGACAGTGCAAGGTATTTCTTGTGTATATGACATTTGCTCCCATTGGTACTGTGAACAGCAGTGTCACAAGACTGTACACCTTGGATGGCTTGAAAGGGCAATGCATGTATACTGTATAATGTAGAGACGTTAAGGGGAAAGTGGTGAAAAAGACACGCACAATTAAAAAAATAAATAAAGAGATGTGCTTCAAATGTTCTTAATACACAACCTCTGGAACAAATCAGTGTTGATTTGGCTTTATGTATGAGACACACCACAAATTCACACTGAAAAATAAAACTAACATCCAACAAAAAAACATTTAAATCATGATACAAGATTTTAATTGTTTTATGCTTTTCCATTGAAATAATTTTAGTATTTTTTAAACTTGAAAAAAAAAATTATTCCAGGTTGTGTGAGATTATAAAAACATACTGTTACTGTTGGGGGGTTTTGTATAGTAAAAATGAAAACTTTGAAGTCATTAACAAGTTTTTTGCTTGATGGTGGCTCAGGTGAATGTCTAATAATGATATGGCGGGTCCATGGAGAATTTGGTGTTCAGCACATACTACAAATGGCTGCAGAAATCAAATGTGTGTTGTCTTAAAACTTAGTGATTTTTTGTTATTTTGGTTTACATGCTGAAGGGAAGTACACATACACCCAAAATACACACAAAGTTAGACCTTATTCAATCCACTCTGCGTCTGCTTTGTGAGTGACTTGACCTACATCATTTTAAAACAATATGGCTGGCTTCATATTAGTAATGTTATCCAGAGCTTTAACTTCAACAAAAATATTTTTGTAAAGAGTTGGAGAGCTGTACTCAACATTGGCAAAAGAATGACCATGAATATCTTCAATATAAATACACACTTAGTGTCACAAGCACTAATGAGTTTCCTGCTTGTCTGTGTGTAAAGTGTCTACTTTTGCCTTTTTCCAGCGTCAGTGTTTGAAGGGAAGAGTCTTGCTCCACGGTTCCCCTCAGAGTCTCGCATTACTCTCCCTCACACCATCTCTCCTCCCCTCCCTCCATCTCTCCCTCTGTCCGTTGCTCTCCATGATAAATGAGATGATATTTGGGTCTGTTAATTAGAGAGCTATTTCAGGACCCCAATGAGCTTGTCGCTCCAATGAGATGTGCCCCCTCTCCCATCACCTTTCCATCCTCTCCTGCTGTGTGTGTGTGTGTGTGTGTGTGTGTGTGTGTGTGTGTGTGTGTGTGTGTGCTCACACGTGGGTCCGTGTCCAGCTGCTAATGGCTGCTCACACTGTGGCCTGCAATCTGAGCCGAGAGCGATCCTGAGGAGTAGTCTATTAGGGGAGTCTGATTAGTCTGCAATACACCTCTTTCTCACAAAGGAGCACCACAGGGCACATCATAGATTCACACACGCACACACATGCATGCCATTTCTATTGCATTTGCACACGTCGTTACACGCAGTGAAAGAGGTTGAACAGGGAAATGTTCATTAACCAAATGAACTCCATCATCACCTCAACTGGCCTCCCCTCTTCATTAGGGTCAGCTTATAGGAAATAGGCAGCCATATTTAGTGCTTACAATCTCTCTTTGAATTCCTCCCTCTGCATGTTGTCCCATCTCACAAAGTAGCCTGTAAGATTTGGTAGAATTTGATAACATTTCCTATAGGTTTAGTTGACAATATTTGTTTAAGATCTGATCTTCAAAATACTACCTTCAGAATGTGGAACATATGCACCTGCACAGAACTATTTCTCTCTTGAGTCTTAAACATTCACTATGAATAAATAAACTGTTCAGCGTCAACATTCTGGTTAGGGACCGTATTGAAAGGGTGTAAAAGGCATCAGCTCATGTGTCAGTGAATTCCAAAACATATACAGATTGTGTATTGTGCCCTTGTGTACGTCTGTAGACGCCAACAGGATTTTCCAATAGTGATGGACTCACAGATAGAGGAGATCAAGCAGAGGGAGCGCTTAGAAAAGATCCAGACTTACCGGTTGGTCCGAGACAATGTGCTGGAGCACCAGAAACAGCAGGAGCTCAACAGAAAGGAGCTAATGAGACGCCAGCTAGAGATGTATGAGAACATGCAGGTCAGTCAAGACGGAGAAAGAACTGCGTGCTGTCTAAAAGTGAAGATGTAGACAGTAATAATTGTCAGTTTTGACTATCAAAGTGAAAGAGAGTGAGAAAGATCTGTTGTCAGCTTCCTTTCCCTCTGGTTAGACATCATTCTGTAACTTCTTTCTCTTTGCCTCTCTGTCTTGTCTCCAGGCAGCCTTATGGCAGCGCTGTAAAAAATTTCTTGATGCTTGCGAGGCATTTAATAGCCGTCAGATGGCGGCCGTGAAAAAGGAAGAAGAAGAGAAACAAGCACTGGAGGAGGCCCAGCAGGCACTTCTAGAAAAAACAACCCCCACCCCTGCTGCCACCCAGCAGCCCAACAAACGTGCCAAGAGTGCTGGCAAGAAGAAATGATGGCCATTGGCACTAACTTTCAGTTTCAATTTCCTCAGCAGACACCTCTCAGCAAGTCTGAACACTGAAGAATCTTGGTCTAATCACAACATCGTAGCCTGCACTTGATGATAAAATACCTGCAAAAGATTGTTGCTGCACCTGATTCAGAGCCATGAGAGCTGTTGTCGCTTGCTTTTGTGTTTTGACTCTTTGAAAATATGAAACTAAGGACTGTAAAAAGTTAGTTTGTTAATGTTTGTAATGTTTTGTTTTTTTACCAAGGTGTTCACCCTTTTAATACATTTATACTGTATTCTGTGCCATATTTAATCACATTCTTATAGCACACATCTATATCCTTCATCTTTCATCTGTAACCTATATTAACAGGGCCACTGTTCACCTACAAAAGCAATCTGTCATTTTCTATTGGAAAATATCAAATATAATACATTTTAAATGACAAAATGGCTGTTCCTGACTGTGTGTAAACATGTAAAACCACTTCCTCTTTCATTGCACTGAGAATGTCAAGTCATCTCACTTGCAATGTATGGCTTTGACTTTTGGATGCCCAGTATGCCTGATTATATTCCACACATCTTTTGTTCTGTCGAAGGTTACTGTATTGACTGTGTGACTCAAGGCATTCTGGATACAGCCAACCTCCCACAAGCTGAGTGGTACTGATTGATTGACATATTCTTGCTGATAGAAGTCCACAAGAGCTCATTCCTACAAGACCAAGACAAAGTGTTGTATATGGAAAATGCAACAAAGGAAGGTGGCAGATCTTTACGGATACACGGCAACTATCTTTTACTTTAATCCCCAAGTTTGAAGTGACTATATTTCAAAAGAGATGGTTAGATTACTAATATGCATGAAACTGTTGAGCTGATCGGCTGAGGAATGGGAAGCTAAATTGGAAATGAAAGGGAAGAGGGTGCCATCTAGTGGCTGTGGCCATTCATACATTTTCATTATCATGCCTGCACTATGCTGTTTTCATGGGCGACAATAATGAATAGTTCAATTTTGTGCTGCTGCATGAAGGAAATTAACATTACGCTGTGTGTGCATGTGTTAGAGGGTGTGGAGGCGCGTCTGTGTACAAAGATAGAAGGATGAGAAGAATTATTTGTGCCTGCATGTATGTGTGTGCATGTGCAAAGTCATCCTGCAGTAATCTGCTCCTGCTCTAAAGCTTTTGTACCCTGCTGCTGACACTTCATTTATCGCAACAAAAATGATTCCCTTTCATTATGATATTGGTCCTAAATTAGGAATACACAACATATGATTCCGAACTTTGCTTAACTCATACAAGGATGCTGTTGACAGCAGATTTTGACAGTCATTTGTTTACTTGTGTGAATATCACAATAGCACACAATGGTTAATATAAATGTATCCACCTACACCTCCCCTCTACACACATACTAAGAACACAAATGTCTGCATATGTGCATTGTGCAGTGCTTTTTCTGCTCATAAAGGTGTGCTGCTGCGTTATGTGTGCGTTTGCACTGCATTTTGTGTTTGTTCAGTCTGTCAGGCCTCATCTAGCCAACCACTATACCCTTGTAACTGCATGACAGAACTAATCCTGAAAGCCTTGTTCCTGGCACAGAACATTCCCTCTTGTCTCTGCACTGTTCCCTCTCGCCCAATTCATTGCTCCCTTTCTAAAACATTAACTGCTATTTGCTGTTTTCCGTACACCTAAACCCATCCTCCTCCTCCTCCTCCTCTGTGCACGAGGTATAGTGGCTGGATGTGAGTGTATTTGTGTCGCATTCTGCTGTTAGACAGAGAGATCACCGAACGCTGTAATCGTCAGTGACGTGTGTGTATTAACAGAGAGGCTGTTTGTTAATTGGCAGCTGTTGGCTGGTGGTTTGATGCAAATGTGTTGTGAGCGACAGAAGAACTCTGGTGTAACCTTGAAAACAGGCGGACAATCGGCCACCTTGTGTGTGTCTGTGTGCGCGTGATTGCGTGTGTGCGTTTCACTTCCCACAAGTAATAAGAGAATATTTGATTCTTAAATGGACCCACATAGAGGGATGATGAAATTAAGTGAAACTAGATACACATAGCCCGAGTGGTGTGGAGTCTGTGGTGGCTCTTTAATTCACTTTCCATTTTGGAGGTAATAATTCAAGAATGCCTTAATCAATGTCTTTCCTGCTACTTTTGTGAATGACAACAGGGCATTCTAACTTGCAGGAATTGCCTGTCTTTTCATGGCTTCTCTCTTCTTTCCTGTGGCAATACAATATATACCTGCTGTTCAGTGAGCCATGGTTCTGTCATTTCCCACCTTCCACAGACCGACTTCCTCATGTGGCTCAGTATCAGGGGTCGCAGCCTTCATCAAGTTCATGTCTCCTATGTGAGCTTACATGTATGCCAGTTAGTTGTTAAACTTAAAATGCCTTATCTATTGAAGTGCGGAAGTTTAGACCAAATTGTCTTGTGGTGTGCAATCAAGACAGTAGTAGAACACCACATACAAGCAGACTAACTTACTTAGTTCTTTCATTTCATCCAAGTGCGAGACTAGATGTGTCCAAGACAAGACCCAATGCAAAACATAATGAAGCTGTATGTGAAAAGCATCATTTGCTTTCTGACTTGATGTGACCTGTCTCACCAGACCACAGCACCTATTAAGATCTGACAATGATGTGTAGAAGTTATCAAGTGTCTCCAGTCACTCTTTGGATAGCTGTTTGTGGCATGAGCTACCAATACAAGATAGGCTAGGTCTTTTTAAAGAAATTGTATAGATGAGAAGTTCAATACCACTCTCAAATTTGTATGCTAAATATGAAGCTAGAGCCAGGAGACAGCTATCTTAGCTAAGCATAAAGACTGGAAGCAATATATATGTTATATAGTGTTAATTAGTGAGCTCTAGAGGTGTTGGTAGGTTTTTCTTCTTTAACCTGTGGACAGACCCAGGCTACCTGTTTTCCCCTGTTTCCAGTCTTTATGCTAAACTAAGCTAATTGTCTCCTTGCTGTAGCTTCGTATTTAACAGATATGGCTGTGGTGTAAGTCTTCTCATCTATTGCTCAGAATAAAAACAAATAAGTGTATTTCCCAAAATGTTGAACTATTCATACATCCAATGTATTTCTTCCATAAGAAAGTGTAGACTTATTTAGCATTCTATCTGTAATAAATCTGTAATGTCTGCAAAGAATATGCAGCGCCTTTCAGGTCTTCAACAGCCTTATGATCAGTTAACTCATTCTGTGTTTTTATTCACCTTTCTCTGCCTTGCAGACACATGCATTTGCCCACACATCCGTAAGCACACAAACATACTCTTCCAGCTGGCTCGGGGTGGATACAGGGTCCTTTGGCTTATTGACTCGACATGCTGCAGCATTGTCCCATTGTCGTTGCTCTCTCCCTCTGGGACTGAACGTCTCTAGAGGTCCGTCCTCAGAGCCTGCTATGCTGATAAAAGACAGTAGAGCAAGACTTCGAAAGAGAGACGCCTGTGCTGCCGTGGCTAAGACTCAGCTCAGACGACAAGGGGCAGAAGGCCAAGCCTTTACTGTATGTTGACAGAGCGATAGCACTGAAGGGGAAAAGGTGAGGGCTCACAGCTTGACGCCCAGGTTTTACTGCAGTAATCCAAAACCACTTTAACTCTGTCTCTAATACACAGACAGACAGACACACACACACACACAGAACCCCCAGACTTGCAGGCACAGAAATGCTGACCTGGTTGCAGCCTCATTCTTGTAACCCAACTATTTCTCTCCCCTGCCTCACCTTGCTTTGGCTTCACTCTCTCCTCAGTCTTCTTTGGCCCGCTCTCAAGTAACGCCACCTCTCTCTTAAGCCAACACAAGGGGGGGTGGGGGGAAATCAAATAAGGAGTCGAGAGAAGTTCGCAAAAAAATTGCAACACTTCAGATGCAGTAGGTAGTAGGTGCAGAGTGAATAAAGCACTGAACACAAGGTCAGCATCACCATATAAAAACAGTGCCTATCATCAGATTTAGGTGACAAAGAGACCTATAGTGTGAGAAATCCTGTGGAAGAATGTATTCTGTAGTAATTTATACAGATTAGCATTCTATTTGTATCTTCCTTATTTCCCTACAGCCCTCACTTATCACTGACTACAAGACTACCAGTTAATACTTTGTAAAGATTAGTCTATCCCTATTTGAAGGTCAAAGCGAGTCAATATTTAAGCAGGGCTAAGGAACCACGTGTCGGAGCAGATCTGTGGTCCAACTCTGTGTACCCTTAAAGATTTGACAGTGACAGCAGAGATAGGCAAGTTGCTATTCAAAGCACAGGCCTGTGTTGACAGCTGTCCCTCACTTATCACATCCCGTCACAATTTTTACAGTGGCGACATCAGGGGATTGTGCGTATGTGTAGGCACATAGCTACGTGTGTTTGTGTGTGTATCCGTACTTATTGATACTTTTTTTCGTATCTGAGGTGCCTTCTGGGATATTTTAGACCCAAATAACAGCCGCTGATAGTAAAACTAACAACCACTGATATGAGGCAACTTCTCTTGTTGGTTGCATGTTCAAAGTTGCACATGTCTGTAGTTATTATAGAGAAGTCATTGCGGTTGTTAGGATGCAGCTGATGTAACTTCCTGTTGTGCCACAGTCTGTCCAAAGTGTTTATTTCAAAACATATTTGAATAGTCCTTTAAAATGCCCCAGATGTGTTTCTTTGTTTGTTTGTACCTGTATGCCTAGATGAGGTGATTTATTCCGAATGTGCATAGTCTTAAGGAACACTTTTGTTTAGTACAGCGCTAATCATGCATCATTTGATGTCACCACTTCAAAGCTCTGCCTCAGTTGATATGTGGATGAAGGGTAATCTAATAGATAGATGGCTGGATGGGAGGATACACACAATTTCCTTAAATAGCATCACAGTGACTGCTTGAATCACAACCTAATTGTCTCTTGTTGGAGATGATTGCATTAATTCAGCGATGCAGGCTCAGTTTACACTGCAGAGCCGGGAGGTGTGAGGTTGCCAATAAAACAGGAGTCTAACTTTCATCCCACTTTATTGGATTGTGCAGTAGCCTTTGCCAATCACAGGGGATAATTGTGCAGCTTAATTTACCATCAGAGGCTGCAGAATGAGAGGAGTCCTCGGTAAGACGGCTCACCATCATGCCACTGTGGTCCTGGAGGAAAAGGGATTTAACTTTCTTCAGAATCCACTTTTCAGTGCCCATTTCACAGCACCGTTGTGTTTGGCTTCAGATTTCCTTTTTATTTTAACATCAGGTCATGGATCTTTCCTGACCAACTTTGACCTCTAATCTGTGGACAGGATCCCTCAGTGTGTTGTCACATACAGTACACAGACACTGTCAGTGTGAAGTGCTGATTTGAAAAAAATGTGAATTGATTAGAGCTGTACATGGGAGGCATCGATAACCTGTCCTGTGCTCAGCATTGATTATTACTATCTTAGATGTCAGTACAGGATACCGCTCTCTTTCTCTCACTCCACACACACACACATCCCTTTGAGCCTAATTTTCCTTAGGATAGGGATACTTTCGGGTCCTTGCTTGACCTAATACCAGTAAAATCATGGTAGCCTTTCATTAACTGTAATGTATTTCACCTCTGCTCCTTCAAAGGACTGAGACAGTAGTAGTGGTCTAGACTCATTGACATTGAACTGAGGGCAAAGTGCTATTCACTTCCCATGTGTCTGTCTTCAATCTCTGGATAACCAGTTTAAGTAAACCTTATTTTGGCTGCACGACAAGTGCAGCTTCTTTCTAAGAAATCTTACCTTCCAGAGGTCCTGTGTCACTGCGGTGATAACATTGACAATGCCCTTTCCTTTAATAGTGGCATCCATCTGTTGACTGTGTGAATTTTGTGTGTGTGTGTTGATGGTCAGCTTATCGCCTTGGCTGATTATTGGAACTGATACCAGCTGTGCTTCCACGAGTCGAGACAAGCTGACGTTGTGTCACGTCCATCCTGAGCGGTTTGCACAAATATGGCTGGCTGGCTCGCTGGCAGGCAGGCAGGCAGGCAGGCAGGCAGGCAGGCAGGCAGCATTAATAAGCTCTTGCTGTATTTACTAATATGGCTTAGGGACCAAATATTGGTAAAATGAATAAATATAACCCTATCATCTTGACTGTACATGGGATTTACACCTGCTCTTGTCCATCCCCCTCTCTTTTCTTTATGTCCTGCTTTCTTTACACTTTACAAAAAACGAAACTAATACAGCGCTGCCTCAGTGAAAAGCCTTATCGAAGAGTACAAACACAGCAGTCACACTCAAAATACAACACACGCATACACACAATGCAGCCAGATGAATGGCCCCGCCACAACACAATGGTGCTAAATTAAATCACTGATGTCAGAGTCGCCAACAGCCCTCCCCTCCCACATCACTCACTCACACACATGCAAGGATTGACTAATAAGGACTTCTTTGTTTGCCTGTGTAATATATTCTGGATCAGGCAATATCAGTTAGGGTTGGAAGGTGCCTATGTTCAATTTCAGGTCATTATGAAAATCAGCAATGCAACACTTGTTCTCAAGCCACCATGGTATGATTACTGAATTAATCATTTGCTTCCTGGTCCTCTTCATATCTTTTTGTGCCCTTTCATTCAATAGCATCTTCATTTCCATGATGCATCCTTTACATCAGCTGTAACTCAATACTTACAGGACTTACATGGAAACACTTACAGACCAGCTCATATACTCACCATTTATTATTACAATGTGCAGTTACCGAGGATATAGAAATGCCCTTTTTTTGACTTTCTCTAGTTTAGGACAGAGTTGGCATCAGGTGTTGTTAGCAAGAGAGTGCAAACACAGCTATTACTTCCACCGCTGCACCCCTGTCCCTGCTGGTGGCGGGAACTTGTCGAAGATGAGCGTGTTAGCAAACAGTCCAAACAGGTGGCAACGTCAGTGTCACTCAAGCATGAGCAGCCTCAGCTGAGCTTGTCAAGGCTGGTACTTTAATCTGTGACCTTACAAACATACACAGATGCACTGAGGTTCTGAACTCAACTCACTTAAGATCTAAGGGGAAAAATAACCAGTGAAAATGTTTTCTGATTGGTAGACCTTTTATAGTAGTTAGTCCATGCTGACCGCTGCCTGTGAGAAGCTGAGTTGATGGTGTTTATTTGGATACACACATTTTACATTTTTATTTCTTTACTCTTTGGGGGCCTGACTGTAAGCTAACTACCTGAGCCCAGTGCCTTGACTAGTGTGGGTACAAGGTGTTCACAAATTTAGGGCTCTGCACTGAGACAGAAACTGCAGAAATTCTAGTAAGGTGTACGTTTTAATTAGTATCCTCAGATTTACCGTTCAGGTGAGCATCAAATCCAATTAATAATTTCTTATTTTGTGATGGTTCCAATATAGCCATCATTTATGAGGATATATCATCTATACCCACCTATCCTTCGCAAGGTTGCAGTGGGCTGGAGCCTGGCTCACATTGGGCAAAATTATTGGAGTTATTCCTACTATTCTACATGATTGCAGCATAGGCGGGAGGCTCATGGGGTCCAGTCATCTTCTTGAACCCACTGTAACACCCTGTTAAAAGGTAACTGTTGACCATTTCTGCAGGACCACCTGTCTTGAATGTTGGATAAACGAAATCTACAGAAACATTGTCTTGAGCACATTGTGGGGTGGCGCCCAAAGCAGGGTTTCAAATAAAGACATTATGGCCTTTGCCTTTGATATTTGATGTGTCTAGGCCCTGTCAGGAGGAACATACACTGTTTTTCTTTCCCAAACCCATCCCTCTTCAGTAGCTCTTCACTATGAAGTGTTACTCCCGCATGGAGTCACACTCACAGCTGTGGAGGGTTCTCCATATTAAGAGGGAGGGTATAAATAACAGATAAACGGTGGGACTCTGCCATAAGCAGGAAACAGCCGTCACCGTGGATACTGATAGATGCATTGCTTGCTCAGCTGTTTCCCTACAAATGCTTGCATCCCTAAACAATAAAACCAAATCAGTATGCAGGCCTACGTATGTTCTCTTTTTATACTGATTATTGGACACATAAGTCAAATGATAAAGATAAAGTGATGCTTTTCATTTTATTGTCACCACATTTTCATGGATGTTTGTCCAAACCCACCATGAAACATATAGTGTAAGGAGCATGTAGCACATTTATACAATGTTTCTTCAATTTCTCAGTCCCGCACAGCAAGGTTTTATAGTCTACTTCCACATCCAGTATGTTTTGGAATGGCCTTTAATATGGCGAACCTTCCATGCAAGCACACAAACAAAGGCAGAAGGGATAGGCTGAAGGTGTAGTGGACAAAATGGGACTGAGCCCCCGTCTGTCTGTTTTTCTGTCTCCACAGACACTCACAACGCTGCAGCATCCCAACATTACCAGCATCACCAGGTGCAGTGGAGCAAAACCTACTATGTGGGCGTGAGAGAGCGAGAGAGCGAGAGAGAGGAGGGAGGGGGGCGTTGTCGCTGGGGGCAGATGAAAGGAAGGGGGGGGGGGTCTGGCACCGTGGCGGGATTTGTGTTGAAGTCTCTGCTCTGTCAGACATGCGCAAGAGCAGCATCAGCAGCACCACCACCACTGCGCTGCGTTTCCGCCTTGGCTGAGCGGTGCACACAGCCGAGAGGGGAGGGAAGACGAGAAGACGAGCGGAGCCACCGAGACGCAGTGGGGCAGAGCACGGACTCCGAGCGAATTACACCGACGCACCAATATCCCAGCAGCCCATCTCCAAATTTTCACGTCAAGAAGCGACCTGTGCGTTGCGCGCGAGAGCCTTCCAGCATGGAGACTGCGATCAAAAATAAGCACTAAAATGTGAGATATACTGAGGAAATCAGAGAGAGAGAGAGAGAGAGAGAGAGCGTGTGTGTGTGTGTGTGTGTGTTTGAGAGAGAAAGTGGCTATCCCCTTTATCTTTTGCGGGTGATCTCAATTCTGTGCTCTGCAGTCTGAAAATGAAGAAGTTCAACATCAGGAAGGTGCTGGACGGCTTGAAAGAGGTGTCCTCCTCCACCCCGTCTGTCCAAGTGGGGCCACAGGAGAACCATCTGATCCAGGAGACCATCCAGTCCGACCATTTCCAGCTCTGCAAGGTGGGCGAGCCTGATGATTTTATTATACAGCTGTTTTCATTCCCTTTCGCATGTAGTCCTTTATTTTTTTATTAGTCAGTTTGTACTGCGCGCATCCCATTTCAGGATACAGCAGGTGCGAGTGAGCTCCACACAGTAAATTAATTAATAGGCAAAGGATTTGTCTCTGTAGTCCTCTTCTAAACTATAACGCGCACCTGCTGACTTAAGGTTTTTTTTATTAGGAAAGAATCCCTTTTAGAAAGAGAATCATTAAAGCGCGCTGTGCTTGTCCACTAGGTAGCCTATGACATACCTAACTACAATGCGCATACTGTATGGCGAGTGCGCACTGACAGCAGGGCAATGCATATTAGTAAGTTCACATATATATGGTTACATGTATTTGCACTGTAATTTTACCAAGACATTTCTCAAAGCAACTAGTTATTTCAGGTATGGTCATACAGGGTATTATCCTCTGTGAAAATACCATGGTTTGCTATATGTGTGCTTGGCATAAACTGTCATTTCCAGGGGTTGGGCCAAACTGATCCCCTCTTGCATAATGTGATGGGTTTGGATTTGCAAAAGGTGGTTTTCTATGTGAGTGTGTCTTCCCCTTTCTCGTTGTCTTTTCCTTGCTATGTCTCTCCATCCCCTTCCTCCCACTCAGACACACCTCTCACACTCCTCTCTCTTTCTTGCTCTGTAGCCCTCTCTCCCTCACACACAAACACACACACACACACAACTTTACCCTCAGATCACTGATCCATTGGGGACTGGTGGCACCTGAAGTTAGTAGGGGCCTGTGTGAAAACAATGTTTTGCCCTCCTCTGTCTGAATTGGCCACAACAATGGATTTCCCCAACTTGTGTGCCCTAATGATTTAGTGTGGCCTTTTTATAGACACCGTTGTGTTCTTGCGATTGATTTCCCCACATATATAACCCGCACAATAGTAACAGACTTGTTTGTGGATTATTTTTAAGATTTTCAACCTGTAGAATTACTAATAGGTCTATCAGGTATTTTAATAGCTTTTTGAAATGTAGGCATGTGCAATTGTCTTTCTTATGGGACATGGTGCTGAAAACACAACCTTTAGGTCTGGTAGCTACAAAGGTTCATTTCTAACATCATGGGAGAGTCACATGATTTTTCCCAGCTGTTTTAGAGACACCAGCAACCAACCAAACACTAACATAAAGGTGCAGAAGTCCAAGGCTAGGGCAGATTAACTTTTTAAAACTGCAATCATCTTAACAGTCGTCACAGGTTATAAGAGTGCCTGAAGTAATAACTAGATAACATAATCTAGAGTCAAGTCAACACACCTAGGTTTAGGGGATATTGTGGTCTAGTGGCTATATATCAACAACCAGGCATCTGACTGAAGACTCTTTGAACAAGACCATCCTCCGTCCTGCAAGTTCACTGTCTGTCTGCACAGAAACTCTCTGTAATGTTTCTCTGCAAGGAAGGCAGGTGTCTCTGCTGCGCTGAGTGCTTCTTATGTAATGTGCTTTAGCCTTCTGCCGCTAAGCAAACAAATCCAACAGCCCACCACCGGCTGACTGATGCCATAAAGCTACAGTCACACACACAGGAATATACAGAGGGTGGACAAAACAACAGAAACACCTGAGAATGCAATGCACTCCAATAGAAGGCCCTGCAACAAATCATAACAAATGCTCCTTTTTTTCCTTATTTTTCTATTTCCAGACTTCAGTGTCATCACGACTTCATGTGGGAGGCAGTGAGAGAAGGAAAACTAGATAAAAACAGAGAAATGAGAGAGAAGAAATCTCAAAATAGGCCGATGATTATAAAAGGATCCTAAATAGCGAAGCCAAATATCTACGAAGAGCAGGGTAACCATGCATAGAAAGAGTATTTGTTCCTTTCATTTTCTCTTGTCTGCACAATTTCAGGCTTTACATTTCTGTTTCATAACACTTTCTGCATCCATCTGGCCCACTTGTTTACCGAAATCATGTGTGTGACATCCTTTGACAAAACAACACCCCTGCTGTGAAATGCAAATTGATATAGTCTCTAACACATTCTTTGTTTTCATCTTTCTGCACATCTCTCAGACTGTCCGTCATGGATTTCCCTATCAGCCGTCATCCATGGCTTTTGACCCTGTGCAGAAGTTACTGGCCATTGGCACCCAGAGTGGGGCTCTCAGATTGTATCCTTTCAATTGCCATTGAGCTGTTTAAGGTTACTGTGGCCTGTTGCAGCTCCTTTGGGTCCCCACATCCGTGGGAGGCAGCAGCAAGTAAGTGAACAGATGTCTGATCTGCCATAGTTAGATGCTGGTGTCACTGGTGGGGATTCAGGGTACTTGTAGAGTATGCTGAAGAACGTTTGGTAGCATTCATGGGTTGCCAGTCACCTTGATGTGCTTGTGAACTTCAGCATCAAGAATAATATCTTTGATTTGTCTTTAACTTCAAAGTCCAAGTTCCGGATGTTGTCACATGGTAAGACTATGCTTTAACTGTAGACCAAGAACGAGCTTAACTCAGCATCCCTTGAATCCCACATATTAGCCTTTTTTTAGCCGAAATTAACACACTGTTGCGTTACAAGAAATGTAATTAAAAGTTCCACATTTAGCCACATATTGAAGTATGTGCTGCAATTCGGCTGGAGAAGTGAGTGGTTGAGGTAGCTTGTGTCGGCTTCCTTGCAATATGAGGACGTTTACACAAATAGGGACAACAGCTTGTGATGAAATGGCACCGCAGGGAGCCGTATAGCTTCAGAGAACGCCCGCGAGCTCACCTGTGTCAGGCTGCTTTTACAGGTCCTCCATGTGTTCTCCTGCATTTGCCAGCTCATTACTGTGTGATGAAGAGTCCACCTGGCTGTCCCTCGTTCCCACCTGCTGACAGCTATGGCTGTGACTCAGTCTCGTTCACCTGTGCTGGAAAGGTGAGAATAAAAACATAGACACTCTCAGGCAGAGGAGGATAAGCATAGAGTCTACAGAGCCACATTTACCTGACTGAGTCCATGTACCTTTTAGTATGTTCTCTGTTCTTCTTAAAAGCAGAGTGAGTGACACAGAAGCGATAATGATGTACAACTTTTTGTAGAGATGACTGAATTTTCATAAAGATTTACAGATTCAACGGAAACCATGAATTTCTTCATCTGAAGCAGAGCACATTCTCTTAGTGGTACACATGTATTCAAAGATAGGAGATGAAATCCCTCCTCTGGTGGAAATACTATGTCAAGGCTGATGCAGGAACTGGTGAATAAGCTTAATGGGGCTTATGTCTTGCTGGCTGGTACATTACTCCTGCGAGCTCCAGACTGGGTAAACTCAGTATGAGAAAAAGCTGTACTCGTGCTGTAAAAGAAGCCTATAACCAATCAGCTTAGAGATGAAAATGCATTCTCCCTCAGACTATCCTGAGTTCGGATAAAATTATCTTGTCAGATGGTTCCTACTGGCTGAAACTGGTCACTTTGAAATTGAATGAACAGAGGAATCTCTCTTGTGTTTGAGTGACGTGGATCAGATAGAGTCTTATCTGAGTCAGGGGAAGGTGAATTGGGAGTCATCCATCTATTCTTTGGTGCTGGTTGTCTTCCTGTGTCATTTGCTGTTTAGTCAGCCCTGTCTCTTTATCTGATGACAACGATACCAGCGTTGCACAGATGAAGCGGGCATAATGGATAAAAAAAAAAAAAAAAAATCATATTTTCTGCATTGCCATGCCGCAGCGTGTTTTTTTATATGCTGTATTTCAGCTAAAGTTTTAGCAGGTTGCATGTTTTGTGACATCCTGCGACTCCTGTGTTGATACACATTAATGTCCTGGAGGTAATTATTTGTGCATAATTTTTTTAGTGGCAACTTGCAGTGTCTATGCATGTTTGTGTGTGTGTATTTGCCTGGCTGGCCTGCCAGGACATTTGGCTGCAACTCTCTCCCACAGAGGATTACAGGAAGTGGCAGATCAAGGGCCTCGGCCTGGCAGCGTGGCAGAGGACTGAGAATTACAGCAGGAACAGGAGGTGTATGGATGTGTACATGCGTGCGAGTGAATTTGTGCATGTATATGTCTGTGTGCGTGCCTGAATCCTCTGAGGAAATGTCTGATCCCTCTAGCCATAAAGCCAATCACTTCTGTGATCCCTCAAAACTGTCCCGTGTTTGATGCTTGCCACTGACTCTGCTGCTGCTTCCACTGTCCAGCTGGGAAGATGACAATGTCCCTGTGGTGTTGTCTGGAGGAGGCAAAGAGGGGAATAGAGAAAGAGGTTTGTGGGAGAGCCAGCGGAGCGGACAGGCCGATAGACGAGGGAGACCAGAGAGAGGGAACAGATAGGGCAGAGTGAGAGAGGCAGGCTATCCCCTGCTTCAAGATCTAATGGCCAAGAATAGAATCCTTATTGATCTCTGTGCGGTAATGCACTGAGACAGATATGCCCTGGTTCAAACACACACCGTTGTAAGTTGTTTTCTGTACAAAATCCCAGCAACGAAAAGAAGTCGTGAGAATTCCGAAAGCAGGGTTTGCTGTGAGAGCAGTCTACGCATATTAGCTATACATTGGGTTAGCAGTGTAGTTTCAAATACAAGTAGGAATGCTGTGTGTTCTACAATGCTGAATGAAAAAAGCTCTTTTGGTTTTCAGTGTTGAGCAAAAGATTATGTGATACAAGGCAGGGCTGCAAAAAGTGGAAGGAACCTTCCTTCCTTGTTCTGTATGTCCTGTTGCACTGATGCTACTTGTCAGTTTATCTAATATGGCACAAACCCAACACAAGACTATTTGGCCATTAGTTTAATGGTGGAACTGTTAAACAACATCCGGAGCAGGTTGTTGACACAGAGTGTTTGTATCGTAAAGCCAGCAACAATAGACAAAAAAAGGTGGGGCTAATTCAACAAAATGAACTGCATCTATGTATCAACCACATGATGTCATGATATTATGAACCTTCATTAGAGCTAAACATGACGTACATTGTACAAAAAAACACATTTATTCCTCAAACTACAGTGAGGTATCTTATTGAAAGGCAATGGTATTGAAAGATCTCAAACAACACCCAGAACTTGTATCCCATACTTTTAATAACCACTATCCAGTATTTGGACAGAATCCATCTAGGGTGGAAACAAGTTGTTTTTTTAATACAAAAAAAGTCACCGCACTTGATAACTGAAATGTATATACCCTGCTAGTTCAGTTTGTGTGTAAAAGACAGGCATAATGTTGAGCACTTATTTAAAGGGAGATTCTGTCACTCCCTGACAAAAAACATGGTGCTGGGGCCTTATTGGGTGAACTAGAGTCTTCTGTGTGTCTATGTATTTTTGTGTGCGTTTCTATTGCTGGGTGGTCTGCAGGTGTGTGTTTAACAATGAGGCGGCTCACCTTTGTGGAGAGACGTCTCTTTACTGGTGGTGGCCAGGGGAGATGGCAGCACTATAACTCAGAGACTCCCTATGAGCCAGCAATAGATCAAATTGTCACTCCATGCTCTGCCAGATTATCTCATCGGCAGGCGCAGGACATCATAGGACTCACACATACAAATGGCGGCACAAACACACACACACAGAGTTATTATTTCAGGCTAGACATTCGGAGGTGGCAGGAGGTAACACACACATTTATGCTTTCACACAGGCACACACACAAGTAAATGATGGTAGATGACTTATACAGTTTTAGTGGATATGCACACACAAATACTGTGTGCGTACTGATGTTCACAGAAGGACAAACTTTGTACACACACACACACACACACACACAGCCTTGTGGCATTATCTTCATGGGGACCCGTCATTGATATAATGTATTCCCTAGCCCCTTACCCTAACCTTAACCATCACAATTAAGTGTCGAACCCCAACCCTTACTCTAACCATAACCTAATTCTAACCCTAGACCTAAAACCAAGTCTTAACCCTCAAACAGCCCTTTAAACTTATGAGGTCCAGCATTTTTGTCCCCACAAAGCTGTCGGGACCCCACAGGTATAGTGGGCTTCTGGTTTTTGGACCCCAAGAATATAGTAAAACAAGTCCCACAGCTGGTCCCCAAAGTGAGACAAGTCCCCATGAGTCTGTGTGCATTCAGGATTAAGTCCCCACCGGGATATAAGAACATGAAACACACACACAAACATAGCCGTTACTGCAAAGCGTAACTGCTGTGACGGTCAGTAGCCCTGTGCAGCTTTTGGTCATAGCAAAGATTGACTATGACATATCTTCATCATTAATCTTCTTTCTGATTCACTCAGTAACTGTACTACCCTCAAAGCTTCGTCTGCAGTCACAGGAGAACCTTACTGAGCCATGAGTCCTCTGACTGGACTACAGAATGGAAAATGAAATAGAAATTAGATGCTGGAATTTCATTGGCATAGTACATACAAATGAAAGTGTTCAATTGTAGCTTACAATCTATAGAAAGCTTCACAGTGTGTGTGCATGCATATTTTTCTTTGTAAGCAAACTTTGATGGGAAGAAATTCCCATAGGATTCTAATGTGATATTTTACATTTAGCAGACGCTTTTATCCAAAGCGACTTACGCACTCACACACCGAAGGCACAGCTTCGGGAGCAATTTTGGGGTTCAGTATCTTGCTCAAGGATACTTTCGACACATGGCTGTGGGAAACCGGGATCGAACTGCCGATTGGTGGGCGACCGCTCTTCCACCAAGCCACAGCCGCCCCATATAAGCTCCTGTTTCACAGAGTAGTTCACAGATGCCTCTAAAAGCCCACTGACTATATAATTGTTTTGTATGTGATGATGGTAATGTATTTTGATTGTAATGAGCGATTATGGTGACTCACTGGCTTCTTCTTTTTTATTGTATTCAGTATCTTCAGAGAGATAGGAATAGTAATCGGTGAAAAAATGCATGCGTCGTGCTCTCTTTCCAGTCTATTGCTTAAAGAGTGTGGGAGCTTCTTTTCAGGTCACAGATCATTTGTTTATTCATTTATTCTTCTATCTGTTTTGTTGCATCTCGATTCTATTCCCCCTTTTTGGTCTCTCATCGCTGGGGTTGCCAGTTGCAAGCTGACTCTTCTAGATGGCTCTCCATAGTGCAGACCAGGCCTGGGGTTGTGTGTTTGTGTCTGTTCAGTTATGCAACGTGCCGGAGCTTGGCGCAGCGAAGACGAGGCTGACTGAGAAAGCAACAGTCTCATCAAAGGAGTTAAGTGGCTGCTACCGTCACTGGGTTATACGGTATGTTTTATGTGTGAGTGACTTAAGAATGCACGTGTTATTAGTACATGCATCTGTCTTCAATTAACATATATGTATAACTAGCAATGCTGCATCTGTGCTCCTCTGGTGATATCTAGGAAAATTCATTATTGGGTCAATCCTGTGTCAGTGGTTAGCTAGCAGAAGCATATGGGGGATGAACGGCTGGGAACGGGGAGAGGTATCACACAAAATCGAGAGGGATTAGTATCTCATCCCAGCTGACCTCATTTTACTTTTACCAAGTTGAACAAGGATTGGGGAAGAGAAAGAAGAGAGAATATCTTGAAATTAAGTCATCTCATTGCATCTGATGAGAGCGTTTAATGGTGTGTGTGTGTGTGTGTGTGTGTGTGTGTTTAAAGAGCTGCTGGTAGGATTGGAGGAGTCAGCTTGTGTCTGCCAGATGGTATTTAAAAAAAAAGTTTAAAAGTAGAGTCCGTGGTGAGCTCACCAGAGAGCTGAAGACATGTTGCTTTCATGTCAGTTCAGTGCACAAACTTTACACCATTACTGGAACAAAGAATGCGTCTGTGCGACCCCTTGTGTATTGGGTTTCATCTTTCATGCTCCCCAAAGGCACTCAGCTTCTTCTGTTCTATATGTTCTTAGAAATGCGAAACGAATTTTGCTGCATCAGTACCACAAGAGTGTAGTTACTGCTTCTCTCTGTCCAATATCCTGACAGTGTGTCCTGCTTAAGTCCTTTAGCCTTGACAAGCCCCAAATGGAATCTGGGTTTAGGATGATTAAAGTTGTACTGCCATGTTGCTTCTCTTCAATAATTTAGTGTATATTTAACTCCAGCTTTTACTTCTCTTGCTCTCGTATCTCTGCCAGCTCCCATCTTGCAAGAAGTGTTAGTCCTTCATGTGCGTGTGTGCATGTTCAAGTGAGACATATGACTTTGAAGGTTAGTTATGTTTTACCGGGTCACAAAAATAGAAATGTGCACATACAAAAAAAAAAAGAAAACCATCCATACACAGACACGTACAGCCTTTCTTCCTCCAGTGAGTCATCATAATTCAGGACGCCATGTGATATTTTTCTTCACTAGAAAGTAATGTTATTGGAGGACAAGAAATCTTGATGACCTGGAGAAAGGTTATCAGCGAGGGCTGCTGTTGGGGATGAATATTAATGAATACTTGTCTTTGAACTTGATGTGTTTTTGGCTCTGTTATCAAGGATTTTTATAAATTAGGATAATCATTTAACCATAACTTTAACACAAGGGGGGAAAGAATTAATGTTCAACAGGGACTGTCTACACAAAAATAATAGAAAGCAAGCTGTGGATTAGTGCGCGTGTGTGTGATACAGAGCAGCAATGCTGGGGAGGTCACCAATTTCTGCACTAATTATTCCCAACAGACGGCAACAACACTTCAGTGGCTCATCATAAATACAGAGTGTCATGTGGGCTGGAGAGAATAAACTGGTTCAGATTTGTACACATACACTCAGAGGGCGTACCTACTGCACTGGTTGGTGGTTGCCTCTATTCCGGCTGCTTGTGGACAAGTGAAGCTACAGTGTTTTGACCAGACAAATTATATAGTGGTGGCTCCTCTGGGATTGCTTGTCATAATGTTTTGAAGCGCTAATTAGATAGCATTAATTGAACGCAAACGCAAATGAACAAGAATGACTTTCAAACTTGACATCAAACCTGATGATTGATGCTGCAGTTCTATAGGCATCGTTTTACATTTGTGTCATTTCAGATAGAAGTTGCTGAGAACTGTCAGACTTTGCATTGCGATATTTAACTTGGCGCTGGAAATGAGGAAGCATGCATCTCGGACCTGCTTGTGACACTAAAAACTTGTGGTCACACGGTACCATGAGAAAAGGCTCACGAGAATTTGATCAATTATTCCTGCCTTTTTCCAGATTATTACAGCTATCATTCCTATTTCTAATAATAACATTATTTATTTTTTGTCGTTATTTGATGCAATCTGAGAACACAGTGACATCGCTAAAAAGCGGTCTGACAGGAGCAGGAACAAGAGCAGTCAGAGGACCATGGAGATTTTGAACAGAACAAAACCCTACATGGTTTACCTTTGACCTACTGTACTTAATTGGCCTGATAATCAGGCTGAATTGTCATTTAATTTCACTTAATTCATTCAGCCTGACATTGTTTATTTTGTTTTGTACTAACCAATCACAAGTAAGTGACAGGCTGACATCTTTTTTAGGCGACACAGAAGCAGTGGTTGCAGTTGTTAGGATCAGTTCACGTTTTCAGAGCAATTAAAGAATTGAGTTGTTATTTCTGTAAGTTGACCTTACAGCAATCTGTACAACTGTGTCAATCTCATCCATGCTTGTCCCCATTTCTGTGGCCATTTTTCCATCACTATTTTGCTCTGATTGGTCAACCGTTTTTCCACCTGGTGGAACTGGCCATCAGCAGGCAAAACACTAGACCTATATGAGTTGCAGAACAAATTGGAGATGTAGGTAACAATTTAGAGGTCTGGAATCAGGTTAGTACTTTTCATAGTTGCATACTTTTTTCCTATGAATTAAGAGATTATTAACAGCATTTCGAGTGGACTCTCTGTCAGTTTTAGCTCTAAATAAAGTTGTGTAGGCAATCTGGCGGCTTGTTTATAACCTGTCTAATCATATGAGCACTTGTTTACGGCTCTGTCTGACATCATTGTAACAATGTTGTCTTTTTTTGAAAGTATATTTTCATGAGCTTTTATGCCTTTTTATGGAAAGAGATAGTTGAAGAGATCGGAAACGGGACAGCGAGAGAGGGGGATGACATGCAGCAAAGGACCTATAGGCCGGAGTCAAACCCGGGTCCGCTGCGGTGAGGACTGTTGCCTCGTATGTGGGGCGAGCGCTCTACCAACTGAGCTTACCGCGGTCCCACAAAGTTGTCTTGATCTCAAATTTTAGCAATATCTTTAGTGTGTATATTGTTGTCCTAACAAATACAGTCAGTCAGTCATTTTCTACCGCTTGTTCCCATTAGGGGTCGCGGGTGACTGGAGCCTATCCCAGTGACTTTGGGCCTTAGGCTGGGTACACCCTGGACAGTGGCCAACTTGCATAACAAATACAGTAAAAAAATAATTAAAATAAGACCTAAGTTATAATAAACTGGAATTATCCTTCCACCTATGATGGTGGTGATTTTACGATCATTTTGGATTTGAGCCCCATCTAACCATTTGGTGTGCAGTATTCTTGGAAACAGACCTTCTGCACCCCTTGGGATTGCAGAAAGTGACAACCAGGGACACCCAGTGCTCTCTGTCTGTTGTGATTTATGACAGGATTTACTTCACACAACTGCCTTTTCAGCATTGCTGGGGCCACTTGTGTGGACCATGTACCTACTGTATTGATCTGCACTCATATTAGTCCTGGTCAATATGTTTCTCTACTGTCACAGCGCTCTCATGACCAAAGGGTTTGACCACTGTCCAGGCCCTATACCAAAGAGGTCCCTCATCACCGAGAGTCAAGTTTCCAATGTAAATGAGCCTGTTACTCTATTGTATTTATTTGGTGTTGCTGTGCACAGCGTCTTATTCAGGAGTTATGGTATGTGTACATTAGCATGTGGTAACACTATGCTTCCTATTGATTTCAAATTGTGGTTCATTTGTAAGTCTGAGGGTTTCATTATCGTGACACTTTGGTGATCTCCCCAAGGATTAAATGCTAATACTTCTAAAATCATGCAAAACGGCAAATTCTTTACAACTGTCAAAACTAAAACAAATTACCCTTGTTTCCCGGTTTGTCTATAAATAAGGCAGGTTGTCAAGTACTACTTTTGTTTTCGACTTGCCCTGAGCAGATTATGGCATGTACGGATAGCTCCCGCTTGTCCAGTGCTAAAAATCTAACTTCATCATACATGCTATAAATCTATACTGTCGTGTATCAAATCATACATGACAGCGACTGAGAACTAGCCATATGAGATCAATTTAAATGCATTTTTAGGGTTGAATTAGAAAGTGATGTTTTTCAATTACCTTCAGTATACACACTGCAAGCTCGGGGATTGTCGAGTAGAGACATTTGGTCTGTAAGCACTTGTTCATCCACAGGTGTAGGAGGGAAGCTTTCTATGTTTCCTGCTGTATAGAGAAAGAATAGAAATACGAAGTGAGACAGTTCTGTGTAAGAAAATGTAAATGACTGAATAACTGTTCCTGTTTATTCTCATGGTGACCTGAAAGACTTAAAGACTTCTCCTTGACTGAATGAAAACTGGATTTGATGAGCTAAAAATAAAAGAAAGCCTTCTCAGGTGCTTGTTTGAATATAACAAGACATACATAGATGGCTGACACTTGGTGGTTTTGCTTGACATTGTTGTTGAGGTGTGGAAGTGCGGCAGGCTTGAGTCTAACTCTTGTCATCAGGTTGGCACACAGCCTATGGTGCTTGTAAGGGGGGCTGACTTACAGAATGCGGTGAAGCACAAAGATTTTGTCATCTTTTTTTCCCTGCCCTTGATGTGACCTCTAGGTCTCCACAGGGCCACACCACTGCAATAACTGTGAAGTATTCCTCCCTTTTTTATTCTTTCTCTTACTTCATCTCCTGTTGAACCACATACTGCTTTTTTAAATCTATTTTCTATAATTCACATTCCCAGGGATATGATTGTTGAGTTGTTTTAGGATTGGATTATTCTAATGGGATTTAATTGTACTTCTGGTCCCCCTGCGTATTCTTTGCAGCTCATTATTTTTGTCTTGCTCCTGTAGGTAATCTTCCACTGTCTCAGGGGGCTCTACTCCCTCCCCATTTTAATGTTTCTTATGTTTTCTGATGATTTGTTTCTGTAACCTTCTCCTCTCCCAAGTGCCTTATCCAAACATACAGAGGCTTATGTTGCAAGAGCTTATGTGTATTTTGATGGTCACCACATGCACTTCATGCCCTGTCAAAACCACCATGATCAGTTAAGTATAATTGATATAATATATATAATAATTAATTAGCAAACATTATCTTTTACATAAGGTTTATTAATATGATCCTCATGTTCATACGATAAAGCATAACAGAGCTCTTTTTGTTATTAATCTACACATTTATGGAGTGAGGTGTTCCAATATCTAATAAGATCATCTACGCTGTACATGTAGCGGTACTTGTAGCGTAATGTTAAGATTTGCATTCATGATGATGTGATGTCTGGCACACTGTGTACCAAACATGGCAGGGAATGTGCTTGCTCTCCATAGATACAGTAAGCATAAAACATTGAGAAAGGGCTACTTGTCCACACTCGTACTAGTTGAGGAGTTAAGAGCAAAGAAACCCTAAATCTTTGTGAAACCTGATTATAGGTGAAACATGAGCTATTGAACTGGCCTCCTCCCATTGGCTGGTCTTTTAATCATCTTTTATACCTTAGAGTGAGAGCCATTAGTTTAAGTCCACCTCTTTTAGCCTCTGCTTAAATACTGTCTCCTCTACATTTATTTTATGATAAACTATAACTATCTCCCAACCGCCTGGATACATAGTAAGGCTAGTGGTGAGAGGACCATACACTACTTACTGTTTAAATCTTGAAACAACATTTCTGATTGATTGTTTTCTCGATTAAGAATCGTTTAGTCTAGTAAATGTGGCTGTAAAAGTAGTGAAAAATGCCTCTAACAAATTTTCAAAGCCAAGGGTGACGCCTTTAAATAGCTTGTTTTTTCCAACGCCTTAAGGTATTTAGTTTACAGTTATATAAAACAGGGGAAAACAGCCAATCTCTTACTTTTGAGAACCTGGAACTAGCAAATGTCTGGCATTTTTGTTTGATAATTGACTTAAATGAGTCATTGATTATCAAAATAGTTGCTTTATTTTCAGGTGAATGACTAATTGATTAATTGACTGATTGTTTCAGCACTAACTGTAATGTCATCTGCACCATTGACTTACTGAGCCATGGAGCACTCCAATTCTTTTCTGCTCATCAGGATGTCGTTTTCAGTTTTATTTGATGTGATATTGTTATGCTACTTGATATTGTCAGTTAGTCAGGTATAGTGTACTAGTTCACGATAAGATTGTACCATTGCAAAAACCCTTTTCTGACCTGCTGAGACATAGATGGTTCTGGTATGAAGGCGAAAACCATGAGCACCTAATGGCCATGGGCTGTGTAAATGGTTGGTTATGACCTTACTAAAATCTAGATGCTCTGTCTCTGTCTGCAAGGTCCTCTACACACACACACACACACACACACACACACACACTCTCTCTCTCTCAGGGCTCTGAGCACACAGTCACACACAGAGGAGGAAAGACAGAGAGGTTCCCAAGGTACCAGACCTTGAGGAATTGCCTGTCACCGTGTGTGTGTGCTGAGATGTGGGTGTATGTGTGTGCCAAGGCTCTTTCAGACAGAGACAGAGCTGTATGTGATTTCAGCTGCATACATACAGTAGGTGTGTGTGCTTGCCTGTGGTTCAATATTTATATGTAGTTAGCCTCAGAAAGGCCTTAAATACCTAGCAAAACGTGCATTCAGGTGAACCATCTGTCATGGCAGACGCATATATTTTTCTATAGTTTTATTCCTTCAAAGTGTAAGTCCCAGATGTAGTATTACACAATTTGAGTCTGACTGTTCTATTTCATGCTTTTTTACCTTCTTTGCTAAAGGCTAATTTCTACATACTCAACTAAACCAACTCCAGCTGGAGAATATTAGTGTCTCTGTCAGCTGTAGCTAACAAGCCTAGACTGCCAGTGTGGCCATGTGGGTAATGTTGCTTATGGGCATATTATGGAATACATACTATAACTAGATATTTCACTTGCTACTGTTTTAACTGCCCTCAAGCAGAGACAAGGTCTGCCCTCCTTGCAGCGCATACTCCTTGTTGCACAATAAATGTTAGCTGGTGTTTACATTTGCACACCAGCCTAACAGTTAGTTAAGATAATGTTTGGCACAGTAATTTGTTCCACTCACGGCTACGTTATCCCAACAAAAATATTTCTCACCAAGGCAGAAAGACCTCTGAAACAGCATTTTAAGGATAACCAAACACTGCCTTTCAGCCTGTCCCCGCCTTCTGTACTATTGGTAGAATTCTCCATTTATTGTAGATAAATGTGTTAACAGCTCAAAAAACATGTTTTGTGTTTAACTACTCTTTAAAGCAGCTATAATCAATATTTTTATATTAACAGTGGATCACATGGGTACTTATATGTGACAGGAGTTGCTCGTAGGGATGAACCCATATAAAATTATCACCTAACTCAGTTCCTCTAAGCTCGATGGAGCTGTTGTCAACAAAAAAGCTCTAAAAACCGACCGAACGCTACTTTCCAGCATTAAATGGCAGACAGATAAAGTTAGTGACTAGCTGGCGAACATCGTGGAGCACTGAGCAGCTGAAGAGCCAGATATTTCCCTCAGGGGTTGGTGGAGACCAAAATACAGCTAAAAGGAGAGTGAATATTGGGCTCACATTCATTAGGTGGACAGAAACGCGACTCCAAATGAATGCTAATATTGCTCCTTTTTTACTGGAAGTGTGAATAAACTGTTCGCCAACAAGTTGTTAGTTGTCAGTGTTGTTTTAACAGCTCATTGCAGGTTTAAACAATGTGAATTTTAAATTCTCCAAATTCGCTCAGCTGGACTCGCATCGGAAGCTCTCATTTGTCATATGCGGTTGTTAAATAATTCGATTTTTCTGAGAAATCTTTGATGTGTCAGTAAACAAACTGGTACACCACGATTCTTGAAGCAGCTTCAACCACAGCGCTTGTTGGGGACAAAGTGTGTGTGCTGAGTTGAAGCCACAAATGTTCACATTTAGTGTTAACACAGCTGAACTCAGTTTGATCACAGCCTCACTTTGGGATCTGCCATTTATTTTGTCAACTTTGACTGACAGCCCATCATGGGCCTGCTGTGTTTCTGTAATCCTCCTCTGACACTGGCATCGCAAACAAATAATAGAAATGTTCCTCAGCTCAAGAGAGTGGGCTCTAACTATCCGCTCAGTGACTTAAGCCTCACTTCTGCCAGCCTAAATAGATGACATTTTATAACGGACTTTGCTTGAGTAAAGCCAATGTCCTAGACTAACTTAAGCTGGCTGAGGCTGTGATTCTGCCAAGGAATTGGAAGCACATTCACTTGTCAATAAGAGCTATGCAAATCTTGACGTTTGCCTTCTTCCGCCCAGCTGGTGACTGCGATGATATTTATCCTCCTGTTGCTCCTCTGTAGGCTGCCCTTTAGCATGCCATCATGCTGAGCGCCTGCAGGGAAGACACACACATGTGTCGCATGATGTGATGACTCAGGCTTTAATGCCCTGCCACATGGCTGACATGCGCACAGCCCTTCCCCCTCCTCAGCTCTCAGCCTGTTGGTGTGTGTGATATAGGCCTATATTTAAGTGCGTATGAGTCTATGTATGTCCAGCATGTGTGTCTGTGTGTGGAACGTGACTGGCCGGGGGGCTGTTTGTGCTTTTCCGTCTGATTGAAGCAGAATGTGGATTATGTTGTGATGTGAAATGTAGGAACCCGGGGGAGGGGCAAAATGGTTGAGACAGACATCTCAGGACTTGAGGGGACTTATGGGGAGGAGGGAGGATGGGGGAGAATAAGAAGGGACTTACACTTATGTTTGTCCAGAGACAAAGCTCTACAGTACATTGTGTCTGTCTGCTTTAACATCATCCAGAGTGGGAGTTGGCAGACTCAGCAGGAGGGATGTACGCTGTGGATTGTTCTAGTTTTTTAAAATTAATTTTTATTATTTTACAACACCGGACACTTCTAGAATAGAATCAACATGGTGTAAATCTGTAAAGCTACAAGTACCTAAAAGTGCTGCAGATGTGTTCTTGGTGTGTCATTTAGTGCAGCACAGGCCCGAATCCCTGCAGCTATAGGAGACAGGAGGAAAAGTAAAAGGAAGAGTGGAGGGATGAAATCACTGCAGACTGACGAAGTTGCATCTAAGTTTAGAAAAGTGAAGAGGAGGAAGAGAAATTAGAAGGAGATAAAGTGTACTGTGGGAGTGTCTCCATATAGACTGGAGCCAAAGTGGTCCCAGACATTCAGCACTGTGACTCAGAGCCCTGGTGTTGTGTGGGTAGGGTTTGCAGATTGGAAGGGCAACTTTTGGCTCGTGACCCACCTGTAATCAGACCGCTGTCCAAGCAGAAGCCACAACACGTTGGTTTTTTGCCCACTATATGAACAGGACAAAATGTCAGACCCCTAGGAGGTGGGAGACGCCCACTATTTCTCACCCAGCACACGGAGCACTGCAGATCCCCCCTGTCTCCGCTAAACCATATACAGAGCATCCTCTCTTTTTGTGTCTTACTTCTTTGATTCATAACAAGGACAGCATGTGAAGGAAAGGACAACCTTGCAGCTTGTGCATCACCACTTTCATTTCAGTGGTGAAGCAGCTAATTTGTTTGATAAGCCAGAAGCCCTTGCCATCTCCCAGACACCAGCGGGAGTGAATGATGAACAGGCAGTGCGAGAGGTCTCAGCTAGCCGTGCCACTGGGCCCCCATTAAGCCTCGATTGGGGTCTATTGGCGTGATTTCTCTTCCTGTCTGGTGCTTGGCAACGCATTTGCTTTCACATTAGACGCGGGTGCCGATGATTGCTGATAACACGATGAGGGAGGACAACGTTGAGCGCATTAACCCTCGCTGGCACTGCCGCAGACCTGACAATATTAGCATCCAGAGAGATAACACATGCTGTTAACCCTTTCACTGGCAGTTAAATCACAGACAATATAAGGAGGGCTGCTTTTAATGTAATTTGCTATACTGTGTACTTTATAGAGTATAGTGTTTTTTATTGTCTAATACAAAAATTACATTGTGGAAGAGATTTCACATTCCATCTCACTCTCGGTAGGCAGTTCTCAGCGTACCGATCAGCAGCAGTCCCTGGTGCTCATTTTTAGAAACTGTTGCTGCATTGCCATGCATTTTTAATGGCTAAGGCCATTATAGCAGGCTGTGTTCTGGGTGTGTGTGCATTTAGTGTATGTGTATTTGCGTGTGTGTGAGTGTTCTGTATACATGAGGTAGCTTGAGCTCCAGTATGTGGAGAAGAGCCAGGTAAGACGCAGTTGTGTGAAGTTGTCTACGTGCGTATCCTTGTGTGTGTGTAAGCCTCTGTCAGCATATGTGTACATTTGTTTGTGAGCGTCTGTTTCCATTTGTGTTTGTACAATGTTTTGTTTGCTAACAGTGATTTGGACACTGATGTGATGCGACAGCTTTGGGCCTCAGACACACTCCCTGAATCATTTTGAATAAGACCCGTGGGGCTCCGTTTCCCAGAGGTCTTTCTATTAATGCTTCCATGGCTCCTGTGCATCTCTGCTAAATTAATGTGATGCTTTGCCAAAGCTGAAAATAACCAAGATTTGTTTAAAATAGAATGGGGAAACAAAGCGCATGTAACCAAACATTTAACAAGATTATAGACCCAATGTCAGTTCACGTTTTGTGGCTTTTGTTGAGAAAAATATCTTCCACCTTTGTCCTGTTATATTACATTGATTTGATTTTCTAATTAATATATAAGTAACATTATTTGCATTCATTTTACCTGGTCAGTAGATTACATTTCCATTGCATACCAGCAATAGGCTGAAAGAACTTAGGAAACATGATAATAGATACTCCGTCATCTTGACTCTAAATAACAAACAGAAAAATATGTATTGCAGCTTTAATTAATCCAGGATAATGTAGTCTTAGCCAGTTCATAGTATGATTTTTTAATCCTCATCTATCTTAGGTCTTTGAATGCAGAGGGCAAATAGATTACTTCAACTTGAAAGTAGTAATCGTGGATAACTGCGTGCTCTCATTGTGAAATACAGTATGACTAGAGTCGAAACCAGGATCAACTGTCATATGATTGGCTTTTTCACATACGATTAAAGCCATTGCATGTTTGGTCATAGATACCTCCTGACTTAAAAGGGGAATCGATGTTACATTTCAACGTCTGTTTACAGGTTTTGGGGAGTACCACTAGGCAATTTGAAGGGGTAACGAGGGGGGATGCCATCCCACTTGTTAGCAAAATGACCAAAATCCACCCCCTTGTTAACCTGCTCATACGATGCTCTGTGCTTTGTCTCGTTGTGGTGCTTCACATTGCCGCTTTTAATCATTGCCACGATCTTAGATAATATGAGACATACTGGTTTTGAACTGCCTGGGAGAAGATTGAACATGTAAGAGTCTGTCCATTCGTGATTAAAAGCTCTGTTTCCGCTGTCTGCTTTTCTCTTTTTAGAGCACGCCATGTGAAATTATTTTTCAGACTCATCTCGTCTCTACACTCCCTGTGCGTTTAGCGTTGGGGGTGTGGCTCCAATTGGGACATCCCCCCTGTTAAAAATGAACAAATCGCCTACTGGGGAATACTACTGCATATGTAGAAAAGCTTTTTGTGGCTCCAGAGGGATATTTAAAAAATCTGGTAAATTGCCTCAAGTGATGTCACTTGAAGCAGCTTTGATTGGGGCTGAACACATTTAAAAGTGAAAAAAATATGGGGGTGGCGTTAGAAAGAAACCAGACCTCTGTAGAAAGCTCCTCATCTCTGCTTGAGGCTGGCAGCTTGAGGCTACATTAGCTGCTACTAGCATAACACACCTGAATCTCTGACTGAATTGTCGGTGGCACAAGTTGTGTTGTGGGTAATGTGGGCGTTTTGTTTTGACAAGGGAGAAGAACGTGTGAAATAAAAAAAAGACAGTATCTCTGGTTCTGCTGCATCAGTTTTGATATTCATTTTTAAACTGTCCATCATGAGTCTGACAGTGTTATTGCAATGCTAAATCGCACCTCTGCACCTTATAAAGACATTCGATGTGACTCGTCCTTCCTGCTCACTCGTAGGCAGAGATGGAGAAATAAAACTGCTGCCAATGTCTACAGCTGTATTGGGGGATGCTGGGATTGATAATGCCTGGAAAGAGAGGAAAAGACAGATACTGAAGATGCTGCAAATAAATCTGTATACACACAGACACAAACTCAGGAGCACACACAAACACACTCACACAGCCATCATCTGTTGTCCTGGTTTCAAAGAACCAAGTACCAGTGAGGTGCCAACACATAGGAGTCAACATATTGCCAGAGTCATGCATACGCACAGCTCACAAACTGGAGTGTAGTTACCATGGGCGTTTTTAGGAGTTGACAAGGTCTGGGGCTAAGCCCAGGCCATCTGCGGCTGAGGACTGGGTGTATGTGCGTGCTGAGTGCTTTTTTTAGGTCGTCCCTGCTGTTCTGCCTGAAATACTACTGCCTGAATTTCATTTAATTTTTCATCAGAATCAGCTTTACCAGGTATGTGTACACATACAAGGAATTTGACTCCGGTTTTCCGTGCGCTCTATGTACATACACAGCAGTACGACAGTATGACAGTATGCTGTTTGCTGTGGATGCCTCTTGTGTTGCTGGCTGATCTGAGAAGTTAAAACAGATACTAACATTAATAATGAAATTTAATAGTAGCTACTTTTCTCAAGACCTAGAGTCTGGTCTTGACTACAGTTCTGCTACCTACTAGTGTGCTATTCAATGTGCAATATATTCTGTAGTGGATAATGACAGAAGTAACAAACATAAAACCTGTATTACTACACTTATCTGAAGATTACTTAACCTAACACAACATCTAGGCTATAATGTATACTACACACTGTTATGGCTCAGTTACCAATCAAAACTGTCTATGCTTATCTGTTGACAAACAGGGAGATTCATTAATGATGACAGACACCCAGTGTACCCCAAAACTGGTATTTACCATGGAGGTATTAGTAGTAGCTATGGAATCAGCAGAATCTCTAGTTTTAGAAGTTGCCTTAAACTTCCCTCTAACAAACTTAACCTATTAGAGCCTCTGACAGATAGTAATGTTTTAGTCCATTTTTTACTCTACTTTTTACAACTTGTTTTACACTGAAAAAGTGTCCTTGAGTTTGTGAAAGGTGCTTTCAAATTTATTTCAAGTGTATTAGGATTATTGTAACACAAGTAGTATGACGTTAACAACTTTTACATTTTTTTATGTCATAGGCTATTCTATATTTTATGACTAGTGCTCTTATTGCTGAGCTGGTCAGTTTTCTTGTCCAATACATTTCATTGTACCACAAATGCGCGCACACACACATACACACACAGAGCTGTGGACCGAAAGAAGTGTGCGCTAAAGAAATGAAATATTCTTACACCAATTTTGTTTTAAATAGAAAAATAGCAACTTAAATTCAGAAGGTGTAACGTTACGGTTGTCTCTTTCACTGAACTAAGACCAGCTTCACTGCCTCGTTAACTCATCCTAAAACACACTTCATTCAAATTCACTTAAAACTCGACAGAAACAAAATCAGATTCACCAAAACCGTCTAGCTTAGTCTTTTCACTGTTCCAACAATCGCTGACTCTGGTTTGGTCGAAATATACCCTTACAGTTAATTCACATAGTTAGAAATATTCTGGCTCTACAACTGTTTCTCCTGCTGCCTCTCTCCGCTGTTGCTGGCATCATTGTGCTCGCTGAGCAGCGGCTCTCACTTGGAGGAAGACCATTAAATTAGCAAAGTAAAATGACAAAAATTGGCCCAAAACAAGACTAGGCTAGTTTGGTGTCACTAGCACAACAACTATCATTGCTAACGGTTTAGCTGGCTAGAGTGCAATGTAAAGTGGGTTAGCTGTATACAGTCTATACCGGTAACGTGTGTGCTCTGCTCATATCATGTTCATGTAACTTTGATTCACAGACAATTACAGTTGTTTTCCTAACTCAGTATGAGAGGATGTTTGTTTGCCACTGCTGTGAAGAACTGACAGACCTGTCAGTCAGTAAGACATGAGTATTTCCTGTTCCTGTAAAACCCTCTCTGATTGGTCTTGCCTTGTTCCCGTCAATCAATATACAAAATCACAACACTGCCGTCTTTTTTAGTGGAGAATTATTCGGGGCTAAAAAAAAATCTTCGGGGCTAAAGGCCCGAATGCCCAGTCCTGGCAACACCCATGGTAGTTACAATATATGTTTGTGTGTATGTAAGTCTATGTGTGTACTGAATATCAGCCGTCATGGTTGGGCTACCTAGCAGACATCCTGGGAAAGCGATGAAATAAGAGGGGGGGGGGGGGATAAGAACAGAGAGAGATCAGACAGAAAAGCGATAGAGATAAAATGACAGAGATGGGACGAGCGAGCGAGAGAGGCGGAGGGGCGACAGAGGGGATTAGTAGCAGAGCGAGGAAGACGCTCTTTCTTTTTCGTGCTCTCACTCCTTCGCTGTTTTTTCCCATCCTCGATACACTATCGGCACTTTGCCTGACACACAGTGATGAAACAGAATACATCCTGGCCCTCCACACTGCACAACACATGTCTCTAAACACACAAACACACACACACACACACGCTCACAAGCAGGGACAATCCTCTTGACTTACATAACTGCCTTTGTTGCACTATGCACTCACTCTAGACCCCTCCCTGTGAAGGCCTGTATGTGGCGTGTGATTTGATTATGTGTGTGTCTGTCTCTTCCCTGTTATCGCTCTCTTTTCTCTCAACCTGTCTGTTATAATCCCTAGTACTACAGAAACAAGGTAACACACAAACATGTACTGTGGTGTGTGTGTGTGCATGTGTCAAAGGCACACATTTTTATATTGCACAGATGGACGTATGAGTCATCAAAGTTGTTGTTTAATTAAGTTCATGGTGTGTTTGTCTGTTTGAATGTGTGTTTTTTTTAATAATCCTGTCATTCAGACAATGTCTTCCTTTCTGGAGCCCCAAATTACTTAATTCAATCTAATTCATCACCTGCATTAATCCACAGCCACTCTGTTTCTCTGCTATCCAGCCCCTGTCTCTTCCCCTGTCATAGTCATTTGTATGTGTATGCAGCCATCAGTGATCAGTTGAAGTCATTACGACATGCTAGTCTGATATTTTATAGTTTAAAGACTTGTATGTGCCATATCTAAGGCAGGTGTACTGTGTCTAATACTAATGTAACAAATGCAAGGATATTTTTTTGGTCCCTGTGAAAAGTCCTTAACAAGTTTTTCATCCTTTAAAAGCATTAAAATGACTCTCATACACTTACATTCATCCATACATTTTAAGCCACTTGTCCTGGTCAGGGTCAGGTTTTTAATACATTTACTAGAGGTATTTTTATCAGCTAGCGGTGTGGCCTGAACCTAGAAATATCCGAAAGTCAGTTTGTGCAGTTATTATGTTGATTCATTGATTATTCGTTTGGTCTAGGTGATGTCATAAAATTGCTCGTTTTGATTGAACTACTACCCCATACTACCTTTTGACTAACACATTGGTGCATGAAGATGTACTTCAAAACCAAGTGGCCTGATTTCCATGAAATTTGCTGTAGATGTTCAAGGATGATGGAGCATGACATTTTTAAGTTTTTTTATGTCACACCATCAGGCCAACATTTCTACTTCTAAAGACATTTGCAGAGCAGAATAAAGGCCCTGATATACTCCAATATGGACACGAACAGAAGGGTGGGCAACAGACGTGCTCAGGGTTCTGTTTATAAATATACAATATATTGCATTTATTTGTGTATTTTTACTTGCACTGCCTGTTCATCGGTTTCAAGATGTCCGAAATGTGTCTTTCTGAAAACAGTAGATCGCCAAAGTTTGCAGAATAGCATTAGTTAGCATCTTGCTCGAGGACACTTCAGCAGGGCAGATGGTCACCAACGCAGGGGCTTGAACCTTCGTCCTTAAGTTGAAGGGCATCTTCCTTACTGACTATGCCACCCCGCTGCCCTCAGTGTGCATATGTGTGTCAGGGATCAGCGTAGAGAAAATGCAGATGCTTCACAAACTGCAACACAGCAGTGCTTCTATCTGTGTGTGTGTGTGTGTGTGTGTGCATGCATGCTAGTTCACCGGCAGCCTCCAGTTCAGTGCTGGGGATACTTGGCCTTCTGTCTCGCATTAATCAAAGAGCAGAGGACAGCACTCCGATTAATATTTTATATGCTGCATGACACTTTTTGGCAAGATGCCCTTTTCTGGTGTGCTATTGGCAAAGTGACAACCATACAATGTACCAACGGTGTGTCTAATTAGTCCTAAAGCAGACACAACAGAATTCATGCCAGGAGAGAGTGCTGTATAGATAACTCAATCCATCAGTCTGGATAAATCTATAGATGCTGGTGTTGTATGTCTGTTCGGGCATCTCACTATTAATGTAACAGTGTAATTTCTTCTTTCATTTAATTCAGAATATGCATACTTTTTTGACTGTAGTGTCTGTTTACCTCTTCTAGGTGAGTCTTTCTCAAGGTTAACTTTCATTTGACCTCCCTACTAACGTTTCATCTGACTTTGTGCGTGAGTAACTAAGATGGCACAAAATCATGCTAATTCTGCCCTGACCGGTTCTAGAAAGCCAGGGTCTACCGTATTCTCCCCCTCTTGTGGCATTTCTGTGCAACAGTGTTTTTGTTTAACAGTTGATTTCTCTTACGCACACACCAGTTTCTGAGGTGTGACTGAATCAAGTGTTACTGCACAGCTGGCAATATACTGACTCTTGCTGCGCAGGTAGCTTACAGGCACCTGTCCTTGAAAGTAGGGCCTGGCTCTGCATTGGTTGGCACACTGAAACATATTAGAGGCCAACGGTGGCTAATCTCCCGTGGTCCTACCTTTGAAAAGATTTGTTTGATATCAGTGCCAGAGGGTGCATGTGTGTGTGCGTTTGTGTCAGGAGAGAGGAGGGAACAAGAGTGTGCGCGCACACACACACACACACACACACAGTACAGTACAGTTTGATTGCTTTGAGATAGTGTTGGGAATATGGTCAGATAGCTCCAGGAACAGGCTTAATGGCTGTGCTGGCTTTTTAGCTTTGTAAATTATGTAACATTCATGTTAATGTTCTGTTTCTCACTATCTAACTAACTATACTTTCCAATGTACAGTACAGTATAGTATAGTATAGTACAGTACCTGGCACTGTTCTAATTCAGATTAGATTAACAGACGTGTTTGATGAGAAAGCTCCTCAGTCCACATGCTTTTATTGCCTTTGGAGCTTGTATTAAAACAAAGTCTCATGATCTCGCAGTGTGAATATGTTAAAGGTTAATTTGGCATTAAGTTACATTCTAATCAAACATTTTCCTCCCTACCACTTTGAGAGGGTAATACATAAAGCCGTCTAAATGCATATGCTGGCTCCCATTCGCCACATCCATTATTCATAGACAGGACGAAACCCAGTCACCGACTTCAAGTCCTGCAGTTGCTTGTGTCTTCATCCCTATCTCTCTTTCCCTCTTTTTCTCCCTCTTTTCTCTCTGTATATAGCCAAACCATGTTTCTCCTTAAATTATTCTCCCCCTTGTCATTTTAAATTTCCACTTGGGTTTTGTCTTTAAAACTGTTATACTTGTTTTCTCTCCCTTTTTTCTCCCCCTCAGCCTCATGGTGTCTTTTGTCTCTGTCCTTCAATCTCTGAGTCGTGTAAGGCAGACATTGATCATAATACGGTGGAGAATGAAAGCCTTGCAAGTCAGAGACAAATATTATGTTTATATTTTATATATGTAATGCAAGCATTCTATCTGTATCTGTCCTTTCAACGCTTCTTCACTCTCCCTATCCATCATATCCAATAAAGAGCATGTATCATTGCATTAAATATGTTTATGGATCTGTTTTCATAGTCAGCATGTTCAATATGACCAATCCAATGACAACAGTGGGCTGAATGTGTGAGGCAAGAAAGAGCTATAGTATGTATGCAAAGGAATTACAATTATCCCTTTGGAGACCTGGCGGCAATGTGGTCCATGTTTAATTTATAGCATAGATTTTGCTTGTTACCTAAGAAATTAGAAGTATAGAAACTGATGAAAAGCCTTTGCAATCTAAAAATAAATTTAGAAGTATTTTATTTAAGTGTTAAGATTCTCATAGTAGTTAATTGTTTTATTATTGAAGTACATAGAGTTATTGTTTCCGAAGTATTTGAAGCCATAGTGCAGTATAGTGAATAGTTCTATAAAGAGGTTGATTGTCAGTATTGGATGGATTTCTTATAAAATATAACCAGATACCATGGTATCTCATTCCTTGCTCAAATGATTCCGAGTAACCTTTCTAGTCTTCTTAAGAACAGTCACATAATATGATACTCTTAAGTCATTCCTTGATTATTTTAACGGAAAAAAATCATTTTAAAGCTGCCATAGTCAATATGTTTATATGAACAATTATTCAAATTACTAAAAGGATGTGAAAGCAGTCACTTGTGTTACGAAGCTTTTTAGTGGCTTTCAGCTCTTTGTTTTAGTTTTTACAGCCCACAACTTTACCATTTTGATTCACACCGCTTCATCAGTGTCATTTTCAGTAGCAGCAGGTTGCTTTTAGAGAATAAGCTCTAAAAACTGTCTGTATGCCACATGCCAAATGGCAGACAGACAAGTTAGCGCCTAGCTGTGAACATAGAGGAACATTTAGCAGTTAAAGAGCCAGATATTTTTTTCAGTAGGGAGTGAAGACCTAAACTGAGGTAAAAGAAAAATTAATTTTGGACTTACAGTTGTCAAGTGGCCAGAAACACGACTTCAAATGAATCCTGATGTTGCTCTGTATACTCTGTATGTGTATTAAGCCACTGCTTGCAAACAAGTTAGCTTAATCAACTTACTGTAAAATGTGATCTGTCAGTGTTGTGTTCAGCACCCCCAATTTGCCAAAAAATCAGTTAATCCAGGTTTAACATGAAACAACTAAACAGGAGATACCGGAGTCTTTTTTAAGATTCGAGTTTAGTTGCAACATCAGTAAAGACTCACAAGGGATATTTACTCTTGACTCGATTTTTCTTTGACTTCTCAGTTCTCATTCACGAGAGATGATGGATGATGAACATTGGAAAGTAGAGAGACAGAAAGCAGGGGAAGTAGTTTAGGTGGGATTTAATCTGAGGCCAGCAGGTGAACATGTGGCTCCAGAGGAGACATATTGAACCAACTGACTCTCCTTCACATCATGATAGATGATACCTGTTATGGTTTCCAGCACAGTACCGATATGTTTGCTTGTGTTGCCAACTTTTGAAGTTCTTTCCTCTCCAGTCTGAATGTTACTCACACCCACACATAACCACAGAGGATTTTTCTATTAGCCTGGGTTGGTCCACTTTGGCCACACCATGCTGAGCCAAGCCGTGATGACATGCGTTTCCATTACAGCCTCACAGCAGAGGATAGCGGTGCCACTCAGGTTTGGTAGCCAACCTGTGACGGTCTCCTCCCCTTAGCTGTGTCCTCAGCAGCTAAACTCGTGTGTCTGTGCTGCAGACAAGAGTGAAAGCTCTATTTTTAAAAGTCACTCTGTGTTCATCTCTCAGTGCTTCTAACTCACTCTCTTTGGTGTGGAGTTTAGTTTCACTCCTTCAGATATCAGCCTTATTTTACTGTTTACTGATCGCTTTAAGCTGTATTTGAACTGTTACTGCTGATGCAAACCGAATCTTTCCTGCTGTTGCTGCTTCACATATTTTTCTTTGTTACTTTAAAATTACAGAGCCTAGTTTTACCTTTTCAAACCCTGAAGGAAAGTGTTTGGTTTTAATATTATTTTAATATGTACAATAATATACTATATACGTACAATATAAAGATGGACGACATGTCTCCATTTCCTCCCACTGTAGAAAAATGAAGAGAAAATATTCCAGATGTGGGTGCTGCCATCTTGCGCTGGTGATGTAATTTGGAGCCAGAGTCTGTGCAGTAGTGATGGAAGTTGGAGCCGCGGTATTGAGGTCCCGCCCATACACCCGGCCGACTCAGCCGCGAGCAGGGCTCAGCTGTCAATCATGACTTGAAACCCCCTTTTTATAGCATCAAATAACTAATTAAAAACAAACTTATCAGAAAACACTTGTACTCACACCAGCATGATAAGAACTACCTAAAATGAAATAAACCATCTTTGGGAAAAATTGATTTAACATGTACTTTGATTATTTAGTTTGGCTCACGTCCCATCCGCTAACATGGAGGGGCGAGGTTTATGACCTATACTGAAGCCAGCCACCAGGGGCCGATCAACATGTTTTGGCTTCAGTCCATGGGAGTAACGCGTTACAAAGTAATGTACAAAGTAACGTGTTACTGTAATTTCATTGCCTTTGGCGGTAACTACTTACGTTTTCAAATTAAATAATGAAATTACAGTTTCTGAAATTTAAATGTGCTTGTTACACGTTATTTTTGTCTTACCTGAAAATAGTGGACAACTGCAGAGGATAGCAGACAAATGCAGCCTGTTTCCTGGTTTATGATCTAACGTCATCAACGTAATGTGAGCTTGCTTTTCATCATAGAGTTTCTATTACTAAACTGAAGAAATGTGGGTTCATCAACTAGCAATGTTTGGTTAACATACATCCACCTTTGTGTGAGTCTTCTTCTACTAAATCCTACTGTCCAAGTGTAGTCGTAATGGGTAAAATGGTAGATAAAATGTCTGGTGGAGACAATCTAATACCAAACTAAAGTAAATTGTAAATGTAGTGCACATAGCTAATTGGTAAAGTAATTAAATAAGTGAAGTAACTAGTAACTGTAACTAATTACAATATTTCAGTAATATATGGTAGTGGCTGAAGCTTAACTATAGTAAAGTTGGAAATCACAAAGGGCAGATTTGATGTAGACTGCAGAGGGAGTTGAGAGCTTCTGCTTCTATCACAGTTCATGCTGTAATTGGCCAAGTGGGGTTCAGCCCGCTAATGTATTAGCAGCAGATGGATCAGGTGTCCTTGCACTCTTCCACGGACCTGGACTCATGTTTAATACATACTCACCTTGTACCCAGCTGATTATGTGCCCTGTGTGAGATATGCACGTAACAATGAACAAAACACACAAAACAAGTGTCAAACTAGTCCCAAATCCAAACTGGTAATTTACTTTAGTTTGGTATTAGATTGTCTCCACCAGACTTGTTTCCTGTGAAAAAACACATACCTTGCTACTTCTAAATTCATTAAATCTTAATTATTCTCTTCTAAATCAGTTCAGAACAGGCCACAACAACACTAAAGTCACCTTTTAAGCAGAAATTGCAGCCACTTGCAGAGACACTGTTGTGTTTAGCGCCACTGCCTGTTGGAACATAATCCTTTAACTGGCTTTGCATTGCTATCACAACAGCAGAACTTGTGATTTCTGTTAAGCTGCTGTCTGTCACACTCATGTAAATGAGACTATTAAACAGATTAACAGTTGCAGTAGCATTGCAAAAAATCACACGTCTATCCTATCCAAGATTATCAGGATAGAGAAATGTCCAGGTTTGTCATACAAACTAAATATTCTTGTATTACTATTTTCCATTCATACAGTATCTCTCCCTCTCTGGTGAGTTCATTCACTTCCTCTTTCTTCTGTCGCACCCTCTTTCTCTTCCCACATCCTGTCCCATTCTATTTGACCTATTCCTCCATTTTTTTTTCTACATTTCTCATTTTCTCTCCTTTGCTATGCATGCCTTTGCAGGAGGGGTTGGCCATAAGCTGTTCTGCTGACTCAACATTTGTTCCCTCATAGTTTACGCCTTTACTCCCTCCCTCTTCCCTTCTATCTTAACCTCACTCCCACCCTCCCTTCCTCTTTCCCGCACTCGATCCCTACAGCCAGTGAATTTCCAAACCTCTTTCCCCGCTTTTATTCTGTTCCTTCTCCCTCCCTCCCTCCCTCTGTCTCATCTCTTTTCAGATATTTGCCTCGCAGTGGCCGTACAGTAGCTCAGTGCTGAGTTGTCCTGCTAAAATTAGATGATGTCCTGGGTTATTAACACCCTACTACTGGGCAGAACTGGCTGTGCTCCGAAACCAACAATCAACATTATCCCTAGAGCATGGGGGGATGGGGTGGGTTACAGTTTTTTACTGTGTATCACCACCACTGTGCCTGCCTCCCCTCTGCTGGCTCAGGCCCAGGCTAATTCATAGACAATAGTTTTTAATAGAGCCAGTGATTCAAGTACAACTGGCCCTTTGTGTTTCAGTATTGTGCTTCACTGTAATCTTCACAGGTCAGTGAGGGAGACTATATCAAGAAGATTGTGGCTAGTCTGTGTAATTTATTCTCTGCAATAAAGTAATCCAAATCAGTATTCAAGTTAAAAGTTATCTGTGCAATATTCTTATCTTGCACTGTACAGTGTCATTAAGATCACACATGAGCCTGTTGGTAGACAGATTTTGACACATGAAAACTGCCAGTTCAGTCCTCATTTGGTAGCATCTTTCTGCCCCTAATCAGCTGTCCACTTTCAAACTCTAAGGACAGGCCTCATTTTTTTTTGCGAATTTGGATTACTGCAACGTTGACCTGTGCACCTCAGCAAATGACCATTGTCAAGAATGTCATCAAGATGAATCTTAGGGGCAGGGGCTCTAATAGATGTATGTGTGTGTCTGGGTGTGTAACGTAATGCTTTCCATGGTAAGTGTGGGGAAGCTGAGGCAGCGACAAATACTCAGCGGCCCCATTGCAGTTTAATTGTTTGCCTGCATAATAAATCAAATGTGTCAAGGGAGATTATTTATACAAGGACTATGTTAAACAAATGAATCACCAGTTTGCTCAACTCTAGGTTTTTCTTGGTTTGTGTAGCTGTGTGTTGGTGCCTGCATATTGCGTTTCCGAGTTACTTGCTTGTGTTTCAGTTGATTGCATGACAATACGTGTGTGTCCCTTTATAGCTACAATGTGTACATTTCTAAAACTCAAAGGGTGAAGACCTGTGTCCAAAGAGCTTTTTAAGCTTGCAGTGTGCACCAGCACCTTGGTAGGATGCTAGTCATTGTTCCTGCTGTTGCTAAGTGACAGCTGAAAACCTGTTTAAAGCACATTTTTGTTCAAGTTGAGACGTTTTCAAATTTCTCTGACTGTTGTGCTGCTCAGCGAAAAAAATGCCCTGCACTGACCCTCTCTGTCCAGAGCATGTTTTTTTTCCCATCTAAACCAATAAAACCATGTCAGCATTGTAAAGAGAGGTCCCTGGTGGTAACACAGGATATGCTTTCATTTCTGCACTGCTATAAAGACAGAAAAAGAGAGAGCATTGTTGATCTGAGGCAGTACATTTCCAAACCTATGTTTTGTGGCCAAATCTGTAAGGAAGTACGGGGGCTGGAATGTTTCAGAAGAATAATCTATTAATTAACTGATACATAAAAAAGCATTTAGAACGTAACTTTCACTTTAAATTATGCACTTCAAAAAGCTATTATTGAAAAAAAACCAAAAAACATCATCAAATGTGCCAAGTCAGGGTGGAGCGACAAAAGGCTGACTTAAGGAAGGTAGAGCTAAGTGCTTGGTAATAGCAGAGTGCCTGCCTCAGTGCAGGGCTGGATCATGGCCTGAAGGAATGGAGAGCTCCCTCAGCAGCCTTTAAATTTGATGTCAACAGCCGCAGGCAGCTGGAGGGAGGGCAGGAGATGGGTGACATGGGAGCGTTCAGGCATGTTGAGGTCAAGGTGAGCTTCAGCATTATGGATGATTTGTAGGATATCACTTCCAAATGGGAGCTGAGTAATGTGTGGATAAGCAGCTGAGCCAGGTCCTTTGTGGCTGTGGTGGGGGTCTTTGCTAGATTGTTGTTTCTCTAGGCTTATTACTCAATTGTGTCCTTGGTTTATTGTTGTGATGGCATTCTTATTTCCCCTTGTCTTGCTCCTATTCTCCTCATTTCTTTTTCTCTCTTTCTGCCTTTCATTGACTACTATTTTTGCATTGCCTCTTTTCTGACCCTTCTGTTTTTTGCCTCCCAACTTCCATCGCCTCATTGCTGTCTCTGGGTCCAGCACACAGCAGCCTGTTCCCTGTGGCCCCGCCTCCCTCCCTAGCAGAGTGATGTATGAGTGGCTAGCTTTGACGTCACTTCAGGCCCAACGTCATAGCAACTCACTGCTCCCAGGCTTGCTCTTTCTGGTGCTTTCTCTCAGTGCCTCTCCCTTATTCTTTCCCCTCTTCATCCTCCATTAATCACCTCTCGCATCATTTTTCCTCTTTCAGTGTCTCTTCCTTTGTGACATCTCCTCCATTTTCCTGGTTCCCCTTCTCCACATCCATTTCTTTATCTTGTTTATAATTTTTCATCGCTCTGGCTCATGTTAAAACGTACTCTTGCCTCTCTTCTTTGTCCACCCTCCGCCTTGTTCTCACCCTTCATAAGCTTTCTGTTCTAGTCTAAAGCTGCATCCTCTCCTTCATTTTTCTATTTATTCCTCTCACAGACATACAAATATACAGAGGCATGACATGTTTGAGATATGCAGAAAAGCAGCAAGCCAACCCCTCTCTCATGTGAAATACAGGCTCATCCCTATTCAATTACACTTATCAAGATCTACTCTATTCCTGGATAACATGGTTTCATAAAACCTGCAGTCTGTTTCCCAATGTACCCAGCCAAATCGCTCTATGACAACTTTGCTTTGCCAGATGCCCAGTGACTCACCTTTATTTGTGAGGAAAATTGCCTGTGGTTTTGACAAAAATAAATATGAGGAGCAGTATAAAACCGAATTATCAGTCAACTTTGACCTCCAGAATAGCACGGGAAAATTTCATCAGACTTGACAAGACATGAAGCTGACCCACTTTCTGCTTTTGCTCTCTGTCTTCCTCTCTTTTCCTGTCTTCTTGTCTCGCTCCTATCGCTGCCCGCGGTCAGTCTGTCCACTTTAGCGTTGGTGCAGAGTGGTGAGAGGACGCAGGCCGAGATAGAGACCTTGCTTGGTTAAAAAGAAATGAGGAATGCTCTTGTCAGCAACTGTGACACATCTCCTACTGAGCCTGTCCCATGTGGATGGAGCTGAGGCACTGCGGAGTAACTTTGGGTCATGTTTGTTAAAATACTGGAAAACATTTGACTACGGCAACTAAGATGTCGAGGAACTTTTCTTGTAAAGTGATGCGTATGTCATTTTAAGATTCAGGAAAGGTCATGTACAGATTTTTTAAAGGTTTTATTTTATTTTGCTGCCATTTGTAGTTCTCAGAAGACTTGGATGGAACATTTTTGTCAAGCAGTTCGATATCACATGTCAATCATAGCGTGACCAGTAATGTGACATCTTTCTATTCTCATTCCCATATTCCTATTTTAGTTTCAGACAAACACTGTTGGCTCTGGATAACAGAATACCAAAATAAAATGAATCACTTCCTCTGCACATTAGGATATTTCCCAGGTGTATCAACATGTTTTCCCCTAAGGGGAAATATTGTGGGTAAAATGCATTCAATTAATAGCATGCAGGTTAATGCACCTTACATTAGGTTCAAGGTTAAAGGCACTCTGAGTCTTCTACTGTCTTTCTTTCCTGATTCCCTTTGAAATATTTTGTAAATCTTGTTACACCATGTCAAAAGCCGATGATGTGAAAACAACCCACAGAAATTGAAGTTATGTTATTTCCCACCCTGCCGTGAAATCGAGGCAAAGACACACTGCCAGAGGAAACGTGCATTTTATAGGAAACACATTTTGACACAACAGTGGTAAATAGCTACCCAGTGCCAGAGGTTTACAAAAACAAATGTAAAAGCATTCATGCACTGGGTAGAGATTGAATCTCCATCAAATATTGAGAGCAGCAGAAAGGGCATTTAAATAAATAACACAGACAGCATATTACTTTTAAGATGGCGTGGTCCTTTCTCTGGTCACACTATTATAATGTTTTATTTTAATTTTGAGTCATTAGTTAATGATGAGCTAATCATTTGCAAATGATTAATATATAATTTGCTGGTTTATCATAAAACTAATGCAAATCATAAGGCTTTATAAGTCTTCTTTTCCTTTCGGCTGCTCCCTTTCAGGGGTCGCCACAGCGAATCATGTGCCTCCATCTAACCCTGTCCTCTGCATCCTCTTCACTCACACCAATTAACTTCATGTTCTCTCTCACTACATCCAGAAATCTCCTCTTTGGTCTTCCTCTAGACCTCCTGCCTGGCAGCTCCAACCTCAGCATCCTTCTACCAATATATTCACAGTCTCTCCTCTGAACATGTCCAAACCACCTCAATCTGGCCTCTCTGGCTTTATCTCCGAAACATCTAACATGAGCTGTCCCTCTGATGTACTCGTTCCTGATCCTGTCCGTCCTCGTCACTCCCAAAGAGAACCTCAACATCTTAAGCTCTGCCACCTCCAGCTCTGCCTCTTGTCTTTTCTTCAGTGCCACTGTCTCTAAGCTGTACAGCATCGCTGGTCTCACCACCGTCTTGAACACCTTTCCTTTCATTCTTGCCGATACTCTTTTATCACACAACACACCTGACACTTTTCTCCACCCGTTCCAACCTGCTTGCACTCGCCTCTTCACCTCTTTTCCACAGTCTCCATTGCTCTGAAGCGTTGACCCTAAGTACTTAAAGTCCTGCACCTTCTTCACCTCTGCTCCCTGTAACCTCACCGTTCCACCTGGGTCCCTCTCATTGACACACATGTATTCTGTCTTACTGCGGCTAAGCTTCATTCCTCTGTTTTCCAGAGCAGACCTCCATCTCTCTAGATTCTCCTCCACCTGCTCCCTGCTCTCACTACAAATCACAATGTCATCCGCAAACATCATAGTCCATGGAGATTCCTGTCTAACCTCATCTGTCAGCCTGTCCATCACCAGAGCAAACAAGAAGGGGCTCAGAGCCGATCCTTGATGCAGACCCACCTCCACCTTGAACTCCTCTGTCGCTCCTACAGCACACCTCACCACGGTCTTACAGCTCTCATACATGTCCTGCACCACTCTAACATACTTCTCTGCCACTCCAGACTTCCTCATGCAATACCACAGCTCCTCTCTCGGCACCCTGTCATACGCTTTCTCTAAATCTACAAAGACACAATGCAACTCCTTATGACCTTCTCAGTACTTCTCCATCAGCATCCTCAAAGCAAACACTGCATCTGTTGTGCTCTTTCTAGGCATGAAACCATATTGCTGCTCACAAATGCTCACCTCTGCCCTTAGCCTAGCTTCCACTACTCTTTCCCACAACTTCATTGTATGACTCATCAGCTTTATTCCTCTGTAGTTGCCACAGCTCTGCACATCTCCCTTGTTCTTGAAAATTGGCACCAGTACACTTCTCCTCCATTCCTCGGATAAGGCTTTATAAGTAGGCTTTATAATTAACAAACCATCTATAAACAATTGTTGAATAATTAGTTATGTGAATAAAATAATGATTTACAAATTACTATTGTCATTACTTTTTAATTATTGTAACTCTTTTTCATACATTAACTTGGCTAGTCGATCTGACTCGATCGATGTTAACTGCTTAGATAACCTTCCTACTGGCTACTCTTCTGTGAGAAACATTTTGGTGAACGTTGTCCACAAATTATACTTTGTTGTCCTGAATAGTTTAAAATAGGGGCTGCAAAAACCTTTGCACTGAATGTTCGATAAATCATTTGTTGAACATAAAAGAAGAATGATTAATAGCTAAGTTTCCATTCAAATGTAACACAGATTTTAACCAAATTTCCAGAAAATTGGCAAAGAAAATGCGAATTAATGCGTGTTTCCATCACTTATGTCAATACAAGGAGATGGCTACGTTGAGATAAACAGTGGGTTGTGCTAACCTGGTGCCAGTAAACCATTCAGGATGATGTAGTTTGTTTTGTCTTCTTGTATGTCGTGATTTATTCGCCTCACCTCGAATTTTCAGCATTTTCGCTGAGGTTGTTTTATGCACAAATAAAAAATGTGCATACAAAAAGGGGTGGAAACACGCCTATTGCAATCAAATAACATTCTTTAAAGCATTAAGAGATGTTTTACTATTGTAAACATGTACTTAATAGCCTCCCTATGTAAAGTATAAATTATTCTAGTGTCTCTTCTTTTGACACATGTAGCCAAAATGTAAAGAGAGGAATACAGAGCAGTGGTGTACTACAACAACTAAGTTGTGGTGTGATTATGTCCTTTAGAAATTCAGTCCACACCTCTTTATGCATTGAAGCTAAGTCTTCCCTCATTGGATTCAATGTCTTGTTGTGGCCTGCTGCATTTTTATGATAATTATTATGGAAACGTTTACTTGAAACATGAACAAAAGCCAGTTTTTCCCTGTTTGATGGTTTGAATTTATTTTACAGGATGTTTTTTTGATCATGCCTGTGTCAGCATGTATGTGCGCTTCATGATAATGTGCTTGTGGGATGGCTGCCTTTCTTCAGAGAGAAGGCAATGTGAGCAGTTTAAAAAGCACAACCTTAAATCCTTCCCTCTCTCTTTTTGAGGCCCTGGAAGATTTGGTTGCCAGGCAACATTAGGAAAAAGTTTTCACATAAATCATTTAGAATTAGAGTTAGATGGACAGTCCTGTTGCTGGGCCCAAACCATCCTGACTAACACCACACAGCGACTGTCGCATGTGTGAAGGTTGCACAAAAAAAGGATGCTAAGCAAACAAAGATTTATTGGAAAAAATCCGGCATTATGGAAAATATGTCCAAACATGATGTTCTTACTCAGCATGGTTACCTAATGACCTAAAGTAAAATTGCTGCATCTTTGTTGTCCAAGTTTAGTTCACACTTCACACACCTCTATTTAGGGAGCATTTATTAAATTATTGCAGATCATTTTCTTCACAGCTTATGAAGATAAAAAGCTAGCTCCACTGATTACCTTCATGTACAATCAGTAATTCAGACTGTTTCTAATGCTTTGGCAAAAAGCACTGACACAGGCGCCACTTTCTCTCTCATCACTTTTCCCCTTCCGAGTTTGGAAACAATTAAAAACAACATAATTAAACCTTTAAGGCATACCATACATTATGATCCTCATTAAATGAGCTGATCCAAGCTTGCTCTCCCTTACTTGCATATTTTGACCTACATGGACGTCACTGTCCCTCTCCTAGTCTGTGACAGTTTAGCTAGCAGCAGTATCCTCGAGGATCGCGAGCATACTAGGTCAAGTGGAGAGAGCATTGGGGGTCCTCTGTCCTCATTCACTGGCTGTGACAGTGATTTGGTTCGCGCTGATGAGCTTTTTTGCCTCTCTCTTATAGTCCTAGTACTTTTTGGTTTTTAATTTCTTGTGGTGTACGCAGCTCTAAACTTTGAATGTTCAGTGCAGCAGTGACCTTCTGTCACTCTACATATTTCACTTTGTTTGAGGCACCACTGCTGAGACCTCCAAACAGCATTGCCGCTTCCTTTGTAAGGTCTCTGCTCGACAGTTGGTAAAGTTGCCCGTGCTTTGAATACCCCTTATCTCAGACTAGTTGAACACAGAAATGTATACGTGTAACAAGTACATATGGACATTTTTGTAACCGTTATAACTACCATTGCTCTTTGCAGCGGACATGTACTGCATGCGTGCACAATTCCAAGGATTCAACTTCATGCTGTGATTTATTATGAGAAGCCAGTGTCCTTTATGCGGAATTTGATAAATCAGAGGACAAAGTTTCGTATGGAGAAAAAATGCAAATATGTGCCTCTACCTTTTATTTTCTCTCTCTTCACAAAGCAGTTGCTAAGTGATATTGAGTTTTTGCTTTCTACTGTTGCTCAATTTTGATCTTAATGATTGACTATTCACATTGTTATTTTCAAGTGATCAGCTTTAGATGGGTTTATTGACCCGTCTACTTTGGTCACTGGTATTACTTAAGGCATACGTACATACGCCAACGGTTGTGTTTTTGCTGTATGGAACCAAAATAGCAAACTGCAAGCTAGATGAAGAATGCACATCCTCAATGATCACACTGACAACATCAGAAATGGAAGATGTTGATTTACTAACATTTGAGGAGAATGACCTTTAAATAAAAGCCCAATAGAAATTTGGCTGTGAGAGGCTGGTTGAAGCCTTATTACACTGCCGACGTGACAGGGTTGCTTCCCTTCCTATTTACATTTTGAGACCAATGAGTTAACTTTGTCCCAATAATGTAAAGGTGAAGAGGGCTGCCAACTTTCAAGCCAATTCTGCTTCCTATAGAGCCTATGCAGTGTTTGTTTAGGGTAATTTAGGGGGGTCTAAAGTGAAGTGAGACCCAACTTAAGGTATTGAGGGTTTATTGAGGGTCAGAGAGGTGGGTGGTGAACATAAGAAGTTTCAAGCTTTTGAGGCTAAGTTATCAAGATGACAGCGGCTACTGACTCAGATGTCATATAGGGAAAGATTCTAATCATCATTGAGGCACATTCTGGCGCCCTCCCAGTGTCATAGTTTAGGTCTGCTCAATCTCCCTGGGGGCTTACCAGCTGAAATCCAGTGGAGATGGATAGGTAGATTTCTCCTGGTCAGGGCATCACTGGCTCAGAGCTGTAGTACTTTAATTGCCTGTCCATGAGGGGGAGGGCAAAGCTTAATCCACCTGAAGAGTTGAGGGAAAGCTTTTCAGGGAGCACAGAGCTACTGTATCACGCTGATACCTGATTGGGGTGGGGGGGGGGACCATCAGTCCAGACTTTTATATTTTTCTCCCAAGATCCATGGCTTTAATAAATCATTTTGAACTTATTGAGTGATTACAGGAAATGACTAGATATTCACAATTGTGAATTAAGGATTCAGGTTTGTTGAACGTTTTAGAAAATACTTGCTTATTTACACATCCAGTGGATACAGAGTGACATTACTATTCATATGGAGTTGTGTTTCTGGCCACAAGGTAATAATATGTGTCATTCGCAATAGCTTAGCATACATTGCATTGTGTCATTCACTGTCTGATGTGAGAGTCTCTCTTTTAGCTCTGTTTCAGACTCCATCAGATATATGTCTCTTTAGCTACTAATTGCTCCACTATGTTCATCAGGAAGTTGCCAACTTTGTCTGCTATTTTAAAATCTAAAATGCTATTTAGCTCGAGAAGACCCATTTTGACCAAGGTCTCATTTTCGATTATGCCCTGGCTATATATGATATAATCAATAATTTTTAGATCACAGAAACAATAAAATAAAAAATAACAAAACATCAACCATCAATAGTCATATCATACAAAGTGTTTGAAATTGAGTGGATTGAGTAAAGTCAGCAACAATATATTTGTTTCTATTTGCGAGATTGTAAACCACTGGCAGGTGTTCTGATCCAAGCTAGCAGTGGCTAGTCTATCTACTAATAGTTAATGGTCAACTTTATGAAAGGCTTTAGACAGGTCAATGAACAAAGCAGCACAGTGCTGTCCATCGTCAAGAGCACATATAATATTTAAAACAAGTGAAGCTGACAATTAACTTAAGATTCAAGGATCTTGGCTAAACAGGATAGCTTATAAATTAAGCGGTAATCTGTACGGTCACCATGTGGAAACACATGAGCTGTTTTCCAGATCTTAGGCACAATCCCTGAGCTATGAGAACGATTACATTTATGTGTCAAGAGCCCGACTACAACTGAAGCAGCTAACTTCAAAAAAGATCAGGTTCAAGAAGATCGGCACCAGTAGACTTGTTTTGAGTCTATCTTCAAAAGAGTGTCACCCACTTTAATTTCAGAGAGTAGACTAAAAGAGAAACTACAAAAATTCCTTTCATTTGAGAGCTCTGGTCCTGATTGATAGGTCTCATATTGACTATGCTGTCCCACCCAATTGGTGAATGTAACACCAGAGATTGATATATTGGACCAAATGATACAAACTGTGTGTTTTGTTTCCTTATAAATGCCTTGTTGTGTATTCAGTCCAAAGGAAAAAATAATGCACAGAATGAGTTAGAGGCTTTTGGCTCGGGAGAAACAAGGTGTGTGGTGCTGCCTCCATCAGTGTTGTGGCTTTATTCATTGGGATGGTCACAGCACACCTCAGGAATGATTACATGCATTACAGCTTAATAAATTACACTGGTGCCTGTCTGGGAGCTGAAGGCACAGTTTGCACTGTGAGAGAGGAGGACTTGATTATTGGTGTTTGAATTAGATTTTTAGGTGGGCTCTGCTGGTTCTGTTGTTGCTGTTGCTATCATTGTCACTACCAACATGCAATGCTGTTTTTCCCTGTTTTCTGTGTGTTTTTTATGTAGATGCATTAAAAGATCCTCTTATAACGTTCGATTAATCTGTATTCATGAGTCAATGCGTGGTTCAAACTGTGTTTTAGTTGGATACATCTGCAGGCAATTTATAGTACCAGAAACACACAAATTACCACCCCCCACCCTTACACACACACACACACTAATGATGAGCAATAGTGTCTAACACCTCTATGTGCCCCCTGTATGAAAAATTGCCACCCCCAACCTTAGTGCTTAGAGTCATGGGAAGAATGAATAGATATAATCAGTAAGCTCACCCATTCACTCTCCCTAGGGGGAGAAGCTTGTTATTCTCTGTCAGTCCCTTCTCCATTCCCTCTTTCTCTCTTCTTTTTCCAGCCTCCATCCTCACGCCCCTCTCTGCCTGTTTTCTCTCTTCTCTGCATCTTCTATCAGAAGTGTCGATCTCTGTTTAACTGTATCCTCGCTCTCCCTCCCTCCCTGCTATTATTTCCTCATCTGCTCACGTAATATCCACCTCTTCTCTGCTGATTCATTTTCTATATATTTGAATATCTGAACTCCCCCCCCCCCTCCCCCAACCCTGTTGAGTTCTCTTCTTGCGCTGCAGCACTGCCAATGTTCCCCTGTTTTGTTTTGACTCTGTATATCTATATTCCTCACATACCTGATACAACATTTTCTGTATAACTGCACTCACCTACGTGGATCAGTATTTCCAAATCATTACAAACACATGTAATACATATGGGTTTGGTAATTGGCTCCTTAAGTGCCTTTATTTGAAGAACATATTCTCTTAAAATAAAATACTCCCTGGTAAAACTAAGCCCTATGGTGTATAATTGTAGGGCACATAATGAGGTGTTGAATAACTACAGTATTTTCAAGAAAGGAATGTGATTCACAGGCATGTGGGAAGTCACAAAGGCTGAAGCCCTGCAATGTGAAGATCTTTCCATGTTGTAGGTGATGAATATGTTCAAGCTCTGTTGGTAGACCATTAAAATATCACTGTGGGTATTCTATTTTCCTTTCTAGCAGGTAACCAGGTACCAGATGTGATGATCTGGTGTAGCAAGGACCAAATCTCCTTCAAAACCTGAGACACTTGTTCTGGGCTGCCGTACATTTAAAAAAAAAAAACACACCTCATGCATATACAGTGCATAATAGGCTGCCTAAGCAACCACAAACTAGTGGTTTGGTGAAACATCCCTTCGGTGGTACTTTACGTTCCTTGACAGACAACCTTTCAGTTTTGGTCGTCCAGGTGTAGAGTGTTACTGCCAGCATGAGAGTGGAGCGGCCGTCATCCAGCTACAGTTTCTCATCAATGAGGTAGGTTCAAAAAATATGAGTGAAATGTTGGTTTTCAGCACAATGCTTTATTACTCCGAAGACAGGTAACTCCGTGGGTAATAGCAGAAAAACCTTATAGCATTATCCTGCACCAATATTCCACTTCAGTCTATAAAAAAGTCCACTGTGCTGTATGTCATTTAATAAGACTTATGGGCTGATTCATGAATGCTCATCCCTGGTAATCGCATCTCACGCCTTAAAATGTTCAAAAAGTAGTTCCCACTGTGTGCTGTTGTAGGGAAGGGTGGATGGATGATCGTATTGGTAGTGTGAAAGTAACTCACCACCCTTATTTTCTTATCTCCCTCCACTCTTTCCATGGTTTATCTCAGTGAGCTGTTCTCATCCTTATGCTACTGTACCAAGAGTAGAATCAGTCAATTAATCAAATTCCCCTGGTATCAGTAGGGCTGGGTAAAAATCCTTAATACTTTTTGAGTGCTCAGTACTACTGTGTTCATCACATTGAGTATTTTATTATATATTCATATACAGTGTATGGGACTTCTTTGATCCAACACACTTGTCAATAAGACTTCCTGGTGCTTAAGAACTGTGTCCACTTTGTTACCTCTTAGCAGCAATATTAAAATTGTCAGTTAATTCTCACCAGGGTTTTTAAACAGCCTATAAACCTCTGTCAAAGGACATAACATGGGAACTACGTTGTATAACTTACAGTTGTTTGCATTTGTCCTTTTTAAAAAAAACAGATGTGACTCAACCCACAACTCACCCAAACCTTATTAGGCAATTGCTCAGCTAAAGTAGGCAGTTCTGTCTATATGTCATGTTAGCTACCCCAGGCAGCAAATCTACAGGCCACAGTGAAAATGATTTTTTCAAGTGTCGATTGACAAGCTGGAAACATGCTCTGAGTATTGAGCACTTTGTGATTCATATGGAAAATACATGAGTTTGATTTACTTCATATTTATGAGAAATACAGTATTTTATGCTTAGTCGTGTGTGTTTGCTGTGTGTGTGTGTGTGTGTGTATGTCAGCGTCTGTGTGACTGTGACTCAGCAGCTCAAACAAACCTTCAGGGAGATAGAGACTTTTTATTGCCTCCAACAGGCACGCATATACTTATATACATCTTATGAATCATCATCGTTACCTGGGAGAAGGCTGCCTGATTTAAAGTTTCCAGGGAATGCAGTCTAACTCATGCATATCATGCTCGCAGAGAATATGAAGTCTTTAGATATGTTAATTGAATTTCTGTAACTGTAACAATAATGCTACCTGTGTTTTCTATGAAGTCTTTTTCCTGTATGTTAATCTTTGAATATAAAATGAAGTACCCCTTCTGTTATGACAGGGAGCACTGGTGAGTGCTCTGGCTGATGACAGTGTTCACCTGTGGAACCTGAGGCAGAAGAGACCAGCCATCCTCCACTCTCTCAAGTTCAACAGAGAGAGGTAAGAGGTGCACACAAAACCAGCAAATTACGAGAAAGAAAGCGAAGTCGATGTGTCCATCTCGCCACCACTCTCCTCCTCCTCACTTTTTCTCTCGGTTTCTCCTCTCCCTCCTCAATTAGGCCCTCACACTCGCTCTGGTGCAACATGAACTGTGTCCTTCTGAGCAGGGGCACTGTCACAGTCTGCTGCTTGTGTGAACTGTTAGTTTTCGCTGACTGTCATACTGTATGCAAACAGGCGGCATTTCATTTGGCAAATGTGTCTGCGTGCCTGCAAAACTGTGCACAGGGCACATGAGGTGACAGAGAGGGTGATGGCCTCTCTCTCTCTCCCTCTCTCTGTTTCGCTCTCTGTTGGTCTCTAACTGAACACTCAGTATTTGGGTCACTTACTCTGCCTTTGAGGCTTTCCCATCAGTGGGGCACAGGTGTGAAGCTACCCAAACACCTGAGGTTTTACACCAGCAGGTTGTTATGCACACACACACACACACACACACACACACACCCAAACAGAACATAAATATAAACACACACAAGCAATTAATATACACAGCGGCAAACACTTATATATGTACACAAATGCACGCACATACCCACTTTGAGATTGTGGATGGTGTGTGAAATTAAAACTTCTGAGATTCAGATTAATTTAATAATCATTAGAGAAATACAGTTCACCTTCATCAGACAGAGCCTACTGTATGGTGAGGTAATGTTTTAATGTTTTGTCACTGTTGAGCTATTTATTGCCTACAGTAGGGTTTAGGACACTGAGCAACGTTCCTGATTTGAGTCCAAGAACCTTTGTTCCATGTCATCCCCCTTCTCTCTACCACTTAATTTCCTGTCACCCCTCTACTATCCACTATTTGAAGAAGTGTTATTACATGTGGTTATACACTCTCCTTGGTGCTACTTCAATCCAATATCCAGGAACTGATATTTGGCTGACAAGCAAAAAAGCATTGCATTAGTTAAAGTATCGGAAAATCTAGACAAACTAGCAGACATGTGTTGGGTAAAGGATATTGCTATAAATATTGTTCCTTCTTACTTAAGTTCACCAGCCAATTCTCAAATAGCAAATTTCAGACTGTCCTTGAATTCACCAACATGGAGAGTACAAAACTGCTCCTCCTTGTAATATTACATGAAGATAACATCATTTTGCAAATAGCAAAATGTTAGTTGTGATGCATTGAAATGGAGAAAAAAATTGTCTACTGACAGAAATTGATTCAAGCCAAAGCCAACCGGTTTGCTTTAACGAAGTCATGTTGGTATGATATATGTTAAAGACAAAAACATGCAAAACAACCATCATCCTTCCAATTTCTTTGGTCAGATGAAAAAATCAAATGTTTTCATCAGCAAATGTTGTCTAAGTTCTGCAATACAAAAGGAGTAAAGTGCAAAATCACCTCACCTCAAAGAAGTCGGTGTCCACTGTCTCCTCCAATCTGTGATTGGACACATCAGAGCCAATCATATCTTTGGCCAGTGATCTGTCACTGTGACAAGTGGTGAATGGGTTAAACGTCAGAGCCGATGATCTGAGACAACGCTGATGTGATGGACAGGTGGCCGGCAGCGGCTTTTCGGGCTCGTTGTGTTCTTGCCGAGGCGGTTGACATTTAGTAAGCACCGCCGTCCAACGCAACAACCTCGAGACACAGCAACAGAGAGGAGTGGAGTGACTGCTTCTCAGGAGACGTCAAGATGGGAAGGAGCTACGAAGTCACTTGAGACATTTGGAATGGGAACGTTAAACTAAAGCAGTGGTAAGAAGAGGAAGAAGCAGAAGAGGCTTGTGAGGGGTTAAAGAATTTGATAAAGGGAGAGTAACAGAATTGAATGAAAAGAGAAAAGGAGAGTAGGTAACACGAGCAGGAGGAGAGTACATCCCACTCCTCATTCCCTGTTCTCATCCCATTAAAATTTCAAGAGGACGAATGCTGGCTTTCAGTCCTCATCCATACATAATCTGTAAGATATGGACATTTTGAGGAGAAAATGCAAATATTGAGCCCCATGAGCGAGACAGTCTTACTAGTTGATCTGAGCATTAGACATCAGTTTGCTCTTCTGCACCTTACAACAATTTCACCTGAGGGCTTTGCTGTCTCACAGACTACCAGTCGCTCTTGCTCTGTGTATACATCTGACAGCATGGAATCACTCAACTTAATAATAACAAGTTTGCGTCTTTTCTATCAGGTTTCTGGTTTCCTCCCACATCCCAAAGACATACAGCTCAGGTGAACTGGAAACTTAATTGCCTATAAGTGTGAATGTGTTTGTCTACTATATGTGTTAAGTGCAACACACAAGCAGTCAAAGTACAGAATCAGGGAGGTGCTGATCTAGGAAGTGAATGTGATAAAATTGCTGCTTGGACATAAACACACGTTGATGCTGGAAAATCATTATCCTGACATGTTGATGGGTATGAACCCGTGTGCACCAAGACCCGACCTCTTCATGGACTTACATACAAAATAACGGGCGGAGGTGAATTGATGCATGTCAGTCATCCTCATATGTGTTACCCTTTAGCCCCACGTACGTACTGGCAACCTGTCAAGGGTATTTCTGTATCTTTTGGCACTGCAAGTTGGGCTGCTGGGCTTCTGAGGACCCTGAACAGGAGTAAGTAGGATTGAATTGGACAGATCTGTAAAACCTTTAAAAGTCTTTGTCACCCACTGCCGTTCTATCCCATCTTCCACTTTTTACCTTTGCTGCTTCATTTTTCCTCTCTGACTGTTGGTTAAATGCTTGACTTTATCTTGTCAGGGTGTAGAGGACAAGGCAGCCATTTCCTCCGTCAACAAAAGGACAGTCACCCAACCAGAACTGCCACACCAACCTCCCAACAGGGTGCAACAGAATAAAAAGAAACTACAGCCTGTCACAGGCCAAATGAAACACTCATGCTATTAACCATGTAGATTCATGCAAAAAAGGTTTAGTCTATACATATTCACCTATATTTTTAGAAATAGTTCTAATGTTGGGAAAATTACCAAATTGCTTTCTTGCTGTGAGTTAGATGAGAAGCACTTTCATGTCTGTGACCATTGAGCTAGAGCCTTGAAGCGATTAGCTTAGCTTAGCTTAGCATATAGCCTGGAAGCAGAGGGAAACAGTTAGCCTGGCTCTCTCCAATGTTGAAAGATGCGGCTACCAACACTTAAAATTTGCTAATTAATCACTTATTTAATCTTTACACAAATCAAAAATGTAAATAAGACACATTGTGGTTTTAGAGGGAGCTACATAGTGGAACAACAATTTTTGTTAGTCTTTTCTGGGGCATTTTCTTGCCTTTATTGATAGAGACAGCTGAAAAGAGACAGGAAATGTGGGAGAGAGATGGGGGATTGACATGCAGCACAGGGCCGCAGGTCGGACGCGAGTCCAGGTCGCTGCCAGTGGGGACTCAGCCCCGTACGTGGGGCGCCAGCTCTACCCACTGAGCTATCCGGCGTCCGACAAACAACAATTTATCTGTCCAATCAGCACTTCTATGCAACGTCTCTGCAGGTTACTGATTAACCTCATGGTGACTACAAAACTGATAAGTAACTCTGGAAAGTTCCAGCATGTAACTCCCCATAAAACCACAAATTGTTTTTTTTACATTTCTGTTTGTGTACAGATTAAAGAAACTAGATACAACATATTAATTAGTGAGATTTAGAAGTGCTAGTAGTTCTTGAACTTTGCAACATAAAGTTGCAGGGCTGTGTGTCTGTTTGACCGAGGGCGAGGCTGAGCTACACTCACACACAGAGCGGACAGGATGCAGCCTGGCTTCGGCTGCTTTCAGTGTGGCTTCTTCCCGCAGGGTTGTGCTGGAGGTGTGGGCGATTTTATTTGTGCTTTAGAACGTATCCGCTGTGAAACAATCAGAAAAAACTTTTTATTTCTCTGATTCACTGCTTTGTTCTTGCCAACATCGCACCCTCTCTTAATTCATTCTCTACCCCTCTCTCTCTCGCTCTCTCGCCCGGAAAAGAGGGGCGAACTTTGAATCATGTGTTTGCAAACAGCAACCGAAAAATCCTACTTATTCTACTGCCTTTAAAGACATTCATTTTCTACTTAGCCCTAACCACCTTTTGAAATCTATAGGCCGCCTATAGTCTGAGGACCCATTTTAATACTCCAAACAGATCCTTCTCTCCCACCTTCCTTCCTTCTTCTCTCTATCCCCACCCTGCTCAGAATTTGAGTTGATGGGTGAAAGCAGTGTTGCAGAAAGCCCTCCAGCATCAGCATCCATTCACATCAGATCACAGGCACTAGGAGAGAGGAGAGAAGGAAGGAAAGGAGGAGTTGAGACAGACTGGGCCTCAGCCAGAGAGCAGTGAGTCAGTCTGTGGGTAGGAGTGTGGGGATGGAGGGAGCGCAAAAGAAATCCTGCCGAGTCATTCTGGCGTAGGATGCTTTAGTCACCTCCTGGCCTCACAGGAATGCACTGCAGATGTGGATGCTATCGTCAATGCAGGGTGATATGATAGGAGATAATAAGAGGGGGGAGCCAGGGTCACCACACACACACAGACAAACACCAGTACACATACAACCCAAATGAGACCTGATCTCTTCAATCTCACTTGCTCATTGGTAAGGTTTTAAGACCATTTTGTTTCTATCATAACAATACAATTGTATTCATGATATATTTTCTTGATCTCTGCCTCAGCAAGCTGATCACAGTCACTTAATATTGGAATTGAAATAGCCTGAATCTCAGGTTTGATCTGAGAAGGAGTCCCAAGCAGTCGCGAGGTAAAAAGACACTAAAACCTTAAAATATCCACTTAGTAGTTTCTCGACATTGATAGTGCATCAATTAAATTACTCACTATACTTATAAAATTTATTTATTCAGCCGATTAGAGTTTACTCAGAGACATTTGACTGATTCAGGTTGCTGTTGGGCAGTTCATGTAGGACGTTTTTTTCCATGTCTCCCTTTTCTCTCCAACTTTACCCTCTAACTGTGCAAATGCATATATTTAAAAACTGTGAAGGTGAACTTCTTATTGTTAACTAGCTTATTGTTTTAATTATGAAAAAGACACAGGCTTGGATTGATTTTCTCAGGTGTTCTGTGTGTGTATAGCCGAGAGAGAGAGAGAGAGAGAGTGAGTGTGTGAAAGTGCTCCAGAGATGCGTTGCAGAGACACTCTATGTGCATGTGTGTGTTTGTGTGTGTGTACGCAGTGTGTTGTCAGATTAGATTCTTCTTAATTGAGACCCTGTGGGTAGATTGGGGTCTCTGGCCTCTCAGATTAGAACAGAATCCTTCATCCAATCTGGAGCTTTGCCAAATGGATACTGTATGTCATTGACTACTATTTGATTTGTGTTTTCTTATTTCAAAAGTGATAGGCAATTTTTCCAACATCTAAAGGCTATTCATCACTTAAACAACTTTTTCTTTTAGTTATCATCTGCATTGGCTTTGTCTGAATCATCATTTCCAAAACAGTGCACTCTCAATTACTCTAAAACTCCTTTATGTTCTGATCCTTTTAGACAGAAATACTGGCCAGATAATATAGCAGAGCATTAACAGATACAGCTTTGATTAATATGCAGTGTATGACAAGGATCCAAATGATATCCTTTTCATACCACGTTATTGTCTAGTGAGCCATTCAGCAGGTAGTGGTCAGTGATTTGCTAAAGGGCATTTTAATAAATGTTGTTGAGATATAGGGAATAGGGAACTATCACTAGATCGAGGCAGTATTCAAAGTATTTGAACTGGTGTCTTTCTAATGACAGGCAGGTATAGATTACTCCATTTGTAGCAATGATCCTCTTTGATAGGAGTATCACATAAAACCATGCATTACAAATGATCATTTTCTAAAGTACCCCCACTCCCCAATTCATTTGCAATGAACCGTGCTCTCATACGTCTAGCCCACAGCGCAGTTAGCCCCAGAGTTGTGTGTGTGTCAGGCGTCTGTCATTTCTGAGGCAATGTGTTTGGCCTTGAGCCTGCAAGCTGGCAGCTGCCTTTGTGTGTCGTGACCACTTGAAGCTGGAGATTTCACCAGGAGACACGTGCGTGCACAACAAGTGTGAACACAATGACACAAGTACACAAACAATTGGGTGCATATTTACATGCACACGGACACACACACAGAAATAGACACACACACTTGTAGACTGCAAGCAAATTTGTATAATTATGCTTCTGACACTGCCTCTCAGTTGGCCCTCATGCTGGCTCTCAGAACACTTCATCAGTTAGCTTGTGTGTGTGTGTGTGTGCACATACACAGATCGAACATATTTATTTACAACATACATTTACATACACATACGCATGTACACATGCAAACGTACACACACACACACACACACAAGCAAGTACAGAGACAAAATAAATACAGAGACAAATAAACATTCAGGCACACCGTTTTTTTATTTTACAAAACCAACACATCCAGCCCTCATATGCATAGATGAGGCACATCTGTTTGTGCAGATGGAAAAGGACATTAAATCCAGTAGATAGTCTGCCTAGTGGATGTAAGGACGCGACAAGTTGTCATGAAAAGTCATGTTGCTCTTAGTCATCTTGCCTGGTTAAGTGAGTGTGTGCATCTCAATGATCAACTGTCCATGTTAGTAAGGCAGATCATACTTCTGCAACCCTGGCCCCTAAAAATTGTGTTCATATTGTATATTTTTTGCATTGGCAATTACATTATTTTGAAACTCAATGCTGCCTGGATTACGTTTTTTTATTGGCAAACATTTATATTAAAAGTATCTATTTCTTTTTCTGACAATATTGTTTTCAGCAATTAAAGCATGATACATTTTTTTGTAGGATAATCTTAAGGCTACCACTAGTTTAAGGTTTGAGAAAGATTGTGCTCTTTGTTACACAACGAAAAAGTCATCACTGACTTGAAGACAGGATGCATTGACTTTTTTAATATTGAACCAAAACCAGGATCTTTTGCTAACCTTAACCAAGGGCTTTAATAGCCTAACACTTACAACAGTGGGTGGGTGGCAGAAGATGAATCCCAGGCTCCTGTGTCAAAGTCCTGTGCTTTGTACACCCACCAAACCACCAAACTAGTCCGTGTGACTTTTATGCTGTTTATGTCACACTTCCTGGTTTGGAAAAACATTGCCCATTAAGCTATCTAGACAGCAATTGTGTTTCATCCAACATCTATTAGTAAATTAGTTGTCTATATACAAATATTTTGTTAGAAAAAGATTGCAAGAAAAGTCATGTTGTCCTAATCAACTTGCGTGGTCAGATGAGACCTAAATGAGCATGTGCAACTCCATTTGATTAAGCTAGGTCATATTCCTGCTGTATGTAAATGTAGGTTAGTGTGTGTAAGTGTTGTTTTGTGTGTCTCACATTTTAGACTGTGTGAATCGGATTTATGTCAAGTAGTCTGATGCCTCGCCTCAAAAAAATGAATATATTCATGTTTTAGAGCAGAGCGCTGGGGCATAGAGGGAATATTAGGAGCTGCTACTCTCAATACAACCCTGGAGCAACAGTGTGAGAGACTCACAGACTGAGAGAGAGGGTACGGGGTTGCAGGCTTTCTGAGTATTAAAACACACAAGAAAGACACTACAAGGTCATGTTTACACAGATTAGTTTTTTCCTCTATGTTAAGTATATGTATGTCTATGCATAAAAATGGAATTTTCCTGTTTAACCCTTTCTCCAACAAAATACATTTATATACCACTAATTTCTTTTGCCAAATATGTGTAGGAGGAAACATAATTGCTCCCATGACTTTTAGACCAGAGACTCAGAGACCAGAGTTTAAATCTTGCATCCCATATTTTGTTAGTTTTAGGCTACTACAACACTTGGTGAAGGTCAGGGGAAGATTGTGGGTTTTGTTTAAATACTGAAAAAGTCATTGTGTCCCGTCTTGTGTTTCAAGTCAATGCTGATTTTTGTCAATATGTATCCAAGGAGACAATCTTTCCCTAACCATAACCAGGTGCTTTGACTTGCTCTTAACCATAAAAATGTTAAGTTTTAGTTGCCAGGAGTGGATATTGTAGGGAAAATAACTGTAAGATGTTGATAGCGAATGTTTTGCAGATACATTCACTAAAAATGCGTCCTCGTTAAGTTGATATTTACGATGTTTATATTGATAAAACATATTTGTAGTTTGGAAAAAGAAATTGAAGCAGGGGGAAAGGGGTTATCGTGATCTTTTCTTGAATACTGCATAGGGCCTGGTCTTAAATTTAATGCCAGTTTTATTAATTCATCTCTGACAAGATAACATTTGTTCTGATTACAAGAAGAAAACTCACTTTATTTTATCTCAATGTAATATTTTCTCGACATGCTTCTGTATATCTACTTAATCTGTCTTTGACAGCAGATATTACATTCAAACTTGTTGTGCAGAGTGATTCCATTGCTAAACATGAGCTAATCTGTCACACTGTCTCCAGTGTGTTCTTCTTGTTCGAAATAATGGATAAAGGAGATAATGCTGTCAAAAGAAATACACAAGGATACAAGTTTATTTCTCTTCCTACTTGGGTGGTGTGTCCCAGCTGATGAACCAGGGGATTTGTCTTATAGATACAGGTCACTGAAGTCCACAGGTGTAGCTCAAACCACCGTGCAAAATCAAAAAAGATCACTGGGGGAGCTGGATGACCTTGAAATATTAGCAAGCCGGTTTACAAAGGTTGTACATTATTATTCCTCAGACGGATTGGAGGTTGAATCGGTGGATGGATGAAAGAACAAAATTATGAAAAAGGGATGAGAAGATGAATGGATAGCCACCATTAAGGAGGAGAGGGTTAATAACCTCTCATTAAACGTAAGTCTGATGGATGGATGAAAAGAAGAGATGGGGGAGTGATGATGAAAACAGAAGAATTATGGGTGTCTCTTTGCCCTCATGTATCCTGTAGGTCTGGAGAGAAGGGGCTGATTGAATAACTCAAAAATCTCTTTGGTTTGCCACTCTCATCTCGACTGCTTCGACCTGATGGAGTGGTAAATAATCCTCTCAAAGTTTTGCATAATTTGTCTCTCGTTACGATAGGATGTTGAGTGATTTTCGAGAAGCTTCTGTCTCTCGGGTGCCTGCATTTTTCTCCCTGGTTTGTCCACCCTTTCTTTTTCTCCCCCATGATATTCCCTGCTCTTTCTTTGCTACTCTTTCAACTCATGTCTCCTCTCCTTCTCTTCACAGAATAACTTTCTGCCACCTGCCCTTCCAGAGTAAATGGTTGTACATCGGCACAGAACGAGGGAACATCCACATCGTCAACGTGGAGTCCTTTACGCTCTCAGGCTACGTCATCATGTGGAACAAAGCCATTGAACTGTGAGTGTTACTGCCCACGTGTCTCTGCCCTGAGAGTTCCTTGCATTTGCACGCCTCTTCTTCTTCAAATGCTAAGCAATTTAGCAAGCTGTATAGGTTTTGTGCCATATGGAGGGGGTTCTTATCCAAAGGGAATCACTGATACGTAAATCAATATTTGAACTCTGGGGGAATCAAACTCATAACGCCAGCACTGCAACACTGATCTCAGGGTCTATTGACTCACCTTGCAGCACTTAAGTGAGGTGAGGGATGCTGTGTAATCAGCATTTTACCTTTCAAAAGGTTATTCTAGTTTAAATGTAATGAGATAAGCAAGAATCATTAGTCAGTCTATCATTTCCAGGCACAGTATCAGACTCCAGGTAGTGAGTGACCTGTCTCTTTGCTGTTTCAGTGGCTCTGTCTGCTTGACAGGCTCCATTTTGGTTCCCTGCTGTAGAGACTTAAATTATTCACTGGAGCGTTTTGCTTCACGCTTTCCCCGCATCCCCTTCTGTGTGTATGTGTGTGTGTGTGTGCGTGTGCGTGTGCGGATAGAGGGGAGAGAGAAGGAGGGAGGGAGGGGGGTGGAACAGGTGTCTGCCGAGATCAGTGTATGGTACACGCAGACGTCTCGTCTCGTCAACAGGGCTGCAGGGAAGAAGAGGCGAGAGTGAGTGGTGGGAGAGAGAGAGGGGGGAGGAGGGAGACTGTATGACAGAGAGGAGACGGGAGTGGAATGGATGAGACAGGGCTTTTGCCTAGGGAAAAGGACATGCAGGGAGGAAGAGTTATGGTGGAGAGGAATGGAGTGGTGACAGAGGGATAAATGCAGGTAACAGAGGGCAGAGCAGAACATGGTCCAGAAGAGAGGAGTCATGGAGATAAGTTAGGATAGAGGCAGATGGAAAAGGTTTCCAATTAAGGGTAGAGGGAAGAGGAAGGTAAGGAGGAGTAATAAAAGAAGGAGTAATAATGATTAGATAGAGGGTAAATGTGGATGATAAGATAGAGTGGTAGATACCGGGGTTCTTCTTGACTAAAGGACAAACTAATAATGTCCACATATCTTTTCTTAACTCTATTCTCCTCTTTTTCTCCTTCGCCTTTACAGTACCTTTCGCTCCTGTTCACCTTCTTAGTTACTAAGTTAATACATCTCTGGAATGTTAGAAATAGTTCGCCATGTTCAGCATTATTATGTAAGAATATCTGCTGCATGTACAGCAAGTGGGAATAATAATTCAATCAACATACAGTTCTTGAAATAATGGGACTCCATTAATGTAGCCTGTAATTCACCCTTTCTCACACACACTCTGCAGCAAGTAACTGTACAAGGCACTTGCCATATCCATCAGGAACAAGTTGGGGTTAAACATCTCAGTCAGGGATCAAGCCGGGGATCATTATGCTTTATATGCAAAATTTCCAAATTCCAAACTTCCTGTTGCTTAAATTTAGAGTTAAGTCACTGCAATTACACAAATTTGGAATCAAGTGAAAGTTATTTCTTATCATTCAGAAAATATAAAAATTATGTTTTAACTTTTCAAATGCTTTTTGACTACATCAACCATAACCTTTGGTGGGAGGTTGCTAAAAGAGAGATTAGTCGTTTCCAAAACACTGGAGTTTATATTAGAATTAGAAATAGAACCAAATGCCACTTTCACATAAAACAAAAGGTCACACAACCCGTAAGTGGAATTTTTAATGGCCTAGACATCCCCTTCTCCACAACACAAATTGCAGAAGCAGTAAACATCACAGCAAACTCACCACTATGTTGCTAGTCCAAGATAATAAAAATAAAAATCTCCATTTATAATTGCAATGATACAAGTGACATACAGTATATCACAGTTTGTAATATTCTTGAACCGTATTGATCTGCATGACTTGCATATGTACTCCACTCTCTCCACATCTGCTCTCATCTCCTTAACCCACCCAACGATTAATTGCACTCATTATCATACATAACTTAACATTCTGTTCTGCAACATCTTTGTTAATCCACAAAACTTTCTTTGACATGTTGTTTGCATCCAAACTGTAGCCCTGTGCAATTAGTTTGAGGAAATGAGTTTTCCGTATCTTTTGGTTCAGGCCTCAATCACTCACACAGCCATTCTGTGGGATACTAAGTCTTAAAGATGGTAGCAGTGCCAGGCATCGATTCTCAAATTTGTTACAGATGCTCTCAGTTTGCGTAGCTGTTTGAATGTATGAGTGTGCGTCTGTGGTTTGCTTTGATGCAGATCAGAGAGGCAGGGGGTGATTCTCTTGTTCTCTCTCCTTGTGTCTCCCTGCCAGCTGTGAGGTTGGTGGGGTTGCAGACCAGGTACAAAAGCCTTACTACCTCTTGCATTATTCTCTTCTGATGCTGGCATCAGACGAAATAGTACTTGATCTAAATTAACTGGAATAAGTGCTGTAATGATAGTCAAGTGACATAAAATGTATCAACGAAAAATGTTTACCATTGATTAAATGTTTTAAGTCATTTATTATGCAAAAATGCCAAATGATTTCTGGTAGCAGATTCTCAAATGAGAGGATTTACTGTTTGTCTCTGTTTTATATCATCATAAATTGATTTTCTTTAGGCTATGAACATTTAGTTACAAAATAAGCAGTTTGAAGATGTCACCTTGGGCTGTGGGAAACTGTGTTGCGCATATTTTTTTTTTATATTTTGAAGACCAAAAGAAATGTTGTTGAACTTGCAGACCTGAATTTCAAACCAGGTCATAAGTCAATTTCCTTAGTGGAACACCACCGTAGGAATTGTCTATGTTATTATTATTGTCACTGTCATAACCCGGCCCTTGGGACAAAAAGACAAAACCAGGAAACGGACGTAAATACAGGGGTTGGAGGAGGTAGCAGGTGTTGGAATCCTATGGAGCACTGTGCCTGGGTGCTGTAGATCTGGCTGGCCACCTTAAAGACAACATAGGTAAATACAGTAACCGACGCAGCACTCACACACTCCAGAAGATTAGGCAGGGGCCATCACATCATGTACTGTACATATAGTGCTATTGAAAGCAATATTAACGATTTTATATCAAGCCCGGCCCACTACACCTCTGTAGTATTGTGACTGCTGTAATGAGGCTAGGATATGGTGTGTACTGGGGTCATCACCCCCGGGCCCTGCTATTTAGAGACAAGCTGCAGTAGCAGTGCCAGTGGCCCCAGGCCTGGCCCGGCCCAGTGCTGTGTGTGTTTGTATGACTCATGCCTCTGTTCCTAAGCTACTGTACTGGAAAGACTATTAAAGACATATCCTACATAACATAACCAATGGCATGGCACTATAGTTTAGTCAGTGCTATAGGCTTTAAAGTCATTGCAGTAAGGCCACATGTGAATCTGTGTTTATTCACGTGCATAATTTGTAGTGAATGTATGCACTGTATATGCAAGAATGTTTATATTTGTACCTGTCAGCATCTGTGTGTGTGTGTTTTATTGATTCAGCTAGATGGTCTCTGGTTACAGAGAGGTGGGGTGGAGTGGTTAAATGTTAACAGCTTACTATGACAGCTCATCTGAACATGTTGGCTTGAGGCCTATTCTGTCCCATCCTCTTTCATTTTCTCAGGACCCTGAAGGTATTATAAATACTGAATATTTCATGCCTCCCAGTATGTTCCTCAGTACTGTGTTTTTATGCATGTATGAGGTCCTCAGCTGGTACCACAGTGTACTACTAGGGAAGCATTACGGCCTCCAGTATCCTCAAAACCATTTACAGTGGTTCCAGGACCAGGGGCTCCAGGTGTAGGCCCAGGACAGTGACCTTTCTTGGGTGCCGCATGCACTTAGAGTTGGAAATTACAAATCACGTTGCTGATTCAAATAGTGTTGTTCAGTACAGTACAAAGATTTGGAGTGTACTGGATCCCTGGGGATTTACTGTGTAGTTTGCACATCAGTAAGCGATCATAACATTGTTCATAAAGTCGTCAATTGAATTCTAAATACATTCAATCTATTGCTTATTAGAGTGGTTAGCGCTCCTGCCTCCGATCGTGGGTTCGAATCCCGGACCAGACCACAATCTCTCTGGGTGGAGTCTGCATGTCCTCCCCGTGTTACCGTGGGTTTACTCCGGGTTCTCTGGCTTCCTCCCACCATCCAAAAGACATGCATGTAGGTTAATTGGTAACTCTAAAATTGCCCCTAGTGGATGAATGTGAGTGTGAAAGGTTGTCTGTCTATGTGTCAGCCCTGCGACGAGTTGGCCACTGTCCAGGGTGTACCCCGCCTAAGGCCCGAAGCCACTGGGATAGGCTCCAGTCACCCGCAACCCCTAATGGGAACAAGCGCTAGAAAATGACTGACTGTTGCTTATTCAAACTGTTTTGTTCAGTTCAATACACAACTAAACCTAGGCTATACAAGCACTGTTTATGTTGGTAAATAGCTCAGCAAAAACTTGGATCTAGGAAATAACGTTTATTTACTTTCTTGCCAAGAGAGAAGATCAATACAGGTCTCATATCTGTCGGTTACATATAAAGCTACTGCACAGCCAGGAGATGGTTAGTTTGGCTTAGCATAGAGACAGGAAGCAGGAGAAAACAGCTAGCCTGGCTCAGTCCAAAGCCCACCAGCATCTCAAAATTTTACTAATTAACATTATTTAAATTTAATTATTTCTTGTTTCTTCAATCAAACAACAACCAAAGTGTAAAAACAACACTTTGCGGTTTAACGAGGGTTATACGATTAATTAATACGCTGGGGTTATGGGTGAGTTATGACAGAGCCAGGCTAGATGGTTCCCCCAGTTTCAAATCTTCACACTCAGCTAAACTAATCGGTAGCTAGCTGTAGCTGTAGAGAGTTGATGTTCTCATCTAACTCTCAGCAAGAAATTATATTTTCCAAAATGTCGAACTAGTCTTTTAACTGCAACTGATTCATCACATAATGCTTGTTTCTGTTTGCTTTTGCTGTCTTTCAGCAAGCTTTTAACCAGGAAGCAACATGTATCACGGCTGAGCTGACAATGGCACTGTCACACAACAGCAAGAGGGGAGCTGATGCAAAAAATCTATTGTTTTGGTTAGTTTTATGGATTTGATATTTAAGTTTTTTTCATTCATGTACTGAAAACCTCTGCATGTACGTGTACAGGAGGATCAGTAGGGCTGGGCCAGCCCAGCACTTATATCTGGAACATGTTTTTTATGCTGGAACGACCATACATAGCAATCATGTATGATTTCATGAAAAATCATACATAACGACGACAAATAGCCTCAAATATGGAATTTACATAAGCTCCTATGCATTAAGACACACACACTCACAGTCTACTGAGGTGACATGAGGCCACATACGCTATGGGCGTGCTACACAAGGGCTGTTTAAGCCATGTTGCCGTGGAGACACTGTCATGGTGACTGCCTTCTGCTGCCTCAGAGAGTGTCACCTGTGGTGACACCAGATGTTCAGGACTTCACTGTGTATGTGTAGGTCAGTATACATGTGTGTCTCTGGATGTAGTTAAGCCCTCGAATAGGAATGCTGAAATAATACCTGCAATTTTATTCATACATGCATAAAATCAGCCCTTTTTTTAAACACACATATTGTTGCTCGTTTTGTGTGTGTGTGTGTGTGTGTGCGTGTGCGTGTGTGTGTGTAAGAGGACATGTGGAAGTGCCTGCACCGAAGAGATGTTTCAAAATTCAACGAGGTGTTACCCTTCTTGCTTAAATATCCCCCCTTGTGTCATCTACACACCCATAGACAGTTGCTTTATGGTGCGTGTGTGTGCACTCAGGTCTTTGTGTGTGTGTTTGCAACACATACGCACAGCAATGGTCCATTTTCTTTAATGTACTGAAGGCATCACTGGGTGGGATGCATATTTGATATACAGAGAAGGATCTGGTGCAGTTAAGGTTTACAACAGATGACTGTTTGAACGGAAGGTGCCAAGGGGTGAAGATTTTCAAGATTTGATTAAACAAGCATTATATTTACCATGGGGCATTTAGTTTAACTGTAGTAGTAGTTGTGTGTGTCTGTGTGTGTGTGACACGACCTTGAATGAGTAGCTGAAAGTCAAGTGATACCCATAAATGCGAATGATGCTATGAAAATAATGGTGTGCTCACAGCCAATAAAGCATGCATAAAAAAAAATACAGTTGTATGCATGCACACTACAGCATCTATCTGAATGAACATGCAAAATTTATCAGAGATACACACATACCAAAATGTTCTTGTTCCTGAACATACTCTGTATGTAAATTGCAGCGTCATTAGCAGTACACAGGCAGGAATGTGTGGTTACAGAAGCGTGTTGAAGTGGTTGTTTGTGTGTGTGTGTTTGTGTGGGTGTGTTTGAGTATAGATGATTTTTGGGAGCCTGTCTGTGCTCTGCCCATCCTGCCTCTGTTGCCATGGTGATTCCTTTATCTCCAAACCTGAACATGTATTTGTGGACTTTGTGAATGTGTTCATGTCAGATTTATTTACTGTATAACAACAGGTTTTTAACAAAACAGATTTGTTATGTTAGTCTCACAGGGGAACATAGAGAACATTGCGCATAAAATCCCTCAAACAAGGGGAAATAAACCACGCGGGACAGGAAGGCGAAGCTTTTATGTGTACAAGTTGCATTTTGTAATTCAGCAAGAGGGTAATTGTTTGTTATGGATGTAGGTTTTACAAACGGGCTGGGTGTTAAGATGTGTCTTAATTGTGCCGACATGCAAATGTGTGTGTGTGTGTGTCTACATGTGCGTGCTGCTGTGGACGGCTGTTAGCTGAGAGACAGGCAGTGAAGGGGGATTAGATAAATCAACAGCTCCAGCTGCAGCAGAGCTTAGGTAATAAGGCTCCAGCACAAACAGGCTAAATATAGAGACAACTGACTGACTGCCTGCCTGCCCACTAACTGCTACCTTCTAACACACACACACACACACACGCACACACACACACACACACACTTTGCTGTAGATGCTTCCTTTCTTTCGCCCTTTGTTTATACTCATATATTCATGCTGGGCTGAACTTAAAAAAAAATATTTATTTGAATCTGCTGCTTCTGCCAGATTTCAATCCAAAACATGTATTTTGATTGGAATATATACAGTTTTTTTTTTGGTTGCAACGTTATGAGATTTTCTCTGTACGATAAACGTCTCAGAAAATATCACGGTATCGTGGTATTTAGTATTACAGAATTATTATTATTATTATTATTATTATTATCAGTTACAATGACCTTTAAAGGAGTGAAAACAGAAGGGAAATTTTGGTTGAAGAAACGCTTTATTATAATTTCACAAACTATTATGAACCAAATCGTGAACCCTGTTTTTTAATAGAAGTGTGTGTAAAAAGTCTCCCTTTTGAAAATAAATGAGCTGAAATTCTCTATCCATTTGCATTTTTTTTTTAATACTGTAGATTAGCAATTGTACATGGCATGATGACTGTCAATTTTCACACCATGGCATACTGTGAAACTGGTATACAGCAGCAACCCTCCAGTTTTTATAATTTATATTATCATCAGCATGTCCTGTCCTTCACTGTCAGACTTTAAGATGAATAAAAAAACTCCTCCTTGCCTCCTTTTGCATTACTTATGTTTGGTTATAGCTCCTTCCTCTTCGTCTCCTTGTCAGGCATCCCTACCCTTGCTCCCTGGTATTGGGGTTATGTTTCAGGCTCTAACAGTCACTCTCTTTCAGTTGTGACCTTCCCTGGCGCTCCTCAGCCCACATCATCTCTTTAAGGCAGGGCAGGTTAGGTAAATGCTGCAGCCACGTGGCACACAGAGAGAGGAGATTTGACATAAGGCTGTCTGGAGGGTGAAGCACAGACAGGAGGGGGGAGGCGGGGGCAGCCGAGCATTTTGTGCTGTCTTCTCCGCTGACATGCAAATGGACACACACGCACGCAGATACACATACACATAGCCATTGGGAGCTGCCTGGTCTGACAGAGCCATCCATCACAACCTTAAATGAGCTTATGTCTTTGAACAACCTTTTAGAGCCTTGGACTGATTGGCAGCTCTGTCCTCTCTAGCAGACCTCTTCTACAGGTTCAAAGACACTTGCTTCCCAACTTAACCCTCTCCATATATCACTATGAACTGTATGTCTATGGCCTTGTTTTGATCATCACAGCTTAAAAAGAAAAACACTCCCTATATGTCTTTGTCTCTCTCATAAGGTCCTCCAAGGCTCACCCTGGACCAGTTGTCCACATAAGTGACAACCCCATGGATGAGGGAAAGGTAAGGACAACATTTTTTTTTCTCCACACAAACATGCAAATACACATAAAGTCAAAATACACATTTGCTGTTTTTAATAATGTACAGTATGTCATTGTCTCTCCTATACCAGTCAGACACAGCAAATCCATCACATTGCACACCCTCACCGTGGTTTCAAAAGCATTCAGTTTTAGATAGGACCTCATGAATGACAAGGTGTTGTTTCTTTGGTGAAACGTTAGGTGTACAACGTTGCAGTGAGAATAGACAACCAAGAATCTGATCGTTATTTTAGTGGGTTAGAGAAATGCATGATTCTCCTACCAGTAGATACTTAGATCCACTTTAAACATAAAAGTTAACTCAATAAAAATGCTAGTAAAGTAGTCTAAAATATCGGAACTACCGTAAAGAATAACAGATTAGTCTTACCAGTATCTATCACTCACAGCTGCTTGTGACTGTTAGACGTCTGGACTTGGAGAAGCTGGTTTGCTCTCTTTGTACACATTTTTGTCATGCACCAGTGTTATTTTCTTAGCTTTTTATGAGATAAGTAAGGTGACTGGCAGAGAGGACATTGATTATTTACCACACCCTCACATATATTCCACTGTACTGTACCAACTTCTTTACACAGAACATGCTGTGTGTATATGATCACAAATATAACTGCATGAATACAGCCTCCTTGTCCCAGCACACATGATGTAGGGTAATTTTCATTAAGCCGTTAAAAAAGGGCCCATTATGTCCAGTTGATCTGCTTTAGTGACACATATTTGAAGTTGTTTTTGAAAAATTGAGTGTAGGTGTTTCTATAAATATGGCAAAAAAAGAATTAAACTTAATGTTCTAAAGAAATCTTTTTGGATTTTTTTGTTATTATCTCATGTGAACCAGGGTGGGCAGGTTTCTTCCTCAGCCCCTGTAGTCTGCTTACACCTGACTTCCTTTCATGCTGTGTGAGAATGTCAAATGTATTACTTCTTTTTCACCCCATCATGGGGTCTATTCTATCTCCTCTCTGTCATCTCCCCTGCCTATCTCACTGACTGCCTGTCGCTCTTCCTCTCCAGCTTATAATTGGATTTGAGTCTGGGATCGTGGTCCTGTGGGATCTGAAATCAAAGAAGGCCGACTATCGTTACACTTACGATGAGGTAGGCAAATCTCCCCTATTTCCTTTGTTCTTTAACAGCTTTCATTTATTCCTCCCACTTCTGATCTACAGAGTATCTTTTAATACTGAAACTGGGAATTAAATCACATATTCATGAACTGAACTGTATAGAGCTGTGCACGTGTGTGTGTGTGCGTGTGTTGGAGAATTTATTCCTAGAACAAACTTAGAATTTGAGTTAGTTTACTACAGCTTACAAGGCTTTTAATTTGAGAATGTGTATCTACATCCCAAACACACATACTGTTCACAGATACATACCTCCGAGTGTTAGTCTCCTCTCTCATGTAATGATGTCCTGACTAGGAAGGAATAGGACTTTCTACTTCCTGTCCGTAGGATAGAGGGGGGCAGGTCTGTCTCCGTAGGAAATAACAGTTTTAAAGTGCTGTTTAATGAAGATGAAGCTAAAGTTTGGCTTGACAGAGGAGAGTTTTACAGTCAAATGTAACTGGACTCACTAACCAGATTTGTGCTATTTAGCTATGAAAAGAATGAAGACGTTCATCAAAGTAATTCCACCAAAGAAAAGTTCAACATTTTGGGAAATACACTTGTTTGCTTTCCTGCCGAGACCTAGATGATTGATACCACTCTCATGTCTGTACACTAAATATAAAACTACAGCCAGTTGAAGCTAACTTAGCTTAGCACAAAGACTGGAAACACATAGAGACACCTAGCCTGGCTCTATCCAAAGGTAACAAAATCTGCCTACCAGCAGATGTCACTTTGGCTATTGCTGCAACTAAAGAAAATATGTTTTTCACATTAGTAGTGCCATTTACAAAGAACAGTTTGTGAAATGCATTTTTTAACAATGTCATGATTTATTCAGTAATGTGCCATGTGTTCATGTCTCCAGAGTGAGGTTGCAAGGTTGCACAATGATTGTGCTTGCAAATTACAGTTGTAAAAAGGGCAACATTTTGTAAAAGGTCCACATATTTAAAGCACTGAGTCATGTGGCTTTATTAGCTTCCCCAGAGGCAATAGTGTGTGTCTATAAATAAAAGAACAATAAAAAAGAGACACGGTGTCAGAGCTGCTTAGGTCCCCTCTGGACCAAGCATTTGTCAAACCTAGACTGTGTCTGTTACCGCTTACCTCATTGGTTTATATGCAAAACATTATTTGCACTTATGTAGTTTCTGTATTTGAATTGTTTTTATGATCTATTATAGATGTGATAAAAAATGTGTGACAGCCTGTGTTGTTTTTGGTAATGGGATATTCAGAAAATCCTCCATCACTTACATTTACTCTATCTATTTCTGCTTGATCCCAGCACAGTCTGACCTCCCACAGTGCATGATCTAGAGTATTATGAGAACTGAATATGACTCTGAATAGGAGATTTCACTCGTAAACTTGTCATTGAGGTTTAAGCCAACTGAATGGTTGTGGGCACACACACACAAACAAACACACACACACACACACACACAAGCGCGCACACACAGTCAACATGTACATGGTCATGCAGTGGTCTCCGTAGTGCTCAGACACAGAACCAAACCGGCTGTTAAAGATAATGAGATTATTGTAGCGCTCATGCTGGTGCTCACCTCAATGGCTATGTTGCTGTAAGCATGCTGAGATAACAAAAAGACTACATAGGAGCAAAAATGAGAGTGGATTTTGTATGTTCAGTATGTATGGATCTCTCTCTCTCTGTCTTTGCCATTTCTCTGAGTCCCTCTCTCAGATAAGCTAATATCCTCCCGCTGCTCCTAGGGCATTACAGCCTCTAGTATTGAATCTCCCAAGGGAGCTCATCTCTTCTCCCCAAACCCCTACAGTTACACCTCTCAAGAGACTGGGGGTTGAGTGGGCGGCAGTTCAGGGGGGTGCTACTGCTTCTAATTTTGCTCACCATGATTTACACTGACGAGGCGAAAGAGCCTGTAATACACGACACTTTCTTCTCTTTTGGAATGTCTTAAGGTTATTCTCCTGGCTAATACATCCAAATGCTTTAAGGTTTAATTTGGCCCCAGACCAGCCTTCAAGGGCATTAAAGACAATCCTTGTGCTGATGCTCTGCCGCACCGCTAGTGGAATGTAGTTATGATTGTGCCATGCCTTTTCTAAAAGTACTGTTGTGGACAGTGTTGTAGCCAACACTAATTAAATGGACTAAAGAGCAATTGCTGTGGGAAATGAACATATCGGAGTTCTGTGGTAGGGGTGGGTGGTATGGGCAAAATTAATATGATCTTTATATCAGTGTGTTATGATGTTTAATCAAAATTACATAATAATCACATAAAAGAAATTATGTTTTATCACAATGACTGAAACAGTTTTTCTGTTTAAAAAAAAAAAATTTCAAAAATTGTGTATATTCTCAAGGAAAATCCAATGCTGTAACAGATTTGAAAGGCAGCTTGATATCAAGCATTTGGAGATGAGGATTGTGTAACTCAATATGGTAATTATAGATAGTTACTATATATTCCACATATCTGGTCTGGGAACTTTTTTCATTTATGACATTTTGTTAGTAGACATTTACCAGATAAGATTTGTTGCTTAACTTAATATACTGTAATTCAAAGGATGAAATGAACCTAGCTGATTTATGTTATGTTATTTGCAAAAGCACTGCATCTGTTTACAGCTGAAAGGGCTATTTAACCATAATTTGTTTGGATGTGATAAGATATTTCTGGCCTCGACTGATTGGTGGACTCTTCTCATGTGATGTTAAATGTATATGGTGTCGAAGCTGTTTGACATAGTGAATGCAATAAACAGTATGACCAACGGATTGCATAGGATTTAGACTTTATGGTGTTCAAGAACTTTGTTAAGTTTTCACTCTGTAGAGAATATATAAAGATATATATGGGTTTTGCTGTCTAAATTAGGAATGATGACAGAGACAGTGCAGGCTGAATTAAATGTCCAACATCAAGATGGTTGCTATGGAAACATGGGTCTAATTTGATGTGAAGATATAGATGTTTTGCATTACTTAACTCATTCCTGCCATATATTTAACATCCATTATAAGCCATTGATATGGCATAAGTTAGTTGGTACAATTGGAATTGATTGCTGTCAATCGCTTACATCATGAATGTACATGAATGAATACGTGATGAATGAATCATCACCATCTCTGTATAGCTTGTGCAAACAATAATGTAGGGTGAAATTAATTTTTACAACTCTCAAATCTATTGCAAGCTATATTCATATTTGCCTAGAAGCTTGCTGCCAAGTATCAAAGTTGTCGACTGAAATGAACACAGAAGCTTTTCCTCTTCTTCTTTTAAACAGCATAGTAAGCCAGCAGACCATGCAGTGGATGGATTCAGACTTTGGAATAAGCATGTCTTAAAGGATATTTTAGGTTGGATGGAAATTCGTGGATGTTTAAACAAGTGAAAGGAAGTCTATGGTCTTGGTGTTCAAAGGATAGAGATAAATGTTTATTGTGAGCAATGGTTGCTCCTGTATTCTTGGCACATTTTTAATGATTCTTGCAAACTTGCTCAAACAATATCAGCAAGTAGGGTGCACATCAGGGAAATAATGAAATTGTTTTGAATGAAATGAAGGCAGCTTTTTTTAGTTATAGATGCTGTCAAACTGCAGAATTGTCAGCAAATCAGGGAACTTAACCTGGCTCCCAAACAGCAACAAAGTTTCCAGCAGAGTTCAGACAAACAGCAGAGGCAATAAAACTTTTGTTTTTACAAGATCTCAAAGAGCTCAGAGAGTTTTTCAGTGTATCGTGTATTATTGTCTGTGGATCAGCAGTATGGGTTTGAGAGTGCTAGCTAGAGAGCATCCGTTCCCTGGCCCTGCCCCTCTCTGCTCCTGTCTGACTCAATAACTTGGTCTGATGCTGTGCTCCAGACTACCTAGTCCAACCTCGTACTAGAAAAAGTACAATGGAATGCCACTCAAAGTTGGAGTTCCTACTTGTGAACTTGGAGCAAATTCACATAGCCCACCCCGACTTCATGAAGAAGCAGTTATCTGATGTCACACAACATCACCCATGGAAGCGCACATTAGGCAACATTTCAATCAATAGGGGAGGGGGGTATGGTAAATGGACTGTACATGTATAGTGCCTTTCTAGTCTTCCGACTACTCAAAGTTTTTTCACGCTACGTTGTATGATGTATTTATAGACTACAGTATTGTATTAGGCTAGTGAATGGAAAATTATGATACGTTTCCGATTATAAAAGTGCTGTAAAATTATATGTAGGCCTATAATGTCATTTGTTCATGCGTCCTTGTTTCCTCTTCTGTTCTGTCTGAGAGTTTAAAATTGTGCGTACACTTGCCAAAGAAATGTTGTTTACGTTTGACGTTGTGCACCTGGAACGCTTTGAGGTCGGATGTCAAATCATTTCAACTGAGATATTCCGACCTCCAATGTTGACTGGAACACAGCATGAGTCCGGCTCTGCTGAATGGCTGATAGCACAGCCAAGTCGGAGTTTCCTCTTCCCTCCTTCCCTTCCTGTTTGTCACCTAGTGGATATTGCTTGCTCAATGAATGCATGGAAGTTTTTCCTTTTTTTATGTTTGTGCCATACCTTAAAAAGGCCCATTATTCAAACTCACTTATTTATTCTGCAGTCGGCTTACAAACAGCCTAACTTTCCACCCTTTTTCTTCTGTCACAACTCAATATTGTGGATTTTGCTTTTTCTACATTTCTTTCGGTAGTGTTTGTTGTATTTCTCTTTTTCTTTTTATATAATTTTGACTAGTTCTTTTGTACTTTGCCTCTTTGTTCTCCCCCTTTCTTTCTCTATATCTCTTTTTCTAGAACTCATTTTCTCTCTGTCAAGTCATGGAAAGGGACCAGCAGTTTGCGCCCAAAAGCTCAGTAACTCATTTGCAGAAATTGTTGGTTACCTCTGGTTTGACTGCGATATCCACGAAGTGTTGGTGCACACATACAAGCAGGCACAAATGCAAACCACAACACAGAACTCAAAAAACTGTGGGGTATTTGCCTAAGAGCAACCAATAATTCTCAGAGCTATTATTGAAGGTAGGGCTGCAGCAATACATTATTTTAGTTATCGAGTATTATACCGATGATTCCATCGTTTAAACAAGTAATCGGATAAGAAATTCTTTTGTTTAATTAAAGCGCAATAGTAGATAGTGAATATGCAAATGAAAAAGCAAGACAGATCTTTTAAAATGAACAACTAATAGGTTTCATTTTTAGAACCTTTTTTATTGCTTAAGTTGCATACATTAATATTATATGTCAAAACTAAACCCATTTAGTGAATTTAAGTGCCATATTACATTCTGGGTTTTAAAGAAAATATTATCACACCTACCTTGTTTGGTCCGGACTTTCAGACTTTTCAGTTTGGTCCAGACTTTCAGACTTTTCAGTTTGGTCCGAATCAAAATTACAGGTGTGAAACCTCCCTCGGACCACGGTCCGGACCAAACAAACGAAATTTGGTCCTGATGAAAAGAGGTAGTCTCGGTCCGGATCAAACTTAACAAAGGTTCGGTTCGTTGCTAGTGTGAAAGCATCGTCTGTGTGGTTCGGACTTTCAGACCATTTACAGGAAGTTCCGGTGGTTCCCGCGTACCCCAAACAACAGAAGAAGACAGAAATACCAGACCCGTCACAGAAGATCGCAGCAAAAATGAGCCGTGGTAACGTTAGCACATGGGGAGAGGAGGAGACACGGTTTTTAATTGAAATATGGTCTGTGGACATAATAAGAAGTCAACTGGAAAAAACGCACAAAAATTCAGGATTGCTTGCAGTCTTCTCCTCCTTTCCTGTCGGCGCCGATAAAACAACAAGGACGTACATTTGGCGAATTTCAACTAGCCTCAAATATAGTTGGTGCTGCAGACAGTAATGCCATTGCAATAACAGCGTGATGGCAACAATACGCGTCTGTTCATTCATCTTGTCAAAGTTACCCGCTGAATTGACAACACGCTGACGTCAGACACACGTCCACTAACAAACCAATCAATGTTAAGATGAAGATAACTGATGACAACAGGACGCCATGTAAAGTTCTTTAATGCGCTTGCATAATTCCAGTGTGAAACCAAAACGAACCGAATGTCTAAAATGTATCAAAACATGAACTTTGGTGCAGACCTTGGTGTGGACTTTCAGGTGGGAAAACGCCATAAAATGGAAAACCAGAAACCTTTTGCTTTAAAAAAGGTATATATACTTAACCTTCAGAACTACAAGTTTTAACATAGCTACAGCTCAGGCATAACCTAAGCCTTTACCGTCTTCTTTGTGGCGTTTGGAGCAAAAATAAGTGGACAGGAACTGTGACTATCATAATAATAACATGGATGAAGCTCAGGCTTTCAAAAACTGACAGCAGCATTATATTTCCTGTGGTTATTTTCTTGAGCAAAACCCAGCTAACTTAGGGACATCATAACTAGCCACCATATTGATTTACGTAACTAGCCATTACACGTAGCCATAATTCTACATTCTTCACTAGCCTTCATATACCTTGTGTCGGGTCCGCTCTGTGAACTGGATGCTTTCTGCTGAGATGCTGAAGCATAGAAGTTGTGCTTTTGTGGTAGGCTAGTTCTGTGTTACAATAGACACGCTCTTCAGAGTTGTCGTGGACACGTTCTGTCACTTTCTCTGGCCTGTCTGTTCACTGTGTCCTTTGCTATTTTCTGTCTCTTGCTCCTCTTTGTAATCCACGCTGTCAATTCACACCAAAGAAGCTCTGAACCGTCTCCGAAAAAAGACAGTGTAGGCGCGTTCTGCAATAGTAATAATCATTCATGCGAAACACAGAGCACTGTATGTATGTAATTATATGGATTAAATGAAGCTTTGATGCAGATCATTTGCATCTATGATTTTTACTAATCAAGTTACTCGAGGAATCTTTCCAGCCCTAATTAAAGGGCAAAAATAACAAAGTAAAAAGTGTAAACTTATTCCCTAAACCACTACGCATTAATTACTTAATTTGGAATCCTGAATGCAGGTTCAGTTAGATTTAAAACAAATTGTGGTAAATAAATGAATAGCACTTTTTTTAATCAACTGTAGACAATACATTGCCAGAAAGAAGTTCCTGAGGAATTCTTTTTGATGGACATCTCATTTGACTCTATTTGATATGTCCTTGTGCAGTAAATCCCTCCCATCTGGTTGTTGAAGAAGATTAAAAGCAAATGCTACAAATTATTGGCAAACTGTATCTGACACAGGCCTAGCTTCATTAGAAAGTATTCCCTTTCCCTCTAAGACCTGTTGAGAATACAGGCGGATAACTTTACTATTCAAAGCTGATGGGTCATTTGGCAAGTCTGGCGCAATATCCATTAGGATTATATGATTATATGATCAGTCTCTGTGGGACTCTATCCATTAGGATGAACCGGATGTTACTCTTCATAATAGTAATTTTGTTTCAAGACTTCTTGTTACAAACAAAAGTACATGTTGGAGGGGTTTTTGTTAGACTATGTTTTAACAATGTCAGTGACACCTTTGGTCCAATGCTTTGGTCCAGAGTGAAATATCTGAACCATTATTGGATCGGAAGGTCTCTAGAGGATGAATCTTAACCTTTTACCACTCCACAACCTTTAGCCCACGGGACTCTAGCACTAGCATTCATTATCCACCGGTACGATTATGTAGTTGAATGAATATGAATTTTAACATGTAATAGTATACTGTATATCAATAGATTAGACTCTCATCTTCTAAACATAACCCAGGCTCAATGCACAGCAGAATATACAACTAAAACCTTCAAAAAATGATATTCACCTTCCATAAAAGCAGTCCAACAATGAACAAGATGAAGAGTCCACAGCTCTGCTAGAAGCTCTTTGAAGCTGTACTTTAGTGCTTTGAGCTAAATGCCAACATCAGCATGCTAACATGCTCACAATGACAATGCTAACAACCTGATTTTAAGCATGTATAATGTTTACCATGTTCACCATCTTTGCTTAGCATGTTAGCATGCTAACATTTGCAGATCAGGACTAGAGACAAAGTACAGCTGAGGTTGATGGGAATGTCAGTTTTGCAGAAATGTACCTATAAACCAAAGTATTGGACAAATTCAAATTTTGACCTGATGATGGGACTAGATGGAAAGTCAGGGGATCACCAAAGTTATTACAATTCAGACCAGCGTCAAACTTTATCGCAAGGGTCTAACAATCACTAATAGTTTACTTGTAATTTAGGCGGGTTAAAAAGTTAATGACTTTTCTGATCCCCCTGAATTTTCAGCTAGCACCACCGATATGTCAACATTTCCTGACACTTTTTTACAATATACCTCCAAAACTAAAGACCAAAGTCTCTGTTGTACTTTGAGAATGATAATAACAGCATTTTTATTCTCGCTCCGATCATAACCGATGATGGTGCATCATCTTTTTTAATCTAGAAAAGGTCTTAATTGATAAATAGAAGCTCACAGGGGCTTGTTTCTTTCAGGGCTCATAACTGCAACACAAAAACAGAAACAGAATGGATTTCATGTTCTAATACAAGATGTAATAGGTCTGTGGAAACCACACTTGACACTCCTGTCCCCAAATGCTTGTTTCTTAGATTAAGCCTTTTTTGGATGAATTTTTTTCTACTTGAGCAATTACCATTGCTTTGAGAACTCCTGTGTGTGTATGTGTGTGTGTATGGCACTTGAGGTAAAAGCTGTCTCTGTGTCCCAGTGTGACACAATGCTGGCAGAAGCTATTCTACTTGGGGCTGTGCATGTTTATGTGTATGTCTATTTTCCATCACCAATCTAAATGTGTGTGTTTTCGTCTTCGCTGTGAATTAGTGTGTGTGTGTCTATGTATCTATGAGACTCTAATAAGTGTTGACTGAATTCTCTCATCCCCAAAGACCAATCTGTGAAAACTGACCTAATGTAATAAATCATGAAATTAGTCTTTTTAATTGGTATTGTTTGATATGATGAGTATCATGTGTTTCAATTACCCTTTTCATTTTCCAATTAAGCACAGTGCATTGTTCCCTATTGGAACTGTCACAGGGAACAATGCACTGATAGATTTCTAGAATTCAGTCTGTCGCTGTCAGAGCATCTCTGAATGGGTGAATGAGGGCTTTTTCTCATAAAAGTGTGATTAGTTTTAGTCTTTAGTATTTTTCTTGAATATCTTCAGATCACATTCTTTATCTGGGCTGCAGTCAACATAAAGAAGAAACATCTCAGACCCTCCTCCCCTGGTATCCGCATTCATTAATATCTTTGTTCAAACTTCCATCATTCATCCATAAATAAAATGGGAACAAGTCTCTCCACATGCAAACTTCAGGTCCCAGATCCACAGGAAAATGCTCTATATGTCTAATTATATATACAACTTACACAGTGTAGAATAATTCACTTTTCAGTTCCAGAGCGTGGGATGCTAAACATTTTACAGAATCGGAAATTAGTTCACATTGCATTCAGCACACCTGCTGTAACTACATCCACGCCACATGGCACTGCACACCGGTGAATCACTTCTGGCAACAAATCCTTGACAAACTGCATCCCACCATCCTTGTCACTTTGTCTATCAGGACTCACATGCGCTATCAGCTTAGATAAGACACCTAAGCCATTACTCATCATGGCTCTAATTATTTCCAAGAAAACAATCTTCATGAACAGGACATCAGGAAACTCCATAACCAAAGAACACTTGGAAAAAGACTGTAGGTTTTAGAACTTTGTTCATTCTTCATTTGTGTGCCTTTGTCAGAGTGAGAGGGAATGAGTCATCAACAGTGTAATGAGATAATGTGACTCAGTGTGTCTATGCATGACATCACATAACAATAGCGCCGTCTTATCAAGCTCTCTGTGACCTGGAGGAAATCCCATTGAGAAATCCAGGATAATGAGACCCCAAGGCTGTGCATCCAAAAACACCCACCTCAGGAACCTCTGTTTGGTTTTTGGATGTTCAAGGTCTCCACAGTATCACTTTATTGGTTTCATCTTTGTGAGTTTAAGGTCAGGCTATGCAAGACTATGTAAAGGATTACATACTTTACCGGCAAGCAATAGATGGGGTTCATTACCCCTCAAAATTTATATTTATGATATGAAAATTAAATTTTTTGTGGTGAGCATATCACTGTTGTCAAATGAGCACGAGCTGACATTGGTTCCCCATACCGTCTCATTTAGCTATTTTCTAAAAAACTCAGCACATTCAGCGAGCCTGACAGGCAGTGCCGTTTATGATTAATGACGCACTGAAAGCAAAATTGATATATACCTAAATAAAAAGCAGCTTCTATTGGAAGAGATTGACTTAACATGACCGTGTGCTCACTTCGGCATTGACAGCGAGGTAATCATTCATTTCAGATGAGCGATGTGAGACAAGGAGCAGCACTTTGGAAACATGGCGACAAGGAAAAGCAGTGGCAAGTTCACACTTAAACAATAGGTGGAGCTTTTGCAAAAATTGTAAAATAGCGCAGGGTGGGGAGAATGTACTGAAGCAGTCAGTAAGCATGACCAACAAGCACAGTATTCAGAAGAGGCTGTACCTAATACTAACCATCATGTCAGAGAATATGTCCAATCATTGTCTCTGAAAGAACATTTTCCCTGACAAAAAACTAGGCTTTTGGTAGGACATATTACTGATGCTGCAGGTGTTCTGGTAAGAACATGGCCTTAGGTGACAATTCTTGACAAGCCTTGTTAAACTGCTTTGGAAGCTGCTGTGAGCTTCACACAGATTTGGTGCGGGTCATCATATTTACTTTTTGTCAAAACCTTTGCTGGGTTTAATTATGAGCTACGAAAAGGCCATCAATAAGCAAGATTACCCTTTACTGGCATACTTTGGGCATGATGTGTTTGTGTTTTCAATGATTACCTGTCAGCAGATAAATCATTGGGAGTGCGGCTTAGAACAGCAACAGGAATGTTGAGATGATGGGGAAGATGAGAGGACAGAGAGGGTACCATCTCTCAAACTCTTGCCTTTCTGCCCCCCCCCCCACCCCACCCCCCAACAGGGTCTGTAGTTCTTACAATTTTGATTACTTTTATTTCCATTTAAACTTGCAGTTATGTTTTTTAACTTCCTTGTTTACGTCTTAAATACGCATAACTGAGAAGCTCTGTATTTTTTGTGATATTCGCTTTTTTACCTGTCTGCTTCTTCTTCTTTGCTTTTTGGGTTAGCAAGACAGACTAATTAAATCATTTTATTTGTTTTTAAATCATAGGAAATGTCTTAAATCTAAGGCTCCAAATGACACCAGATTAACCTGAATGCACCAGATCACCCGGGTTTCAATTATATTGAATGTTGAAGCCAATTTTCTTTTCCTCGAGTGAATTTGTGTCTGTATGAAATAGAATTCTTAAATTTATAACCATGGTAATAAAACCTTCCTCCTGGCATTCCTGAATAAAATGACCAATCCAATCCTGCTTTTCTCCACATTCAGCAAATGGATCATATAAAAGCTTCTTCTAATATATGCATTTATGCCACAGGAAATTCTCTGAAGTCAGGGGCCAGACTCTTTTATCTCGCTTTCACCATCTGTTCAGGAGTATATCATCCAGAGTCAAGGGTGTTTAACCCACATGAACATTGTACCGTGCACCGTATGGCTGCGGCAATGCAACAAACTTGTAGCGTAAGGGACATGGTGGCGCGTGATGTTTCATCCTGCTGAACCACTGACCCCCCCTTGCATCCTGCATGTTATTTCCTAGGCGATCCACTCAGTTGCCTGGCATCATGAGGGCAAGCAGTTTATTTGCAGTCACTCAGATGGGACTCTGACCATATGGAACGTAAGAGGCCAGGGCAAGCCCATACAGACAATCACCCCACACGGTAAGGAGGCGGAAACACACACAAAAACAAACACACACTCACTCACAGAGGGTGTGTCCGAAATCACTCCCCTATTCACTCATTTACTCATCTCTATAGATACTCATTAGTGTTCACGTACAAGTGTTCCTTTGTGGGAATTCTGGGAGGGGAGCCCTGTATATAGAGGAAAAATTTCACATTCAGAATTCAGGTGAACAGGGTTAACATAGTGCACTATATAATAAACAGGGAGTGATTTCAGACACAGCCAGATGTATGATGGTCTTACTGTACAATACTCAAGTGGAACTCCCATCCCAACATACTCAACTGAGCAACTATTTTGGTTGTGAAGAGATTACATATTATGAGGATCTAATCTTAACTGATACAGAGTCGTCGTTTTAACTTTACTCTTAACTATATAAGGTTAGGTAATTAATAAGGTAGATAATAATTAAGAACCCCCCCGACTTGATCTTTTTCTAACATAAAGTATTTTAATCCCTCAACAACAGTAGTACTTTTGTCTTGTGCTGCCTTTTTGCTGTTTTTAGAGTTCCTATTTCTTGCATCTGTCTTTTTACTTGTGTCTTTTATCTTTTGTGAAGCGCATTGTATGGTATTATTTTGTATGACGTGTGTTATTTAAATGAAGTTTTCTTATTATTATATTTTTATTATCATTTTCTGAGATAAACTGGTTCTCTAAGGAAAGTAAAGAGACTCATCTAACTCAGTGGTTGCAAGATAAATGTAAGGGGTTACAAGATGATTACCTGGGTGGGTAGGAAATAGGAAAAAAACAAAATTTAGTTGATTAAAAAAAAACTTTAATCTTTGCTTCTTTTTGAAATATTAAATAATTTTACCTCTTCAGGCCTCTGATTGATCTGCTCACAACTTATAGACATGCATTGCTTTGTATTCAGGGGTCACATGCAAAAAGGTTGGGAGCCACTGGTCCAAATTAATTGAGTTGATTCTTCCTACCTTATGCGAATACTTCTGGACGTCAAACGTCTTGTTAGGTGGGCCACATGGAGATAGATGCATCTATTTCCTTAGGTTATTACATCAAAAAAGCCACTGATTACATGATATTAGTGCCTTCAGCCACCTCTGTCAGTCACATGACCTGTTCTTTACTCATCCAAACCATCCCTCAGGAGTCTCCACACACATGGCTCCCTCATCATTTCCTCATTTCAGGATTATTGTCAGTTCAATTATGTCCTGCCTCTGTTTGCTTTGCCTTCTGTCTGCACGTGCATACATTAGAGCTGGTGATCTGTTTTTTTCCTGCAGAAGAGCACGTCTGTTCTTTGGAAGATGTATTTTAATCCATACTCCTCTTTCTCCCCACACACCTACTCACCCCACAGAGCACTTTGACAATTCACCCAGATGCAGGGCCTGGAAGAACTAGACAGAGTGTGTGAGTGCAACACATGGACAGAGAGAGAGCGTGAGAGTCAGAAAGAGGAACAAAGAAATGAATTAAATGAAAGGGAAAACTTATAACCAATTTTTCAAGCTGGTTTTGTGTGTAGGGGATTGTAGAGAGGATTTCACCACAAAGGGTTTTTAATTAGTTGTTTCTCCCACTGCTGCATACATAATTAGTTTGGTTTTTAATGGGCAATTATGCAAATTCCTTTGACAGGTTTAAGTAATGCTTATGTGTCCTTCTTTAATTGTCTTTTTAGATATCTGTTATTTAGATGTCATTATTAAAAGCAGTTCTTTATTATACAGACCTGCTTTAGGGCTCACTTTGGCTCTTCAGTAATAGTTCAGATAAATTCAACCACTTATTGTGCATTCTGATACAAAAATATGCACAGGTAGGTATACATACGATGGATGTGCAAATTCCCGTCACCTGGACCTCCTTTGAGGTTTTAAAAGATGGATGCTGTTAATCATCCATGATTGTCACACCTTCCTTGCGTGTCCCTGCCCCTGCATTTGTCTCTCTCCTTTCTGATGAATACCCTTTTGTTATTGTCTGGCTACTGTTCAGAGCTGCATTTTAAGTGCAGCTTCTGGGGGGGGGGATGAGATGAAGGGAGGAGGGGAAGAGGGATGGCAAAGTAAAGTAACTTCTGTGTGTTCTATTTTAGGAAAACAGCCCAAGGATGGGAAGAAGCCAGAACCTTGTAAACCCATTCTCAAAGTGGAGTACAAAACCACTAGAAATGGGTAGGGTCCCTTTCTCGCTCGCTCAGTCGCTCTCTCTTACTTACACACACATACACTTACACACATGCACACATGCTTGGGTGTGAATAATGTTTAATTATACACAGTTATGGCAATCAAGGCGCATCAAGGTTAGTTACAGGTGTTAAAGGATCTTGCCAAGGCAATGTGAGTTACAAATGTGTCTGTGCTTTAGACTAGGAGATACCCAGAATTTATACATAGTTTTTTTATGTTAATCCAGCAAAACCAACTATTTCTGAGGTTACAGGCTTTCCACTCTAGGCATTAGGTTGTTCCTATGTAAGTTATAATACACTCTTAGGTGTAAAATAATGTGATGAAGTAAACAGCACTCCTCTTTAATTGGACACATTGGAGTTTTGCTCCAATACTTTGTCCAGTTAACTGGCAATATGGCATGTAGCATAACAGTAATCTCATGTTTAATTTGTCTTGTGTTTTAAATTAAGAATAGTGGCAAAACCTGAACATATCTACAATGTATCTACATGTTTGACCAATCACAAAGCAGTATTTTCTGTGGTCATGCTATACATTGTGTATATAACAAGCCAGTACATTTTTATCCCTGTGTGTGTGTGTTCCAGGGAACCCTTCATAATCCTGTCTGGTGGCCTGTCCTACGACACGGTGGGCCGGCGGCCTTGTTTGACAGTAATGCATGGGAAGAGTACTGCTGTGCTGGAGATGGACTATCCTATAGTCGACTTCCTTACACTCTGTGAGACACCCTACCCTAATGGTAAGTTTATGGATGTGCTCATATGGTGTGTGTGCATGTCTGAGCAATATATTTGTATGGAATTTGTCACCTTACCCTTCTATTGTCGATTCATTAGACTCACAAACATACACACACACACACACCTTTCTGTTTTTTAATTATGTCGGATTGTTTGCCCCTATGTTAGTGTATTTCTGTAATAAATATGAAATTTCCCAAGGGGAAGGATCCTATTCCAGTTTCATTATCCGACACAGAATATTACATTTTCATTTCATCTATTGGTACGCAATAGCCTTCCATCTAAATTAAATTATTATCTTATTTCCTGTACTGAGGAGTCAACAGCTAAAACAAGTTGGAGTGGAGCTGAATGGTATGGGATTCTGTATGTATGTAATCAATTATGTAAACTCTGGTGCAGTATTATCTGGCACATATACTGCTACAGGAAGGATTAGTTACGTAACAATGGGGACTTCATTTTGTCACTGGCAACCTGATGTCACCACCCGCTGATTTCATCTGGTAATTGACATTACTGGGCCTCTGGGTTACACCATGCATGTCTGGCCGATAATGTGTATGTGTGCATGCTTAAACCTGCGTCAATGTGTAGTGGAGGTTGATAATCCACAATGTTGTGGCTGCAGATGATGTGATGTGCCTAAATGCAATGTGCACACCAATGTGTGTAAATGGGAAAACAAATGGCAGACAAAGTATTGTAACACTAACAGAGAGGTACAGTATGAAGTAAAAGATTGAGTACAAATCATGAAAAGAAATAGAGTGTAAGTCATTCACAGTAAATTCAATTTGATCTTAAGTTTGGAGAGTCATTCTTGACCTTGGAGATAGCACTTTGACAAAAAATGTCTTATAACAAGGTCCACTTTCTTGGTTTTTCTGAAGCTTTCAGCCACATCTCGTTGCCTTCCTCAGCAGATTTTTCTCAGTATTGCTCAGTATTGAGCATCTTCTGAGAAAGGCAAAGGGATGAAAAATAAAGACATCATTACTTATTTGCCATTCACATCCTTATTTTCAACTATAAATGATTTGTCTTTATCATAGAAAATTATTTATTTGCTTCACTGATTGCCTTGTTTGTAATTAGTTTGTATCTTTAGGTAAATTAGCAGTGAAAGTGGCATAATTACAGTTGTTATTGTCATTTTCCAAATTCTAAAACTGACAGACAGATACTGCACAGTGATCTAAAGTTGCATAACAATTCACAAGAGAATGTGAATCACTTGAAGACCAGCGCCAGGGAAGTAAAATGAGAAGGACAGTGAGAGATGTAGTGACAACAGTCCAAATGTTTCAACCTTGGGGTACTATGACAGCCTAAGACCTGCTGCCCCTGAACAACAGATTTTCCTCTAAACACCAGTGTGCATGCGCACACATTTGTGGATATAGTACATTTGAATGGTCTCTGTATTCCAAATCAAACGTCCAAAAGAAAAGATGAAGTGTACATGATGCTTAAAAATTCAGGTTAGAAAGGTGTACTTTCCCTTAGCATACATTTTGTCAAGGTGCCCTGTAGCAAAGCATTTAACCAGTTTAGGCATTTAGTGGCCAAAAATAGAAGACACAATTGGGCAGCTCTGATTTGATCAGTGTAAATCTATAAAAAGTAGGGAACTCTTTGCATACTTTCATTTCAAAAAGAGCTGATGTAATGTGGATGGATTTTCTTAATATTCTGTTTGTATTCACAATTTTTCTCTTAGATCTGACCTCTATTTATTTATTCATGTTATTGCTGGATGTGCGTATCCCCTGCATTAGTATTTATCACTTTTGTAATGCTGTAAGACCCTGACTGGAACCAGCAATATGTACAAGTAGCTTATTTAGCAGCAGAGTGATCTGTTCTGGCTCCAGTGTTGTGCCTCTCTAGACGAAGCTGTTATAAGTTATGTATATCTGTTGATGGAACCAGTCCATTAATTTTAGCAATTCATTCAATACACAGGTTTAAAATGTATTATAAGGGGAATCATGTTAGGGTTGAATATAAAATTCGACTCCCAAATCAGACGTAAATATTTAAACAGAGCAATATCCCCCACAGTTATAAATCACATAGATTAATAAATATTAAGTGTTAAGCGTTCACCTCTTCAGGGCACATATATGATAATAACATTTGCCATATAAATTCTGAGGAATTCTTCCCCTGTGGTTTGTGCTGTAGATTTCCAGATGAGACAACTAAAAGTGTGGCGTGATGAATGACTTGTCTTGCTTTTTCACTGTGCAGATTTTCAGGAACCTTACGCTGTGGTGGTCCTTCTAGAAAAGGATTTAGTGGTGATCGACCTTGCACAAAATGGGTGAGTCTGACTCCATTAAATATTCATCTATTCATCCTCTCGCCTTGTTTCTTCAATGTGGGCTAAAATATCACAGTTGACGTAAAAGTGCTCGTTATCTTTATTATATATTTGCCTCTGTTTTACATCATGATATAACTTACTTTCATAACTCTTATTCTTTAGTTTGCATGCAGTACTGAATGAAACAAATGCACTGATACTGGGCTGACAGAATTATTCAATTTAGAGTGACTTTGTCTGTGCTCTCTTGTTAGTTACCCCATATTCGAGAACCCCTATCCTCTGACTATCCATGAGTCTCCTGTGACCTGCTGCGAATACTTTGCCGACTGCCCTGTGGACCTCATACCTGCACTTTACTCTGTTGGCTCGCGGCAGAAACGACAGGGCTACAGCAAGAAGGTACTATATAGGAAAGCCTTATGTTGTACAGTGACATTGCATATTATTATTGGTGATTTGTCTTTCTTACTGTTTTGGGAATTGTAATAGAAAATCTTTCACCTATTTAACATATCAGTGGTTTTGGATTGAGAACCTCAGAATCATAATGTCTTCTTTCCAGGTTTACAATTTTGCACGGAAGAGATAGTTTCTTCTCAGTAGATGGGAAGCAATATGGCTACAACACATGCATTTTGAGTTAGGGTGTATTTTAAGTAAAGGGTGGGGAAAATGCTTATTTTATTAGTCCTTAAAAGTTTCTTGGATCTGAGAAAGTTTCCTGGCTATGTCATTTGGTAGTAATTTTAGGAAAAATAGGAATGTCTTTGAAAGAAAAGCAAGTGAAAGTGTGACTGTAGACTTTTAGTCTTGTTCCTATAATACAAATAATTACATGTATATTGCTGTGAAACATCGTAGGAAATGATTAGAAAGTTATGAAACTATAAACTAAGTGTGACTCTGTCACTACAGAAATTGCTAACTACTCCTTGTCATGATTGATTGCAACCATTTAAGGGCTGTTCCTTACCAGAAGCAGACAAGACAAGTTTTACTTTTGAAATAAAATGAATTGCCACTACTCCATCATGAAATAACTCTTTGAACACACCTCCCATCACAGATTAATGATGTATAACAGAGTAATAGTATCCCGAGGGGAGGATTTTCCTTCATGTCGTTCTGGATAGCAGTGTCATAAAAGAGCAAAATGCCTAAATTAGAAATGTAAATGTTCCACACTACACCTTCTAACCATCATGCCATACACAGGACACATTAATACATACATATGCATACTTTTGCTACAAACTGCATGCAGCTTGAACTAATTTGTATTAGTGGTGCTAAGATATATTTTTCAATATTTCTGTGAAGCTAAATGGTCTATATAATAGTGTCATGTTACCTAAGGTTCCACTTCTCACTTTGAACACCGCCTCTCTCCTCACATTCTCTTCTCTTATCCCTGTACCATCTAAGACAGACCCCCTGCTCTTTCAGCCATTATGCATGCCTATGTTCTTTTCCCTGTCGCCTTGTTCTAGCTTTCTGTCGGAAATGTCAGCATGTACTGACCCAAACTGGCTGCCTAGCTGCTGCCCCCCCCCCCTTTTTTTGTTTTTTGTTAAGCAAAGGCCTGGCTGAGCTGCGGGAGGGCATTCTCGCATAAAGATCACCATGAGTCATCCTTGTGACCTTTGTATGTGTCAACGTGTTCAAAACCAAACCCCCCACCAACACACACACTCTCAGATGGAGACACACACTTGTTGAGGTGCATAATGTATAATTGCAAGACACGCTGAGAGACGTAAACAAAGGATTCCTGCCTGTTTTCCCACGCACACTCACAATATTTGAAGTTTACATACCTGTCTCTTTCTTAAATTTTATTTAAACTTATTTGATTTTGTATTAATATTACTCCGTTTCTTATTATCTATAAGTGTTTTTCGAAAAGGCATGGACATAATGACTACAAATAATGATTATCTTGACTCAGTTTTATCATGTCATCTAATTCGACAATCAATGTTTCTATTGGCATGCTAAGTATTTACATAGCTGCACTTCTACCTGTACTCTCTCATTCACTCTAATGTACTGTGTGTGTCTGCTGTCTATCCAGGAATGGCCTATTAGTGGTGGAAACTGGGGTCAAGGCACACAAAGCTACCCAGAGATTGTCATCACTGGGTAAGACAATACTGATTTCATTAACATTATCATTATCGTCTTGCTGCCAGTCAATTACTTCCACCTCTGCTGCACTGTCAGGTCACCACGGCAAAGGAGCTTGTCTTAAGACATTTAATGTTGATCTTTATATATTCCAATCATGGGCACTCCATTTTGATGTTTATTATCCCGCACCTCGCTGTCAACAAGGGGAGAAGGGGCGTTTTTAACAGAACACACGCACTGAAGAAGTGACATTGAGGTATTGGTTTGTCAGTAGGAGCCTCTCGCTCCTCTCCTTCCTCCCTCTCTCCTCCCCTACCATATTACTATTCTGTCCAGGTTTCTGTCTCTTTCTAAGAGTGCCACAGCCTGCAAAATAATTCTCTCCCAATCCACTCCGCTGAATTGGCAACAAAACAATGAGGAGTGAGGAGAAAATGGCAACCATAAATACACGTTGTTTTCTGACAATGTCATTTTCTGTGACACTTAATGGATAAGCTGTCGCGCATCACCTACTAATGAGCATAATCCTGTGTACACTCACTACACGTGTGTTCACTTCATTTTTAGGCAATTATTAATATGTGGATGAAGTTGGACATCATGTTACTTCACACAATTTACACTTCATGGCCAAAAATGTGTGAACATTACACACATACAGCAATGTCATTGTTGAACATGGCCTTCCAGAACCATGGACATTATTATGTTGCTATAACAGCAGCCAGCCTCAGCCACAAGAGCTTTAGTGAGGTCAGCCACTGATGTTGGGCAATAAAGCCTGGTTCACAGTTGGCGTTCCAACTCAGGTGTGATGGGGTTGAGGTCAGGGCTATGTGCACAGGGTCATGTTGAAACAGGAAAGGATTTACTCCAAACCTTTGCCACAAAGTTGAAAGCACACTGTCAAATATCATTAAGATATCCCATGATTTGAACTTAGGGGCTTAGCCAAAACCATGAAAAACAGTGTGTGGACAGGGATGTCCATATAATTTTGGCCATATAGCATACGGCATACCAGGTTACCTCCTGGTTAAACGATCTTGATTGAAGTCATGAAAATCATTAGCGAAATCCTTCTACAGGAGAGAACTATGGTGATTAGTAGTATTTTAGTTTAACAGATAGTTCTAACAGATTTCATTGTAAATGCAGAGTAATCCAAAATATTCTACTAAAGATGTTTTAATGCTGCAAATCTTACAAACTGACTTATTTTTGATCGGACTCTTACATTGTAAGACAACAGGACAAGAATTGAACTTCATCCCTCTCTTGTTCCTCTACTTTTATCTTTCCCTTTTCTTCCTCTCTTGAATTCCCAGGCATGCCGATGGAACTGTGAAGTTCTGGGATGCCTCTGCAAGTAAGTTCTCTCAACGGCTAAGCTATGTTTATACATCAAAAAATTATGATCTTTGTTCACAATGTACAAACACACTATGCACAACAAAGAACATTTTGAGCTTCAATTGAAATTTGAGACCGAAATGGAAGCTAACGTTTAAAAAAGTAAATAAAATTGTATTTTTCAAATAGAATTTTGTAAATGTAAGCACCAGTCTTCACACAGTAAATATGAAGTTAATAAGTATTGTTTAGATTAAGTCTTGTAGTAATAATTAATTATTTCAAATTCAAGTTTAGGTTATTTGGATTCAGATTCTAAATGTCTCTTGATTGCAGCTGACGCTTGTCTCTTTTCTCCATTTTTTCCTAGTAATGCTCCAGGTGCTCTATAAGCTGAAAACAGCCAAGGTGTTTGACAGAAACCGGTCCAAGGAGGACAAGGGCAGCACCGAGGTGTCAGATGAAGACCCCTTTGCTATTCAGATCATGGCCTGGTGCCCTGAGAGCCGGATGCTGTGTGTGGCCGGTGTGTCAGCCAATGTTATCATCTACCGCTTTAGCAAGCTGGAAGTAACTACAGAGGTGGTGCAGGTGGGTAACGGTAATTGTTGCACTCTTGCAAGCATGGACACAAATATGGGACATTATGTAACTCTGTAGCTCTCCAACAAGAATACATTCAGCTTTTCTTTGTTATTATTTGCACTCAGCACGTACTTTCTCTGCTGTTTTAAGATGTTGAGACGTATGCACAAACACACACACACATGCACTCAAAGATCTGCCTAGTCAAAGGCATTATGGTTGCCATGCCAACAGACGGAGCAGTGAACAAGCAAAGCTAGACTGTCATTATAATCTGCCTTGATAGCGACACCAGTGCTTATGGGGGTGGGACGGGAGTCAGTGTTTAATGGCATAAAGAGAAATGCTGTTTAATCTGTGTAATGCTCACATCTCCCATATTGCAAGTGAGAGGGTGTCTGCATATATGCTTAGGTTCTGCTGTTGGTCACTGGAGCAGTGGAGTGATGAATTGGTAACCAGCAAGACATTTTATTTATTTATAATTTTGGCTTGCCAAGCAGTCACTGCTGTGTTGTTGTTGCTCTAAACAGAGATCAATTGTCAATCAAAGTACGTGGGAGGTACTGTGATTTGCTTTTCCTTGCAGGTCTGTAAATTCATTTCAATTGTTTTGCTGGTTTACGTGTACAGTACTATTTGACCTAACTGTCCAATTCTTTTGTTCTTCCACACAAACTGGGCTTACAGAAGAAAGTTTTCATGAATCTGGAGAGTTCAAGTGGCTGCACCTTGCAGCAGGAGATTCAGATCAGCCACATTCCTGTTAGATGTAATTGTTTTCTGTGGGTTATTGCCAGTGAGCGCAGAGAAATTTCGGGGCACTTTTTCCTACGCTCCAAGCGAGTGATTAGGATGTGGATCAGGACTAGATATGCAGTTGCAGCGAGCTGTAATTAGGAGAGCAGTCTCCCCTCACACAAGGTCAAACACCTCTCAGTAACCCGGCAGAAATTAAGGTAGAAGAGGCGAGAGGCAAGCGGGAGTGAGCATCTGAAGAAGGGCACTGATCACTCTTCACTCCCACATGTCAGCGGGGCTAATGAGACTGACAGAATGCAAAACAGAGGAGCTCATGAACATTGTGTGTGTGTGTGTGTGTGTGTGTGTGACTATGCGAAGGCGAAGGTTGCAAAGAAGTAGCCCGAAGGAGGATGAAAGAATGGAATATTTCAGTATTGGAGGACCTTTTGACTCTAAATCTTCCTACACACACGCACACACACATCAAACAAATCTCTATTATCGAAGTGACTCTGTGAATGTGTGTGGATGTCATTCACCGTCGTATTGACTTCGGAATACAAGAAGAATTGTTGTTTCCTTGAGTTTTGTGCCTTCATCATGATTTTGATGATCGCTTCTTTTACGAATCTGCTAATATCTTGTGTCTGTGTGCACTTTTGTGTGTCCGTGTTTTGTCTTGTACAGTTACTAGAGGTGCGAATGCAGTACGAGCTGAATGACATAGAGTCTCCAGACGGCGGGGGTGGAGGGGGAGAACAGACATCGGCGCTTCCCACCCCCGGTGCCTCCCCTCAGACAAGCGGCCCACCTTCGCACCCCTCCACCAGCAGCAACAACTCTGACGGAGGCAACATTCCCTGCCTCAAGTATGAAACACACACACATACTGTACACACAAACAGAAGCACTTACAAAAACTCTCGTAAGCACCAGGAGCGCCTGCACACATTCTCATACACACAAGAGTCTTGCCTTTTGCCTCAAGCACTCTTGCACAGAGTTAGTCAGCGCCTGAGGCATTCTCAGGCGCAGCCTCCACATCATCCCCTCACAGCCACTCATGCCAGACCCTCAAGTGTTTCAGAACTGCAGCTGCACCACTTGTCATTCTCTTTCTGAAACCTTTTTTTGTATGTCTCTCCCTTTTATTGTTTGCTCCCCTTCTGTTTCTCTCGCTTTCTCTACTCCTCTCCATTCCACTCCGTCTTCTTCTCTCCAGAGTGCGCAGTACTCCTCTGAAGCAGTCTCCTGGTTACCAGGTAGATCTGGTGGTCCAGTTAGTGTGGGTGAGCGGAGAGCCTCCTCAGCAGATCACAAGTCTGGCGCTCAATTCCTCCTACGGCCTGTAAGTATACAGACAGTAACATCTCAGTCAAGACTAGAACCATGTAGAAGTCTGTTATGAAAGTCTTTGTTTATCAAGCTCTATCATCTGAAGTTAGATAAAATGACTAATATCTATAAAGACCATCTTATAAAGACAAAATATCCAAAGTGAACGTGCATAAAATGTGCAGCAAATGAGCAGCAACTGCTCAAGGCAACAGTGACAACCAGGCCTGTCAACACGATTTCTGACATTTTTGACATTCTAGAGCACATTATGCTCTGACTACAGTGTTTTTTAGCACTAAAAACTAAAATCTCTACCCCATCTCTCCTTTTCCGTCTGCCTCTTCATCTTTCTTTTTCTGACTTTCCCCCTCCTGCTTCTTCCACTTCCTCCCCGACTCTGTTACCCATCCCGTCCCAGTGTGGTGTTTGGCAACAGTAACGGTCTGGCGGTGGTGGACTACGTCCAGAAGACGGTGGTGCTCAACTTGGGGACGGTCGAGCTTTACGGCTCCAGTGACCCCTACCAGAGACAGGCCCGCTCGCCAAGAAAGACACGACAGCCCTCTGGAGGTAATGAGGGAAAGGGATAAGAGGGAGTAGAATATAAAAAAGAACAAGTCTAAACTTTTCTGACCACACCAACCGTAAAAGGGTTTTTGCTTCCTTGTCATCAGCACAGCCAAAAGACATAACTCCACAGCTGACTAATCAGCAATGCACACACTTTTTGTTGTGCCCAAACACAAAAGCTAGAGGCTGAACACCAGATATGCAAGTCACTCTGGGCTAAGCAGGAAATCACTAAGATTCCATTCATTCTCGATTTCTTTATACTCAACAACCACACACACATATATAACTAAGGACCAAATAGCTTGTGTATTTATAGTGTTGCCATTATGTCTGCAATAGCAAATGCTTGCTCACAATACTTCTGCTCTGTATGTCAATTAGATGCTGTATATCAGGTCAGATCTTCATTGCCATTTCATATAATATTTTAATGTTTTTGTTTACTTTTCACTTATTGTATTATTGCCTACTGTTTGTTAATGTCCAGCTACAAAATCACTGTGGCTCTGCTTATCTGTTTCTTTCAGCCCCACAAGCTCAGATTATTTAAGGTTTGAAATAGAAATCCTGTACATGATTTTTTATTTTATTTCATTCCAGTTATTTACCATTTTTCTGCCATTGGGCGAAAATTGTGTGGCAGCATCTGACTAAGTTGAACCATGTTCTGTAAATCCTGCTCTTCTATTAATGGCAAATGAAACAATTGGGGGAAATTCACAAAACTTAAAATTACCCAGATTTAGTAGGTAGCCAAACATTTTTGGGTTGTGAATAATTCCAACAGTTTATCACAATAAACTTCTGGAATGCACTGAGAAGCAAAATCAGATGTTGTATTCAAGGTTTATTTTCAGTAAAGTTCTGGGTTAGAACACTATGATGGGTTTGTGCCTGTGTAGCTTATTAACAATGATTACTTCGACTCTAGTAACCCCACAGATTGAACATCCCTGAACTGATCTGTAAAATGATGTAAATATGAGAATGAGTGAAGTCACACGTTGCATCTAAAATGATGCTATCCAGGCATAGTTCATAAGGCTGACACACAACGAAGCATTTTGACAACACAAATACTCTTTCTATGTGTATCTGTCTTCTTCTGTCTCTCTCCTTCTTATTTACACACACACTCTCACAGCCCATCCCTTTTACACACATTGCCACTGCAGCCTCAAAGTACTGCTGATAAAATGAGATGCTTTCAGCATGGACACACTGCCACCCTGTGTAAGATGATGGCAGTGCGGCTATGTACAGTAGAGGATGCCGCAGTGTCATGGCGATGTACTGCCCATACTTAAGCAAAAGTTTTATAGATGAATTAGTAAGCTGTGTGTATGTGGATGCTGAGGGATTTATTTTTTTATGTTTGTGATAGTTTTATGCACAAATATGCTACGCCACTATGCACGCAGGCACACACACAGACCAATGTACAGACACGCGCGCAAAATGCTCACATATACACAAGCGCACGCACATGTAAATACACACAGAGCATCTGGTGTCACTGACTGGTGAGCAGTGGGCTGGCACCTGTCAGGGCTTGGCGAGCTTGAACAGTAATCAGGCGTCCAGCTGTGTTTCTCTGCCAGCAGGGACTGCTGTCTGCTTGGCTTTCTGCTTCACAGGACAATGACACACAAACGTGCACGCGGCAGAAGGAGGAATTAGACTTTAAATTGGATAAAGAAACATTAAAGATGCACAAAGTCTTCTTTATGTTTAAAATATGAGCGGAACAGAGAGATTTTCTGATGGGCTAGTCTGTCGATTGGTTCACCTGTCAAGTGAAGAGGACATTAGACATGGAAATCCATTTGTACATATCGTCCAGTCCAGTCTCCGAAAAACATACTGCAACCCCAGTTACAAAAAGGGTAGTGTGATACGCTCTCAGAATGAAGTAGTTCTTTTTGGCTTGCTTTATTTTTTAGTTCACGAGTTGAATTGTGTGATCTCTGCTGCAGGTCTGTGCGACATTAACGAGGGCTCAGCCACATCAGAGGACCGCTGCAAGTCCCCTACTTCAGGTAACATGTCCTTCAGTGTCTTATTAAAAGAAAAGTGGGAGAAATATAGTAGAGGCTTTGCGTTATCAGCCGTAAAACCCAAACAGTGAACCAGTCAAAAATATACCTGGCTATAATAACATGTATTTGAATGCAAGCATTGGTTAAAGAAGAAGATTTATGTTTCAAAAGAGCCTCTACTTTTAATAGTGTTTTATTGAAATTGTTGCTCATCAAACTGGAACTATACAGAAGGGTTTTTTGTTGAACCATAAAATTGGCTGGCTGTCAATTTCATTCTACCTCAGTCTTTAGAAGTGCTCGGTTTGAGTTTATTACCCTACATTTATGGGTTTTTGAGAGTGTTTTTCCATTTGTGCATGCATTCTTTTACCACTTTGCAGAGTTCAATAGGCAGGAATAAATTTGTTTTAATCTCACATGGTATCCTGGAAAACTGTGCTATTGGCTGTAAATGTATCTCACTCACTATGATGCTAATTCAGTGTGAGCGCTAAGAAGTATAAATTGAATGAAACCGTTAAACAAAACTCTGCATTCTGGTAGAGAAACCCATTAATTTACATTAATCAGAGTGTGAGTTAAAAAGTAAAAGTTCAACCTGACGGGCCTCGGGTATTTTCACATATCCAGTAACTTTGTGTCAAATATTCTACAGTTAATATTTCTATAACTTCTTTCAATCAAACACTTAAATGTGTTAGCTGCACTGTACTGAAGCAGATATGTACAGAACATTATCATATTAGGCAGTTTTCATATCAGTGAATATGACCAAATGCAAACAAACCAAAATGCATTGTCAGTTAGCATATTATGCACCACCGCAACATTGCAATAGTCGATCATGTAGAAGAACTACATCGTGTGTTGCTCTTTTACTTGCCTCCTTCTTAATCTACGTCATTAGTATTTCAGCTGAAGGTGCTTGAAGACAGAACAGCCCAGATCCATCTCATTAGGGGTAACTTGGCATTAGCACACTGAAAATAAGGAGCTTTTTAAAAAGGTCAGACAGAAAACAAATCTCAAAGTCTGGAGTCTGTTTCCAGGTATGATGGCTGTCCCAACGCCCCATGTCTGGTGCCACCAGACTGTGGTCTGATACATCTGTCTACTCTGCATTATTCATAGGACAGAGAGAGAGATAAGGTGCCTCCCTGCAAAAAAATGTCTGCCTTAACAGTCATTTAGTCAAGGGATAAATGTTTGGGGTTTTTTTCTACTGTTTTTTGGTATGTGATGAGGTTTGCCAGTGGGAGAAAATAATTTATATTTATTTTCTTGCAGTTTCACCTGTTTAACCTTGAAATAAGTTGCAGTATGATCAATTAAGAATTCATTAGTGCCAGTATAGTATCATTTCAATGAGGAAAAGATCTTGGAATAGTTTGATTTGCATTAAAAACAACTTAAAATGACTGCTTATAGTTGTCGGTGCTAAACCACTTACAGTAATAAGACTAACGACCTTGGTTATGCATTTAACATTGTAAGGCTATATAAGAAAAATACATCAGTAGCAAGGTAGAACTCCCCCATTTCTTTTCTTTTCTTGTTTTGCGCACTAAATTGTTTTAGCTCTATCTGTTTTATATATAATGTACTTTAAATCATTTGAATCTTTGCTCATTATGGTATCCAAACAAAACAGGAAACATTGTGATTTAATTGGTCTTCATTTTAGGCGCAAATGCAATAAAGATTAAGATATCCTGTTGACCTCTATCTGTGAAATTAAAAGGGATCAGAGCCCCCCCGCCCCACAATTACATTTACCCAGCCAATCATTTTTATTCTAAAAAGCAGGCAGTTGTAATATTATACCGTGTTCTTTCATCAGTTAATCTGTTTTTAGGGTACAGGTTTTTACATAACCAAACAGGGTATTGGAGTCAAACCAGTGTCCTGAATTTTTAACCAGCTTTACTGAAATTAAAAGGCCAGGTTGCCGCTCAGGACATAAAAAGTGATTAATTGGGGTAAACAGTGATAGCTTGTGTGAAGCCAAAGGGTGTTTCTAACTGCACATTTACTGTACTTTACTTTCCCCCTTACACCCCCAAAAGTGTTGATGTCAAACAGCAATCTACAGCAATTCTACAATGGAGGTGGTAGAGGAGGTAAGATTGGCCAAAGATTATCATGGGAGGCTATGTAGGCAGGACAAAAAGTCCAGAATTGTACACCCACCCCCCCCGTCTCTGTCCTCCGTGTCATGGTCACCACAGCGGGAAGAAATAGAACAGGGAATAGAGAGCCAAAATTCGGCTTAACATCTGGGTTAGCTTCTGTTCCACTATCTTTTGGTTCTCACTGTGTTAAATTATAAACAATGGTAGTTTTTTTTCTCGGTTAAAATGACAAGGTGCTCATATTTTACGTCTGTGCTCAAATTAAGTACAAAAGTACATGGTTAGAAAACTACACACCGAGACCTGATAGCTCGCGGAGCAGAGGCTAACCTGGCAGCAGGGCAGGAATTACACACAAACAGCTTAATTGCCTTAGAAACACATTGCATGCTACATGTATGTAGCACGAGTGTCATATTGTAAATGTGCTTGCGTGTGATATCTGTCCTGACCTTATACAACAGATTCCCTGTGTACATTATGAGTTATATGATTGGCGTTCTCTGTCCATAGTACAGTATGATGACACCGCAGCGGAGAGCAACTCATCTGTCCAACCGTGTCTTTGTGTACCTTCAGTGTGTGTTGATGAAATAGATAATTCCTTATCAACGGCCTGACCAGTCGAAAGTAATTCTTATTGTCTGTCGAAGGTAAGGGTTCTGGATCCGACCCTCTGTCAAATTCAGGTGACAATGAGTAGGTATCTAAAAAAAATGACTGCTACATCAGACTGGAGGTTTGACCTTGCCCAGACCAGTCCTTCTCAAACCAACATCATAGATTCTTTTCAACTAGCCTGACCCCATTTAATTAGTCTGAGCCCTGTTAAAAGTTTCACAAGACATGTTTTAAAATAATATTCTAAGCCTTAGAATATGCCGTACACTTAATGTTTTTAAATGGAAACAAAAAACTTCATACTAATTTAGGGGGGAAGCACAATAATAATAATTAAAAAAAAAATCAAGTTAAACCCAATCCACTTTGAGCTTGAGGGTATTATGTCACAGGGTTTCCCTATACGTTTCTTTGTTAAAGTGAGTTTTTGTCGCTTTTCAAACAAAAACTTGCTAGCTAGCCAGCTTCATTACTTACTATCATTAGTAAACGTTACATTTCAGTGCACATGTGACTAATCTCCCCTTTGATTATATAGAATTTCTCCTTCTTGTTTCTCCTACAGACAGAGAAATACTATCTAAGACCTTCATTCATTGCTTTTTCCTTTTATGAGTTCACTCTTTTCAAAGGTGGAATTATATGTGTGAACCAGAGCTAAAAACCCAGTGCATTTTTCAATATGTGAAACACATGGATTCAGACAGGATTAAGAAGTGGACAGGGGTGATTGTGGTTGTTTTGCACACATACAGAAGTGTATTTTGTGCAAGTTGAGACAGTTATGGGTGTGTGCTTAAAACAGTAGGCTACGTATACAATGCAATACAAAATAGCTGAGCGCAGCAAGCCTACAATAACTAACAGTAGACTTTTGACCATCTTTTCCACTGTCTTCTTCCATTTTCTGTTTCCTGTTACCTTCTTGTTCATGGTGCATGCTCCTGTGGCATGAGGGTCCTGAATGGCTGTGCAGTCTTGATGTGTCTCACTGCACCAGTCCTCTCTCTCAGGGCATTGTGCAGTCAGAAGTCACCTCCTTTGTTTTGTCTTTCACAGCATGCCTCTGTGATGTACAGGGTTGTCTCTAAGTCCTTACGCACTATCTTCTGTGAAAACCATTTTGGCTCATGTAGTCAATTAAACAACCCCCCGGCACTTGTTCCACAGCCTTTTGTTGTTTTCATGTATTTTAGTTTCCTAGCCCAATGCTGGTTATCTAGCTTTGCATGGCATCGTGTGTTAGCTTAGACGTGTGTTTGTAAAGAGGGATGTTCTCTTTTTTCCAGCAAAGATGTCACGGAAATTAAGCTTGCCTACTGAGCTAAAGCCAGACTTGGGTAAGCCTTGACTTCGTGTCTCAAAACAATATGTATGGAAATGCAGTATATCTTTCTCACTTCGACTGGATTCCACCAGATTCCATGAGCCCAGTTTTATCTGGTTATTAGCCTCAAAATTGGCAAGCTGTGCAGTTGTTCTCCTAAGTTTGCATGAGACAAAAGTAGCACTGATCTGACCAGAACTGACCTTTATTGAGCTAAATCAAAGTGTTGAAATTAAATTGACTGACTTCCACTTTTTGACCTTGGTGGGGGTTCTTCTAGAGGTCAGTGGTGCTAAGTTAAACTACGCACACTCCATCTCACCGTAAAGCTTTCTGTAACTTTTGCAGCTTTCTTTTTCTCTTCTGTGTTCTTCATGTCTTTCCTTTCTCTGTCTGATTGGATCGTTTAAAATTTCCCAAATAGAAATTTTTTCACTTCTAAAAAAGAAAGGGACATTTCTTTCTCTCCTGGGGTGCACAAAATTCCTTTAAAGCACCAAGAACATTGGCTGTGACATATTTAAAGGGTCAAATTAAAATGTGCAAGTGCCAACACATTTGCCTGTATGCTTGTTTAATAGTTTCAGTGTTATGCCAATGTGCCTGATAGCCGGTTATTTCATACTAATAAAAACTGCTGATTGGGGATGGAACATTTTTTGAATGTTAATCAGTCTGTGAAAATGTGCAAATCCACAACTGCATTGGATTTGTTTCTATTGTATAATATATATAAAGTATTTAGAATAGAAAAACCTTTTTATACATTTACCCACTGTTAAGAATGCAAGCTTGTACTCTTGGATTTCTCTCACAGTTTTCTGTATCTACATTGTCAATATCTCACACTTATCAGTCAAATCAAATACAATTGCTACACAACTGGTATGTCTTGAGTTTACTGTAAAATTTCAACCCAAATGCACTTAACCTCCAGCGTTTCATTTACTAAGACACTATGAATAGCTGTTTACTTTTTATTTATCATTTTATTTTGTATGTACAGTGTCCACATCTGCGTTGTCTATCTTGTGATTTTACTGCTTTGCGGGTGCTTTACCTCTCTCTGTTTTCTCCTTACTGTCCTCCTGTCTGTATGCCCGCCGCGGGGTGGCAACCCATTAGACCACCGGGACAATTCTTTCAGCCGCTCGCGCTCCTCCAGCGTCACCAGCATCGACAAGGAAGCACGAGAGGCCATCAGCTCCTTCCACTTTTGTGAGGCCTTCGCCCGGAAGGGGGACAGCACTTTGACACCCTGCTTGTATGTGGGCACCACCCTGGGCACCGTGCTGGCTCTAGCTCTCACATTGCCACCTGCTGGGGAGCAACGGCAACTGCAGCCAGTTATCATTTCACCTTCGGGTGGGTAATGGGACCATGAATGGGACATCAGAAGGGAGGGAGGGAGGGAGGGAAGGAAAATGAGTGATGCCTCACAGTTTTGCTGCCATAGTAGATGAAAACCAGAATGACAAATGGATGGACAAAATGTAGTTGATAATGCAAGTTGTTACTTTTGGGTTAAAACTTGTATTATCCAATTAATTTGTGGAAACTCTCTATGTTGTTTTAAAACAACAGCAACACTATGAAAAAGGAAAAATAATTTAAATTCAAATACTATTAACATGCCTTTTCACAAGCCTTTTCCTACCGTTCATCAGGCATGTTGGTACGGCTGAAGGGCAGCATCATGCGGATGGCTTTCCTGGACTCAACAGGTTCCCTGCAGCCCCCTGCATATGAGCCTTGGTATGAACCCAATGTTACAGCAGATGGTGAAGAGAAAGAGAAGGTCCGTAAGCGCAGGCCCGTCTCAGTGTCCCCTTCCACGTCCCAGGACCTCAACGAGAGCCAGTACGCTGTGGTGTGTTCAGAGAAACAGGCCAAAGTCATGGCCCTCCCCTCTCAGACCTGCATCTATAAACACAGTATCACAGAGACCTCCTTCATCCTGCGGGCAGATGTGGTGCAGATGAGCCAAGGCGTGTGTGTGGCGTGTTTCTGTGCCAATGGCCACATCATGACCCTCAGGTGAGAAATAGCAGGTTATTATTAGAATGTATCAATCAAAGTCATTTTGAATAAATCATGTTCATATCATTAGATTTAAGTAGATTTGATCCGCCTTCTTTTGTGCTCCGTATGTTTTATTACTTTCACGGAGAACAGTATTAACACTGGAGTTTGTGTTTGTTTTTCAAAAAAGATGCAGGAGGGTCAGTATTTTTGCCAATATTGATCAGTATTGCCACAACAACCGCACAAAATCTGTCTTTTGAGTATGCAAATTTGTAAAAAAAGGGGAAAAGTGATTAGTTAAAAGGATGTAGTTTCTAGGTGTGAGCTAACCAATAAGAGAGCTAGGCTAGATCAGTTCTGACCTATAGAGGAGCAGGAGGCGGGCACAGGTGCCTTCTTATGAGCTCATTGGGGTCATGCATGAGGATTGAGATTGGGTATTTAGCCATATTTAGGCAATATAGGGAGTATCTGGGACATTCTGAGCACACAGATGAACTAGAGAGAAGTGGATTAGGCTGCATAAATAGTTTGAGACTGTACACACAGGGAATGTTTAAACTCATAACACAGATTTCAGGGGTTCACTTTACTGTTATATGATGATGGAATTATCCTTGATGCAATGTTATTCTCAGTGCTAGCTTATATGTGTTTTTTTCAGTCATGATGCTCTATTTTCTACATGTATAAAACAGCTACTGTTTGTTGACGTTCCAGTTTGGTTACTGTAACTGTTGCCCCAGTAATATACTGGTATTTTACTGGGGCAACAGATTGTCTTTTAAACGGAAGAAATAAATGCTGGCACCACTGAGGCAGAAAGGATCCTCAATAAAACTTTTCCTTTTGCTCAAATTGTCATTCAAAGTCAGACACAAAACTTTTCGTGCACACCCACACACATCCTCAGACATCTATCCTTACCTGACATTGACTATCATCCTTTAACCCCTAATGCTATCTTAAACCTTTAAGACTACACTAAACACCTTTAATGTTGTCCTACATTTAAACCAACATGTCACGGTTTGGAACTATTTTCATGCAATGTGTGGAAGGGTATAAGTGATGAGGGGTGTATTTGTCTGTCGCTCATCCTCATTAATCTTCCCTACATCCCTTCACTTTCCTGAGAGAAAAGAGACGGAGACAGGTAAGCCATGTTTATGGGTGTCTGACAAAGCAAATCTGCCCAGCTGTCTGCCTGTCTGTGTGTGCATTACCTTCAGTGTTTCAGGAGATTGAACTATGCTACATACAGTGTTGAAAAAGTCAGCGATAGTGATAAAACGTGACATATTTGCTCTCTAATATTTACTTCACCAACCACAGTGATTATGTGCTGACCAAGGCCTCATAATATTCTTTAAATCTAAAATCACTTAAATCCTTTCTGTGTCCCCTGTCTAGTGTGCCGGGACTGAGACCGCTCATGGATGTAAACTACCTGCCTTTGACAGACATGCGGATAGCCAGAACATTCTGCTTCACCAACCTGGGTCAGGCCATGTACCTCTGCTCCCCCACTGAGATCCAGAGGCTCACTTACAGCCAGGACATCTGTGAAAACCTACAGGTCAGTTCTATATACAGTACAGTATGCATATGGATTTCATGAGTCAAAGTTCAGGATATGGGGTTCAATACTTGAATAAAGTTTAACAAATTATTTATAAGAACTGCATATTTTATTGCATAGAAAACCTTTCATATTAAAGACAATTGACATGATCATGTAATTTAACTGGAGGAAATATATTTGGGAACATCCATACAAAGTATGTATGTACTGTATATTGATATGTATACTTTACCTGAGAAACTGTACTGTGCTGTACACTAGACTCTGTTTGTAGTATACTATGTGTATGTATACTGTAGTGGCTGACTAAACACTGTATAAATAGACACAGGCAGTTTAACTGTATGTAGCAGAGTAATGTGTCTGTTGATGTTTCAGGAGATGCTGGGTGAACTTTTTACACCAGTGGAGACACCAGAGGCCCCCAACAGAGGGTTCTTCAAAGGTCTCTTTGGGGGCGGTGCACAGTCACTGGACAGAGAGGAGCTATGTATGCCAAACCTGCACGAGCCCAAATATACAGTGCTTCAGTCCCTTGTTGATGCGACCTCTCACTTACAAATCTATTTTTTTTCATTCATCTCTTAACTCAGTCGGTGAGATAACAGCTGGAAAGGCATCCCGAAGTCTGGCCCAGCACATCCCAGGCCCGGGGGGCATTGAGGGCATGAAGGGAGCAGCCTCTGGTGTGGTTGGAGATCTGGCACGTGCCCGGATAGCACTGGATGAAAGAGGCCAGAAACTGGGCGAGCTGGACGAGAGGACAGCTGCCATGATGTCCAGCGCAGATTTCTTTTCCAAACACGCCCATGAGGTAACAGAAAATGTTTACAGGTCTAAAATCTGGGAAGAACACTAAACCCCATGTGACGTCACAGCAAGGACACCATAGCTGCTCATGCTTGTCATACATACCTATCTACAGTGCCCAACAGAATTAAAAATAAAGTCGATAAATAGAAATAGTTTACTGAGGAGTAATCTTCTAAAGGCAGGATACATTGGTAAAAATATGGACCCTTGTCTCAGTTGTTTTAGTTCCACTTCTGATTTGACCATCCGAGCTAGTTTCAATATCTGTATGCAAACTGTTGCATTCAGAGTTGTAGACTTATTAAGAAAAGAAGAGGGAAAACTGTGCGTCACAGTTTAAAATGTTCATTTTATTACATAAAAAAATCACTTTAAGTCAATAGATTAAAAGCCACTAGATGATGATGCATTTTGTGAGAAATGCCAATTCTCGTTAAACACACTGTATATGAACATCAGCCAACAAATATGCTGGCTGGTCTGCCTCTTCAAAATATTACAGAACTATTACTCATTAGCACTCATTTACCCACCAGAGGGCGGTATATGCCTGTGGAAAGTTCACAGTGCTGTGGCTAGGGAACTTAAATGTCTGACATCAAAATGTTCTTTTCAGAAATGAGATAGACATAGATTCTAAAATGTGAGGTTTCCTGCAATGTTTATAATTTGACCAGCTGAACCAAAATGGAAGCAAACATGTTATCATTTTATGACATAAAATGAAAAGTGACAGCAGAGGATCAGTGGTTGATTAGGGGCTTTTAGGCCTTGAATTAATCATGAGAATCATAGGTTTTGTAAGACACTAGTTGGAAGCTTTTCCTCATATTTTGAACCATGTTTTCACTCCAACATTTCTTCTGTTTCCAGATGATGCTGAAGTGCAAAGACAAGAAATGGTACCAGTTCTGATCAGTGACGGGGGAGGAGCAAAGCTCCATGGACACAACTGTCACCTTCCATTGGCTCATTTTGGACTCACCATGACCCCCATGCATCCGTCCATCTGTCTATTCATCCATCCCTCCAAGCCTTCTTCACTGGGACACTTGGGATTTTCTTCCCTAGCACAATGTTGAATACTGTTCTTACCTCAGTCTTAGGGTGGAACTGAGGGGTAGACAGGGGAGAAGGACAACCTCAGAGGGAGCAAATAAATTGTGTCTTTTTTTATGTTCTTGTCTCTTTGTTTATTTCTGTTCAGCCTCTAATCCGAGGTAGCCAATTGGCCCACGCACCTGGAGATTCTTCATTCTCATTTGCCAAAATGTCCTTTACTGTTGTCTCCACTCCGAACCCATCGGGGGCCAGTATTCAAACCGACGAACACAGCTGAAAAAAAGACATATATTTAATGAAGAAACAGACTACAAAAAATTCTTAAAATGTAATAAGAAGGAAAAAGAATCTAAATACATTATTATATATACATAAATCTAATAAATGTTCAACACTGTATCCACTTCCAAGTGACAAGTACTCATCGAGGAGACAGGAGTAAAGTGAGAAGGCCGAAGAAGGCAGCGTTGGAGAGCAACAGGAAGTGCTGCGACAGTGGCGCCTCCTCTATGCAGAGAGTCACAGGGATAAAAGCAACTTATTCTGTACACTGGATATTTCACTCTAGACTCTCCTCTGTATCTTACAGACTTTCATATCGTTACCAACAGTGTGTGTTCATTTCTATTTTCTTGCCATTCCTTTATTTGTTATTTGTTGGGTTTTTTGCTCTGTCTGTATTATTGGAAAATCTCTTATTTTTCTATTGTTGTGAAAGTGGATGATAATTGATTTCTTGAAAAATACGTTTTGTGGCTTTTGTCAACAACTCAGATTAATTTCTCTTTATGAAAAGGGCTGGAATCTAAAAGGAGGGCAAGGATATAAAAGGCATATATCATTTAGTACTCACTGACATGACAACATCAGATTTCTTGACTCTTAAATCTTAACGCAATCTTATTTTTTACTGAGGATTTAATTTATTGACCTGTCTGATGTGATGTTAACTGCCTCCCTCACTCTCTAATGTCATAAGCTTCCACAGTTTGGCTTAGTATGAGAGTGTGACTACAAATGCTGATGACATGAAGTGTTAAATACAATAATTGTCTAGCCAGATTTGTTGGGTTTTCAGGAGTTTCCAAATTCTGGAGTACACATCAGTATGGAGATTTCACACACATAAATAGACATCCTATTTATGTGTATTCATATATGCAGGATAATAGAAATATGGATGTATAATCCTTTAAAAACCTACATTTGAAACATTTTTCAGTTTTTGCTGACAGTTGTCTGTATGAGAAAGTTGTCTGCGTGATTTCTTTAAAAGTTATGGAGGTGCAAGAGACAGCTGTGTTTGGTGTCAGAAACTTTCACCATCATTATTATCTCGTTTCTATTTCCATATGCAGTAAAGCTCAATTGTGGTGTATCTCTGTCTACCAGGCGTTTAACCTTTATTTGTATATAAGTAAATAGTTTGACAATCTAAGACCAACTGGAAAGTAAATGTTGAGGTTGCTCAAGCAACATAAGAGGAGAGAGGCCATATTTTTTCTGACGCCAAAGATTTGCTTTAGTTTTTCATTTGGCTCGTCACTCCATGAGTCTCAACACAAGACAGTATAAAGTACTATGTGTAATAGAGTATATAGCTTCACCCATGGAGTGCAGACCCAGGATCAGGTGCATTTAGGAATATTATCATCTTCATCACCTTTTCAGGGTTCAAGAAATGGAGCAAGTTGCAATGGAACTCAGCCATTTATAGTATTATTGCATCACAATATGTCATGAAGTGTAACATTTGGACTAATGTTTAATGTTTAAAGTGGCCTAACTGTTGGTTGATAAGTCTGTTTCCTTAAAACAAAAACCTGAACCATTCTACTTCCACTACAGCTCAGACTCAACAATATGTATGGTATTCATCTGTGTGTGTCTGGGAATGTATGTGTTTGTTTATATGTCTGTCTGTCTGTGTGTCAGAGGGTATTCATGTGTGTTCAAGTGGTATAATTTAAGATATTAGGTTTTGGTTGTTTAATAATTGATGTTGATGTCCTAGCCTCACCTGTCTGTGTCCAGTTGAGTGTCTGTTACACTTACTAAAGCCACCAATAACGATAAAAAGATAACAATAGGACAATGAGCATTAGGATGACCTCTAAATTCTGGTTTAATGCATGTTCAGTCTTTGCAGACATGCTTTCGACTAGTAAGCATTGTAGTGTGGATATTGGTAGGTAGCTATGCCCCCCCCCCCTTCAGAAAACTTCTACTTCAGGAAAAATAACAAGTTTTAGCTAGAGGTCATCCCCAAAAACCTGTTCAATGTCTTTCTCTCCGACCCAACTGTTATTTGTTAGTTTCTGTTTTTTCTCTTTTTTTTTTTACCTTATACTTGTTTTTTCATCCTTGAGTGATTTGTTTCTTGTCCATACACTACAGTATGCAGTATTCTTACCCGATACAATCCACACACTCAAACAACAAGAGGGAGTCCTGTCTATCTGCCATATGCCATCTTCTGTCCTGGATTCAACAGTTATCAGTGGGTTGCAGTATTTTTCTCATTGTAGCCAATTTTCTTGTACAGTTTTATGCAACTTTCACATGGATGTTTATGACTTTATCTGCTGCCACAAAAGTTTAGAAATTCTGTAGATAGAGATTACTGTGCAATGGAAAATAAAAGTGGAAAATGTGTTTTCGTCTTAAAGCATCTTTAAAAAAAATCTTCCACTAAGTTAAAAATATAAAGATTTTACTCTGTTCAGATGAACGAAAGCATGTATTTCTGAATTGTAGCACTGGATTAGACTATAAGGGATAGAGACTGACAAGTGTAATGGTGTACACAGTGTAGGCACATAAGTCCATATTGTTCGTCAAGCAGAGGCTGTGAAAGGGAAATTGCCATATTTGCATCTGTACACTAGATGGCAGCAAACACACGCCATTGTCTCTACATGCAATTAGAACAGGTAAAATGTGAAGAGTGTTCAACAAACAACAATGCAATCTGACTGGCCTATGAGTTATAATTAGATGATCTAAGTAGGTAATAATTGACTTTATGTTATTAATAAAAGAAATAATTTATGGATAAAGCAGAAATTGGTAAGAGAATTAGACAATAAAGCAAAAAGCAGATCTGTTCACATTTTCAGTTTGAGTCACTGTAATAGCTTGCTTTGTTATCCTATGGTCATTTTGTGTGCTTATACTGTGTTGCCCCCTTTCTCAGAGAAACACAATCCTGTATTGATCAAACTAAGTGACGTCCGAACGTGTTTTCAGGTTTCTTTGAAGTCATGACACAGGTGGCAAAGTGGTCAGTGGAGCTCTTGAAGGTCACATTTTTTGGGGAATAAGAGGGTTTATTTTGGTTGGTTTTCCAAGCTTTTTGTACTTGAATTACAGGCAATGGCAATGTACCTTCAAGTGACCCTGATTGTGATTTTTGGTAAATGTTATGTCTGCCACTAGAAACATAGTAAATGTCTTACACCAGGAGGCTTTCTCTAGTTTTTTCCCCCACTTAAACGCCAATACAATACACCACTACTATTAGGAATAGACCTATTGAATCAGAGATACAGTTGTCCTAATCTCAGTTGAGCTGCCAATTGGGGTCAGGAAGTTCATCCACTACTGTTTTGGCCTATGGTGTGGACAAATTACTGTGGCAACCAGAGAGGTTTCTAGATTGGCTGATGATTTCCTGTAGGAAGAACGATCTGCACACTGTAACCATACATTTTCACTTAATGCTTCCGGACGTCATGTGTGTCCACGCTTGGTGACTCATTGTAGTTTGAATTCAGTGCAAAAGACTTAGTTAAGACATGAAGCCAGACAAAGAAATATATTAGAAGACTAAATTATAGACTTGGAATTTTTTTTTAAGCCTTGCAAGGTAACTAGAATTCTTAGGATCTAGAATGAATAAGTTATGAACCAACACACAAACCCGATTGCAAATAAAACTATTGATTGCTGGCTGGAGGGATAAAGGAGACCATGATTGAATGTCTTTTCTGGAGCTAATTTATGACCAATCTAACCAAAAGCAGATATACTATAGTTCCATGAGTTGATTGTCCCTAGAGCCATACTGTTTTTTAACCAAGTCTTTAAAATTGTCATCTGGTCTGCTAATCTGATTTAAGAACAAATTGGCCAGATCAGAGTTGTGCTTTCCTGTAATACCAAACAAGCAGCAGCGTTATTATTCCTTTTTTTAAACAGGAGTTATTTAACTTGTTTGGTTAGAAGATTTATATGCAGAATCCATATGTAAAATCCACTATTCAATAACAAATAATAGATCTACAGAAAAATACATACACCAAAAAGTATTCTAGTACTTTTATACAGGAAAGGGTTCTGACTCCCCTCCTCCTTCGCTTGCATTCTCTCTTCCCATATATAATGAATAGGGGTTATGGCTTTGTGGCGTATCACCGCCCCTTCTTTACGTAAACAAAACTATCAAACAAAGTGGTGTCATAATTTTATTATGAGGAGTGCATGTGTTTTTCATCAAAGATAAGCTTCTGTGGCTGTGAGAGGTTGAAGGGTAAGTTAAGGGGAGACTGAGAAACAGAGACAGAGGGAGAGAGATTGGGTAGGTGATGAAAGAAAACATCATGTTGATTTGTTCAATTTGACTGAAGTCATGAAGAGAAGGTCACTGGGGAGAAATGTGTGTTGATGCATACTGTTTGAACTACTGACCTTGTTAGCACATGCACAAACGCACACAGATATAAGGTTTGGCCATCCAGAGCTGAGCACGCAGCTCAGCAAATGACACGTCAGTGTGACTGTTGCCGTGGTGACTGGAAACATAAATGACCGGAGCCAGGTCTGCACAGCAGGAATCACTATGACACCTGAGGGAAACAGAAGGAGAATGAGCTGGCCAAACGGTTTTAGGTTGATTTAAACCATCTCCTATAGTCAGAAACATAAGATGTTTTATGTGTTTTTTTCCTTACTGTATTATATTTAAAAAGATGAACCATAAACTGTCTATTAATTTTATGAGAAAAAAAAAGTCATCTGATGTTTATATTTAAACACAACTGAATCTGCCAAATAAAATGCTTCTGTTTAGTGGGAACAAGACCAAAAGCCATCTAGTTTGATGACATCAGTCATTTTTATAAGGAAGGTGTTACAGTTTCCAGCTGATAGATACCTCAATTCCGGGGCATAAGCTGGGCAATTACAATCTTGAATATCCTGCGTTATATTTTACTGGATGCTGCTTTTCCATTCACATTGATATGTTGAGTAAAGTCTGAACATAATAGTTTAGATTTCCATTTATTTAGTAGGTCAGATGTATGGGTTCATTTAGATGCCACTTTTACCACTGATCAGATGCTTTTGAATTTACCCCACTCACCTATTTTTGCCGAGCATGTAACACTTCATAAGGAAGCTCGCCTATTAACAGTCCCATATTTTGCTTTAGGAGGGCTATTTGGAAGAATTATCTCATAGACCCTTTTTATGGCAGATATTTTGACATAGTAGGAAAAAACGCAGGTGTAATTAATAACATTATTTATGGCCGCATTCTATTAACCAGTTTCAGTGCTCTGCTGTTGTGCATGGTTGCTTACTAGAGCGGCTTCCAGGGACACTAACTGGAACCTTGCCATCATTAATCAAATTCATTTCACCTGTGCTTTTACTGCTGTAACAGTCAAGTCAAAATGACTGCTGTGAAAAATGTCGTTTGGTAACTGTGTTACTCTTCAGTCGTTTTTATTTTCTTATTTCTAGTTATATTTTAGTTATAAGTTTCACTTCACGTTCTCACACTCCCGTATGATTTAAAGCCAGAAGTTGGAGTTTGCTGACAGCATGGGACCTGACATGCCAGAGAAGACGTCTTCACAGCGCCAAAGTAAGCATTAGCTAGCTGCATGTGCTAACAAGTACGGTTTATCTTTAGTGTCCAGTCCACGTCGTGGCTGTTCAGTTGGTGTGTCGGTGCTTGGCAACAGGCTGTGGATGTGACTCTAACTGCGAAGCTCATGTTTTAATGTTTGCAGTGCTGCATGCGCTGCCAACCCCCAGTTTATCATAAAAAAAATAGTCAGCTTTTTTTATGTGAATTGAATGTGTAATTTAATGATTACTGGCTGCATTAAGTGTCTTAGCCTTCTGCACATCAAGTGGATTTCTAGTTTTAAATCAATCCAGTCATAGACCTAGAAGTTTCTCTACATTGGTTGCCGGTGCTTTGGGTCCCTACAGCAGTAGGGGTCTTGGGTGTGTATTTGTGACAAGGTCAGAGTCTAGACGGCAAATACACAATCTATACATGCTCTGTATTCACAATGTAAATCGGTTCCATGTGACTTGCGTGACTTAACTGGTATTTTTATGGGTGGTTTGAATGATTTTGTTTTTGGGTTGAGGTTTACAGTGTATTAGATGAGTTCACTTTCAACTGGTCTGATTAAAAGTATTGTAAACATTTTAAACTGACTACATGAATAGTTAAATTTTATTTCTATAGCCCAATATTACAAATCATATTTTGCCTCAAAGGGCTTTATAATCTGTACAACGTATGACCCCCTCTGTCCTTAGACCCTCGATTCGACTAAGGGAAAAACTACCCCAAAAAACAACCTTTTAACAGGGAAAAAAATTGATAGAAACCTCAGGAAGAGCAACAGAGGGATCCCTCTCCCAATAGATGTCGTATGTACAGAATAGATTCATAGCAGAAAATCATAGTACATACAATTCTGATGACAATGGCAAACTTGTAGTGTGTGTATGTGTGTATATATTCATACATTTTGTAGGATGTAAAACATAAGGGAAGAGGATGGCTCCAGGTAGAGCCCAACGAGCAGGACCCAAGCGCTTTGTCCCCTGCACCATAGACACAGCAGCACTGCCCCAGTCATCGCCATAGTCACAGATCCAGATACATCTCCGGACGCTGAAATACCTGCTGAAAGTGACAGTAAGAAAGAAGAGAGGGGTGAGAAAGCACAAAACTATGGGAGAGAGAAGAAGTCGAGTTAGTAACATGCATTTATGGGATAAGAATGCATACGGATGGAGAGGAGGACAGAGGTGAAGAGAGAGGTGCATCCTGGGAAGTCTCCCATCGGTCTAGGCCTATAGCAGCATAACTAAGGGATGGTTCAGGTTTATCAAAGAGGAAAGTCTTTAGCCTACTCTTAAATGTGGTGATGGTGTCTGCCTCCCGAACCCAAACTGGGATCTGATTCCACAGGAGAGGAGCTTGATAGCTGAACGCTCTGGTTCCAGTTCTACTTTTGGAGACTCTAGGAACCACAAGTAACCCTGCATTCTGAGAGCGCAGTGTTCTAGTGGGGTAATAAGGTACTATGAGCTGGTGCCTGACCATTAAGAGCTTTGTAGGTGAGGAGGAGGATTTTAAATCCTATTCTGGATTTTACAGGGAGCCAGTGCAGAGAAGCCAATACTGGAGAAATATGATCTCTTTTCCTAGTTCTTGTCAGTACACGTGCCGCAGCGTTCTGGATCAACTGGAGAAGCTTAAGGGACTTTTTCTTGCTGCCTGATGATAAGGAATTGCAGTAATCCAGCCTTGACGTAACATGTAGATGTAAAAAGTAACAAATGGATGGATTAATTTTCATTTTGAGACAGGAAGTGCCTGATCTTTGCAATGTTACGTAGGTAAAAAAAGGCAGTCCTTGAAGACGTTCATATAGTGCCTAAACACCCATTCTCATGTTAATATAACACAAGAGGTCAAAAGAGTACCTTTTTATATCTTAAACAAAACCTACTGTATGACATCACTAATGCAGATTGAAATTTGAACTTAAATTCATATGAAGAGTCCCTGAGTTAGTATGTGATGAGCTGTGGTAAAAAATCTGCCACATTTCACACCTCCAAGATTAAAAAATGGGATTAATGTAATTTGGTTAAAATTGGTGATATGCAGACATAGTGACTATTCATGTCTTCATAACGGTTAGGCCTTACAGTAATCTAATGCTGTATGGAGGACTGAGTTTGGAAACATGAGTATCTTGACTTACTGTTACTATGTTTCTACAGACTGGAACCATATGGATGACTTTCATGTTGACTGTTTCTACAAGCAAATAAGGGGGGGAAAAATACACTAGTGAATGGTGCCTCTGGATATTGTTTCCTCTCTAGTGCTGTTAGAAAAACATGCAGCATATTATCTATCTGATTTTGAACGAATTTTCAACTGCTGCTGAAAAAGCATCTCTTGCTCATAATAAAGAGGCAGAGCTTCAGCTTTTAGTCAAGGCTCATTTAAATACATAGGTTTGTTTGGTTTAACGATACCCAGTTAACATCAGACCTGCATGTAACAGACAAATGTGTAAAAAGGATAATTTGCTCCAATCTGTCAAGCTGAGAAACATCTGTGTTTTGGAAATGAGTGGAAGATCATCTGTATGCGGGTTTACTCTCTGTCCTGTCTGTGTGTGAAGGGAGAGAAGGGGTGTCTAAAACAGACATGGGTGTCTAAAACAGACATGGGTGTGGTTGGAACTCTGACCTTATAATTTTAAAATGGCTTGAACTCAGTACTTCTCTTCCTGGTGGAGTGAACAGAGTCTGAAGGCTCAGTGATGGCGTTGTGACCTGCTGCCCTCTGTCACATGCTTTCCTTTCTGCCCTTGAGACAAGACTCCCATTGGGCAAAGATGCCTCTGTCTTTATTTATAATTTTTTATTTTTTTTAATATGTGTTGTCCACTTTCCCTCACGGGTCTAAAAGCCTACTCTGATAAAATAACCTTTAAAATACAAACGAAATACATGCACCCCACGTTGAAACCTTATTCAGAGAGGGAATGGACACAAATGAGAAAGCCCGCATCACACTGCTACTGAAGAAAGCCACTCTCAATCTGACACTATTAGAAAACTACAGACCGGTTTCCCTCCTTCCCTTTATTGCCACAGCTATGGAGCGAGTTGTGTTCAACCAGCTCTCCTCCTTTTTCACACAGAACAACCTCCTGGACCATAACCATTCTGGTTTCAACTGCTCTCAGTTGTCGAAGCCCTGAGACTGGCAAAGGCAACATCCAAGTCATCTGTACTTCTCTTACTGGATCTGTCTGCTGCCTTTGACACAGTTAATCACCACATCCTCCTGTCCTCTCCAGTACTGGGTGTCTCTGGAATTGTGTTGCAATGGCGTACCTCTCGGGTAGGTCATTCAGAGTATCCTGGAGAGACGAGGTCTCGAAGTCCCAACATCTCAATACAGGGGTACCGCAGGGCTCAGTGCTTGGACTGCTACTCTTCTCCATATACATGACATCCCTCGGCTCGGTCATTCAGAAGCATGGCTTTTCCTATCACTGCTTTGCGGATGACACACAACTCCACTTGTCATTTCAACCTTACGATTCAACGGTCTCTGCTCGCATCACGGAATGCCTGAGTGACATCTCGCTTTGGACGAAGGACCATCCCCTGCAGCTGAACCTCGACAAAACAGAACTGCTTGTGATCCTGGCCAACCGAAAGATTCACCACCACCTCTCCATTCAACTAGGCTCATCAACCGTTACACCATCCAGCGCAGCCAGAAATCTTGGGGTGGTAATTGATGATCAGCTAAACTTCACAAGTCATGTCGCCAGCACCACCTGGTCCTGTAGCTTCATCCACTACACCATCAGGAAAATCAGACCTTTCCTATCTGAGCAGTCTACACAAGTTCTAGTCCAGGCTCTTGTCTTGTCCAAACTGGACTATTGCAACATACTACTGGCTGGACCCCCAGCTTTGCACAACCAAACCTCTGCAGATGATCCAGAACGCGACCGCAAGAGTGTTCTTCAATGAACCGAAGAGAGCGCACATAACCCCTCTTCATTAGGTTACACTGGCTCCCGGTTGTTGCCCCCATCAAGTTCAAAGCCATGCTCTTGGCCTACAAGACCACCACTGGTTCTGCACCATCATATCTTCGCTCGCTAATACAGACCTATGTTCCTGCCAGATCCCTGCGCTCTGCAAACGAACAAACGTCTGGTGGTACCATGCCAAAAAGGAAAGAAAATCACCCTCGCGCACCTTCTCTGGATCCGTTCCACATTGGTGGAATGATCTGCCTGCTCCTACAAGATCAGCAGATTCTGTAGCCACCTTTTAAAACGCATCTCTTCTGTCAACAACTAACTGACAATCACTAACTTCTACTTCCTTTCAATATCTTTTTCATATAAAAAAACAAACAAACTTCCTTTCCTTCGCTTTGTTTACTGTGCTGGGCTTTAACAGACTAGCTTTTTTTGATGTTCTTATGCTTTTTGTTGCCTTGTGTTATAATTGCTTCCATCATCTTCCTCATATATAAGTCGCTTTGGATAAAAGCATCTGCTAAATGACTAAATGTAAAAGAATTTGTCATGGAATGCAGACCTAAACAAAATGGCCACCATCCAAACCCTCAGCCTGCACGACCAATTTTCAATTTGCTGTAATATGTGGTTTTGAAATACCACCGCACTAATATACACAAATTGAGGTCTTGTGTGTATAATTACAGCAGGCACTGAAGTGGAGTTTAATCAGTCCGGTTCTGTCAGTCATGACTAAGGGATGCAAGACTTTTTCCTAAAGAGAGGAAAAGTGGTCATGTCTTTCCTTCTGTGAATGTTGCTGTCATATTATTGCTTCTCTATATAACACTGCATAGCATACAGGTATTCTAGTTGTATTCTTTATCAAAATGCTATCTCCTCATGATGATTTGCATATTTGTTTTGAGACTTCACTCCTCATGTAAATTCAGAGCAGCATTATTCCAATTAACGACTATTTGCTGTTTGCTACTAATCTCGCCTTTAACAATGTTTAATTGTTAACATTTTGGGGTAACGAGTGGTTTTGATGCATTTGTCCTGTTGTACTCAAGTGCTTGTCTGATGGCAAAATGAACTGTACTCTTGAAAAAGGAGAGAAGGCACTTAAAAAAAAAAAAAAAAAAAAGACATCCCTGCCATTCGGGGCCCATTTGTGAAAGGATTTGATTTGTTGTCTGTAAAATCCTTGAACATTTCACTTGCCGAAATATTTAATGCTGTTTAGGAAAGAGTGGCTTGGCTTCTCTAGGGAAGGAACCGTTTCAATATGCAAGGCATGCCGTGTTTTAGCATAAAAGGAATGAAACTTTAATGGCTGGTTTGAAAGCAGCCACAGAGCTGCTGCAGATCATTTGACTGCATGAGATAGTTCCATCATTAACCTGTAACTGCATTCAGGGGAGTTTGCAAAGTTTCTTTTTAATCATGTATGTAATTAATTTTTACTACTTCCTTTTAATTATTGCTTTAATGTTGTGTTATGATTTAATATGAAGAGGAACACATTCTCCAAAGAGCAAGCAATATAGCCTACTGAAAAAATCTTCTTTACTTTCAAAAACTGATGGGCATTCAGTTGAAACACACTCAGAGGTGCAATCGCAGCCACACGAGCATCTGGCAACCACTCTCATGTGTCCTGGTTACCATAACAAATTAATCAAAGATGTACTCTGTCTGCCATAATGCATATTTGATCATACCAGAAGATCTAATCTAGTGGTTGCAACTCATCAATAATTAACGGTCTCAGCAAGGTATCTGTTTATAGTTCCTGTGTAGCAACAAGAGACTGTCTAGATTACTGAGGTTAGCATGTGAAAGGACATTCTTTGTTGCTGCGCAGCTGCTGCTGTATTGTGCACCATTTTATATAAAGAATGACTGTCTCTTATCTACTGAGGTGTGTAGAGTAGTAAATACCCAAGCCCCTTCTCAAATATTTGTTCAATATACCCAGGAGACCCATAAGCCAAAGGTGCAGTCCAAGGGCTCTTGTGGGAGTAATAAATACCCATGATCCTTATCTAGGCCACACAGATCCCCGTCTGAGGAGGCAAGAGGTTATCATTTCTCTTTTAAACACACCACTCATCCGTCCAGACTGGAAATGCCTGTAATTTCCCAACAGGGAACAATGGGCTGTGTGCGGGCTGCTGCAGTACACACCATTAATGATGATCGAATCCTGGAAAACACAACCATCAGTTTATCCTCAAATCAAGTGTGTGTGTATGTATGTATGTGTGTGTATATATATATATATATAGGACCATTTGCACAAGAGACCAATTTCTGTAAAGTGAGAGACATGTTTAATTAACTTGCATTAGGTGTCCAGATATGTCAGATGTTGTTGGATAATTATGGCATAATTGTTAAAAATAGACACTGACCTGTTCGTTCGGAGGTGCCCTTTTATTAAAATGCCATAAAGCCAATCACCAACTGGGAGGGAACCCATTCATTGTCCTAATTTGTCTTCCCAAGGACAGGCTGTTCCAAATCTGGATGGTAACTTGCTCTTTGGGCAACCTGTGGTCTTTGAGGTCAGGAAAAGCTGTAATTAGTGTAGCCTTTGCTTTTCTTCAGTAGTATAGTGTAAACGATAATTTGGACCAGTATGACTTGTTCCCTCACTGTGTCGTGGTGACACACTTGTCTTTCTAGAGGTGTGGCCTGGAGATGAAAGTTACCTGTCTGTGTAATTTAATTGGCAAATTGTTCAACATGGATTTGTGGAAGTAAACTTTTTTTTTTTTTCTCCCCTCTTAAGTCACAGCAATAACTGAGGCTGGCAAATCAGCCTGGGACTTTTTAACAGATTGAAAAGCAACATTGGTGACCTTTCCCCACAAATCTTAAATTCCACAAATGATTTTGTACTGATGGAAAATGAGTTTAGCATTGATTGTTTTCTTTAGCTGTCTTTTACATTTTAGGTTTGCTCTTGTGGGTCCTTGGAAGCAATCTCTTCGCCAAGAACAAAAGTTGTCTGGGGACATGAAGCAGCCCCGCTGTACCCCTCTGTGATGACTGGCTGAGGCATTCATTAAAGTTTCAGGCTCTGCAGGATAAAAATTTGAGAGAGGGGCAGACTGTGATTCAGGAGTGACCTTCTGCTTTTATTACATACAATACAGGGGAGTTAACTGATGCAATTCGCTGGCCTTCAGGACGTGTACCAGTCTAAGTAATACATGGCTACAGAGGGGTAAAACTGTAGGTGTGAATAACCAAAGCTGGTCAGTGTTTTTCCCACGCCAAACCTAATGGACCTGGCAAGCTGAAATGTAGGCTTGGAGAGGATGAAAGTATTGTAGTAAGAGGTGAATGAGCTGGTGTATTAATGGTTTACTCTAGCGTCACTCTACCTAATGTACTAACATCATTTAGATTTAGTGATGTAAAGTAACTTTCGTTTTGCTGCATACTGTCGATCTTTCCCATCAGGAAGTTCAGCTGAACTGAAACTGTTTTGGGTATGTGTACCTGATATATGTGATATGATCAAAATCTCCAGGCCATATTAAATGAACCACGGTGAGATTGTTTTCTCAATGCATTAATTTCTTTTTTAACAGACACAGACTGTTGCCTCTTTTTTAATATTGAATCATAAGTGTTTGTACGCAGTGGGACTTCATACTTCTCCAATCTGCTTGAATAGCACACAGGGTCTAATTAACATGTCTGGCCATTAAATTGTCCTGTTCTCCCGCAACAGAGGTTTGGGTGCTGTGATTTAAAAAAAACCCAGAATGAACAAGCTCAGCGTAGTGCCTGCACAAACAGGGAAGATGGTCTGGAGCATAAAAGCACTCCATAAAACACAAACCACTAAGTACACAGCTTAGCCCTGCTTTCTCATTCCATTTTCCTTTTTGTCATTTCAGATCACGCAGATAATTGTTTAATGCACCGTTTCACTAAACAAGGTAGGTAACAAAACAAATTAACAATATGTGGTGATGTGTGTTATCCTCTTACTTTGGACCCATGTGTCTGAGGACATTCCCAGGCTGGAATTTCCAGAGATCCAGGCGTTTCATTTTGGAGTTTTAAATGACTGACTGGCAGCTGCTGGTGTTTCCAAGGCAACTGTGTGATTGGGAAAGGGGATTTGAATGGTAGCTGTCAGCGAGGAAAATTGAGCGCTGCCACAGGAATACATTTTACCCTGTGAGTTTACGTTAAATGTGGGTCAATCATAAGCTTCTATTAAGTCTTCACCCTGTTGAGGCATATTAATTTGCATTTTGCTCGACTTTCCTGTATTCCATTAAGAGTGGTAAGCTGCTCGCTGGTTTCTAGAGCTGCAGTATGTGTGATGAATGTGTGGCAGTATGAAGCGGTGGGGGGCGGTAAATAAAGAGAACTTCCAGTGCTTGCACGCTAATGGAGGCAGATGTCATCCTGCACTTTGGTTGCCTTTTAATCACGGTTTTCTTGATCAGGCAGCTCATTTAATGAACAATTTGATATGTGCAGGGAATGAACAGCAAAATGTAATAAAATACAGCGATGGTTTTCATTAACTGGTACTTTCTTAACATCCAAATAGCCCAAGTCGTTCATTAATGCGGTCATTGTTGCTCCATTGTGTCTGCCCTGACAATCCAATCACAATCGGTGTGATCATGTTCATATTGGCTGCCAATAAATATCGCTTCCAAAATTTGGAAATTTTAAAGTTACCTTTACACTGACATGTTGTTTATATAATGTTTGTATGGCTGGGCACATTCGGCTTGTTAGTCTAAATTTTATTGAATTTAATGTCTTATATTAAATTCTAAAATATAATTTAGATTACAGACTTGTGAACAATAAGCAACATTTCTGTGACTAATAGCTTTCTTTTTGCGATGTTATTTTTTTTGGCCTGCTGGTCATTTAATTATGAGCCTGACAGCAAATGAATAGAGGTACTGATTAATTTATACATTCAGCAAAGACCTTACATCTTAAGACTAAAATAAGATAAAGAGACAAGGGCAGCCAGGTTCTATCAAACGTGAGAACACCGATCTGTTAAAAATGTAATTTATGACACATTCAGTGTGCCGGTGTTATGAATATTCTATATATGTGCCATATCTAATGGGATTTTTCAAACCACCACCTAATGGATGCTTTACAAGGGCTGACCAACTAGGCAGAAATGAACATCTACATATCCGGTTATAAATCATGATCTAATGTTTTATAGTGATACCATTATTAGCAAGTTTGTGTGACACATTATCGAACTAAAAAGCCACTCACAGGAACTATCAATGTAGCATAGAACAGATATCAGATTATACGGTATTTAAGATCATTACTGTGGATATTGTGGTTGAAGGTTTTTAAACTATAAAGCTGATTTCTGGCTTATCTACTTTTTTTTGTCTGTCTGTAAATTACCTTGACCTATCAGATTGGATGTGATGCTTAAAAGCATCAGTTGAACATTACATTTATTTCAGCTGTTATCAGGTTTGAATACAGCAGATACTGTATAATTAATCCCTTTTTGTTTTTAATGACTCTAAACATCAAATGGCTTCTGCTTTAGTGTGATTTTATTCAAAAAGAGATAAAATTCACCTCAAAAGTCCATTATTTTTTTTTTCCCCACTTGATCTTTCAGACTAAAGGCATGAATGTTTATAGGATGAAATAAAAGGTATTTTCTTACAGCAGCATCGCTGCTGTTAATCAGAGAGGTGACTCACAAGAGGGATAGGTGGGTAGATGATACTTGTCCAGTCGTAAAAGTTGTCTTTGCAATCTGTTGGCTGTCACATCGGGGCAGTTCTGTTGTCACTGAAATACTTTTTATTTTATTTTTGGCTGATCTACGGAGATGCTGGCCACATTCAAGTGCAACACAGGATGTTTCTTTCATTGATCAGGACAAAACACTTGTACAGAGGAAGAGTGACTGGGAGGGCAGGTAATGCAATCACACTGCCAGCCATAGCTTTACCTGTAGACGTATACACATACAGACTGTAGACAAACACATACACACAAATCCCAAAAGCATAAACACTTTTGGTAATGAATAGTGATCTGTTATTTTAAAGAGTCTCCAGAGAAATGGTTTGTTATGAAGGGGGGGCGGTTTGTGTGTGTGTCCCAGCATGAGCTCTTCAGACTAAAACTTTCTCCCCAGTGGATATGGTGCAGTCTAGTATTTTCTACAGAGTTCCATCTTTCTTTTTTTCCATTAAAAAGCCCATAAATTGACTCAACTAACAAAGATGTAAAATTGAAATTTGACTTGACCTTGAAGCTACAAGTTGTAAATGTGTCTCAGTGCGCAGGCCAATAAAGGAATATAAAGTGGAACACGGATATGACCTAGTGATTACAGAGATGTTTGTTCAACCAGAAGATGCAGGTGCAATACCGCATGTCAACACCGGTGCCTTTCAAGGTCGATTCAACAGACAAATTAACTGAAAAGATGCTTGTAATGTTGCTTGCAGCCTTGTAGTGAACAAAGAATTCCTTTCACATGTTTGCCAAACCCCTATATCAGTGCTAAATTACTATCACAGATTTTTAAACACTACAAACACATCTTTCACCCCAGGCAAACCAACACTCAGTCAAGCTGAAGCCATTAGTGAAGTAGGAGAAACAAGGCCTCAACTCAAGTATACACATGTGAAAACCTCATCAATGGATAAAGGCTTCAGTGAAGCTGAAATGTTTGCTACACAAACTTTTACACTTTCATATTTTAAATGGTTCCTGCTCTTCCATCTGTCTCTCTCTCTCCCTTTCACGCTCATATAGCACTTTCAACAAGAGGAAGCGTAAATTTTACTTGAGTCACATTAAGAAAACATTTCAGATTATGTTACTAGTAAAAGCAAATGTAGGCAACTAAAACAGAGGCCATTTACTGCGAAGTAAAACTTGTGACAGGTTTGTTCTAGAAGTAATGGATGGTTTTCGCTTTGGTGTTGCATTTGTGTGATGGGTCATTGTGTGCACAAGGTAATTCCTCCTTGCCTCAATTGCACAAAGCTACAGTCTGGTATGGTCAGTTAATGGGAGGTTCAAAATCATTCTTAGTGGTTATGTCAAATTGTATGTGTAAGCGTTAATAATAAAACATGACCTTTAAATAAATACATGTGAAAGAGACACAATTAGAAAAAATCTGTATTTAAAAATGTATTTTCTAACTGGGCAATTTCCAGTACACCATTTATTCTCATCCTTTTCTCTCGTTCTTTGTAAAATTAAGTCTTATAACTAGATTCGGGAACAAACACCACGCCTTGAACACATCCCTTTTCTGTGCATTAAGCACACCCTATCTGTTCACTTCCCTTTCAACTCAGTTTTCAACCCCCTCAAACTAAATACAGGAGCCACTGGGGAGTCTATCCGAATCAGAGCGGCTGTTCCTCTGCTCAGTCTCAACTCCCCTGGTTCCCTTCATCCCTTGATCCCCATCCCTCATCCTCCCGATGGACCCTCAATCCATCCCTCCTATGACATCTTGGCTCTCCTTCCATAATACACATACTATTCTAAATCCATATCTTCATTGGTGTGATAGTTGTTAGTGAACTGCAGTTTGAAAACCTCATAGCCTTGGCATGAGTGACAGCTTTCTACCCAAAGTGTGATTCTCAACTATGGTAATTACAAGTTTCTGTGTGGTAGCTGCCGTTCTACAATTAAATAATTCAAATTACACATTTGTGTGCTACTGTAGTGCGCACACTCTGCCCAATACCGCATGCATCTTATGAAATATGACCTTGCACCACATTTCAGAGATGGCTTCTGTTTCAAAATGAATTGAGGCGCAACAAATCAAAGTCTGTAATGGTAATGAGGACTGCAGTTATTCTGTGGTAATTGGGTGAGAATGTGGAAAGGGAAGTAATGAAGGAGAAACTACTCAGAAAAGTCACTATCAAGGCTTTCATTTGTGTCGTCTTGTAACCAGTAAGAACATGTCATTGTCATAATTTAGCATCCAACTTAAGTATTATAATAGTCTTTTTGCTTTGCTGATGCTGAAAGCATTTTATCTTGACGGAGATTGTCGTGTGGTAAAATGGAAGCAATTAAAATGTCAGACTTTATAAGACTTGAAATAAAAACTACAACACGAATCAAAAGATTGCCTTTGTCACATTGTTTTGTATCAGCTACTCATGATTAACATAATTAAAATTAGTACATACAGTACACATGCATGCCAGCCCCTATGCAACATGAGTAGGAACATCAAAATCCACATGCTACCGTGACACAGTCTCTGCAGGGAGTGAGACTCAGACATGGAGGAGCATGCCTCACTTTGTGATTGCAGCGGTGTTCAATTTGGGCCTGAAATGGGATATTGGCTTCTCCACACTTTTTTTTTCCCCCCATTATAATTAAATGGCTTCCTAGTCCAGAGGACAGGGTAGATACAAGAACACCCTGTTAAAAGATAGAACTAATTAATAAGATTTGTCATACATTTGAGTTCTATTTGGAGATGGAGGATGAAAGCATTTGCACGCCGTTCAAGCCCTGTACTGTTGATCTGTTTGAATACAGAAGCACTGTGGGATGCTGGGAATCCAGTGGGCTGGTTGACGTGGCAACAATTATTTGTTAAAAGCTTCTCATCTGGTCTATTAATGGTGAGAAATGGTCACACAAATACGGGCTGACAGAAATTGATCACACTAATACCTCAAAATGTAATCCCTCAGCCTCAGGGGATTTGAGATCATGATGAAGTCAAATAAGATTTTATTAATGAAGTGCCTCGTGGCAAAATTTGTACTCTCGTCTGAGTTGTATAACTGTCTGCATTTGACCTGCAGTGATATCATTTCTTAATCCATCCATCCATTAACTATACCTGCTTATCCTTTGGAAGGTAGCAGTTGGCTAGAGCCAATCCCAAAACTTTATACTTTTTTGATAACTGTTCCATGAAAAACATGAATGAAATAGGCTTTGACATGAAGTTGAAGGACTACTTTGGACATTTACAATTTGGTAAAAGTGTGTGTGGGACTTGAAACCCATGAGGTCAGGTGGATTAGGACCATGTGATACTTTGATACATTTTTTTTTATTAACTAATAAAACTGCTTATAACAGTGCTTCAACTGGCCTTTATTCAAAAGGAGAATACGTGCAACTGTAGCCTGGGCCCACTCCGCAGAAGGGTGAACAAAATGGTAAATCACCTTACCTTATTTTTTTGTTTTTGTTTTTCTTGTGTAAAGGCTTCATGTGTATATATCTATATAAGCAAATGCTATTCTCCAGCAGGCAGACATTTTCCACAGTATTCAATTTACAGTTTGTTTGCTTATTAAAATGTATTATATCAACTTTTTATTTTATTATATCGCACTACAAAAAATTCCACCGTCTAATTATCCATTGATAATTCTAAAATTGCCTCTAGTTGATGAATGTGAGAGTGAATTGTTGTCTGTCTATGTGTCAGCCCTTCGACGAGTTGGCCAATGTCCAGGGTGTACCCCGACTAAGGCCCGAAGTCACTGGGGTAGGGTCCAGTCACCCACGACCCCTAACGGGAACAAGCGGTAGAAAATGACTGACAAAAAAAGCAACAACTGGGAAGAGTCTTGTATGCATCATGGTGCATCCCAAACATGTCTCTTCACTGAAAAATGCTAAATTAAACACTTCTAAATAATGTCTGTGTTTTAGCAGCTTTAATGCAGATCTTGTTTTTTTATCATGTCTTCGCAGCTAGAAGTTCACCTACTCGTACTGTAGTCATTAGGGAAATGGATGCTTTTGAAAAAAAGATGTGCTTGAGACAAAAAGCCAAATTGTAAAAAGTGACCACTAGAAACACTAGTTTAATGCAGGGGGCCATATGTACTGCTTTGTTTTTTTAAAAACTCTTGACGACAATGCAAATATAAATTGATGATCTGTCTAAAATGTAAAAAAAAAGCAATATAAACAACCTTAGCCAACATACTATATGTGTTTTGACAGGTCTATCTAGGTGGTGATATTTTTGTGAGGTTGTGTTTTTCATTTATTTATTTTTTTTCACTTTTAGGATGATAGTTAAGCAAAATCACCTTCTCAAATGAAAGAGCTAGTCAAGCTACCATGAAGTTCTTTGGAGCTGGCAGCTTCTGGCTGCCTTTGCTGCCAGAACTGAATCTCTAGTGAAAATCTTTGGCAAAGAAAAAAAGAAGTGTCCTTATAAAAACTCTAATACAGTACACACCCTGAAACATGTACTGACAACCACTCACTCGTGCACACACACAATACACCAGCTCTAAGGTACATTGTGGGTTGTCATTTTTGTATTGAACGTTTGACAGCCAGCATGTCAGGCTTCTCTCTGGGGAACAGAGCATGGACGGATCAGGCAGCTAGAGAAAGTCCTTCAAAAGAAAATCGCTCTCTTGGAAAAATACTCACTTTTTACTATGGCACATGTCATATCTGTAAACCTTCCTAGAAAAAGGCACATGGATATTTTGAGTGCACAAAACAGATTAGAAGCAATATTAATGTTAAAAAATCTGGCACTGCTAAATATGATTATGATTAAAGGATTAATCTTTTTTTTATAATTGTGTTTTTTTTTCTCTCTCCTTTTTCCAAAATGGCACTATAGTTGGATTATGGTTGGCTAAATTGATTCTTTTTATCTCTTATGTGCTTTGTAGATCATACAAATGCTTTTATATTAAATTGTCCAGATTTATTTACATTTACATTTAGCAGACGCTTTTATCCAAAGCAACTTACATATATTTGTTTCTTTGTCTGTTATTAACACATTTCTTATCTGCCTTTCATCATTCACTGTTTATTTATTGTTTTGCCTATTGAATGTGTTTTGCACAACATATCCTTCTTGCTGCTCCTTCCAACCCCTTCTGGAAATAGTGGCACTTTGGCATGCTTGTCACGTGACCTCTTGACAAAGTCACCCTGCTTCCCTATAAAGACGCAATGCACAACATGACACACTTAGTGCAAAACAAACTCTCTATTTGTGAAGTGTTTTTTTTTAAGCGCGAACTGCCATCTGCCATTTCTCTCCCTATCTTTCAGTTGTCTTATCACGTTGGATCTTAGTGTGTCTTGTGTATATAAACAGAGCTGTGGACCTTTGTTGGCTCTTTCCTGCTGTCAGCAAAATGTGCTGTTTGGCCCTACTGCTGATGTTTCGCAGCCTCTGGATTCTGCCTGTTCTGTCACGGCTCTGAGTGAATTTAATCGAGAGTGAATAGCATACGCACCCACACACACACACATCTCCGGACTGGCATCACACAATGGGTTAGAGTGTTGATCGGTGCTTGTCTTCAACTAAGCACAAAAGCTGGTTTTGTGTCTTGCTGTGATAGAGGAAGCTGGAGCATGTTCCTCATTGATAACACTGCATGGTGTAATGGAATCATTTATGGTGGATTTGATGCACAAATGTTTCACCAGCTGTTTTGTCACATTGCAATGTATCGTAATGATCCTATTATGAGCGTATCAGATACATTTTTATCCCAAACTGATATTGTCCATGGCATATATTTGCTGTTATCCAGTGGAGAGGCCAAAGCCTTATTTACACCTGGCAGTCCCACTATTGATACTCTGCAATGGCTAGTTACCACGGTAACAAATAGACATGGGCATTTACAGATTTGGTCATGTTGATATTACATTTACAGTAAATTGCTCGATTACCTGCCTGTTGATAGGTTATGTGACCATATACCAATGTCAGACTTTAGGTTAGAAGTTCTGATTTACTGGTGCGTTGTCCCTCCCAAATTGATCATTAATCAGTCATGTAAAAATTACTGAGTGGTTCTGGGCAGTCTATTGGTTTAGTCACTATCGCTCACTCTTGGCACAAAAACACTTTCACTGCATATCATGGGTAATCTGTTAAAACCAAACCATAAATAAGGCTTAGGATAAGCCTGCATTAACCTCTGCAGATGTCCTGCTGCGTACCGTTGACCTGCCACAGGGGGCAACTGGAACACAACAACTGTTCATGTTGTTGGGTGTGAGTCTTCATGCTAATTTGCTGCTGGTGCTTTCTTAATGCCTCCGCTTGATTTAACAGCTGACTTTACTGACTTTACACCTGCCTGACTGGTTTAACGCCTGACCTGTGGTGGTGGTTTTGACTTGTCTGTCAGTAAGGTTCTTCTCCAGCCTCCCACGTTGCCACGATCAGCACTTTCACAATCCACTGTCATTTAATCTTCGTTCTGCACTTCATTAGCCTGCTGTGCTAGCTGGACTGCTCCAGCACCCAGTCTGTCTTAGTGGTTAAAAGTGGTTATACTGGCAATCCGTCAGTCTGTGGCATTAAGTATGGAGAACCCTTTACCTTGCATGCCACTCACACCCGGATTCATATGGCTGCCTGTTTTAGTGTCTTATCAGCACTTCCTGATGTCTGTATTCTGCAACCAAAGGAGAGACATTGAATCAATTACTGAAGGCACGCATGAATCCACACCATCCATAAGAGTTATGTATTAACAATGGTTCAGATAGACACATGTAGGCCACTCATGATATTGCTGTGTCTGCTTTTTCTATGACCAATGATTCACTGTTAGTCAGCTTCTAGACTGCACTGACTATTGGTTAATGCTGTATGTCTTTGTTACTGATGTTAACTTCATACAAATGGGAAGTAATTTATCAATCTTGTCAGGTCACTTTATCATTTTGTAGAAACTAACTTCTGTGTTATCAAGTCAAAGCATTGTAAGAATCTATTCCTTAATATTTTGAGGTATCTTAGCCAGTCACATTTGAGCAGCTCAGGATTTGGTTTGGACAACATGCATGGAATATAATTAAAGTAACTTCTATAAGCCAAGTCATCAGATTCAATATATCACTGGGTTTTCCTCTAATCACCAGATCTGCTTTGCGTCTGTAATTAACTGCTCCTTTCTGCTGTGCAGGTTCCTTTCAAAATGTAATCAAAAGCAGATTACTCATTAACTGCCTCAAACTATAGCTAGTAACAACCTCCATTATATTACTCAAGATTGGGGAAAATAATGTTATTACCATCAATAATTCTCCTTGCAAAACTGATTATGCTTTAATTTTAGCACCAAATAGCAACTGCAAATTCCCAAATTTCCCCAAATTGTAGTGTTGATAGTTTTGTTTTTGTTCCCCAGTCTTCTGATGGCCTTTTGTCCTCTGTTTCCTCCCTTGTATTCCTCAGAAGTTAAGTGCAGCTCCTTCGCCGTAGAAACCACGATTGCCATCTTTCGCTGTCTGCTTTCACTTGAACTGACACAGCACATCACTCATCTGTCTCAACTTCTCTGATGGGTATCAGAATGAGCAGCATTGAAATAAAGGATTAGAGAGAACCACTACTGCAGCGGGATGACTTTGCGCTAATCATGGTTGTCTCTTTGGATGATGCGTGTGTCTAAGGCTTGCTCACTTCTCTGACAGTTTCTTTATTTGAGATGCATTTGTAGAGAAACCTTACGAAGCCAGCCTGTTAAACTTGGCCAGCTTGTACTGCATCCACAATGCCTGCAAGAAATGAAAGCTTGCTTAACTATGTTTTCATAGCCTAGCCTATTAGATGTTGCTCGATATCAGACAGACAGAATTGTCAGTCACCTCAGAGTGGGCGGATTCAAAGGTCTGGACCCAGGCAATATGAGCTTGACCTCTCCATGCACTGCAACTTTTCCTCAGAATGGATGTTTGAATGCAGCTTCATTTGCTCAGCACAAATAAAATGAAATCCTTCAAAACACAGTTATTGATGTTTGGCTGATTGCCATGTAATATTCTTAACATGATGAAACTATTAATAAATACTTAAATCTAGTATGATCCAAATGATGGGCTGTGTGTATCAGTTAGTGCTAGAACAACTCAAACTGAAATTTGAAGATGTCATCTTCAGCTCTGAGAACTTGTGATTGAAATTCTAGAAATTGAAAACTATTTTGAGACATGGGGGGAATAGATAGGCAGGTATAGGTTTTTTCCAACCCTATTTCCAAACAAGAATGTCAATAGTCACAATTCTGGAAAACCCCTGATTTCATTAATTGAATATCTTTTTAAAATTCATATTTTTTTTATAGTATCTCGAAATGCCAACTATGGTATGCTTAACGGTAAGGATTGGTTATGGCAAATAAACTATGGTTAAGGTATAGCTAAAGTTTGGCAACTAAACCACTTCGTCACAGTTAGTGAAACAACATGGTTGCCTTTAAATATAAAAGCAAATTTTAATTGCAGATATTTGATGGGATGCAATCTCCAACCTTCTGCATTGTAGTCAGATGTGCTCCTTGCCCATCTATCACCCCGACCTCCACACTCTTACTTTCTGCCTTCCTACATTAAGGCCACAATGCTTCCTGCATTGGCAGTCAACATTGGCATTGGGTGTAAATCGTGAGGTGTAGAATTGTCCAATTTGGACATCATTTTGAAGGATACTGGATTGATTTATCAGTAAGGGCTAAAAATACATACGTGCGCACACATTTACAGATGCCGCTGTACAGACACATTTTTGGCAAAATATGTTAATTTCCCACTGTCTAATATTTAACATTGACACTCATCTGGGTGAGTCCAGTCAGTACAGATTTGCTACTCTGATTAGCATCACTGCTTTTGCCACAGAGCTCATGCTAATCAGAGCAATTAGGTAACAGCACGTGTCTTAATTTATGCGGCTGGGCCAACACTGAACCTCATTTTGAAATTCAGTACAATGACAGTGATCGTCAATTAGAGACGTGGTATCAGGGACGTGCAATGCCACAGATGGATAACATATCATGATCCCTCCCGCTAATTCATAGCCTGATTTGCATGATCCATTTAGGAAGCATTTATGAGAATAGGAAATGGCTGTTGTCAGTGATGAGGAGGCAAGTGGGATAGATAGTTAGAGGAGGATTTTTCTTCTTGCAGCTTGTTTATACCTGCTATAATTTGTGCAGATGGATTCTCAGTGTGAACCAGCAAGGATTTAAATAATTAAGTGAAATAAGGGAAAATGCAATGTAGATTACATCGTTTTGTAACAGGTGGCGTGTGGTTTCGCAAGTGTTATGCACAGCTTTTCCTCAGTATAACAGTTAATTATAAGTCATATAATTAGTTTGTCTAGTTGCCTTTTTTTAATGAGGAGCTGCTAAAACACCACCAGAAAGTAGGGCAGTTTGGTTACAACATGTTCTAATGCTTGAAAACACCAGATCCCGTCGGGTATTGCCAGGTTATCTAAAGGTTAACATGAGGCAACTTGTAGTATTGGTCCATAGAGATAAGATGTATTGAAATATTGTCAACAAGACAGATTGAAGTTGAAATTAGTGTCAGCACAGATAATAATAATTGAAGGTGATGACTGATTTGTCAGTACATTTACATTTAGTCATTAAGCAGACTTTTATCCAAAGCGACTCACATATGAGAACATTCACAAACTGAAGGCGCAGCTTCGGGAGCATTTTTGGGGTTCAGTATCTTGCTCAGTATTCTTTGACGCATGGCTGAGTGATCGAACCGCCAACCTTCCGATTGGCAGGCGACTGCTCTGCCACCAAGCCACAGCCGCCCCAGTATTATAGTCATAATGCTAATTATGGACAAAGCAAAGTTTTAGACTCTAGTTCAAAGAGACTCTCCCTGCATAGCCTGATCTGAGTCCAATTAAATAATTTCAGTTGTATTAGTGGACCAGGAAAAAACCTAATCCTATACACGTCTTTTTGACAAATTTAGCGAATATCTCCTCATGGGCAACTAGCTGTCCATTCAGTGTGTGTACACTGAAAAAATCTCCGGTGTTTATTCACAGCCCTCTTTCTGTAAAGGGGAAAAAAAACCAAAGTGGCTCCGACCGAGCCACACAACACTTTTCCAGCTGTTGGGATTCAACTGAATATGGTTCAGGTATTAATGTTGGGGTTACACATAGCAGTACTGTTAAATAGATTTGGCTATCAGGATTATCAAAGATAATAATAATAAATAATGCTTTAAATTAATAAAGACCTTGGGGCACCACTTTTAAATAAGGGAAATGATAGCCAATTAATTGATTGTCTCATACACTAAACTATCAATTTGGAACTCAGATTAATAATTAAATCAATAACTATAACACAAATTACAATTAATAGGTAGTAGGTGAAGGATTCAGAGTTCAAACATAGAAGAGGTTGGCAATATACCTTTTATAAAGGTAAATAAAATAAAAACACACTGATGACTAACTAAATACATTAAACTACAAAAGTTGTGTGTATGTGTGAAACGTGGCCGAAACGTGGGCCACAAAGAACGCTAATTCAAGATGGCAGGAGCCATAAAAGATAGAAGTGAGCTAGCTACATTAGTTCGGGAGGGAATGCAGGCTTTTTTAACAAAGCTCAGTTAAAATTACCCACAGCGAATGAACTCGTCCGCCGAGTCCCAACAAAGCCATGATTTGTGTGTCAGGTGATGTTAAATGACTTGCCCACAGACATTCAGCTTGCTTTCTTGTTTGCCAAGATATGCTGTTGTTGTGATGTTAGCTAGAGTAGAAGGAGAGAGCATCGCTGTCTGGAGCTGGTGTGCTGCTCTGGGAAACCGTTGTCCTCTCTGGCTGTTTGCTTCACAGCAGCAACTGTAGGGACAATTTGCTAACCCACAACCTAGCTAACGTTACTTATATTACTTGCTGTGTTGCTGTTCGCTCTATATCATAGTATTTGTCATAGTATTGGATTTCTCCAGAATCGCATACCCCACCATTTTTAAGATTTGAGTAAAGGTTTCTCCCTGCTTTGTTTAAAGTAGACAGCTGCCAGATAGCCGGAGGGCAGCAGTTGCACGCTGATGTATATTTAACTCTCTTCTTACTCAGAAGGACCACTTATTGGCAGCCTATAGTTGTTTTATCCTCTCCATCTAAACTCTAAACAATTTCTATTGTTTGAACAAAGCTGTATAAGGCTAACTGTGTCAAATACAGTGTCTCCCCTGAAGCTGTTTTTTTATTAATTTTTTGAAGAGGTCAAAGCTGATACCAATGTTCAAGAAAAACAAGCTGTAATTATAAGGGAGGAGAAGATGCAAGAACCATGGCGTTTCCTTCGTGTCAATCCATGCCTTGCATTTTTTCCCAAACCACTCTGTTGATCTAATTTCTTCTTTGAAAACACTTATCTCTCTTCTTTCTCAAACATCATTTATGTTCTTGTTATACCCCACTGCCATTATGTTTTCAGACTCTTCTTCTTTGTGGTTCCATTCAGTTACAATAACTGAGCCAGGATTCAGTGATTGTCAGACATCCTCAGGCTATTTCAGGTCTCTCCATGTTAACAACAGCGATTGAGATGTAGACTCTGAGTCTCAGTCAAACTTTGTGGGCAATGATTCAACCACAAAACCAGCATTTCTGTTGTCAGCAGATCTTGGTTTTGCCACATTGCCAAACCCGCTGTTTGTTTTCAATAGTATTTGAATCTGTCCAAGATGCCGGGCTTGTGCCTGATACGTAAACACTCCGCCAAAATTGCACCCCTCAAATATGAATGAGGACTGATGGGAATGTCTTTGTTCCTGGTTTGGCATATCTCTGATGACACTCTGAACTGAAGGTAGTTTAGTCTTCAGTAACTCATGAGCAGGAAGTTAAAACTTGACACTGATCTGTCCTGAAATAAACTCTCAGTCTAAAGATCTAATCTAAATCTGGTTGTGATTTAAGTTTTGGCTGCAGGGAAAGATACTGAGCCTGTGAGCTATCTAGTATGTACTGTACTCTTACAGACAAGAGCTGTGTGAAGTTTAAATGGTGTGGTTGACAGTGATATTATTTCTTTGCAAATATTTGACGTTGTATAAGGTTCACTGTTATACAACCTGATACTCAAGCGTGGCGTTGTGGAGCACCTAAAAATGAAAATAATATAACACCACCAAACAATTTTTAACCCAGCTGGTAGTTCCATTGGAAGCTTCCAGGGGTCAAATGCAGTTGAGCCTTAATTATATTGTTGTGTTTGCTTTTGTTTTATGTCCTGCCATACTGTCAGGAGCAACATATTGTGATAATCCTTCCTGGACAATGGGGATAAGGAAAAAGATCCCAACAAGATACGCTTACAGTCTAATCTCCCCAATTTGCTTTTCTCAGTATTCTTATTTGTTTGTATATTGTATGTATCTTAACCCTCAGACAAAGGCTAAATTATGCTTTTTGGATGGATGGTCAAAATATTTCATGGGGAACAGTATGCATTGTATCAACAATGTCTCATAAATTCCAGCATGGACCAAAACTGTATATATTTAGATGCACATTTATGTCGACAATAAGAGTTCAGTTCAAGAGCTGGTGAATACACCAAACCCAATTTGCAGTAGGTGGCTTAATCTCATAGTCAGTGAGATATCTCAATTTGATAGTTTATAGCAATATCCTTTTTACAGCTGGTTTTAGCAGCCTGTGCAAGTTTGTCTGTGGTACTTCTTAAAATATTTCTAAATCAAGAAATGCAAAAATACAGCAGATGTTTAATTAGCTGTGAGCTAACTCTGGTGCAATTACTATTAATTGTACATTGTCCCTGTAAAAATAAACAATAAAAGAAAGAAAAGAAAAATATAAACATATTGATTCAATAAATAAATATGCCCTGTAGACAGCTTCAGGTAGCAATCATCACATTTAACATCAAATTATGAGAGGTTTGGAGCACTATGACAAAATACAAAGTTAGAATGCGAAGTGATAAAACTTTTGAAATCCCATTCACATTGCTCTGATTAATATCTGGGTGAAAACTATTTGTTTGATAAAATCTCAGTTTAGTTTTCTGTAACACATATAGACACGTGAGCACACACACACACACACATCTAGTTACATCAGAACTGATGTGTGAAGAGGAGCACCTCCTAATGCGATGATTTTTGCACATTTGGTGCTATAATAGAGCTGTAACAGCACACTCCGTACAGTTACATAACTGGTGTTAATGAAGGTTTATTGAATCCCTTTTTCACTGTCAGTTTATTAATTTTTTCCATTGTGCCTGTAATATTAAAGACTCCTTTGATTTCAGTTGAAGTACAAGTACATGATTCAGTGTGAAAATAAAATGAAAACTTGATCAAATTGTTTTGTGTGAACCTGAGTTCATCCAAACACTGCAGCTCCTAGAAACCTCTGGAGAAGATTGAGACATTCAAGCAGGGGAAGCATACAAGGCAAAAAAAAGATATTCAAGCTCAGGCTAGGCTATTGTTTCAGGTCTAGCAAAATGCTAACAGGCAGAAAAACCTACTCCACTGTGTATGTCCTTAAGCTGCATCAATAACACATTTAATCTGTCCAAATATGAATGCGAGATAGAATAAAGACAAACACTGTATCGGCTATTCTCAGGCAGTCAAAATAACCTTGTGATTACATACATTGTTTGTCCAAACCTGATGTCATTGTATGTTTCTCTAAAGTGCTGAGCTTAAACACACCTCTACATCTCTGTCATCCTGCTCTTACACACTACTTGGCACCAGTTGTATTGGCATCAAGATCCCATCCAGTCAGCACTTTTGCTTTCAAGATGAACATTTCCCTGACTTGGGGATTTCAAGGACGTAAGAAAGAATAATGACAGGTAGGATAAGAGGGATAAAGAGCTCAAGCTTGTGAATAAGAGAAGATGTTCGAGAAAGGGGTTACAAAGAGGAAAAACAGGGAAATAGACAAGGGAGTAAGACAAATGAGATAATGGTGTGATGGCGAGAGAGAGGGTGTTTTGGTGGCTGAGCTCTGGAGAGAGTGAGAGCAAATAGTGTGGGTGTCACTCAGAGGGCACACAAAGCTTTTTGAGAGCATTTTGTCAGGTGTGGTGTCCAGGGAAAAAGAGTCTCAGAAAGCTCTTAGGGAGCAGGGTGACAATATGGGCTGTAATACGACAGCTGTCACATGTCACCTTCAGAGGACAGACAGTGTGAGGAAAAAATAGGCTGATGTTCTTGTGAAGTAGTACAAAAAGACCACCCTGGACTGAAAACACTGCTGTAATTCCAACTCCTCAAAACTGTATAGAAAGTAAACAATCAACATAGCGAAAACTGATTTATTTATTTATTTATTTTAATTTTTTTTTTTTTTAGGATGCAGAGGACAGGGTAAGATGGAGGCACATGATTCGCTGTGGCAACCCCTGAAAGGGAGCAGCTGAAAGGAAAAGAAGAAGAAGATTAAGGCCAAAAAAGAATCTGGAGCTATAATAAGAAGTTAGGTAAGTTGGCTTGATTGAACAGCTCAGGGTGTGGGTGTTAGTCAAATAGAATATGAAAGTATCACCCTTCCATGTCAATGGAGAGCTTTTTAAAAGAACAATAGGGCTAAAAGATGGTTCTGAACTACACTGTAATCTCTCCATGCCAGGCAGCTACAGTAGGCACAAACAGTGTTCAAATCCCACCCCACGCACACCTCAGCAGAGAACTGAGAAATGCAAAAAACAGCACATAATTGTTGAAACAAAACATTGGGCGTGTGTTTCCCAAAAGCTCAAACAAATACATACAGTAAGGCTTGCACACACCCACATAAGAAAATAGAGCTAAGAATGAACCAACTCTCATGGACAAGACCTGAAATAAAATGTGATACAGATAGGGATTCAATGACCCTCTCTTCTTCTCTTACATAGCCATTCCTCAGCTGCATAACATAGTGCAAAGAACACATGTCTCCAGACAGCTACACAAAATACATTCTGATCTGTAACCATGGCACATGTCACTTGCACACAGTTTAATGGTGTTTTTTTTAATCTATTTATAGACAATTTTATTGTCTATTAATGTGGTGCCAGAAGTCATAAAACAATTACAGTAGCTCCCCTGTCCACTTTCTCCTGAGCCGAAATACTCAGCCATTCGTACAATTCATCAGGAACAAAGAGACTGCTGATCACACCTGATGTCTTTTCTTCTCGCTGTTCCCTGTCTCAGAATCTCAGATTGGAGATACTTAACATAGAAAAATCACATTGTGTCTTAAATGTCATAACAGTTTGTCACATTTTACTATTTCTTTTTATCTCAACTGTCATTCATCTTCTCTTCTCGTTGCCCCTTGGATTTCCAAATTGATTTAAATGATGGTGGTTAAATATTTGCGACAGTTCAACACCAAAATTACGTAGAGCATCCCAAATGACCACAGAGTAGAATTAATGCCTCTCTGACAGTCAACACAAAACAAATGTCACTAGCTTCACAAAGGTAGGATTTATGGCTTTGGATTAGATTTTGCAGGAATACCTCAGAAATCCTCTCCTCTGTACCACCCAAGCCTGGTGTGTTAGTAATTATTTTAGTTTGGACACTTTTTCTATGACAAGATAAGTTTTTAATTTCCTGTATGAATCGCATAATAAATGGTGATGACTCCACTTTATATAAATACATTTCACTTTGTCGTTTCAAGTTGGGCAATGCTTGTGTGAACTTTTGTTTTGATGCTGCAAACTGTTTTATATGGGGGTTGATAATGTGGTGAGACTCAGTCAGTCTAAATGCAGGCTGAAAACCAAAACAATGAACTAAAAGAGGTTAACAGATGTGTTGTCCTTTAGCATTGGGCACTATTTCTCAGTGGCACTACGGATGACCTCTTCTAATTTGATTTTATATCAAAACATATTCTTTGATTCAAGGTTAAGATCAGATTACATTTACTTTAAGTACCTTTTAATAAATGAGGCCCCTGATGTGGGACTGAGTCACCACACGCATGCATGCACACACAAACAGCACCAGTCGTAGCCTGAGGACATTGCAGTTGCCAACGACTGGGTCAAATAAGCAGAAACCACTCTGACGCAACTGCTTCAACTGCTCTCATCTGGTAATTTAGCATGAGCAAGTAACAACAATTACTCCCACCACTCCGGTTCACTCCAACAATTACTAACAAGCCATGCTTGCATTATATTGACCTACTGTACTGTGATCGCATTGACTTTGACGCTTTTCTCGCTCTGAATACGAGGCGTGTGACCCAGGATGTGCTTTCATCTGAGAAGGCTGTTTATGTTGGTGATGTCACTTTTAATCGAGCTGCCTTTTCCTCTGCAATTATCTACGGCTGTGGCCTTTGTTTCTGTGTTTAATTCCTCCATTCATTTGAATCATGCCTCCGTCTGTTGTTTCCGTAGAATCCTTATGGGAGTAAATGAATGGATTGCAGGTTTTAATTAGAATAGAACAGACCATGCATGGATTAGGTCAGCCACCATTAGTTAGTCTCCTCCTCTCTCTCTTCTGCTCTTAGTGTCTATGCTTTACAGCAGCAACAAACAGGCAGACCCTTTTTCTTGTCGGTTTGTATAACTGGATCATCTGGAAGAGAGGAGCAATTTGCCATATTAATACTTCCTGAGGTCTGGAGTTTATTAAGCAGATCATTTCTAATCACTCTTGTGTTCACTTTTGCTCATGTCAAAGAAGTTCTTTGATGAAATACTTCAAGAACTGAAGAAGGCCAATTGTAAAATCTGATTTATAACCATGCATTTTTCCAATTTTTAACATGTGTTTTGAATGGGTCTCATGGCCCCCGAGGGTCATGAAACTCACCCTCTTTACTTAGGACCATTTAAAAAAAAAAATAAATAACAAAACCCATAAATTTCCAAGACCGCACATAACGGGAGTTATGGGGTTTTCCAGAGGCAGCAGTAATTTAAATTATTTTTGTTTTTTGAATGCAAACTGAACTCTGATTGCCAAAACGAGCTCAGTTTGGTCAACAAAAGTTTCATGCCCTAAGCAGGCAGACAGGCAGTGTTTTGAGTCATCATGACAACCTGATGGTGATTAATATAACTTCTATTGACAGTATGAACATGCTTCTGGTTCTTTTTAAATGCTTATCCTCATTTGAACTGAGGTCAGTGGTTATGTGATATGGCATTTATAATATCAGGGAAACTAGCCAAATTGAACTCTGGTATACAATTAATATATAAATTGTTCTGAGCATTGTTTAAGAAGTAATTTGTCCCGCAATTGATTGTCATTTTTAAAACCACTAAATAAAGATTGGGCAAGAATGAATAGATGAGCACACAAGAAAACATTAATATTTTTTCACCCTCCATTTCTGTGCACTGTCACCTTAATGCTTGCAGTGTTTTCATTAGGTTCTGGAGTTTTTCAAAACGTTTTTCATTTTGCTTGAAGTTCACTGGTCATCAAGCGTTTCTGTTAAAGTGTGGATTAGGGCTGTCATGCAGCCGGTCTGATTTTCCTCCAAGTTTTTGTTAATTTTGAAGGAAAATATTTATTACCTGTTCAAAAACATTTAAAAATGTTCTCCCGGAAACTGAAAGTTGCTGCAGAACTTTGAACTCTAAGCGACTCTGAACCATGTGTTTGATGTTGTTTGCTTGTTTTGCACGGCGGTGGAGAGGTTTGGGGTCAGGGCTATGGGCCAGACCCTCCACTCATATCCTAAAAACATTACCCAGATAACCCCTTCTCCTGACCTCTTCTTGTCCAAAGCTTTTAGTGTCACTTCCCCACAAACACATATCTGTTGAAGATTACTAGTGTGCACAAACTACCAGGATCATAGGCTTATTTCAGCACAAGACAGATGTTCAAGTTGAAAAGTTCAGCTGAAATAAATCTAAAGACACAGCTGTCAACAACACTTATTATTATTTAAAGCAGCAGGGTATAGCTTTATGTTGGTGTCTGAGAAGGAGCCAAGCAATAACCAGATCAAATATCTATAGCTCTACTGGATGTAACCGCGGTGTATAACCTTACCAAAAATGGACTGGTGATGCTGTCCTGATGGTTAACGTGCAACATGTATTCTGTGTTTATAAAACTTATCCTGTGTATTGTTGTGGACAAAGTAAGAAAAACTTGACCACAAGCCAGAAAGTCTTTCATTGTTGTTACTCGGGGTCGTTTCTGTTTCTTTGCCTACTCTGTGTTTAGAGGGGGAGTCAGACAGCTGATTTACATTCCAGCTTGATTCACTGTAGAGTATGAAGAGCAGTTGAGGTCAAAATCTACTATCTGGAGTGCAGAATTTTTGAAGCCATGTCAAAATGAATGAAATATTTGACATGTTTATTTTTTAATTAATGTTGGATGTCTTTTTTTGTCTGTTTTCTTTAAAAATAAGTAAACTATTAAGCAGCCATCCTCTCTATTCAATAAAATGTATAAACACAACAAATAGCTGTTCCACTGTGTTTTGTAAGGACCGTGCCCAGATTATAAGAGTAAGTGAACATCTATGCCCCCAATTAACCCCCAGTTTATGTGAGTGAGCTGTTGTGTTGTTGTGTTTTCATTTTTCAGATTGCAGCCATTTTAAGCCATGAATGGCTGAGTTGTCCATTTGGAATTAAAACAGTGTGTGGCCCTGTAAAGCGCTTTCTTCATTCTTATCTGGCAGCTAAGTAAACACAGCAAGATCATTTAGAAAGTTGGTTGGGGGGAAAAAAGGTGACCTTGTTTTCACTGGCTGCTGTTCAGACAGAATTTTAGGACACTGTTTGTAGGTACCCACTTTTTTAGTCCTCCAGGCCCCTAGCAGAAACCATGGCATCATCTGCCAACTCATTATGCAGCCCATAGAGCTTCCTGCAGGGTTTGTTCACTCTTTTTGCCCTTTGTGTGCTGTTGGTCCATGTTTGTTTACTTTTTTGTGTGTTGGGACATTCCCGGACATGCACACAAAGCTCTAGTTCATGTTTCATCGTTTTATTCGTCACCACCAATCAACCGCTTTGACCAGAATGTGCTCCCCTGGTACATGTCCATTACATGTATGCTTATAGAGGACATGCAAGAATATACAATTGGAATACACACCTGAGAACACATGTTCACTTTAATACCAAGATATTCGCGTGTGGTGGGGGGGCGCTGCACAGTGGAGCTGGTTGAGAAATGTTAATTATGGGTAAAATAAATGCACAGACATGCTGAATTACCTCCTTTAGGAAATGGGCTGGGACAATATCAAGGGAACAGGATAGGTTATGTTATGTTGGTAATGTTATCAGTTAAATGTTCAGCATAGCTGGTGATTGATGAGCCTTAACAGTACGAAATATTGCTCAGGTTCAGCCAGGGTCTGGGCCATTGAGGTAATCAAGCTTCTACTGTAACTGCCAGGACCTTGTTGGAGGGAAGAAAAATAAAATTTTTCATACTTTCATGAGTCATCAGTTAAAGGCTCAAACACTTTTAGGGGGTGTCCCGCAGCAGCCAGCCAATCAATATTTTTTTTTTTCTATAATATCAGCAGTTTTTTGTTTTTTTTAAATTCTTTGTTAGATCCCTCAGTCGCTCAGTTTTACTGCCCTCTGTTGCATTTGACTTAATGAAGGAATTACAGTTGGCCTGAAATCTTAAATACAGATAATATAGTATTTCAACATGGTCCCCATAGTCTTATAGTACACCTACCCCCCCCCTTTTGTAATCACAAAACATAAACAAAGACGTCATAATACTGTGAGAACTATACCTTTATGGGATATACACAACTGAAATGGAAACACATAAGGTGGTATTTTTCGACAAAGCAGCATACCTTTTTATAAAGATAAATATTTAAACTCTTAAGGAAAACATTGATATTCTCGCTCTCTTTCACTCAGACATACACACACAGTAGGTTTGATGCTATTCGTTAAAGTACTGAGCGCACCTGGGATCGTCAGTGAATCATGAATGGAAGGATTGCTGCCTTTTCATATTTACTAGTTAATATTAGCTAGCTACAGACTGCCGCTTAAAGGCTACCGGCAACTTTTAAAGTGGTTTTGTTTTCATGTTACTCAATGCATGAGTTTACATCATGAATCAATCAACACACCTTAAATTTGAACCCCTGTGTTGAAACGCCACATTATTTTTTTCTGGTTCCTCTTCCAGTGTTTGAGTAAAACAAGCAGACTCGAATCAATCGGAGTTGTGGAATGTCACAAATTGCTCTGTTACATTTTTTAAATTTTTTTATTAGGATTATTATTATTATTGGTTATTATTTTATACCACCGTGGATGGTAGGTTGAGCAAATTCACCCAGCACTACACAAAATCACCCGCATTTGGCGGGAGCTAATTTCCAACCCTGATTAGGAACAATAAAATGATTACATACAGGATTAAACATTTGCTATACTTTTACCGAAAGCTAAACTAAGCCTAGAGGGCTGAGCAGAATGGCTTGGCAGTAACAATAAGTGAGATTATATTTGTTGACTGTAGTAGAAGGAAGATATACCAAGTATGTGGCCTGTTATTATGAGTGACAGAGATACTAAATACAGGACATGGATTGGAGCCAATTATACAGTCAGATTGATTGTTCTTTTGGGCGATGACAATGGCTGTCAGTAGTGTTTACCTTTCCCATTGGGATTGAGAATGTCACTCCTAAAGGTCTTTCATAGGCAAGAATGAATCAAAATGACTAGACCGTAGTGGTAGTGTAGCAACAATTAATATAGTATGCTTCCATGCATGAATGGCTGAATTTGATGTAATAAAACGTGTGTGTGTGTGTGTGCATTTCCTGAGCCAATCCTAATCTCCACCAGCATTTGTATGTTCATGTTTAGATGTCTCCAGCTATCTGTCCTCCCCTGGGTCCTGGTTTGTTTACTCCAAGGCCCAAATGTAACATGGCTACCATAACAGGCATTCTATTAAGTGTACCTGGATGGGTCTCCCAAACACCACTGAGCAGTCATTAGCTCTGTGCTGCTCCTGACTCAAAGTATTAAATCCAGTTTACATAGGCTGTGGCCAACTGGTGAAACATCCCATATGTAGCCCACAGTCTTTATGGCTTATTTTATTTTTATGTATTTATTTTCATGGAAAAACAGGAGTGTGTTCATTTGATGAACTGCCATGTTGCATGGTATATCTTTAGATGATCTCATAATAACTAAAAGGACAAGTGGTAGATAATATTCTTCATATACAGCTGCATGCAGGCAAAAGCTTGTTCATATGCATATACACTGTATGATTAATTGCTTTAGTACAGGTTGGAGATGAAATGCCCTATCATGGACTCCTTCCACAGGCATGCAGGCACATATATCTTAGTAGTGTCCATTGTCGTGGCTGGTGCACTTTATGGATCACTCAACACTCTGCTATACCCACTGTTTACAACCAGTGTCCCACACACACAGCAGTGTTTATGCTGAGATCCAGGAATAGAAGGGGGGCTTAGGGCAGGGGGCACAGAAGTCAGACAGGCATCTGACTGACTGCATGCTTCCTTCTGTCCCCTGGATCCTCCGTTACTGAGACACATCCTGCATTCGCAATTATTTTGTCTTCGCTTTACAAAAATACAATAATTTTCACTGAGCAGTATTTAAAAATACTCATACAAATGGGTCAGAAATGAAAGCAGAAACTTGAATAAATGACTTTAGAAACAGCGAATGTAGATGCTTTTATACTGGACACGAGGGAAAACTCAATGGTTTGAGTATGGAAATTATATTATGGCCTTAGCAGTCACCAGGTCACAACCTGGGAACACCTATGGGACCATCATACCATACCAATACCATCAACGAAACATCAAGCGAGAGAATGTCTTTTGGAAGCTTGGTTTTCCATCCTTATAAGATTTACAGCGAGTTGTAAAATATATTCCAAAGAGCAAAGCTAGTGTTTTTTTCACCTATAGTACAATGAAAATAGTTTGTTCTTTATTATTCCTTTTTGTAATGGCAACCGTACAGATAATTCCAGAATAAACATATGTAAAAATGGCATACAATGACAAAGATTTAAATGGGGGAAAAAAAGAAAAAATGTTGACAAGCAAAGAGCAGCGTTACATGGTATTGGCCAGAGTTTCAGAATCATTCTTTCTTTTCCAGCCCTCTCCCTATTTCTCTCACCTCATTCTCCCTTTCTCTCAGTCTTGCTCAGTGAAATGCTTTACCCCACCACACACACACACACACACACACACAGAGAGAGGAAGGCAGCTGAGCCTCTTTGAGCACGAAACAGCTGTAATGGTGTGATAAGGTAGCAAAAACCCAAGGCAGGGGTTTATTTTTTAGGCATGGTCACAATCCTAGTGCTGCAAAGGTTTTTGTACCAGAATGGTTCATGGCTCCTGAGAATGCATGTTTATCATTTCTCGAACCATTTCATGGCCCCAAATTAAGACCAATGACACAAGCTGAAATCTCCTGTACAGCTGCTTTATCAAAGGACATCTGGATAAAAAAAGAAGACAGAAAGGGAATGGCAAAGATGGCGAGGAAGGGAGAATATTTTCTAGCAAAAATGTCCCCACACCAAGGCCACCTTCCATTTCCACCATGGCGACAGTGATCTATGTCTCCTGGTGGGCAATATGGTTTGTTTTTCTCTCTCTGTCCTTTAATCTCAGATAGACTACATAGATAGAGAACACATCAGTTCAAGGAATGAAGAGGAGACCCCCCTGCAGGGCTTTATCAAGGATATTCTGCTGGGAATTCGGTAGATAGTCTCTCACTGAGTCAGTCTGTTATAATGGATTCAAAAGAGAATATTTAGACTGGAGGTTTCCAGAAAAGTTTAACAACACGTTGTATGTATGACATAGATGATAACATACGGTACCAATTTTGTGCAGGATTGCAGTCCATTTTATCCCACCCATCCATCGGCATCAGTGTTTGGATGGGAAAGCATATTGTGCTGGCTTTGATAAGGAGTCAAAATGTGCTGTATGATGTGGTCTGTAGACTTGTAATGGACAGTGGTACGTTTATAATGTTATATACATTAATACTCAAAAGCCTGATTTAAGCAAAGTGAACTTAAAATGTTAATCTGAAAAGGGGAATGTACTCAAATTAGCAGAGCTCTGTCTATTTTTACTTACCAGCACAATAAAACAAACTGACTTACTGGACATAAAACAGACTGAATAACTGAGACTCACTGGGATTTTTTTCTGCAACCTTTCAGGGCTGCTACTATCTATTATTAGATTATAACTTTGATGTCCCTTTGAAGACAATCAATCAGATGCAGATGAAACACCTGCAAGTCTGGGATGATCAAAAGTGTCAGTTTATTATAAAACATAAAAATGGGGTTTATTACTTTGAGTGCTATTTGCAACACATTCTGCAAACTAATTTGCTTTTTTATATCTATTAATTAACTGGCATGTTAAAAGAATTCAGTAATCTCTTTACTACAAATCATATATTTGACTATTAAGGGTAATTAATTGCTTTACGTTTTTGAATGTGCTGACTTTCTCTAAATAGTTGATCAGCTTATGTTTTTTTCCCTTTTATGCCCTATGCTAAATATGTGCAGTAAATGCAACATTAACAATTTGCAATTTGGCAATTCACCAGAGCTTACAGGTGTCACCATATGACCCACACATTGGAAAATTGTGCCATATATTAATGATTAAGCAGCACCCTCCTTATATTATTTCCAGGCCTTTGTGTGAAGATATCTGTAATTACAAAAATATATCACCGACACATACATGCACACCCACGTACTGACTCACACACACAAAACACTGTGCATCCTGACATATTTCAGCCCTTCCTGTCTCTATATCAGGCCTTAATGTTCCTCCGATTACTGCCAATTACCGCTCTCATCGCTGGTGGATAGCAAAAAGATTAACGCTGAAACACCAAAGTCATTGGGCCGCTTATTGAACGTGACACTCTTCTGTCCCAGCATGCTGTTCCTGTATTGATTTTCAAAAGGCGACGCTGCTGATCCATGAAGGCAACATGGTGGCATATATTAGAGCTATTTGAGCCAATTAGAGTGATGTATGTCTCGGCCGCCGATGGTGGCGTACTCGGCGACACACTCGGATGGAGACACGCTCCTTCATTTTTCAGAGTAATTAGAAAAACATCACATGCCATGACAGGCGGGGGTGGGGTGAGTGTGTAACCCCTGGCACACTGTGATACTTCCACAAAGTACAGACAGACACACAAACACCAAGAGGGAGAGACAACAAACAGCAAACACTATTTAATGTTGATTTATGGCACAGATTTTGCCTTAATACCTCACATCATTTATCTTCATTTAAAGGGGATAAACATCTTATTTACAAGTCAAATTACAGATTAGTTACCTGGCAGTATTTAGGGATAGGAATATTTTCACACCCTGCTGAGGTAGAGCACCAACCTTTACATAACATCTGTGGGGGGCACTCTGGGGCAACTATGGTCACTTGTAGGTGTGCTGGAGTTACAGCACAGAATAAAAGGAGCTTAACTCAGGAAGCCAAGCTTGGTGGGCCTATTTCAGAGAGGATGGGGATGGGGGAGATTTGTGTGTGTGTGTGTCTGTGTGTTGCACACACATTCTATTTTTCTCTCCAGTGCTCCCGTGGACATGATCATTCGTGCCCACTTAAATCCTCCCCTACAGAGTCACACACAGATAAACAGCATGCTGGTACTACATCTCTGTCTTTGTATTCTTGTGTGTGCTTGATATGATGTATGATACACAAAACCAATGACCATATGTGCCAATTGACTACCTGTCTTCTCTCCAAACTTCAGAGCTTCACTGAGGTACAATGTGGAGGAAAATGCAACATTACAAACCACCACCCATCCAGTGGACAGCACCTACTGTATGTGTTCATGGGGAAGACCAAAGCAAACACAAATTTCCTACACAGCTGACATGAAAGGTACAGTAAGGGTGTGTGTGTGTTAATGCAAATGCATGCAGGGTTGAGCGCCTGTGCACAGCAGTGTCTGCTGGATGATGTGACAACAGAGAGATCCAAAGAGGGCTGGTTATCTCCAGTCGAGGGGATGCTAGGTCTCTGTATAACTGTCGCTCCATTTTTTTTGTTCATCTCACAGTTATACATGAGCTGGTGGGGATGGGAGGGCACTGCTCTTGTATGACACATAGCAGACCAAGAAATATTTGAGGTGGGGAGAGGGAGAAAGATGAATTATAAATAGCTTGCTTCCAAAATCCTATGAATCCATTTGGACTGAAAAAAATAAAAACTGATTGGGAGGTGCACCTCTTGGAGCTTGGTTCCAATCCGTTTTTTCAATTGTCTGTAATAGTGTGTGCTTGTGTACCAGGTGGGTAAGAAAACAAAACTATCTAACTGGCTGGTGTGTTGTACATCAAAAAACTGACTGTAGTGGTTTTATCTTCACCTGTTTCCTCCCAGTTTGGAGTGACATTGTAGTCCGTATAGTACCTGCTAAGTCAGTTTGCCTGGGGAGGGCTGTGGACAGACAGGTATTACCTCTGTGACGTCTTGTAACCACTGCCACTTTTCAGATGCCCTGACCAACTAGTAGAAGTTGGTAGTGCAACAATAACTCTTGCCACCTTCCTACCCATAGTTACAGCCAAATATGTTTTTTGGAACGCATGACCAAGACAGAAATACTAAAGAAGAATTTGTACAGGTGTCATGCCCTGCTCTGCTTCTTAGTTTTGGTTTTGGTTCTTCAGTTTCGTGTTTTTCTATCGATGTTTGTTTCCAGTTTTATTTTGAAATATTCTCACTCCCTGTTGTGTCTTGTAGTTTTGCTTCCTGTCTTTGTTTGCATTTCCCTCCAGTTTTGATTGTTTGCTCTGCCCTGATTGGTTTCACCTGTGTCTCGTTGTCTCCCCTCATCTGAGTGTATTTAAGTCTGTGTGCTTCCTTTGTTCTGTGCCAGTTCATTTTCGTCCTTTGCGTCAAGCGTTCCAGCTCTTTCCCCAGCGTTTTCTCCTGTCTTTTTCACTTTCTACCCTGGTATTTGGACTTTCTGCCTGGTTATTTGGATTGTTTGCCTGTTGATCTGCTGGATTTTTGCTTGTGTCAGACCGCCTACTGGATTTTACCTTTGCCTGCCTCACCACTCTAAGTCTACTATGTTCTCCAATAAATCACTTAACTTTACCAACTTTGCCTCTGTGCCTACTTTTGGGTCCAACCTCTTGTATTCCCTGTGTTACCTGCTTGACAAGACATGATATAAGGAATAATTCTAATAATTAGGTTTTGAGTAATTAAACAATGACAGAGAAGGGTGTCTTGTGACAAGTCACCAGTTCCTATAATGTCTCCTTTGTCAACGTGAGGTTTTAATGCTGTGTAATACTGTGCTCCCTAAGCAGAATGGCCTTATAGCATCAGACTTACTGTGCATGCCTGTGTGTGTATCTTTAAGTAATGGAGATGGGTACAGAGTGAGACAGAAAGAGACTGACATACATGCAAACACAGTGGAACAGAAGCAGGCTCCTGGGATGATGCTTGGCTCTGTGTTTTCTCTGGATGACAAATTAAATCATAACGGTGTCCTCTGCTCTAATAGAGTAGCTCTGTCCAGTTTTATCTATTTACCCCTGTACTATCTGCCTCTGTTTGGCTGTCTGCCGAAATTAGGGCTACTCAGTAGCACTGTCCTGAGCTGGTTCAGATTGTACTGTTTGATAAAGTCCCATATTAATGGACAAGGCTGGCATTATTTTAAATTTATCCCATGAAAAGACCAAAATTAACAATATTAACAATGAGTTTATTAAAAAAAAGTATTGTCTGCATAACTCAAGCCTTATACAATCATAGAACATATAACTTTTAAAAACACAACAAACATGCAATAACAATGCATTTGGATGACACGTACCAGTTTATTCCTGTCAGCTTGTCAATCTAGCACAGCAGTTTAAACACTAAACTGTGACCCTGTGCATCCTCAGTGACTCTCCAGAGATTCAAAATGCTGTTTGATAAATGTATGATATGTAATGGCCTATTTTTGCCCCAACTTTGTCAGTTTGGAGGCTGTTGATTGTGGTACTGTCGAATCATATTCCATTATACCGAGAGGTGTTTCTAATATTTTGTCCACCCAATTTATATCAATGCAGTGTCTTTTTAAATCTGTTAGTATTGCTTTTTATGCTTTTATTCCACACTAATGGGCTTCACCATGGAATGAGTAGTTAAAGGTTCAGGCAATTCAGTCTAGTGACAAGCAACCATCTTCCTGACATTCTGGTGCTTGAAGCAAATTAAAGAAATTAATTGTAAATAATATGTAGCACAGTTCTGAAGATAAATGTGTTTGTACACAGACCATATACAACATCTCTTCCTTGAAAGTAAGCAGTAAGTAAGTAAACTGAAACATCCACCTGCGTCATCACTGTCTTGATCTATCTTTCTCTGGGCTCTTCTTAATCTAGATAGGTCCTGGTTCTGTTAAAACAGAACACCAAAGGGGGTTTTAATCATTGGTAATTGAAGACCCCGCTGGGAGTAAATGAGCCTTAATCTGACAGCTGACTGCGTACCATTAGCTCTGGGGGTTTAGACATTTGGACGGCACATTTGGCTTGATCGAGATAGAAGCAGGATTTCTAGAACTGTCAGTAGACTTGCTACTGTGTTGGAGAGAGTTTTTCTACATCTAAGTTGGATCTATCCCCTGTGGGATTTTTAGCGCATGTTGAACCTATTTTGAATAACGTTGTTGGTTAATCCTTTGGAGGTGTTTTTATGCAACTCTGTTCTCTAATACGCTACTAAAACATTTAGCTTTTGAGATTGTGAACCAGCTTCCTTCTGCTGTTCTCCTGGGGAGTATTTTCATCATTTCTGATTCAACATGATTTAATTCATTGTTGATCATATCTAATATAGATTAGATCCCTTGGTTGCGTCACTCTTTCACTCAAATTTGGAGAATTTTTACTTTTATTCCGATAATACATTTTCAATTCAGAGTTTGTGCCTTATCAACCTTTTTGTATGCAGCGTCTGAGGTGCATACAAACTGACTTACATCCCATTTGACTGATAAGCCCAGAATATATATTTCTCTCCTCAGATGAGTCTGTGCCTCAGTCAGATGGCGAAGGAAACAGGATTAAAAAAAATACAAATCTAAAGATCGAGGGCAAGCATGAATTAAAAGATAAGAGACAAGTTTTTCAAACAATGTTTATTTAATTTTCATTACATTTTCAAAAGGTCACGATAAATATAAGCCTGTAATATCTGGAAATATGGCTTTATGAACAGATTCAAAAATAATGTTACAAATACAAAACCAAAGCCTTAGAAAAAGCTTGCAGTATTGGAAAAACCTCTGGAAATATGGACAGCCTTTTCCAATATGTAACCAATAATAACCACCCAATATTCAATGTTCACACATCATAATTAATTAATGTAAACACCTTTCGCCATTAAGTTCTCCTCCAATAGTAGAAGGTGTTTGAGTGTCTCTGCACCTTCCACACTGCCTGTGTTGTGCTAAAAGCCTTACAAATCTCATCTTCAGTTTCCTAACAACACGTCCACTTGAACAGCTAAAAACAGCACCGGGAACTATTAGGTTAACAGGAGCTGCTGGGAAATATAGACTGGAAACTGAGGGCAAGCTGTAGAAGATGAGTGAAGCTACATATATTAGTGAAATTTACTTGTACAGAATAAAGGGCATTTTAATTAGAACAAATATGTTTGAGGCCATAGCTTGTCCGAGATGCTCTTCACTGTTAGATCTGCTGCAGTGAAATAAATCAGCATAAACACACTAATCTACCATCTTTTCGATCACATTATACCATTACAAATGGATGTGCATTTCTAAGATACTGTAGCTCAGATGTTCACTATCTCCAATCGAAGGGAATCAACTATCATATCAATGTGAGCGTAAAAAAGACAATCTGTTCATACTTGCAGGAAACCATAACCAAAAATATCTTTTCTACAGATAAGCCAAGCTTAAAAAGATAGAGGAAGCTTCTGTGGATAGAATGAGTTCAAGCAGCCATCATATTAGTTTTGCATCCTGCTGTTAACATCTTATCTGCATGGGTGAGATTTCCTCAAAATTATACCTAAAGCAGGTCCCGACACACACTACACACACGGAAAACAAGCTCTATGTTTCCTCATCAAAGTCTGTACTGTAGCAGTAAACCAGCATACTGCAAATTACCAGGCATTGTGTGTAACTGTGGAGGCACCGTTATTTAAGAAAAAGGAAACAGAATAGGGGATGTAAGGAAAGTGACATGGCTTTCACTAATCTCTCTTGTGATTAACAACACAAAGTGTTGACATGTGTCATCCTTGAGGTCACTTGCAAACCTAGAAATTAAACGACCAATGTCTCTAGCATTAGTTAATTTTGCTGTCTCCTGCAATGGACCCATAACGACAGCTGTGTAGAGAGGAAGATCTGTTTCTTAGACACTCACGTACAGTAGATTACCTTCTCTCTCTCAGACGCAGATGTAACAGACTGTCTCCCTTTTTAAAATGTAATGTTACCTCCTAAATTCAACATGGCATTAGAATTCACATAGAAGCATAACCTTGTAGGGAGAACACGTTAGACTCTATAGGGCTAGTAAGGGATAAATATTGTGGACCAGGAAGAAATCTTCAGACTTGGTTTTGGCACTGCACTGGGTTTCACCTTGTACTACTGATATCATTGTCTCCTCTGCTGAGCTTCATTAAACAGTGCTGTGTAAGAATTTTTCTGAGCCCTTCATCAGAGTCGTCTACTGCTCAAAGAATTTCCTTTGCACTATGGTCATAAATGCTTTGTTTTTGAAGTGTGATAACGACTCACTTGCTGGTGCAGTTACGATCATTACTAGGAAGATGGACTCGTATGCAGACTTTGGATATATAGTGGTAGTTGGTACAAGGTTTGTTTGTAAGGATGGCGGAGTGGATGAGGAATGGGGAGGTGTTGGGGCAAACCAGGGATCCTGTAGCGAAGAAGGCCGGAGGGTTGGGGGAAGCTTCGAGGCAGTGAGGCAAGGCAGGCAGAGGCGATGATTCCACAAACGATGGGCAGGGCAAGGCATGTGGCTCTTCAGATGAAGAGTTGAACCGCTATGGCGAACTGGCGAACTGACGATCTGGCAGAGACTGGGTGGAAGACTGGAATCTAAATACAGCAGCGTTTGATTGTAGATGGCTGTCAGGCGTGTAACTGGCAGACCGGAGAAGCAGGTAGATCTGAGCCCGAGTGCCACGCTCCTGTAGTGCCACCCTCTCCCACATGCACACACACACCTAAGGCAGAGTAAAAGTAGAATCACAACAGGTGCAGAGAGTGGAGAACAATGTTGATTGCTTTATTGTTTTTTACTATTCATTCATTCTCTTTCGTTTGTTCTGTGCACAATGTCCACCTCAAAAGGAGACTTGATACTTCAAAATTAAATGAAAAATCAGTCTTATTCAATTTTATTTATATAGCGAAAGCATACAGATTGAGAGGAGGAGAGAGTAGAGAGGTGCCTCATGAGAAGCTAATATTGGAGAAATATGATCTCTTTTCCTAGTTCTTGTTGGTACATTCTGGATCAACTGGAGAGTCTTAAGGGATTTATTCGGTCAGCCTGATAATAAGGAATTGCAATAATCCAGGCTAGAAGTAACAAATGCATGGACCAGTTTCTGCATCATTTTGAGACAGGATGTGCCTGATTTTTGCAATGTTACGTAGGTGAAAAAAGGCAGTCCTTGAAGTTTGTTTCATGTGGGAGTTTAAGGATAAATCCTCATAACTCATAGCCAACCGTTTTCTCAAGGATCTTAGAGAGAAAGGTGAAGTTAGATATAAGACTATAGTTGGCTAAAACCCCTGGATCAAGAGTGGGCTTTTCAGGAAAAGGTTTAATTACAGCTTTTTTAAAGGACTGTGGTACATAGCCTGTTAATAAAGACAGATTGATCATATCTAGTAAAAAAGGTCTTTAAGCAGCCTTGTTCAGATGGGGTCTAAGAGACAAGTTGATGGCTTAGATGAAGAAATTGTTGAAGTTAGTTGAAGAAGGTCAATAGGAGAAAAGCAGTCTAAATATATATCAGGTTTTACAGATATTTCTAAGATTCCTATGTTTGCTTCCATTGTTTTCCTCATATGTAAGTCGCTTTGGATAAAAGCATCTGCTAAATGACTAAATGTAAATGACGATAAAGCAGTACCGGTTGAGGGCAGGACGTGATTATTTTTTTCTCTAATAGGTAAGATTTTATCATTAAAGAAGCTCATGAAGTCATTACTGAGGGCTATAGGAATACATGGCTCAATGGAGCTGTGGCTCTCGGTTAGCCTGGCTACAGTGGTAAAAAGAAGCCTGGGGTTGTTTTTATTTTCTTCTATTAATGTTGAGTAGTAAGCGGCAGCTTTCCTGTATCTCTTAAGACTATCTTGCCAGGCTAAATGTCCTTTTTCAAGTTTCGTGGAAAGCCATTTCCTTTCAAGTTTTCGTGATGTTTGCTTTAATTTTTGGGTTTGGGGGTTATACACATCTTAAGACCTATCTTTTTATACAGGCTTTTTAATAACATGTTTTATTGAGACTTGATTGCACTTTATCTGTATATGCGGAGTTTTCGTTGTGTGTTCTGTCTTGTGTAGTGATCTGTATTTTTTTCTTGTGAGGTGACCTTGGGTGCTGTGAAAGGCGCCATTAAATAAAATGGATTATTACTATTATTATACCATGGAGCTAACGTTCTTTGTTTTATTTTCTTCTTTTTTAGAGGGGCAATAGAGTTGAGTGTCGTTCACAGTGAGCCTGCAGCACTAACCAGATGATCAATTTGGGAGGGACTGAAATTAGCTTAGGAGGCTTATAATATTGAGACATAGCATTGAATTAAATGCAGATGGAATTGCTTCCTTAAATGTAGCTACAGCATTATCAGATAGGCATCTAGTGTAGAAGTTTTTGCCTACTGGCATTTAGTCCAGTATTAGGAGTTCAAGAGTTATTAAATAATGAAGGATTCTGTGGAAAGACTATTAAATGTTCAATTTCAATGCCAATTACCTGAAAAAGGTTGAGGGTGTGGTTTAAACAGTGAGTGGGTTTGTGTTCACGCTGACAGAAGCCACTCAAATCTAAAAATGAGATAAACGCAGTATTAAGTCTATCATTAGCAACGTCCACATGAATATTAAAATCACCTACAATAATTACTTTATCTGTTTAAAGGACTAAACGTGATAGAAACTTTTAGAATTCAGAAAAAAAAAATCAAAATAAGGACCAGGATTGGGTACACTGTAAGAAAAACAATTGGCTGTCGTGTTTTCCAGGTTGGGTGTGAAAGACTTAGAACAAGGCTTTCAAATATGTTGTAATTTAGTTTAGGTTTAGGATTGATTTATTAGGCTTGAGTCGAGGATGGCTGTAACTCCATCTCCTTGGCTGGTGCCTCAAGGAATGTGAGTATTAATATGACTGGTGGGAGTGGATTCATTTAGGCTAACCTAATCTTCATGACCCAGCCATGTTTCAGTAAGACAAAGTCAATGTGATATTAGATCGTTTACTAGTACAGCTTTAGATGACAGAGAGCTGATGTTTTATTTAATTCACATTTAATTCTCCTATTTTGTTGTGCTATTTTAGCAGTGGTAATTTTGTTTAGGTTTTTATGTATAACTCCTCTTCTGTTAACTTTTGATTTTATTAATTTAAGTGGTCAGGGGGCAGACACCGTCACTGAGGAGTTATGGCTCTGAAAGCACAGAGAAGCATGTAGGACAGCAACTCTGCCTCCTGGTCTCAACTCTGGCTTGTCATGGTTTAGGTCCACTAATAAAGTTGTGCAGATATGAGAGAGCTGCTCCATCCAAAATCTTTCCCCAGCAAGTCTGCCAATTATCTTCAAAGCCCACATCGTTTGCTGGACATCACCTTGACAGCCAGTGGCTAAATTTGTAATCACTGGTCAGATTTGGGAGGGGCCCAGAGAAAACTACAAAGTCTGATATTGTCTTTGCATATGTAAACACCAACTCAACATTCATTTTAGTGACCTCCCATTGGCCTAATCAAGTGTCGTTACCGCGGACGTGAAAAACAATCGTACTGTATTTACGCTTATCCTTAGACTGCAGTTTTAAATAGGATTCATTGTCGTCCGCTCTGGCCCCAGGAATACATTTAACTATGGTCGCTGGTTTCGCTAACTTCATGCCAATAATCAGAGTTGGTTTTTCAGGGGGTGTGTTGCTGAGCAGGGAGAACCTATTAGAAACACGAACAGGTTGGTGGTGAACACTGGGCTTCTACTTAGGGCTATGCCTCCTTCGGGCAGTCACCCAGCCTCCATGGTTTCCAGGCTGCTTCGGAGCTGTTGGGGGACAGTTAACAGAAACTAGCTCTGGTCGGTTCGCACCGGCTACTGGGGGCTGGCTAACTACAGCAGCTAACGATTGAGTTCCCATGGTGCAGAAACACGTTTCTAATTCATTAAGCCTAGCCTCCAGCGCTACAAATAAATGCCATTTATTACATGTACCTTTTATCATTAAAGGAGGCAAAGGAATAGCTAAACATTGACACATCGAGCAAGAGAGAGCAGGAGAGGGAGACAGAGAAGCCATTGCTAGCTGCATAGCTAAAGAACATGCTAGCAAAACTAAATAGCGTGTAAATTGTGGGATTAGCGAGAAAGTCGCTAAAAGAAGAAGAGCTATAAATGCTTGAGCAGAACTAGTGAACGTTTAAATGTATAGTAGATAGAATCGTAATGAAGGATTGAACAAAATTAACTGATGAGCTGGAGCAGCAAAATTGCGGCATCAGTAACACACAAACACTGATGACTGGAAATGACACAACACGCTTACGGCAACATGTCTGAGAGTCCCAAACAGCAAACAGCCTTATATATGACGTATGGAACTAATGACGGATTTATTCTTTGTTTCCTTAGGGAAGTTCCATTCTATGAAATGTCTATAGCAGTAGAGTTAACTTTCAGTCCCACCCCTCCATAGCATTCATTTTTGTAGATGTGATATTTTAGTATTATGCACTTTAATGACGGTGACACTCTGAAAATTATTTTACAATCAAAAGTATGCCGAAATGAAGCTACTGATTCATCCCTCTGCCTTTACTTCCTCTCCGTAACCTCTGTGGCGACTAGTGTTGGAGGTTGTGACCAGGACCTGGATTAGCAGTTTCACAGCCTGCTTGGCTGCAGATTGGGATTGACTCAGTACTCTGACCCATCCTCTTACTGCTAATTGGTTAACCCTCTAATCCAGCTGGCGGTCAGCAATAACACTCTCCAAAGGCTGTTTGGCGGGAGCTCAACCTGCTGTGCCAAGAAACTGCTGCCAAACTGACTGTCAGTTCATTAACAACAAGTGGTGAGAATACACAAATACTTGGTTGACACATTTGTGTGGGTGGCCTGTTGTAAACTGTAAACTTATACTTTAGCACTCATCAGATATGGTGAGAGGCAGTATGTATGTATGTGTGTGTCTTTTGCAATCAAATAACTATCAGATCAGTGATCTAATATCACAACCCTGTGATCATTGTTCACAATAATATAATAATATACAATAATAATAATATACAGTGTCAGTTTTGCTACTATCTTTTACCAATAGATGGAACAAAATAGTGATCTCAGTTCATGAAGTCTACTAAACACTAGCATAATCCTGGAATAGATCTCTCTGGAATACAAAATGTGATGATGAAGAAATGTTAGTATGAGCAGTAATAGCCACTATGGCAGAACAACCAAACAGCACCCCTTGAGAAAATTTAACAAACAAGTCAGGTCAGTTTTATTTATATAGCCCAATATAAAAAAAAATCACAATTTGCCTCAAGAGGCATTACAAATCTGTACAGCATACAACACTGTCTATCTTTAGACCCTCGATTCGGATAAGGAAGAACTCCCCTGTAAAAACTCCTTTTAACAGGGAAAAAAATGTAAGAAACCTCAGGAAGAGCAACAGAGGAGGGATCCCTCTCCCAGTAACGACAGACATGTAATAGATGTCCTGTGTACAGAATAGATTCACAACAGAATGTCATACTATATACAATTATGATTACAAAATGTAGACTGTAAAACATAAGCGAAGAGGATGTATCTGTGAGTACAATTGTGCAGCTTCAGGTGTCACCCACTAAATAGGATCTGAGTCACGCCACCTCCTCTCCACCATAGAGACCTGGAAAGAAGACAGGCCACTCAAACAGAGAAGAGGACAATACCATTCACAGAGAGAGGAAAAGCAAACAGACACACAGGGAAAGAGAGCCATGATAACATGGAGAGAGGGAGAGAAGGGGAGAGGCTGACACTCCTGAGGGACGAAGATCCAGATCAACGACTGGATGAGGCAACGAGAGGCACGAAAGAGAGAGGTCCCAGGACGGCCGATGGTCCAGCATGGAGAAGCCTGACTGCAAGAGAGGGGAAGGCTAGGGAGAGACAAGAGGGGAAGGTGGAGGGGGGGAGGGCTTGGCAGCTTTTAGGGCGCAGAAACAAAAACAGAAGGGGGTTAGAGAAATGCAGTCGATGTCAAAAAGTTTGCAGTCTATTAATTGAATTCTTGTCGGCAGGATGAACATGGACTAATGTACAAATGTATGAGAGAATAAAAGCTGAGCAGAATTTTAACATTTTGGAAGCTTTGGAATTAATAAGTACATATAAATTTGAGAGTAAGAAAAAAGTTGAATGTTGTTGTTAATTATAATGAAATAACCCCAACCAATGGGCAAGGAGGGCCAGGCAGCTCAACAGAAACGGTTACACTCTAAGCTTTGATTTGGCCTTTGATATTGTATGACACTACCAGCCACATTAGAACCGAAATAGATAAAGTCAAAATTGGTTTGCACAAAGATACACAGAGATCCCTGATGCTGAATTGATTTTCTTGATGAGATAACAGAGGTGAAGAGGTGGCCATCTTTGAGCCAGACCACCCACTAAGAGAAACAACACAGGACAGGTTATCTGAATGAAGATTAACAATTGTCTAATTACTTTGTTACATTTGTAATCTCATTGTATTTTCCATGCACAGTCTGCCAGTTTTTCAGTTTAAACTAACCGCATTATACTCAAAGACAAGAAGATGCCATATGTTCAGGTTGGTGCTGTCAACTCAGATAGAGGAGATTTCATCCTTCTAGAACCCTCTTTTCGCTCCATGTGTGTCAAGTATTTCCCCCCAGTGGCAAACTGGAACAAATGCTAGGACTAATTGATCCAGCTAATGAAATGGCTGTGCCCAAGACTGAGGTCATACACACGCATCATGGGAATTACAGATGTGCTACTATAAGCCAAGAATTGACTGCTGAATAAGACGAGGATAAATGAGTGTTCAAGAACTAATTAATTGATCTGATGAATTGTGTTGCATGGCTGTGTGCGTACGTGTTTGTTTTCATGCACATTTGGATGTCAGCCACTGGCCTAACTGTCTGTACGATGGCTGATGGGATGGATTAGTCAGAGGGGAAGTTACAGTAAGTGGTTCCTTAATGGGCAGCTGTGGCCTCATCTTTCAACTCTGGACAGAACCTTTAACCCAGGCATTAGGCAGTGTAGACACAGACTCTCACACACATGCAGCTGGATGTAAAACATTATCTTGTTGGAGGTGCTGACACAATTAGATGATTAATAATTGATCAGCGAATTAGAAATAATTCTGATAAATGATAAATCATTTATGGAATTTATTAGGCAAAAATGCCAAACATTTACTGGTTCAAGCTTCTCAAATGTGAGGATTTACTGCTTTTCTTGGGTTTATATCATTTTAAATTAAATATCTTTGGGTTTGTTCTACTTGCTAACTGCTTACTACTGCAGCTTCTGTGTCGACCGAAAATGACAATGGCGTGACATACATGATCGTTGGTCTTGATTGGCTTGAAAAGCCAAACAGAAAACATGAGCACAATGAGTAATGAAGTGAAACGACATGACAATTCAAAACAAACCCGTTGCACTAACCTTACAAATTGAGAATAATGGAGAAGACCTTTGCACTGTAGGTACTGTAGACTGCCCCGTATGTCAAATGTGTGGGAATCAATAAAAGAAGCTCTACTAGAGGTTTGGAATTCCTCTGGGATTTCTCTTCTCAAATCCAAGAAGCTGGGATTTGGCATTCCAGAGCATGTTCTATTACAATATTGATCAGGAAGTACTTATCCATTCTTTGTGTCCCTTTGTGTTTTTGCACATTGGGTCCATCACCCTGTCCCTCTCATCTCACAAGCAATGCATGCAGTTGTAGCTATCAAATCCTTGCTGTTTCCATAAACATACTAAACTCAATTGTCGCTACACCTTCCTTGCTGTCATTCTCCATTTGGCTTCACTTGTACCAAACTGTGATGATTGAAGCTCCCTGTGTGCCTTTTGGGAGCACTGCTTGAAAATTGTGCAGTGTGACTTCCTAATGGGATATTCTGTTATGAGGCAGGGCAAAGTGTTACTTTTATGCCCCTCTGTCTCTTTGTGTGTGAATGTGTGTACATTGGAAGGTGGCGGTGAACTGAGATAAAACTGTGCTGATAAATGTGCTTCCTGCAGACCCCCCAAGGCTCATTAAAGTGCTACAGAGCCAGGAGACCATTTGTCTCTGAGTGGTAAATACACAATGGAGGCAGAGGAGATGTGTGGTCTCTGTCTCTGTTGGGGATGCAGGGTGGGAGGTGTTTCTACACGGTGTGTGAGTGTGTGTTTATCTGCCTGTCTGTTCACGCTCTTGCACACACATTCTCATTTCTAATTTTCTCTACTGAATAATATGCTTCATTTGAATCCAAGGTCACATTGCTTCAATTAAAAAAAGATTCAAATACCTGACGCCCAGTCAATGTTAGCTAGAATCAGAGGGATGCAGATTCCAGGGGGGTGAAATTGATTTCTGACTGTAGCCTATTCTGCATAGACATGGTTTAATGTGGTAAACATGGGTCCTGCCTCAGCGGAGCCCATGCTCTCTGATGTACTCTTTCTCGTAGAAGAAAGAATATCTTTTTGCTGATTTTGCGGTGAAGCCTCATAATTTTTAACCTTTTTTTAGGTCCGCTCAAATTTGTTAAAGAAAATTTAATTTACTGTAATTTTTACACTTTTGTACAGATTAAACATTAAAGATTTAACGTGACAATTAGTGAACTTTAGTGGTGACGGTAGGTTGATTTTTATTTAATTGTTTTACCTTTGGACAGAGCCAGGCTAGCTCCCCCTGCTTCTAGTCTCTGTGCTAAGCTAAGATAACCGTCTCCTTGAATTTTTGACGGACAGACGCAAGAGTGGTATTGATCTTTTCAACTAGCCCTTGACTAGAAAGCGAATAAGCATACAGTATTTCCCATTTCCGTTAATGTAGCAATAATGTTTTCTGAAGTTTGCTTAATGGATGTAATATTAGACTTTGTCCTTTTTAATAGGATTAATAATATTATAACAGCTAGAATAAAATAGAATAACAAAATAAAACTATGAGAAAAGCGGAATCATAAATCAATTAATCACTAAACAGTTTTTGTCCTACTTAGAATCAATAATATTGTACTGAGATTTAATAATTTATCCAACTAACGATTCAAGATGTTTCCCTTTGATTCCCTGGATCCCTTTTTATACATTATATTTATGTACAGAATCAACACTTTGAGACCCAGAACTGATGGGTGTGAAGCCCTGCAAGTAACCTTCAATAATTTATGTCCATCATCTAAGAGGTTTGGTTCTGGTAGCAGTTCATCTTTGTTCCTCTGGAAAACTATTTTGTGGAATTACTGCTCCTCTAGATATCATCACCACACGTCTAATGATGTATTTTCTAATATACCAAGTCAAGCGTGACAGCTGAAGGACACAACCTAAGTACAGTGGGTTATTAAGTCAAAGAGATGCTGTTCTTTCACATATTCAGCATGCTTTGTACACCACACACACACACACACAGACTCTCATACACACATTTACACACACTTCTAATAATAATAGGGTGGGACGTTTGAGGAATGTGTCCAGGCAAGCAAAAACATTCTACCACCGGTTTGGCAGAAACTGACTGCCAAGTCTTTTAATTTGCCCTCCTACTACTTTCTCCCTCTTGTGCAATCAGGGGTTTGTGTTTTTCCATGTTTAGCAGTGGGAGACAAGACAACGAGCAGCGCCTATTTATTTACCAGTCATTTCAGTCAGGGTTGTTGGTGCGTGACTGAGAGATGTGCTCTGGAGGCAATGCTGACTAAAGCAGACATGGTGCGAGGATTCAACTCAGCTGTAGCCAGGATTCTGACAATGGCCAAACCACAATACAAAATGAGTCTATGTTTTCTAATAGCAGTAGAAAACAGCAGGGAAAAGATCAGATACTCACCCTGTAGCTGCAAAATCAGCACAGATCTCAAATGCTATAGTCTACAAGATAGTGTGCTGAGACTACTAAACGTATGTTCAGATAAATACTAAAATCTAATAAGGGAATATTTATTGGACCCAAAATCAACTGAATCTTTATTTAGGTTGTGTTGTCCCATGTTGTTCCACAGTCAACTGTTCACCCCACCCCTAGTTACTACACAATGCTTAACCCTGGGTTAACCATTGTTTGGAAATGCATGCATGTTATGGAAGACTTCAAGTTTGTGTATAACTCACCTAATTGTATCCTGATTTTCCTTTCCTGTCGGCATGAAAGGGGAAATACTTGCTTTTCAGTTGTGTTACACTCCCAGATAAAAACATTTCATACTACTTTCTTGCCTTTCTTTCCTGCTTGGTCAAGCAAAATTCATTCTTGTCAGTTCAATTCAATGCTTTTTGTACTGAGGCTAGTGCAATTCATAAGGACAGAGCATGCTGTCAAAAAATGACAAATTGCCCAAAATATGCTCCAAAATATGCTATTACATTGTCAATTTCCTGTCCAGTTATTGTGTTTTTGAACCAGGAAGAAAATGGGCCAGGACAGTTTAATTTTTCTGGTGTATTCCTCATCAGACCACAGTCAGCTTCTATGTTTTTAGTTTGTTTCATAGATGTTTTCAGTACACATCCTTTCTTTGAGCTGCGCTCTACTGCACGCATTGACATCTTTTGAGCTGCCTTGTGTAAAAACTGTTTGGATTGAGGTAGAAGGGCATTGTAAGTATATCTTGATGATAGTTGTTGCGAGAGGAGAGACCATTACCTCTCCACTCTCACCACCCAGGTTTTTTCAAAATGGGAAATGAAGCCTCTCAACCTTGGAAAGTTTCACATTGTGGCATGAATCCATAAATTCATAGTGGACCACTGTCTGCTAGAGACCCCATAATCACATGCATGCCAATGATTTGTGAGCAATTCAAAGAGTGAGTTTTCCTTCTCAGACTATTTCCTTTTGAATTATTTTTAGTGGCCTGAAGAGGTTAAACCATACAATATTTACCATGGAAAAAAAAGACAGATTAAAGTCAGACAAATAAATGTATTTGTAGCAAAATGTTTTTGGTTTTTTTTCTTTTGTTTTCTTCATCCAATAATATTACTATTTCATCTTGCAACCCCTTCCTGACCTCCTGGCTGGGAACCGGTGCTCTATATCACCACCAAACACCAACATTTATATTGTGTGTAAGTTTGGTAAATTGAAAGTGACGATCACTTGCAATGTTTAGCATATTTGGGCTCCCATGTATATTATCTCTGCCTGTCCTACTTGAAAATCTGTCTTACCTGGTAATCACCTCCACCTGGCTAATTCTCCTTAGCGGGGCTTTGTCAATTGGGAACGCTTATCTCCTTAACTGGTTCACTTTAATCACAGCCTAGGTAGTACAGTGGCCTTTGCTCACACTCACTGCTCTCAACCCAACCACAGAGGTCCCCAGTCCTTTCGCTTTACCAACCATTCATCATTCAGACACAAACTAATGCTTTGGGCCTTTCTTTGTTTCAACCCAACCTTCTTGCTCTAGCAGGACAGATTCTGGCGTTAGCGTAAAACTAGTTGATTCATTATGATCAATAATCCATTATTACTGTTAATGTACTTCCTATAGGCCTCAGGGTAAGGCCAGATAACAGAAGAGCAGAGGTGCACAATGGAGCTAGAAAGCATGGGTGGAAAATTGTGCTGAGCAGTGCAAGATATAATATGTGTCCCCTAGTCAGATCTACTGATGACAGTGCAGCTGAAAGTCCATGTAATATTAAAGGAATACTCGACTGAAAATCTACCTTTTTAATATCAAATGCCTACCACCGTTAGGCTTGAAAGCGGTTTGAGAAGTTCATAAAAACTTCTCAAACCACTACTGTAGCATTATCTACTGTACTGTACTCCTCAATTGATCTTTATCTTCAATATGTTCCATACAATTAGTTTCTCTACAACATGGCTAAACACACTATATACTTCCATGTTGCAGTTGTATATATGATGTTCTGTGGCTCTAAAGGGAGCTTTCTAAAGTCTGAGAAAATAACCTTGATGTTAGTTTGGGCTTGAGATTTTCTGTTTTTACGATAAAGCCTGTTACCAACTTGAGACATAGAATTTTGAAAGATGTGGGCATTTCATTTAATTTGACCCACCCATTCAAATGACCGATGCAGTGAATTGCATTATGGGAATTGTAGGATCCTGGAGCCTGGCCCACACTAGGAACTTAAGTCAGTATTTGATTTTGACCATTCTTTCAAAAATAGGTCTTTTGTGAAATCCCTAAAGTGCTAAATCACTGGAGTTCCGGTTTAAAACAGACTGTCTTAAGACGCAAAACAGTACCTTCATAAAAACTTGCACTTCTTTTTACTTTGTACTGTTTATTGTTTCTGGTTTTGAACCTTGATCACATTTGAAGTCTATGAACTTAGGTCCTCTGGGATGCTGTGGTACCACGGAGGATAATAGTCTTTGGTGTTTGGGTATCTGCCAAATGGTGTCCCCGAAAGCAAGGTTATTATTGGTGGATGAGCTTCTGGACTCCCATTCCGTGCCCTTGAGAATCATGGTAGGGCCATAAAACTCAAGATGTCCGCTGCCTTTGGCCATACCCTGTGGGAAACTAGGAGGTCCCTGGGTTCTTGGCGTTTTTTGTGGCCCTCCTTTATCTTCCTGACGTCATGCCAAGACAGAGTAGATTGCCATCTGTTTTCGTCGTGGAGACAGGAAAATCCCCTGGGGTCCAGAACATTTCCCTGGCCCCACTTCGAGGCAACACAGGTAGAGCAACAGTGAACAGGTCAGGTATCAACAGGTATTTTTTGTGCAATCTGGCTGACAAAATGGTCAATGATAAATAAAAGCACTTAAGGTAGTTGTACAGTAGTAATTAATAATTCTCAAACTAAAGGGTTGAAAATATTTAGGGAGTGTATATATTTAGGGAATATTGGGAGTGGCATAAAAAGTTTCAGTTTCTCCCATTTGCTCTTTACTTGAGCCTTATGTCCTCTTATCGTCAGCGGATAGGAAGGGAAACAAAAGAGAGAAACAACTGGTTAGGCATGAGACAGTGTTTCTCTCCTCTGTCCCTCATTTCTACGCAAGGCCACATGTAGGTGGTCTCTGTTTTTCCTCCTTCCCCCTTCCATCCCCGTACTCTGAAGGAATATCTAATGCTGTTGCCCTTGCTTTCTGTATAGATCGTGAATTCCAGTTATGGCGCATCTGAATCATTGGTATGCACAGTGCAGGGCACAAGTAGCGGATGTGCCAGGCGGAATCGACATGTACAGGTTTATTGAAATACACTCCTCATTCTCCCGGTAATTGCTCTCGCTCTTGCCTCCTCTCTTCTGCTTCCTTGTTTCTCTCGGTCTCCCGACAGTATGTCTCTCAATTTCCCGTATCCTTTTGCTTGTTTCTTTTCCTTGTCTTTCTCCCACTATTTAGTACATCCCTTTTTACTCCCTCCACTATCCCTATTTCCTCATCTTTCTTTATCCACTCTGTCTCCATTACCTTCCTCTGCTGCTTCCTTTCTCTATTTTCATCCTCATTATCATTCTTCCCACCCTCACCTCAGCGTTCCTCTTCTGTCACCTGTAAGATTGGAGTGGAGAATAACTGAGATTCCATCATGGCTCTCATGAATAGGTTATGCAGATGTCACAGACACCACTGCACCTCATAAATACACGGCTTATTACCTGCCTCTTCTGCAGCACACGTATAAGGCCTCACGTTCATCTCGCCTAACTAGCAGTCTCAAAGTATATGGAATTTATGCCGCATGTATGGCATTCAGTCTAACACCACAGCAAATATATGCAAATCACATCTTCGGTTCACCTATACAGGATGTTATCCTTGCTTGTCGGTTTGTCTTTGGGAGCCGACGATACGTAACTTCTGCTTTCAACTCTGCCTCTTTTACAGCCTCAGCTAAAACAAACATGAGCAGTGTGCTCTATTCACAGCTGGCATTCTGTGGATCATCTCTGTTGTTGCTGTTGTTCTTTTTTCACTTTTTTCCCTGTGTTCCATGGTGCCTTTTCTACTTATAATATAGTGTTTGCATAGAATCTCTCTCAGATTCTGGATGACTTTTATACTTTCTTAGGCTGTGTCTACTACACTCTCTCTCTTTCCAGACTCTTCAGGGCTGTCCCAAAGAGACTAGTGACTGTGTGTGTATGTGTATGGAGTTAGATACCCAGTGCAGTTAATCTTGCTCCTCTCACTTCCTCCAAGCAGTGGTGGAGGTGATATAGAGTTAATTTTAAGCTTACATCTCTGCATGGGATGAGTGTGGGTCTGGAGGCAGACCTAGGTTGTTAACAAAGACAGCATTATGAACAGGATTTCCTTGTGCAGACAGGAAGAGACTGAATATCAACCTGACCACTTTAACCTCATAATCAGCTGGGGACTGTGGAGAATCCTCCTCTTTTGTCTGTATCTTATGTACCATGCGGGAACAAGAGATAAGGAAAAGGGAGAAGTGGGGGCGAGGGTGCATCAGTGATTTCTCAACATTAGCATGGTGTACGCAGCTTTCAACATGACATAAATGATCCAGATAGATGTTGCATTCAATTTGATGCGCTGCAGGATGAGAAACTTCACATCTTATGCAGCAGAGGTCCGCCACATGCTAGTGGTCATCTCCAGATGGCTGACCGCCGAAACGCAGTTTGACTTGGCTTTGCTCAATGATGCATGTAAGCCACATTGACCACCAGTGAGATCATCTGAACTGCCATCCCACTGCCCGGTCTGTGTCATTTCCCATTTTCAAGGTTTTTGCAGACAAAACTGTGTGCTTTGTCACTATTTACATTTAGTAATATTCAATATGTTGTTCTTGACGTAAAATCTTTATTGCACCAAAACCATCAGAGTTGATGCACAATTGGCTGCTATTAGGATGAACATGCTGATATAATATTGAGTTGGATTTCCCTTTAACAATCCCAAGAAATTGTCCTAAGTCTTCAGTAATCTCTGTTTAGTAATCTCTTTTCCCTCTTTATCTACACCTCCTCTTTTTCACTAAAGAGTTTTTCAAATCAGTCCATTTCCTCAAAAGTGCAGGGCAAACTAATATTTTGGACACTTGGTTTACAATCATGCTGCAGGCTTACAAAACATAAATATCCCTTTCTCAGTTTCCATGCGTTCCATTGACTGAAAGCTAGAGCTAGTGCTTGCAGACATAACCAACCTTTCTGGAGGCTAATGAAAGATAAGACGTTCTTGCTGGAATGTATTCACATTGTAAATGAGAAGTAATGAGGTGGGAAACAAAGGCTGTGGATGGATGAACTGTCAGTACTGTCAGCATCAGTACCAGGGAACAGGATGAAGCTAAAGGAGCAATACGAGTGAGTATGATGGTTGATGGATAGATGAAGAAAGTGTGTAGAGAGGCATGGAGGGAGAGTGGAGGGGCGCTGTCTGCCTGCTGCCTCTCCCCATAGGAACAGCTGTCTCTCAGACTGCAACAGATGTAGATTCACAGAGGGGGAGAGATGGTCTGACAACTCCCTTGGTCTTTCCTCTACTCCTCTTTTCCTGCTGAATTACATATATATCTGTCACTTGGCTATAATTTCCTGTTGTGAAAAGACTTTAACATGGGAGATGCTTATTTACACTAATTTTTTTAATACCACCATCAAAATATTTAAAGTTTCTCCCTACCAGCTGTAATTTACAGTGTTTTTCTCTTTCACACTTCAGTAGTCCATGTTGTAGGATCCGTTGTCTACAGCCCACTATTACTTAGCTGACTAAACAGGGGAGCTCCTGTAATGGACGGTTTAAATTTGATCAGCCCAAGCCTTGTCTACTGGTAAGAGATGTTTTCAATTATTGTGTTTCTATTTGTTTACTTCCCAAAGGCTCCTAATGGATTATAGATTGAAGTTGGCTGGTAAGAGATTGTCTGCCTGCCTGATTAATTTTGATTAAATAGTGGATATGGAGGAAACAGAATGTAATCAATTGTTTGGCTCATATAGATTACTCCTCTTAAAAGTTGTATTGTGACTAACAATGTAATAATGCTGCATAATATAATAACCTGGGCAATGTAATGACGGTTCCCTTTTAAATGGAATGAAAATGCAACTAAACTTGGTGCTTTAAAGTGTGACAAATGTTACAATAATGCTTTTCAATAAAATTGAATAAGAATGAATAACCTTTTTTAGCATTTTTTATATTCTCAGTCAGTTAAGTAGCATTCATTATAATTCTTAAATAATCTAAAATGGGACACTCCAATTAATCAATCATTTGAAAACAAATATTTCATTATTCAGGAATGTATTACATTAACATGTTTCATTAACCTTTTCAGCCTGTTTTAAGGAACTTCATTCAACTTTTTGACCAAGTACATTAATTGAAAACTCCACCAATTTTACTGGAGAAACAGATCTATCCTCTCTTTTGTGTCTCTGGAGGAATTTTGTCAAGTTAAGAAAAGTGACATCAATCATGTATCTCAGCTTGGAATCGGACGCTAAAAAGGTGTAATAGTAAACCGATACTATAAATTGGATGCATGGAGTTTGAAAGAGATGGGAATTTACTAGGCAGGGAGGGTCTAACGAAAGAGGCTAAAAACTGTGGATGCTACACTTCCCATAATGCAACTTTCCTCTTCAGTGCCTGACCCAAATTGAGAAGTAAAGGTGAGGTTGTCTCAACTTTTGCTGCTTCAATTTTGATCATTCTGTCTCTCGCAAGCCCTCATCTTTATTGAACTGCAGCACAAAATCACTGGAGAAATGTTTTAGCAGTTGCTACATGTTGCCATTAACAATTATTACAATAATTAAATTAATGTAAATTTGGATGAAACAATCAAACAGTAAGCAATGGATTCATTTACAATGAAATATAAATCTCCATTATGACATTTTATATGTTATTCATATGTTAACCTCCAACACCACAGATCTCTTAGCGGCTCCATCATCACCCTCATGTTGTGCACAGAAATAATGTTCCAATCCACTGAATTTAATTTCAAATTCAAGTGACAATGCCAAGATTTTCAAAGAAACTGTACCAAATATGTCAGGCTGAACTACAGCAAAATCTGTAGGAAATGATCCACAAGATGTTTAGAATTTCTGTTCTCTATCCCAGTTCCCTCATCACACATGCGATACAGATTCAATGAAGCATTATGTAATGTTTTAGAGCAGTGTGTTTCATCTTACTATGAAACTACTTAAAGGGTAATTTGACAGAAATATCAGGAACATTATAGGTTTCAAGTAGTAGAATGAAACGCTAAGCTATTGTTTGCTGAAATTCTCATGAACTGATTATCGTCTCTTTCTGCATGCTGAGATCCAAGACCTTTTGTACAACAGTTTCAAATCCCACATGTTTCACCGCTGATGTACTAACCTAGTTTTAGTTTCAACTGCAGTAAGCTCTCTTCACTTTCTGGCCCCATTTGGGGTTCATATAAAGGATAGTGTGAGTATTTCTGTGAGCATGCGATTGTGTGTGTCATGTAGGTGCTTGTGCGATCACGTGTGTGTTTTCCCCCACTGTAGCAAATTATCTTCTTCATTAATTTCGACACACGAGGAAATTAGCCAGTTCTCTGCTTGAGGCTATGTCTAAATTAGAATGACTGGGGTAATCCAGAGATTTCAAGGGCTTGAGAGACTAAGCCTATTCTAGGCTCAAATAGTCTAATAAAAAAAGACTGTGACAAGTGATTTATCTCATACCAGTTATCAGCCTTTCAACTGACGGGGCAGTCACAGTGTGATGTTTCTGTTGTCACCTTTATTTTGAATAGCTGTGTATGTCTTTTTTTTTTTTCTTTTCAAAGATTATTTTTTTGGGTGTTGCCTTTATTTGATAGGAACAGCTGAAGAGAGACAGGTAATGTGGGAGACCGAGAGAGGGGATGACATGCAGCAAAGGGCCGTGGGTTGGATTTGAACCCGGGCTGCTGTGGTAAGGACTCAGCCTTGTACATGGTGCACGTGCTACCAGGTGAACTATCACATTATAAATGCCGCCCCAGTATCTCTGTATGTCTGTGTCATATTGATTAGTGTGAGATCCAGGTTGAAAACGTTCAACGTTCCTTTGGCGTTAAGGTTATTTTTTTTTTTTTAGAGGTTTTACTTGGCCCTATATGAATTGTTTTATTTATTTGTGGTCATGAGATTACAATCAAAATTTAAGTTAATTGTCGTATTTAATCTTTATAAATAAAGTAAATGAATAGGAACAAGGACACAGTGTGTCATAGATGCAAAGCAAAAACATTCTTACATATCAAAAATGGTATGACAATCCCCTCTTTCTCCCTAGAGATGGACTCAACTTAACTGTGAGTGAGTGATAAATTATCTAAATTCTTGTGAGTAGGGATGGGTATTGTTAGGGTTTTATTGATATTACTATTCTTATCGCTGCTTTCATCGGTTTGGTTCTTTATCGATCCTCTTTTTCATTACTAAATAATTGCTTTTTTAAAAATATATTTTAAAAAGAATCAAGTCAGAACAGGATTAGAATTTAAAATTTTAAATATAACTAAATGTTGTTCCTTTAGCAGAAACAGTAAAGTTTACAACAGCGAAGTCACTATATAAACTCAATAATATCTCACTGGAACCAAATCTAAAATGTCAGTAAAATAAATCACATTCCTGACCTCAGTATGCTAAGTGATGTCTGTGTTTATAATTCTTTCTAAACATCGGTCAGTATCAGTCCTTCCTCCTGTTCTCTGTCTTCCCCCCGCTGCTGCTGCTTGTGATTCACTGCAGGTAAATTATCGCTGGTAGAGGGAGGAGGGGCTGGTTTGCCAGCAGTAAGTTTCCAAGAATTTGGAAAATTTTAAGATTTGTGGCAAACTAAGTTAAATAGACTACATACAGACAGTTGTCAAATATCAATCAACTCGAATAAGCTCCACCGTGGCCTGTCTGATCTGCTGACTCCACAGCGTGTGTCGGAGGAGCTCAGGCCGACACAGACAGCAGGAAAGGCTGCAGTGAGCGTGATAAAACTACGGCCTTTAATGATTTAACCCCAGGGTCCCGTTTAACACAGTGTTTCATCCCTACTCACGAGTGCCTAATCGGTATGTGCAACTCTCAACAGAGAGAGTTTCGGAAAAATACATGTTTTAATCTTTTTGACCACTTGCCTAATTGGGCCAGTGAGTTGCTAGATCTACTTGCCCGAAATGGCATTTTACTTGCCCTGGGCAAGTTGATCCCTGGCAGGTCCGCTTTAGAAAGGATTTCTTTTTGACAAATTTGACTTCCAAGCAGGTTTGTTCGTGTCCTCAGCTTTGCTCCATCATTCCTCTCCCTAACTTTTCATAAGAACCAGCGTCTCTCCTTCATTTCCCCCTCTGTCATCCTTTCCCTTGTTCCCTTGTCCAGCCTGTTTGTCTGAGGTCTATTGTGTGGGTTGTGGGGAAGGCAGGCTGACTCTCCAGAGAGCCAGCAGCAGATTCCAAACACAAGACATTTGACTTTGGTGTCAGGGGATGTGCGCTCAGATACTTGACTGTTGAGCTGCCCACCCAGAGGCCTGTCTGAGCAGCAGTCAGCCCAGACACAATGGAGTATGGGAAAGGAGAAGAAGAGGAGCAGGTTAACAGCTGAGACAACCATGTACTGTGCTGTACAATGCCCTATAGGAGCTCTATTGAGTGAAAGCTCACTGTGCTTCAGTGGTTTGCAGTACACCTCTGTATTGTGCTGAACACAAGCACTATGTTGCATGTGGATTAGATTCCCTTTCATTTTATTTAGTTACTTCTTGTGGGGTTCATGAATATTTTTATTTTAAATATTGAGCCTGTACTTGCAGAAGTTAGACATTTTAATCCCATCTCAGTTCAATCTTTAAAGCTCTACAGATCAAATCTTACTGCAGTTTCTCCCAGTTTCCTGGGGTGTCTCACCACTTCTCTGAGTTATGTCAAATTATTCGTTTTGACAGACCGGCTCACACATTTCATGGAAGTTTAGCATCAGAGCTTTTGGGTAAAAACATTTACATTGCTCAAACACAGTCATAAAAGACTTCTACTTTAGTGCTGTATTGTGCTGTTGCATCACCCCACCTGATTGAATTGAATTGAATTTTATCTATATAGCACAATATCACAATTCACAATTTGCTTTAAAGAGCTTTACAATCTTTACAACATACAACACCCGTATGCCAGTGACAAATGGCTTGTTTTTTGGTTGTGACAAGGAACCGTGCCCCTTGCACTCTGCTGCTTTTAGTCAAGGTTAATTCATCATATAAAATGTCACTAATGCAGATAGTTCCAAATTCAGTCCAGCACCCTGGCATCCCGGTTGTAATTTTTGGACTCCGTTTCTGTCAACTGTCAAATAAGCAAAAATGGCTCAAAACAAGATCCTTTAGCGTTGTGCGGCAAATGACATTTAAATAGACAGAGCTCTTCCTACAGGAGACGTGGTTGATTTGCTCTAATGGTCAAATTACATGCACATCAACCTGGAGAGGCTCATTGAGATGGCGTCTGGCCAGCCAGCCCAGCATGAAGCAAATCTTCCCACCCTGACTGACTTATTTCTGCAAAGTTAATCAATAATTAACTATAAGACATGCTGTGATGTGGATGGTAATGCCCCTTTAGTAAAATCACACCTCGCACTTGTTGGGACTCCACAGATGACTTCATTCATGTGAGTGATTTTAACTGAACTTTGATTAAAGACTGCATTCTCTTTTGTCCCACAATCCTGAGAGCCGAGGCATGCAGCGTCATTGGCCAGTCTGACCTGTGACCCAGAAGTCACTGCTCATCTTTGCTGCAGGAGGGCAGCAACACCCTTGCTGCCCTCCTGCTCGGCACACCCCTACCGACAAAGGACAGTTTAGGCCGCAACACAGAAGTTTGCTAGCCTTTAAAACCAAACTGATTTTACTGCAGCGACAGGAGGTCCCCTGTAAGATTCCTGCAACAAAGTTAGCCAATGGCTGTTACGCACCATCTACCAGCTGACTTTAAGAAGCAACGAACGAAGTTAGCATCAAGCAAACTGTAAAGGACATCAGCCTACAGATGCGTGACCGGCTTCCTCATCTGCACAACGGACACTCTTCCCTACCTGGCTCAATGGAACCTTCAGACCAACAGCAACACGCACAAAGCAACCACTTCTTCCTTTTCCGACTGGTAATGTGACCACTGGGCATAGCGTAGCTTAACAGGGTACTTGGCTAATCACAGGACTGTTTAGTGTTAATGAAGTACATGTATATCAATAGCTGCGCTATTTCGTCCAGATACCTCTGATCTTTAAAACAGTGATAATTTGATTTTAGTTCGGTTGCAAAGGCTGTATGAATTTCAGTTTCCTGAGCTTTTCTGAAGATGGAATAGTATTCCAGCTTGGGCTGTGGCAGACAGCTAGATGAAAAGATTGTATCTAGTTGTCATCATCTATCAATAACAAATAGATGTCTCTGCCTCAGCACTTCAAAGAATGCGGGCTCAGACTGGTGTGTACAGAAGATGTGGGACAACAGTTGATGAAAGAAATCATCTTAGTTATCCATAACTGTGATGCATTTCCCACTAGAGATTCCTCCTTCTTCTCTTTGTGTCATGTTCAGCTTCTCTCCTGTCTCGTCCCATATCCATAACTGAATCTAGGTTACATCAGTTCTTGAGATTGTACCACACATATTTTTGCTTTGTGTCTTCACTTTCCTTTACTTTAGGATTTTATTCAAATTATGATATTAGCTATTATCACTAGAACAACTATCTCAAGTCCAAAATATGTTAGCTTTCTTGAATAAACTCAGCAACTGTAGCTCTTTCAAACTAGTTTGTTTAACATCATTCTCTGTGAAGAGAAAACTGAGTAGGCAATTGGCAGCCATCCTTATGTTGCCTCTGAAACTGTTGTAATTAAAAACTATGTCTTTGTCGCTGACAACTCCTTATAGAGCCAAAAGCCAAACTAAGCAAACAAAGGTTTAAACAGATGATTATTCATAGCGCTCGTAAGACATTCCACCTCTGCCGAACTGCTTCTTTCCAAAAGAAGCCGCTGTGGGACCTGAGTGGGAATCCAAAGATGTAACGAAACACGGAGCAGCTCCTTCAAGCTGTCATTTGTTCAGCTATACCTTTGGAGTCTAAAAGTTTGTAATGGTAATAAAGGCAAGCGGTATATTACTGCACACCTTCAGAGCAGAAGAATTAATTTAGTTTACCAACACGGTATTTTTGTGTATGTTTTTTCCTGTAAATGAAATGTGTTACACCATAAATATTACTTTCAAAGGAAAGAGGATTGGGACATAAACAACCACAGAAGCCTTGAGTCCAATTTCTGCATTCATGGTGAGAATCTTTGTCCCTCTTCTTTTGTTGTAGTCCGTCTTTACCACATGAGAATCCCCGAGCTGCTCATTATAAATGGCCTTTTATCCCTCTGGTGTTCCAGCACTCACAAACCACTGCTGCCATGTTCAAGCTGAGCTACCCTCAGCTAACCATCCCACTGGGGACGGGGAGCGAGGAAGTGACGGCCGCTCACAGCAGTAGCAGTCACACCAACAGCAGCAGGCCCATAAGAAAGTTGAACAATGTTGCTGCTAAATCAATTGAGGAATCAATATCACACAGCACTATTGTGTGGCCTTTGTGGCGGCACAGGTGAGCTTCTCACAGAGCAAATATACCTTGATGGCTTGCTCACTTATATTTAGTTTCTCATGAGAAGAGATTTTTAATAAATTCTACTACTTCTGCATACATCTTGCAATATTGTTGGCACTTCATGATGACTTTGGTATGTTAGATCTCACTCATACTTTAATTACACTTGATCTAGTCAAACCCACAATTTCAAGACATCTGTGCATTACACATCATTTGTACCTTTTTATAACCAGGAAAGCGTGAGTGTATATATTGAATCATCTTTAATCATCATTTTGCTCTAAGAAAGTTAAACCTGCATAGTTCTTACAAGTAAAGGGGGATTTATGACATCAGACAACAAGTGGTGATCTCCTCAGTATAAATTTGTGTGTATTGTATTTTCACTTATTATAGATATCGTTGTAGGAAGGGATTATTGAAAACAGGCAGTATGGAACACTAGAATCTCTAAAATAAATGAATGAATACCAACACATACAAACCTTGGTTGAGCTCTCTTCTTCTCTCCCTATACTGGAGCGAAGTGCTGAATATTAATGTTTATTTTACAGTGGTTTTTCATTAATTATTGGCCATAAGGGAGTGTGAGTTTATGATCTCTTGTTCTTGCATCTCTGCGTTTGCTTGTACTGTGTGTGTGTATATGTGTTTATTGTATCCCTGCTTTTACATCTCAAAGATGAAAGACAACAGACTCTCTTGCTGCTTCCCGAAATCACATCAAAACCTTTCATCTTGCTGTAATTATGATGCATCTGTTGAATATAAGTATGATATTTTTAATGTGTTTTTGGGCTAGCCTGTGATCAGAATGATTTGGATTCAAATGAGTTTGGCTATGCTAACACAAGTCTTTCGCAGTCTTTTCAATCAGTGCAGCTGCAAGTTGAAGTGTGCACTCAGAATAGCTCAAATAATGGGACACTATTCATTCTGTGTGTCTGACTGACTCTTGAACAGATATTAAAGATAAACAAGTTTTAAAGTAGTAATTTAGAAACTGCTAAACTGTCAGGCTGAGTAACCAGATTTGACAAGGCAATGTATTGAATACTCAAGAAATTTTAGCCTATTGTCAATGTTTTTCTTTCCCTGTTTCTCCCTGCAGTTTAAAGGTGCTACCATTGTATCATTTCAGATGAGCAGCACAAATGGCAATTACAGCAAATGTCAGCAGTATCATTTGCATGTAAATTGCCTATTTTATTTATCCAGTGTCAGTTTTAACTTAACCTCAACCCTGAATTTTGTGTTTGGTTTGTTGCCTATAAGCTTGTGCCTCTGTGGGACCAACTGATATGCTGCTTATTTAGAATTTTTTTTTAAACACTTGCTTGTATTAGTAAAGTGGCAATGTACTATACTTCGACAGGATATAGGGTTATGTATACTGTGCTGGGCTTTAACAGACTAGTTTCTGGTGCACTTATGCTTTTTGTTACCTTGTGTTGTTATAATTGCTTCCATTGCCTTCCTCATATGTAAGTCGCTTTGGATAAAAGCATCTGTTAAATGACGAAATGTAAATGGATATTATGAGCTGGGGTCATACAGTGGGGATTATGAGTTTGAAGGGCATAGCATCAATGAGAGAACCTGTATATTCTGTTTTTATTATGTCACTCCCTTTAGTGAGGAAATGTGCACCTAATGTCTGTGTGCCTAAAAACACGACATGAGCTCTAATCTGAGCGGAGTTGGCCCAATCCAGACAAATGGACAAAAGCTGAGGTTTTTGGACCGTACATGACTCCAGATACTTGCAACCTCATCTTAACTGACACTTACAGTATGTCCGATACAGGCGTGTTTTGACAAATGGCTGTCTACCACAAGACCAGACATATACTAGCCCTCAGAGGCTATGCAGTTTACTACATGAAGAAACTATGCAATTCACCATGTAAGAAAATAGCACGAGATAATTGGAGGAATTTAAAGAGAAAATATTACAATTAACGATATATGTAAATACCAAAGGAAGTGAAATCCAGAACAATTCAATGTATGTTAAGGACATGTTGGTTTCTCTTCTTGCTCATTCATAAAGTACTCTAACCTTCTGTTTTATTGCCTGATGCATTTTTGTCATTTCAAACTAACTGTCTTTAAACTTTCATACCCACCAGCATGGTATTACACAAAAAACAAAGTGTGAAATATAGCAGAGTCTCTGTGGGTGTGTAGAGGTTGCACTTAATTGTTGTTATTTTAGGCTGAGCCACCTTTTCTGTAATGTGGCGTGTCTTTTGTGTGTGCTATTGCATTGTTGGTTATTAGTTTAATTTACCTGTAATGTTAGAGTCGCACAATTGCTGTTTCTATTATTACATTATTTTTTGTCTGAGAACTGCATTAGACATGGAATGTTTTTCTGGAAGGATAATAAAGTATAGTAACTTATTGTGCTAAAGCAGGTGCCAAAGAACCAATGTCATCTAAAGGGAATAATTAAACCTGAAATAAGCTTATATGAAACATACAGACATTATAAAACTTAAACAGATTTCCTTTGCCTGGAAAATTTTGTATTCCTGAAATACCAATACATGTATTTGCAGTTAGCCTTAAGCACATTCCTCTAAATCTGTAGAATACATCCATTTTCTTTGTCTAATCTGCCCTCAAGAGACAAGGATTTTCTCCTGTGTGACTCTGCATATTTTAGCCACCTCCACATAGCCAGTTATTTGCTGTAAATAGCTGGCCCCGTCCTAGCTATAGTTTATGGCATGTGACCGCGGGGATGAATGCTGTACGTTCTAGTCTACTAATAGTCTGCTCTTCATTCTGTGTTTCTACAAAACAAAGTCTTGTCCTTGCTTTGATTTTCAAAATATTAGAATAAAAGATATTCAGTAAAAACCCATAGCTACAGTAAGTATACATCACATTCATCATTCCACATTTGAAGGTGCGGTTTTTATCACATTTATTCAACTTCAATATGTTGAAATGCTTGGATATTTAGATAGTACTAGAATTAATCAAAATATGAAATAACCCCTGATAATCTTCTGTTTCTACTATGGTTTCCATTTCCTGCTCTGGTTTCCTGTGTATGTCTGGAAACACAAACTCAGCACTCCCCAAACTTACATGGATTTAACACTGCAGCATTGAAGAATCCCTTAAATGTATTAAAAATAATGTGAAGACAATGTATGTTAAGGCCAACAAATGAACCATGACAGAGAAATGAAGTTTTGGATCTATGCAGCGGGGAAAAGTCATGAGATGAACGTGAAGCGTGGGTGACATGTAGCCCTCACCTAAAGTCTGGTAAATGACTCCGCTGTTTTGCTCTAAAAAGTATTTGGAAGTGTTGACTTTTTATGACTCACATTTTATTCTGCTCTGCCCACATCCACACTGGATTGACCATTAAAATATTTCACGCACTTAGCTGTAATTGTACCAAATATCACAGCTTCCCATCAGTACATAACAAGCCACCAACGCTTTCACTCAACATGCTTCACACACAAACCCTGAAGTTTTTCACAGCCCCTTATAAAACACAGCCAGCCATTTCACACAAACACAGCTGCAGGAGCAAGAGAAGCAATGCCAGCAGGTTGGCAACTTTGACATGAAACAGGCCGTGTTGAAGTGCAGTGCTCTAGGCAATGTTACAGCATCTGGAATGGGACCATGACTTTTTTTCTAAAGCAAAGGGAGAAACGCTACAATGCAGAGAGCCAGAGAAGTATGAAATTGTTTGTGTGAAAACGTTTCCTAACAATAAAATTAGTTTTCTTATCTGGCATGTGGATTGTGTTGCCCTCAGCAAGTGACCTTGTTTTTGCTTAAGATGTTCAGTGTACTGTTTGGACTTCATTTGGAGCTCTTCAACTTTGTGTCCTTCTTTGAGAGGAGAAATTGTGCTCACAGTTGAAGCCATTGAAGATACCTTGAAATATTAACAACCTTGCCTCTCTACAAAGGACCACCCGATAGTTAGTGTTTGACTGTAACCACAATGAATGATTGCACAGCAATCACAACACAAACTTGAGACCCTTATATAAATGCATGTGACACTCCCTGCAGCAAAGCATTGTTCATGCATTTAAATAGGAGTATTATTAGAATGATGGATACGTTCTACTTATAGATTCTGCTATTCTGCCAGTCTGTTAACTCTTCCACATGCCATTAAACATTAGTCTGTCATTGGTTTGATGGTTTTGAGGGCCCTGAAGAGAAAATTAGCTCAAACATTTGACCCCTCACTGCTCAGTCTCTTACTCATGTAGGCATTCTACAGATAAACCTTTACAGATGTCAAGATTTCCCATTATGGTATAATATAAACAGTGGTTTCTCTTCACTCTAGGGATAGCCCACCATTTTGGTCTAGACTGAAATATCTCAGCAACTTTTGGATGGACTACCATGACATTTTTTGCAGACATACGTGTTCCCTAGGGGATGAATCCTAATGACTGGTCAAACTTCATTGCTAATAAGCAAATGTTAGCATGCTAACACAGAACTAAAATGGTGAACATGGTAAGCATTATACCTGCTAAATATGAGCATATTAGCATTGTCATTGTGAGCATGTTAGCATGCTGACATTAGCATAAAACTCAAGCACCGCTGTTCTTAAGAATAGCCTCACAGAACTGCTAGCATGGCTGTAGCATTAGTGTTGATAACAAATCTTTCAAAGAGTAAACTGAGTTGTTTAGGAGGAGTGACTACAACATCATACATGTGTCAGTGCTACAGGCTACCACAGCATGTTATTAGGAAGCATTCCATTATTCATCAGCATAACTACGATTTTCCTGGAAGAAATCTTTTTTGGAATTTAAAGTAACTTTGTCTTGTACTGCCTCGCTGTGGCAGTAGACCCTGAAATTGCAACCAAGTTTCACCTCACCAGCAACAACACTAACATTGGTTCAGGGAGGACCAACTAGGCTTACACGTCACCATAGCTGATTGTCAGCCGACAGACACTGCGTTCAGACGAGGTAGTCTGTTTCTTCTGTCAACTCCTCATTCATCCCTCAGACGTACTCTGACATTCACTGTGCTCCTTGTTTCACCCAGATCCAGGCCCTGCTCTGGGCTGGATCTTTACTAATAAGTTTACTACGTATGGTATCTTTCTGTGGGCTTGTCTCTTAAAAATCTGTATTTCATATTTCAGTAATATGCCAGTGATCTGTCAGTGTCTGTTTAGTTTTGCTCTAATGCCCCTGGGAGATTTTCTGTTGTTCCCCACTGAGTGTTCAGTATTCTGTGTGGATTGAAATGGGGACCAGAAGCTGTTATTGACAAACCCAACTGTATAGCCATTGCTACTGTAGTGTGGAGTGTGCTGGAGCACATTACTTAGGTGTCTACAGAATTCTCATTTAACAGTTCTCAGTTCTTATCATTTAACAGGTAAGTTGCCCAACAGGCCGATTTCCTATAAGCTGTGTTCCATGAAATAAAAGTACCTCAGATGCATTTTTTGAAATCCAACAGAGAACAGTGTCTTACTGAGATCAAACGTCTGTCCGACTTTACACCAAAGCCAGACCTCGATGGACCAGTATAAAAATCTGCGGTTTGAGGCAAAAAGTGTGTGTGTGTGTGTGTGTGTGTGTGTGTGTGTGTGTGTGTGTGTGTGTGTACATCCATGCGTGGGAGTGCATGAGCCTTTCATGAGTGCATCCTGCAAGGTGAGACTTTCAGGTCCTGTTGGTTCTGTGCAGTACATCAAATGTAGTAGAGCCCTTTCTTTAATTGTGCAGCATGTTCGAAGGAGCTTGCTTGAGCAGAAAATTGAATATAAAACACTCAAGTCATCAGACTCCTACATTCTCGAGAGCAGAGTAAAATTGGCAACAGGGTGACTTCTGCAGAGATGAGATTATAGCAGCACAAGTTCTTTGAAGGATGTTGTTGTAGTATCTTCATCAGACGAAAGCAGTTTTATTCTTTCTTATGCTAAATCATTCTGCTGTGCGCCCTGAAAAATAGTGCACCACTTCCCCCCCTGCTGTGTCTCTAATAAATGTGCTCATCAGAATACTCACTATTGAAGAGTTTCCTTACATTTAACCACAATCTCTCATGTGCAATCATAACATCTCACATTACCTCCACACTGTGTGCTTTATATACATGTTATTTAGCTTTATCTCGAATCTAGCCATCCTTTTCTTGCATGCAGTTTCCTGTTAATTCAATATTTTTTTCTTCCTCTGGTGCTTAAAGCAAACTTTCCTCAACAGTGCGAGAACTTTCCCTCAGTAATGTATTCCAAAAGGGCTCATCTACAATTTCAATGAAGTCCTGCGCTGAATTATTTGAGAAAGGAAATTTTTCAGGTCAACTACAGTAGAATAGATCTCATTAGTGAAGTCTTTCATTTGCAGTTTTTATAAAGGCAGCAGGGGAGATATTGTTAACAACTCTGTCAAAATATTTAGACCTGAATATGTATCACCTGCACATAAGTCATTTGCAGATGATGTCTCTTCTGTTGGTCATTACAGAATTTGATAGTTTGGGTGGACCCAGGAAATGGCTCACTGGCAGTGTATCTGAGAGTCTTCTCCACATACATGGGGTCAATATGGGGACAAGATAATCGAACACCTTCCAATATAATACAGTCCAATGCGACAACACCACACACTATGGTCCAAATACTAATGATGAATCATCACTTTTCTGACACCATGTCAAGACAAATGGAAGACTAGAAACTTCACAAAGATTATGTTGAAAGGTGTTGATTATATTGCGTCCATCGCTCTTATATTTGTATTTATATTAATAACCTTAATTTGTACAATGTACATTTGTACATTTTAAAATCAAATTCCCTGTAAAGGATGAAGAAATATCTTAAAACACAAAGTCACAGTCTGTGCTATTGATGATGATTAAATGGGAAAATACACTTTGGACTTGTCATTGGAAGTGGGACTCTTCATGCTCAAGAGACGTGTTTTGTTGAAATGGCCTCATATTTCTTTCTTGAGCATTTGTGTTTTTTCTTTTAATATGAAGTAAAGTGTTAGCAGTGTATAACAGATGAGGTGATCCTCCTGAGGTCAAGCTCATAGTCAGACATCAAATTTGATTAATGTGTCATGCCCTTGTTGGGAAATCATTTGGGTTATGATGGAATTCTCATCCACAGCCATTATTGTCACCCATAATGACCCCTAATGAAAAATGGACCTTTATTCTTTCCATCTGTCTTCTCTGTGGGACTGCAGAGATGAATACAGCAATCGAACCTTGTGTTCGATAACCCATTTACTTCACCTCGTCTTTCACGTGGTTTTACAAATGTCTTAGACCTGTGCAGTAAGTTAAAGTTCATATATTCTAAGATGGTAGTGATTTCTTTAAATCTTAATTATTAAATAATTTTAACAATGCACATTCTGTTATTTTCATCCAACAAATTATCTTTTGTCTACAACTGAGATTTTTCCCTTGGCCTGTATGGTGTGGTTTTTCAACCAATACATCTTACCATTAGTTACATGGACCCTGAGGACATGGTGGATAGGTTATGTGCTCAGAGCCCTATTCATTAATATAACATGTTAACAAACCTGGGATCGCAGCCATCATCTTCCCATCCATTTGAGACTAGATTTATTGCAGTGAGACTCTCTGGCCACGATGTCTAATTGCTCTTTTGTCTTCAGTCCTCCTGAGGTACAGACACTGGGTGGATGGGTGGACCTTCAGCTTAGTTACAAATCCTCAAATTTATACCCAGTGTCTTCTCTCGGCTCCAAACACCAAAAATCCAAATTGAAACACATGAACTTTACATTTCTCTATTTTATTTAAATGTCTAAAAAACATGTCCAAAGTCCAGATTCAGTTCATGTTATTTTCAGTTTTTTTGGATAAAAAAAAAAATCATCATTTAACATTTATAATATAGCGAGTCTATTGGGGTGATTCTGCTCTATGTCTGTCAGCCAAGAAATAGTTATCTATAATACTTTTATAAAGAAACATTCGTTTTTTTCATTTTGTGCCATCAATCACAAATTATTTCATGGATATCTCATTTTTAGAAAAAAGACACAGATAATAAGAGACACACACACACACACACACACACATAGTGATTCATTCATTTCATTTTCAATCACCTTGTTTTAATTAAGAAGGAAAACGAGGTCTGTGAAAAAAGAGCTAATCTTTATTAATTGGGCTTTCTGCACCACTGCTTTGCTGAGGGGATTGTTATAAAACATTCTCTGAAGTCACATGATGGTTCATTTATCATCAGCTGGAAACCTTCCCTTCAGCGCATAGACCTACACACACACACACACAATTACACACAATTACACACAAGGGACTGCCATACTGAAATCAAGTTCACAAGTTTTTTTGTCTAGCTGGGGTATGTCTTCCCATCTCTCTCAATCGCCTTGTCTTTTATTGTCTCTCAGGATTTGATTACATGTCTGGTGCGATTCATCTGTCCTCAGCAATGAAGGAATCTTTAAGAGATCTCCTAAATGTTCAGTTCAGCAGTCATCTCTCAGCCAGCCGCCCGGTTTGGCAGTTAAACCTTATACCTCTGGGTGCCATTGTGCTCTGAGGTTAGTTGTAGATCACGAGGTGATGTGGCTGGCTGCGATTGCCTTTAGTCAATATCTCCTGTCAGAGATCCTCAAGCCTGTCCCTAGCCAGACCCTAACCTAACCCCTCTATATTATCCTTGTATCTGTAATTAAAGGCAGCTGAGGAGAAGAGGCATTCATATTGTATTAGGGGGTAGACTCGCAGACAGACTAACTAATTTACAGTGCTCCCTCCAACCTTACATCAAAAGGTGTGTAAGGGGTTTCTGGAGGTTGTTGTGTGTATTTGTATGTCTGTGAGAGTCAATGTGTGAATATTATATATGTTTGAGTATCAAAGCAAATATTTGTAGGCATATACCACTGTATTTTTAATTAGTCGAAACCATAAACAACTGCATTTGACTGTCTGTGTGAAAATACTTCAGGTTTCAGTACAAGTACCCAATTGCGAAAGAAAAAATATGTCACACATTTATATATCACTACTCACAGTTGCATGTCTCAAATTGCTAGTTGGCCATGTGTCAAAAATTTTGCATATATACATAATCCACTTATGCTGCTGTGCTTGCTCTGTGCATGGCCGTCCATACTAATTACATGGACTCTGGTTCACCATGATGGCATATCAGTGCACCCGACTAAGATTTAAGTGGCAGTTTCTGTGGGCATGTCGATGCCCTTTGAGCCACCAAATCTCTCCTACAACTACCTCTGCTGCTGCAAACTCAGGTCACAGGTTAGCTGGGTCTTATTAAAGTACTGCCAAAGGCAATAACAGGAGTCATATTGCCTGATAATTCTCTCTTTGGTAAAGCCTGGGTTTCCATGATAACAGCTTAAGACTACAAAGCAGCAGCTTGGTACTTGGTTTGTGGGAATTGTGGGATTTTGACATTTTTCTGTTTTGCTGTGACTTCTTAGCTGTTTTTAACACAGTTCAGCACAAAGCTCAGTGCTGGCATATAATGTTTGAAGACAGTCTGACCCATTTAAAGAAAATTTATTTATTACCTGTTATGAAAGCAGTTTCTCTGTATTTGCCTAAATGTTTTCAGCTCATTAGCCTGCCATGTGAGTTTTTAATTCTCAGCACAATAAATACAATTAATTTTAACTGCTAGTTTGTACCACGAGTGATTTTAATTAGCAATGTCTTTATTGTAGTGGGTCTCTGCAATTGCACTGAACAAACTGCATCTCTTTTATGTGCCTCCTGTTTTGTTCCTTGGGAATGGCTTTCAGCTATTAATGTATATTGCCAGTTTATAATCAGGTTGTGAGGGTATAAAACAGGATGCCAAAGACTTTCTGTTATGTGCAGAGTCAATAAGAAAAGACAAAGATCTGTATCACTGTTAGGCAGATACTTTTCTGTTTCAAATATTCATGGCTGCAGGGCTCCTTCCAGGCCTGTTCTGGAGCTAAAAATGCAGTGTGGTCCAAGTTGGTGGAGTAGGGGTTGATTTGAAAAGAAGTCTGCACTCCATCAGCCTGCGTTCAACTGAAAGTAATCACCGCTACTGTCTGATCGGAGATCCGTCCATCACCACCTGCAGCTCTTATTGAACCAGACCCCAGGAGTAGTTGAGAAGTTGGCTCCAAGTGCAACTCAAAGTAGTAGTTTGATTGATGGCATCACTTTTATGTCGCCTGTGGGAATGCTAATATGGACAACTGACCCTTTTGCCTTTACTGACTCTGATTCTGGTTCTGCCTGGTGATTGGCAGGTGTCTGAGGCTGATATGCTTAGACATGCGATCCTTGCATTAACCCCGAGCTGCCACCCTCCTTCTCCCTGTGGGTTTGGGGATGTTTAGGTTGATATTGGGCAGTCAGCGGAGTGGCAGCTGGTCCTGATGTGCCTGCTTCTCCTCTCGTCTCTGGAGGTTGCAGCCCAGCCAGCCGCTTGTAATTAAAAGTGCATAAAGACAGATCAAGCTCTTTCCTTCTCACTTGACTGAAAATGCTAGAAGGCTGAAAACGGATCCACTAGACGCCCTGAACTACCGACCTGCAGGGAGAGCTTCTTCATTTTTAAGCCTGCAATAAGAAGTTGTTCAGTTTTTGCCCTTAATTGCATCCCAAGACAATAAACAATGTGGATTTAGCACTGAATTTAGTTAGGTTCACCACAAAACTACTCATCATAATTGTTTTTCTCCTACTCCCTAATTTTTTCACGTACCATTCTCAGAATTTGTTTTCAGAGTACATTTTTCCCATCATAAGAAACGTGTTATCCAGGAACATTGGAATACTACCTACTATTCTTGATGAAGCCAAATGTGATATGCAGTAATCACAGGCAATCATCAGCTCCCTCCCGGATTGTTTCCTCAAGCCTTGGCTGTTCCTGAAGAATCAGCCAACCCATGAATCTGTAACGGAAAGAGAGGGAGAAAAAAAGATTTTGACAAGGCAAAACCAATAATACACTGTTCCCTTTGCATTTAAAAAAAAAGCTTATTGTTTCTCTTTACAGTTTTAGAAACACTAATTTCATTTTCAAATAATACATTTGTATTTAATTGACATGAAAAATGTAATGGCAAATTGACAAATCTTTGCAGAAATGGTGGTCAGAAATAGCTGACATACTTAACCGTATCTCCAGCAGGATCCCATTCAGTTCAAGGCATGAACTGTGAATTGTGTTTTCTATATCCACCGTGGCTGTGTTGCTGGCAGAAGAGTCTACGTATCTATCAGGGGCTGACAGATAGCCAACCGCGAAAGCCTCGACCTAGAAACCAACATCCATGACCTTCATGGTGCCTCTCCATCTAAGTGGACAGAAGACATTCCCTGCTTCAAAGGATTTTAAAATTGAGGTCTCCAAAGGTGCAACCTAGACATCTGAGACACCTAGAGACCCTAAAATTTTCCCCAACAAAAAACTCCACCTTCTAATATGCAAGTCTTTCCCTTTCAGAGAGAAGCAGAAACACACAGCGTAGACTATTAGCATAGAGAAAGCTTGGCTGTCAGCAGAGCTGCTATTGTCTGTCTGGCTGTGTCTATCTCCTCTCACCTTCCAGCTGTGTCTACTGGAGCTTTTCTTCCCTCAACCTGCCGCAGTCACACTCTTTCAATCAACACAGTCAAAGCAGCCTATACATATTTACCAGATCCAATGCTAATGTGCACTCTCACTGCCACATATTCATATTTACCAGCGCTAATGCTCTGGGCTGCCTATTTCAGATTTTATTAAGGGATGGTTATTGAGGTGTTATTGATGTGGCAGCAGTCCTCTGGCTTCAGGGCAATACTGCTGCACTCAGTGGGAAGAGCAACGGGTCTATCGCTTGAAATGGGCATAGACTGCCTTTTTATCTCACTACAAAGCAATTATAGAATACTAACTCTTATGCAATATCAACACACGTGATGATATTTATGCGAATATTGAATATTTTGGGGTTTTGGACTGTTAGTGGGACAAATAAAAAGAGATTTGAAAACATCTCTTTGGGTTCTCTGAAGAGCTGATGGGCATTTTTCACCATTTTCTGACATTTTACACCCTAAACCAGCGGTTCCCAACAGGGTCACAAGATAAATCTGAGGGGTCACAAGATGATTAAAATGAAAGTATAACAGAAAAAAAAACCATTTCTTCTTCACAAAGTAATGTTTTGACACTTTCGTCTGATCTTTTCTCCCCCCGTGGGAATTACTGGACTCTTCAAAATTACTCAAATAAAGCAAGAAAAATAATGATTGGGTTGATATGGTCACAAATGGTAAACATCATGTTGTTGTTTTTTCTGAGAAACCTATACTGTCAGTTTTCTTAAAAAGTCAGTCATCAAAGTTCAGGCAAACCTGCAGTGCAGTAAATACAAACAAACAGTCCTGTGTATTTCCACACAGCCAGCAAGACACTTGTGTTAGGTTGCCACCCTTGCCTCTCTCTGCACCCGCTGGTTGCTCTCCATGGCCCGGGGCAGCAGAGTGGAAACGCAGCAACCCTGGCACTGCCAGTACGCTCTCTGAGTCCACCCACCGTGGAGAGCAGCAGTCTCCTTGTTCCATCTGTCACTCTACTCCCATAATCCCCTGCTCTTGTAACCGATCTAATGACATGTCTTTGCTCAGAACGATGGTGAGGGCAGAGCTGTGTGAGTTTTAATCCTATATACGAGAGCTGAAAGAAAAACACTGTAATAGGTTTGTGTTCAGAGTGAATGTTAAAGGGTAATACCAATGTTTTTTAAACTTGTGCTAATCGTCAAGGTTGTCCCACGCCTTTACGTTATTCCTGGTTAGTCTGCTGACATTCTACTTAATCTGAGACATTGGAGCTGATTTTCTTGCTGACATACTCTGTATTGTCAAAGTTTCACTTTTTTATTGTTTCCATATGAGGGTATTGTGCACATTCTTATTAAAAGTCACACCGTGCATTAGCTGTACAAACAAACATGAAACTTTCACAGTTTCACAAACTGGCTCAGGGGATGTGACAAGTGGAGTCCACGCAAGAGACTTACTTAAAGCAAGAGTAATTTATTCAACTAAAGTTAGCACAAATCATCTGGCAGACCAAAAGACAATGATGCCAGGTGGATGCTGCTGTAGGAAGGGAGAGACAGAGTAAACACATGGGCAAGCTTTTTTTAGCCCAAGGGCCCAGGTGAGCTTCATCAGCTCATGACCCTCCCATGTCAGCCAATTGTCTGGTGAGGCTGCCAGGAGAACCTCCAAGACAGTGGGAGGGGCGTCAAATACAGGTTAAACAGACACTTTTGGTTTATTTGTTTGTAATGTAGCTGAATATTCATTATAGATTCTAATGTCAATATAATTACATGTAAGTTCTAATGCAGTGGTTCTCAAACTGGGGCTTGGGCCCCCCTAGGGGGGGGGGGGGGGTAAAGCCACTCCAGGGGTGGCCGTGGATGTTGAGCAGACAAAGTTACATGAATTTGATTCATGTGGTGACATAAACAAAAGTGTTCCGATGCTAGCAAGGCTATTTTGCTAACCTGAATCTTTTGTTTACTTCAATCGCCCGTATTGTTAATGATTGATAAAAATGAAATGCACTTTTGCAGGGGTGGTGGGGCATGAACATTTTATGGCTTCTAAAGGGGAACGTGACAGAAATAGTTTGAGGACCATTGCTCTAATGTATTGTATCACTCTGCACACATTTAACCCCTATTGCTCCTGTCAGTCAAACCACTTTATGAATGTTTACAAAGGATGAGGGACAATAGAGCATTTTATGGGTAATTACAATGACAGCAGCAGACAGGTACATCACAGGAAATGTCAACTAACTCAAGTCTGATTGGACTGGGAACATAATGAGGGATCTAAACGGGCACACACCTCTTCCTCTGACATTCTGACATGCATTTTTGGCATGTTGATGCGGCTTCTCCAAAAGGAGGCTGTTTGATATGCTACCCCACTCCTCCCCGACCGGTGTGTTTGTTCTCTAGCCCTGCCGCATGTCATAATGGGCCAAGGCAAATCACTTCCAGCCAAGAGCTGAGATGGTGATTGTATCAAACTGACCCCTAACAAGCTGTCAGCTCACATTTGATAAAGCATGTATCAGCACAGTCCAGCTTGGCTTCCATTTGGACAGGGCAGACAGGTCTTATTCAAGCAGTTTTATTCCCTTAGCCCCCCCCCCCCCCCCCCAATGATGATGATGGCATCCAGTGGTGCAGTTTGATACAGACAGTTGGACTCCACTTGCTCTTCAATGTTGCAAAGTCAAAAAGAAACTGTATGAAATGTGTGATCATATAGATAATGGCTAGGTGGAGGGATGGATGAGTAGTAGCTCACTTTCTCCTATTACATCAGCTCCAGTTCTGCGAAATCTTCAGTTCCCCAGTTACCACATAGAGGGAGCTCATGCGTGTTGAGAAACCAAAACGTGGAAATGCTGAATGACTGAGTGAGAGTGTGTGTGTGAGCAAACCAGCAAGAGGGGGGGGTGGGGAAGAGAGGGAGAGAGAGGTGCGGTGGACGGAATCAAACCGTAAGGGAATGGTAATGTGACACAAACCAGCAGCCAGGATAGTCATTTGAACTGTACGACAGGTTTAACATGCGCTTTCCTCTCGGAACCAACTTTGGCCAAGTCGGTGGGAACCTGGTGACACACTGTATGCTTCGAGGCGGCGTGACAAGTTGGCAGAGGGGAAAGAAGCACTTGCATCACTATTTTTAAATGGGAAGGCTACAGTGAGCTTTGGGGGGCGTGGACCGTAGAGGAGCAGCAGCGAGCATGTTGGCTCTTGGCTGCAGTTCCAGTGTGGTGATGTGCCGGCTGGAAGAACTGGACTACGCGTAGACTGAACGGTTGGACGCGGAACCGTCTTTTCTGTCAATTTAAGCTCGTTTTGCACTGTTTGGATGTATTTCTTCAACCCGCTGCAGTTTGGCGATACAAGGGACTTAAATAAGGAGCATAAGCCGTGTAAACGTTGTTTTTAGGACGCAGCGGTGCCGTGCGTAACGGACGAAATGTGGTCGATGACAATAGTTTGAGGCAAATGCTTCCTTATTTGTTAAAGGAAGCCTAATTATTGGAACTGACTGCGCATGGTAAGTCACCGTGGGCGAGAACAAATGATGTTGAAATGACATTTGGGATTTGAAAGCTGTGTCAAGTGAAACTGAAGTGATCTTCATTTGTAAATATTGACAGGTGTTACAGTCATACTGGCTGTGTCAGGCTGAGCCTTTAATTCACTTGCGGCTCTGTTGTTATGTCTTAAAACACTGCGGACTCATTTGGTTAGGGATGGTAACTAAACCTTTGGTGTGGATAATCCAAAAATTGTTTAATCCAGTTGTCTTTACCTTCCTAATACTCGGTGAAAAGCGCACATTGTTATAAACGACCTTAATAATGCGTTTGAAACGCTGAACTGGAAAGTAACTATCACTTTAGTGTCTTCTTCCCTCCGAGTTGTTGATCAGGCAACAGCCAAAATGACAAGCAACGGACCTGTCATCGTCTACGAGTGGCTCAAGACCCTACAGCTTGCCCAATATGTAGAGTCTTTTGTGGATAATGGATATGACGATCTGGAGGTTTGCAAGCAAATAGGAGACCCCGACCTGGATGCCATCGGCGTCTATATCCCTCACCACAGGCAAAGGATTCACGACGCGGTGAGGAGGCTAAAAGAGGAAGCCCAAGAGACGGCAAGTGGACTCTATTTCACCCTGGAGCCGATGCCACCCTCAGCAGAGATTTATACCAGTCACATGGTGGACCAGTATGAGTCCAAACTGCGGGGATCCAAGTCTTGGACCGAGCCCAACAGTGACCGGTTTGGGCGCAACGGTGGGTACATGGGCGCGCAGAGGAACCTGACGCTGGGCAACAGGAGGGAGCTGGTGATTTATCCCAAGCTGAAGCTGAAGATCATGATCAGGGATAAGCTCATCAGAGATGGCATCAACCTCGCCAAGCTGCCCTACTCTAATAAGGTAAGAGGAACCTGGGGTCATGACAGTCAGGTGGCACAAAAGGGACCAATCACCTGCCAAAAGTCATCCATGACAAACAATGAATGAAAGCAGTCTACACAGTGCATCATGTTTAATACTCATAGCTTACACAGCAAAAATTATCCCTCTTAACAAGTAATTTAGTATGATATCCAATTTGGAGAACATTGGAGAAAATATAGTTTTAGTTATAGTTTTTTTTTGATAGATTGAATGACTTGTAGGGGTGGTTGTTTTGCAACATGCCAGAGGTATTTATTTGCCACAAAAGGGGCTGTCACCCTCTCCACATCATCTATCATTTTGTTGAAAGCCCACTGTCAGTCAGATATAGCACATATTGTGTAAAGGGCATATATCAGTGATGTGTTCAACATCAAAATAAGGTAAGAAGCTGAGCCATAGGTAAATGCCAGTGTGATGCCTAAACATTTTCTGCCCTGCTGCACTTTGCAGAAGTGTGAGTGGTTGCTGTCACGGTGAATGATGGGAATAAAGTTGCTGCAGATCAATAAGCAGAGAGTGGAGCGTAGATCCCGAGGACCTTTCACCCTGTCTGTGATTTCCTGCAGGGGAAAAAGATTTACACTGATTATTAATCTACTCTGACCTCACCTGTCCAGTGTCTTGCCTCAGCATTCAGTGTGGGTGGATCAACCAGGCCCACGAACATATAAGCCCTGGCTCTTTGCTGTGATGAATGGGCAGTGGCCTATCGATGGCTGAGGCAGTATATGAAGAGTGCCCAGCTGGGTAGGCTATTGCAGCCCTCTGAGGAGCCAGACTGAGAGGGCCTCTTGTTTTCACAGGAGTGATAGTGACCTTTCCTCAGAAGTGTCTGAATCGTATGCCTCACCAGCTGAGAGGGCTCCACTGAATGACTGCTGTTTACGTACTAGGAAGGTTTTGATTGGCGTGTCTGCAGGCCATTGAGGAGGCAGAGGTCGTGTTCTTCTGTTTTTTTGCTGGGGGCATACAGAAACATGCAGTTCTTTGTGGTACTCACACACCTGATTCATCTGATCTAGAGCCTGTTGATTAGCTTCTTTTCAGTAGTTGAACGAGCCTGAGGATTGAAGGCGGGAAACAAATGCCCTGAGTAATTGTGTGTTCTCTCAAAATGCATAGATTTATACTAAAGTCTTTAAAAATTTCAAACTGATACCAGCTTTGGTTCCTGTTTTTGCATTTTTTGTAAGCCCTTTTTTTCTGTCTGTATATTTCTGCCACTTTGGCTAACTGTGAATCCCACAGATATATAAGATTTGTGAGGGGATTATCCGTCAAACCAGGGCTGAAACAAAGTGTTGGTTCCAGAGGGTTAAACTATCTCTCCCTTTGAAGGCTGTATTTATTTAGAGCCAAAGCTTTGGCATTGAGGCTTTGGAGGAGAATGAGCAGGTCAAGGTCTTTCTCTTTCTGTCTCGTGTGTGTATGTGTGTAACCCTGTAGTTTTGAATTGGCCCAAACCCAGTGCTTTTCTCCCCAGGAGGAGTGAGAGAAGTGTTAGAGATGGAGCTGTGACCAGTGGATGGAGGTTTGACTAACTGAGTTGTGATTGGTCTGAAGATATCTCCCCTCTCTTTACCTTTGAGAGGAGATGTCACCCCCAGCGGAGACTGTGACCAGAGAGGCAGACCCAGGGCAATTACAGGACACACAATGTCAGTCTCTCAAGGGATGTTCATTGTATAGTATAACCAGGATCTCCATCCACATTTAAACTCAATATGCTGGGGTTTTCATGGACTATGGTCTGACAGCACTCTGTTCATCTTTGTGTCACTGGCTCTAGTGTTTGTCCTTATGCAAAAACAGACAATATAAGCAGATTCAGAAATCCTCTCTAGCGTGTGCTAGATTATTATTATCATCAAACATTTTACTGAAAAGGCTCTGCTGTGTGTAATAAATACCCATGATCCTTATCAAGGCCACAGAGACCCCTTGTGTTATTTCTTATGCTGTAAACAAACACTTGTGCTACGAGCTGCACATTTCTAGATCTCTCTTCGGGGAACAATATGACCAGTGAAGAAGGCGCTGCCGGTTTGCCTGTCGTTGAATGCACTGCAGTCATAGAGTTAATGTTATTTTCAATTTTTTGGTTGAAACGTCCCCATAATTTGATGAAATACTGAGAGTAAAAATGTTGTTGTGAAATTATCAAGTGTACAGTTAGTATGTCTGTGGAAAGGTGCTGTAAATGGTGCTAGGGAGCAGGTTTTATTGTCTGCTCACTGGCTTGTGGTCACACAATTGTAATCCCAAAACAAAAGAGGAGCGAGTACCCGATGACATTTGAAGACCTTGTTTGAGATTTGTGCAGCTTTATAAAGTCAAATCATGCATCTTTCACTGGTTTTAGTTGATGTTTTTGTGAATTAAAAGGGTTGGCACTGGCTGCCCTTGTCTGGTGTTCCTATCCTTGTAAGATATGTTTTATACATTTTATCTCATTGATTATGTTTTATTTTCAAATCTGTGTTTTTTCTGTCTTTCACTTAGCAAGACTATTTTTCCCTTGTTTAATGGGCTTGTTGGTTACTTTATGTCCAATTCCACTTTCTGTCTGTTTCCTATTAACTTTTCTGCACCAGTGAGTTCTAGGGATTTTTTATCTTATCAGAGAAATACCTCTTCTACTTTAAATAATTCTGCTCAGTGCCAAACAATTTGAAGATGTGTTCGGATCCTGGTCTCATCCAGAGATTGGTGCTGAAACAGCAGGCACAGTCAGTCATAATAGTGCCTCATTGTTGGTGCTGTGTTTTGGGAGGAAGCAGAAACTAAACACTGGGAGATTCTCCATTGTTTGTATGGAAGCTGATGGAGCCGCATGTCCTTTCACTACTGGTCTGTTTTGCATTCCCAATTTCCGGCCATTGAAACAGGCCGTGGAGGCAAGTGTCCAGCATTGTGCCGATGGGTGGGTGATGAAAACCTGGGTGTCATGCAGAGAGAGAAATGGTTGTAAATAGATGGGCACATTGTTTTTGCTGGCGAACCGAGGCTTGGTTAGGGAAGCCACTGTCTCCACCAGCACTTTCCTTCACCACTGTTAGATGTTCAAGACCTTTCTCTGACTCCCACAGAACAGCTGATCAAATGTGGTGGGTGAGAATCATGAGAGGCGAGCAGCTTAACCGGCCTCAAGACTGTAAGAAATGCAGCCGACAGCCAGAGGTGTTGTGTCTGTCAGGGGGGTAAGCAGAAGGAAGGTAGCTTCTAACTGACTGTATTTTTAGCTTCGTATAGCAAAAAAAAAAAGAGGAAGTTCACCACCTTACATGACAAACACTCACCTCACTTCCTGTTTCAGTCCTTTCATCTTGATTAATATAATAACTCTCGCCAAGCAGGAAATTAGGTTTTTGTTTAAGATGACCCTCTGTTGGCACAGTGTGGTTGTTGAGGGCTCACTAGGTAACTGCCAAAGGCTCAATATAAAAACTAATTTGAGCAGTTTTACCTTCTTAAAATATTCCTGTTCCAAAAAATAGAATATGTAAAGTTTTCAAATCTCTTTCCACTGCAGTGCCACCAAAATCTATACATTCACAGGCCAACTGCCAGGTGCAGTGAAGCTCTGATAAAAGCGGAGATATAATTGGATTGAAAACAATGTAGGGGCACAGATTTCCATTCAAGCTGCTGTATTATGTATGTATTCTATTTTGTTTTCCACTACATATGCGCATATGATGTATTGGATTTTGTTATAAAATGAAAAATACTTGAACAGAAAGCCATTATTTCTCCTTATTATGTGGCTAAACTAAGAGCTTTTTCATTGCCTCAGTGGAATGCTAAAGTGAAAGCTTTTCATGAGCTTTTAATTTAGCCTGTGTTTGTTGACGAATATCCTCTTCATCTTTGTCCCATGCTATAGGGCTGGCATTTTGCCAGAGTTTTCCATGCGTTCTGTTGAAAGCTCTGTTTGCTTAGTCTTTATTAAGGGCTCCTTAAAGGCATAATCAACCAAGGACTCATAAAGGGGAAGTCATAAAGAAGTCAAGGACCAGACTCCATTGTCCTGAAAGGACAGAGAAAGTCAATTAGCAAAGTGAGCTGCTGTTTACATTATAGAAAATCGGGGTTACATGGAGCACTAAGAAGGGACAGATCACATTCCCATCAAATGGAAAAAGTCACATATACACTCACTTAGTGGCTCTTTTTGTAAACAACCCATTTACAAAAAGGGCCTTTTAAAACCATCTTTGTTAAGCGTAAACTACATGTACCAGTATTTAGCTCTTTGGAGAGTAGCTGGGTGTGGTAAGGACTGATGGCTGTCGTAATGACCTTTTGACCTCGCTGCTTTCGACCTGTTGGGACTAAAACAGAAAGCGTTGAAGTGATTTCAGCCAAGACAATGAAATGGACCACACAATTTTCTCAGTGGGTGCTACACTTAAGCATTGTCAAATTAACCTTACATTTGATATAGTCTTTCGTCTCAAGTGCATGCGATGAATTTCCCATCTGTAGAAAGTAGTATGTGCAATAATTCATGAGACAATTTGCTCCTGTTGGTCCAAAAACAATAACTGCAAAAGGAGCCACATGACGTATTTCCTCAAGTGCTATCACTGCAAAGACATATCCATTCACTGTAATGTAGTGAGGGAGTCTCTGTCTGTTTCTCCTTTAGAAAGACTTGACCACCCGTCTCCTGGGTGCATGTGCAAATGTGGGAAAGCAACATTTGTGCTGTATCTGCAGCTGGCTCTCTAATTTCAGCAGGAAGGGGTGAGAGGGGCTCACTCCTACTGTACTGTTTCTCACATGATCAACTGGTTTCTAGGTCACTTTGATTCCCTGGATATGTGAACTTGGTTCCAAACATGACATTTCACAGAGCTCAAATTTACAATTCAACAAAACTTCACTGAGCTTTCTCTCCATTCATTAACAGGAGCTGTCAAGCCATGATAATCTCAACATTTAGACATTTAGTTCATGTTGAAAAATGTAATTTTTGCTCGTGCAGTATAAATGTCGCTCCCTCTAGCCTTTGGAGATACAGTATATTATATTTAAATAGCATATGTGAGATACAGTATATGTGTATCACTTAAAGTCATGCAGTCACGGTAACAGCTTTAAATAAAGCTGTCCAGGCCGTCAGTACAGCCAATTCATTTTCCACAGTGTCCTGGAGGACAGGTCCTGATGACACACATTCATGACAGATACATTATCAGAGCTATTCTGGTCCAAGGCTTCAGCAGCTTCCAGACAGCCTGTCTACATGACCACATAGTATCTGCACCAGGAATGACAGCATGCTGCTTTATCAATACTGAAATGTATCTGATATGTTTTTTTTAAAACGTGTTTTCTAATGTTAGTCATTGAACAGGCATGTAGTTGGTATGTACTCTTGTCAATTGTCACTGTATTTAGTTTGTGTTTTTAGCTATAAGATGAAAAAGTCAAAAAATTGGTGTCATGCAAGTTTGTCACAGTAGCACTTTTAGTTGGCCTCAGAAAATCAATCAATAGGGATTATCCAAGTTGAATGAGAGAAATACATTTTATGTCCATACTAAATTATGTTTGACGTGAAAAAAAAGATCCCTTAGAATTTTTGAATTCATGTCTTTAAACTCAAGGGTATAGTTTATGGTTCAGTGCACAGAAGGCAGAATCCTTGTCAAGAACAGCAAACAGAGAAACTAGATGTTCAGTCGCTGCTGTAAACATGTTTGTTTTTACACATTTCTTCACCATCTCTCACGTCGCGCTTCCAAATGCAAAACACATAAACATCATCGTGCTATTATCCAAAAAATGTGTGCCGTAACCTTAAGAAATCCTTTTGTGATAACAGGAGCCTCTGCTATCGTCACAGTACATGTAGACAATAATGACCCTGTCCTCTTTGAACAGTGGAGATGGAGGAAAATGAAGGTATCAAGTGCCCCGTCAGGATGGAGAGTGACAAGAGAGCAGGCCTGAGCATCTGTCTGTGTCAGGATCCAGATTGCAAACACACTTGCAAATCAACACATCCGCACATGTTTTCCCTCTCTCTACATCTCTAGCACACACTCATTACTACACTCGCAGCGATTACTCTGGAGGGGATCATTACATTTTCTCATAAAAATGAATAGAACTTGTTAGAAATATGCGACAATACATTGTTGCACACTGTATAGGCGCTGCATGCATGCTGTCACTCATCTCAGGGATTGGTTTTGGTGTATTGCCTTAGGTAGTCATGTGTGACCTACAGTCCAAGAAGGCTAATTACTTCTCACTCCTACGCAACTACAAGCTGGAAGGTCACACTAAAGGGGATTTGTTAAAAGTTGCAGTGGAGACGAACAGAAATATACTTAAACATAAAACCTCATGTTTGTCCTGTAATCTCACACTGACTATGTTTTGCTATTTTACATGGCAGTCATGGAGGTTGGGATTATTGCATAATGCTATAATTCTATCAGCAATACGTGGGCTCCACAGAGTTTAAATAGTGCTATTTGATTAGCAGCTCCTTCATACAGTGTTATTTCTGCAAACTATAATTCATTGTCCTGAAAGACAGATCAGCAATGAGCTGGAATAATCTCTGTAGGTCAAGCCGTATTTTATCAACCACGTACTGAAGGTTAAATGTAATTTTGCATCATCGGCAGGGCTGTAACTAATGATAATTTTCATAATTGATTCACATAATCAACATTTATTTGATTAGTGTCTTCTTTAAGCTTGTTTTTTCTGATTAACAGTTTGAAACCCAAAGTTATTCTATATAAAATGTAAAACTGCAGGAAATCCTCACATCTGAGAAGTCGAAACCATCAAATGTTTGGCGTTTTCATTTGAGAAATGACTTACACTATTAAGTGATTGTCGAAATTGCTGGCAATTAATTTTCTGTGAATCAGCTAATCAAATAATGGAATAATCATCTAACTGTTACAGCGCCAGTCAACTGCTTGTGTGTGCGTGAGATATGTAAAAAAAAAAATAGACACTTGTGTCAACTCCTTTTCATGAGTATAACTACTCTCCTAAAAACGCGACAAGGCACATTCTAGTCATTTTCCTCAAAGCCCTGCTTCCAGATTCTGCCCCAACTGAATGAAACAATCCTTTCCTTTTCTTGAAGATGCTGTTAAAACTGAACAACCACAGGGTTCCCTGCAATGCAGGAGCTCCATAAATCAGAATGATGAGGGCAGAGACGTACGACGGTTGCAAGTCTTACCTGCAACTTGGTGGAGGATTTCTTAAAGCATTGAGCAGTTTTGGGAGGGTTTAAAGAACTACCACCTACAACAGAGCTTAACTGTCCTACATGTAGCTACAGTTTGGCTCATAACAGCCCATATTATCTTGGACTGTGTTTAAGGGATATAATGTAGGGGTGTAGAGAGATGAGTGAGGCATGATAGCAGTGAGTATGAGTGTTAGAGAGAGAGACAGGGAGTGTGTATAATTACCTTGTCTGAAGCTGCTGCCAGCTTGGTGTATGTGTATGGAACGCAGTACAACCAACTCTCACCCCCCCCCCCCCCCCCCCCTAATTGGTCCATTTCCAAGGCATGAGGGCAGGGCTGCGCTGAAAGCTTTGATCATGGAGACCACACCAGTGTCGATGTGTCCCTACCTGAGTGCTTTTGTAGTGGCTGTGCCTGGCAGGGGATTGAGCCATACTAAACCCACTGAGTGTCTGTCTGCCTCTTGCGCTGGACTCCCTGCGGCTCTACATACCTGAATCTGAACCCTAATTACCTGACAGTTGCTACATTCCTCAAACACGCCTACGCAAAGACACACACGCACGTACTGTGTATTGCACATGTTCTTTTATAAAAGCAATGCCGGCATTTCGTAGGCATACTTGTATCTTGTGTGGTTTGCCGCCTGTGATATTATAAGCATTTACAAAACATTTATGGCTTCCAGTAAATTCCATCACCAATGTTGATCTGTGTGGGAAGCTGTGTGCAGTATATCTCCCTGCAAGTGAACACTATGGGACATACGTCTCCCCAACTAATACTAATTGAGGGTTAGGAGTGTGTGCTGAGGACAGGTGCTTAGTTAAGCTGAAAAGGTCCACTAATGGCAAAGGTTAAGGCTTGATCTAATGTAATGTATCCTTTGACAGCAGAAATGGTCATTTGTAGCTGTGTTATTTAAATATTTTTTGATTTCCATTACAATGCAAATATATGGCAGCACAGGACAGTACAGTATAACCTAAAATGAAATTAATATAAAACACAGAATTAGGCTTAGGTCACATTATGTGTCTTTTTCACTGTTTACTGGGTTTTCTCTGAGAGAAGGTTAAGGTGACCCCAGCAGTTCTGTCCAAATGGGCTGCGGCCAGCTAGTCAAACTTGTCATTAGTGGATCAGAGACAGTGTCAATATGGAAGGCTGGAATTCCACATCATACTAATTGCTACTTTTTGACCTCTGTACATGTTAGTTAATTGTTCTATACATTTAATGTTAATCACTTGCCACACTGCTTCATGCAGGAATGAATAGGGACTCCACTGTGATGGCTAAGGCTGTCCCAAAACCCTTTTGGGGATTCAAATCTGAATTCCACATCATTAAAGCTTCTGTAGGGATTGGAGTCCTGTGGCTTCTGCAGAGAAAAGTCTGGTCAAGATGTTTTTGTTTGGGTTAACCTCGCAACACATTATTCAGTTCATCCATTCTAAGCTTATGTAAGATACACAGAGTGAGTGAACTCTAAAGACAACAAACTATACTGTATAAACTGACAATTTGTGTAAAACAGCTTACCATTCTGGTGTGCATCCACCGCAGTGCAAGCAGTTTTGAAATAAAAAAATAACCAAATAGGAGCAAATGCAAGAAAATTGACACGTGCCCGACAAACACTGCACTGTGAGTGGGTTCCCACTCCTGCACTCTAGTCCCTCAATATGTTCTCCTCTGGGTATAGCTTTACATTTTTATAGATCCTTTTGTATTTTGGGATGCTCAGGTAGCCATCTAAGGTCACCTTTGTTAACGTCTTAGATGAGCACCATTGGTGCTGCTTCATCTGCTCTGGATGAACCACAAAACCACAGTTTTCATGTCAGCAGATCTTTCAACGAGTGCTGTGCCAAACCAACCCCTGTTTACTTTAATAGCCCTTGAGAATTCTCTCTAAAGGAAAGTCTGTCAGACAAATCTGGAAATGCATAGTGTCTGGTCGCACAGCATTTTTCTTTTTTACATGATGGGGTTGGCCTTCGGGGCCTGGCGCCGTCATCCAAGGATCTTAGATCATTCCAACCTCAGTTTAGTCTTAGGGTTCATTTTACACAGTCAACTAGGGTCTTGGCTTGAGTTGAATGTATGAACAAAGTGATCAGAAAGCTTGCCTTGATTATAATTAATAATTTAATTAATGAATTAAAATTTCCAGTATTTTTCTCACAAGTACATAAAGCTGTATAAAAATGGAGATTGCTTTTCGATCACAATATGTTTAACAGTGTGCATGTGGATTTATGTTTATAACGTTACGTTACAGGCTGAGATGTGAGGGCACCACACCACTGTAGGTCTCAGCTAATTTGTTAGCGTTAGCTACTGTTATTGTGTTCAAGCGGTTTTGCTAATCTGCTCTAGGCCCACCTTTACCTAAAATTGCGTAGAAATATGCTGCAGGTTTTTCGATCATAAAATGTAGAACAGTGTTTCAAGTGTGCAGGTGAATTTATGATTACAAGCTGTTATGTTATGTCGGCAATCCACTTATGTTTGGCTAAGTTGATAACACCCACAAGGCTGTTGTGGAGAACCAGCCGGGTATTTGGTCCCTAGTTACACAACCGGGGCTGTATATGTCTAGCAAAAGGGTATTAGGTGCATGTGTGTACATTTGTTTACATGCTTTATGTGTTGTCTGCTGATTTCACTGGGGATAACAATATTAGCGTTGCAGATACTGAGTCTTATCATATGATTTTAAAAGTTATTTTAATTACTTGATATATCCAGTAACCAGTGGAGGTGGCTTTGTTTTGGATCACACTACCTTGCTCGTCAGGACCCGCCCTACTGTGCGTCTGACTGGCTAGTAATCCTTACCTTGGTACTGCACATGTGCAGCTCCCAACAAATATCCAAGTGAGATGCTTCACTCTGTAGCTAAAATGGAGTGTTCATGTCACAGGGTGAAAAGAGGTGCTGCAGCAATGGAAAAAAAAAGAAGTGTTTTTTGAAAATTAAACCATGTAGACCTATTATGGTGAAAACCCCCAAATACAATTATGAACCTGAAAATGGGCATAAGATGACCACTTTAAAGAGGAATAGGCTAAGTCCATATTTATTTTGACATGGGGGGATTTGAAAAAAATATTACAATTATAAAAGCTTATAATGAGAGTTTGAATATTCTAGTTTATATCATGGAATAATTATAGACTAACAAGAAGGAGAGCTAAAACACAGGATGCTGCTCAGAACAGCTTTGCATTCTACTGTATAACTTTTCCTTTTGAATATTCTTGTTGCCCCTTAGGCCAGAGTCCCCTGCATAGTAACTGCAGACTGATAATCTGCCTCTAATGTGCAGTGGTCATGGCCTTTGGTGGCAGGGGAAGTGTCGTTAATCTGGTAAATCACCTCTTCACTATAAATCCATGCAGTACAGAGCTGATGTCACACACAAAAGCCAAACAATGAACTGGTCGACTGACAGCTCCGCGTCCAAGCCTGAGCGGAGGGGTCAGGCATCAGGAATTTTCTCTGCTCCACTAAACATCCTCACCCAGTTTCACCTCATTCTCACTTACTTACAGACAGGGGAGACAAACTGAAATACAAATAGACAGACTGGCAGACCTGTCAAGTCAGACAGTTGGTCAGACAGGCTGACAAACAGGCAGTTTTTGACAGCAAGGAAAAACTAGCTGATAAAAAGACAGGCCAGCAGAGACAGAGCTGGGTTGACAGACAGAAAAGTAAAATATGTGATGAGATATTCAGACTGTCTTTAGAGTCATTAATAATCTTCTATCATGTGACAGTTTTTACAGAAAGCGCTACCACTATCACACCCATACCCATCATAAATTTAATAACCTGTTTTCATCTGCATGTACGAGGTTGTGTTTGCAGCCTTGAGTGTGAGGCAGTTACTCTCATTACGTGCACTCAAAACAGTTAAATAATTAATATGCGAGCCATTAGATCATGAGTCAATTCATAAACCATGTAAGGATGATTGCTGAGGTTTGAAGATATAGTGACTCAGTGAAGTGGTCGTCTATGGGGAGAGTAAACTGTAGCATGGAAATTGAACTTTAAAAAGAATTTGCTGACATCACCTGATTAAAAACCTTTTTCCAGGAAGGGAAATGTAGCACAATTTAGTATTTTTTTTTGTTTGTTTTTTTCCTGCTCATTTTCAAATTTTCATATGGTAGCAAGTGTGACCACTTAGGAAATGTTTGTCATGGACAGCAGCATGGGAAGGCTTGGCATCGAGCGTCTCTCAGGCGGACTGTATTGTGATATGAGTCTTTGTTATGGTCACTTAGCCATGTCTGTGGCCTGGAGAAGAAATAGTTTTTTTCCCTCTCATATGAGAATACACTGTCAGTCCAGAACAATGAGCTGCAGGACTGGGCTTCTCCCAGCAGCCCCTGAAGCTCTGATCCACTTCATTTATGGAACAGTTGAATTGTAGTTAGCCCACTTACCCCTCTGCACCCCACCCACCCGCAAAGCAAGGAGTGTCCCCGCTTCACCCAGGCTTGGTCAAAACCAAATTCCTCAGTCTGCAGTAGATGTCCTGAAATATGCACCAGCTGGCAACTTTCATCCTCAGGGTCGTCAAGTGGAACAAGTATAGCTGAATCCGAAGTAGATTACCTTGCTAATACTTCCCTGAAGATGACAAAAGGTCTTTCCTGACTCCAGTGGCAGCCATACTTAGGCGTCTTTGGGAAGTAGACGACAATGCAGCAGGGGAAGTTGAGGGCAGCGATTATGTGTGGAGACGGTGTTCATTGTCATGCAGGAATGCCACAGCCGGGCTTATATCAATTGTTATGTAAAGTGGCCATTCATATTTAACAATGTGCTTGGACTGGAGGTTATGGTTTGAGCTTTGTGTGGAAATGATATAGAGAAGAGGAAAGGAAGACATGTCTGTAAATATGGTGTTACTGTGTTGCTCCTGTCTCTTCTTTATTTGTGTGCAATAGGCTTGCGCACACGCACATCCACAAACCATCCATTCCTCTTTTTCCACCATTAGCTGTATATGTCTGTAGAACAAAGGACTCTAGTCCCTCCTTTTCAGCAGATACACGTAGGGCAGATGCACCGTCTCATTTCTTAAATATGTTTGTCTTTCGATCATTACCCTGCAAAATCACAAAAAAGTGCACGAAGCTCAAGTGTTCTTATTGTTGATTAGCACACAGCTTCTCCTGTAATCCTAATCAGGATATTGATGATGAACCCTCTTCACTTGGGAAGAGGCTGAGAAGGCTTTTATTATGAGATTGCATTATGTACTCGGAGGCTGAGACTCAGATGTAACTGTTTATTCCAGTCACACAAGCGATGCTGTTTAAACAGTCCGAGGGAACACATTTAGAGAATGTCCCATACTGCCTTGCTCTCTGTAGTAGAAGCAGCTGTGGTTGTTTTTAAAGTGGCAGCTTGCGAGATGCATGCCTCACTGCTTAAACTCAATTAAAGTTCCATCTACGACTATTTTTTTTTCCTAGGTGCTGCCCTTTTCTTTGTCTCCTCTGTTTAGCCATGGTAACGCCGGCTGCTCATGCTAGCTACAGTCAGTAGCACTAACAGATAATTGTGTTTGGGAAAGCTAAAGGGGAGTAGAAACAGCAGGTAAACATTTTTTCTTAGTAAAATATATAAATAAGTAAATATAGCAACAATATTTGTAATATTGATAATTCTATATGTACTGTTGTAAAAGGAGGGTCTGGGATTCCTTCTGCCTAATCCCCAACGCAAAATGATGTGCTCGCTCTTGCTTCAACAAGCTAAGAAGCGACTGTGTATTCATAAATTGCTTTTAGACTGTATAGAGAGCCATATAACAAAAAGGCCAGTTAACACACAACACAATGAAACCATGCACACAGTTGCAGATGACAAGTTGTTTACACAGTCAGATGCTCTGCAAGACATTTTTAAATGCACTATCAAACACAACACAAAGCAGTAGGCTCTACAATAGTAACAGTTTTCATTTCAGGTAAATGGCACAACAGGAAAAGGCACATTCATCCACCCTATAAACATAAACAGTTTAAATAGCTGTACCACTGGTCAAAAAACAAGCAACTTACGGCACAGAGATGGCACAAGACATAAGCTATCGCAGAATACACATGAATGATCACACAACGCACATTTTCTGCTGCGAATAATCACTTAAAATAAATTTGAAGAAATATCACAGAAGATCAGTATTCCAGTTTGGTGGTTCAAAGCATCCAGCAGTAAAATGTCTTATGTTATTTCTTATGACCTATCTGCCAACACTAAGATCAAATGTTTTTTTTCCCCACGTTTTAAATTCGTATTAATTGCATTTAAAACAAAATACATTTTAGGACTGAATAGTTGACAAAATGACGTGCTAAACTGTAGATTTTCTGCACTGTACTGACTTCTGTTTTTCTAAACAACCCACTGTTGTTTCAAATTATAGAAATGTAAAATGCATTGCGTCCTGTCAGCCAGAAGATTTTTCAGAGATAAAACCCACCCACACCTAGTGTTTACTTATATAATCTTTAAATGTAAAATCACTGTTAGAAAAAGGGATGACCATAATGAACCCTTGCGTTTATATTGAAAAATCCACAGGTTTTTGCTAACTTAGGGACGTACAAGGCCTACCCTCAAGACGACTTTGCTGCTTGTGTGCTCCTCCCCTCAGAGGAAGTGGCACCTTTTTGTTCTAGCTGCTTTGTAATAGCTGTCTCATCACTACAGTGTCACACCTGCTGTGAAGTAGGCCTTTACACTAGATGCATATCACTGTGACTGCTGCGTGAGGAAGCAGACATGCATCTCGCTACCAGTTAGTATCCCACTAGGCCACAGGAGTCTCTAAATTCATTTTATGTGATCTACTCCATATCTACAAGACTCGGGTTGTCAGAAAGAGTCTGATGCGACATGTGTGGCATAACTTGCATTTTCTCTCCGGGAGTTTGCTGGTGTATTGCAGATTGAATTGGGAGATGATTACAAAATGAGATTGTCTCTTCCAGTCCCTTAAGTGGTGAAAGTATATTTTTTCGACAGAGAAAAAAGGTATTTGGTGAAGGTTGTCTGACTAAAATGTAGCACATTTAATTAATGGACCCTACTTGGCAACATTGTGCAGCACTTCACTTTCTTATGTATCCGATTCAGTGTTGAGATACTGATCATGTTCAGCATCTCAACCTCTCATTGCCTCTGTAGTCCAGTGGCTGATTAAAGGCCATGTAGGCTCTTGCCAAGGACACTTCCAACACTTCCTATCGAGTCAGCACTCTGGCTCTCCAAGAGATGGAAACAGCCTTTGGATGTGAAACACAAGCAGAAGTGTGACAAAGCCTTATTTACTGAGGCCCTCAGCTGAGGCTATATGCGTGTTTCAGAAGGCTCAGTTTGATATCTGCCATCAAAGAATCCTCGCTCCTACAGCACTTATCTGACATCTACACTGCTTGTCTGCTACTTTACCACATTAACCCTGCACCTACTCTTAGCCTACAGTGTAAACAAGTACCGGTATAATATTTGGATGCTGTTAAGTCTTCATATTTGGACGTCCACAGTGACAACTTCTCTATTGGGTATTCTCTCCTTGTTGAAAGGGAGCATGAAGCCTGGGTATTTATGTTGACAATCCCCACAGCCCCGAGTGAAGCCCCCCACTGAACCCCATTCACAACCAGCTCATTATAGGATGTCAAGTTTGGCATCCGTCTTCTTTTGCAAGCCATGGAAGTATGTTTTTTAATTATGAATTTTTTTTTAAACTTCTGTATTAGGTTACCATGGCAACGTGTCAAAGCACCGCTGAGAGTTTTTGGTGGCGTGCTTGCTTGTGATCCTGTGGACAATAAGCCCAGTGACGGGCATCGCCGAAATGCCTGCCGCAGTAATCATAATGACGGAGATCGGTTCTTGCTATTTGATTCTCGGTGAGGGCTTTCTAGGAGTCATTTAATGTCACGCCTCAGGATTGGAAGGCCAGGATGCAAGCCAAAGCTAAAGAAGTAGGTCACTATGTATAGAGTGAGTGAGTGATTCAGTGTGTGGAAGCATAGTGGTAGTATGTTCCATAAACCTCAAACACTTTTCTACTAAATACCAAGCCCTTGGAGGAACACATGGCTATAGATGAAGACCCACAGTCATTCAATCCTGAAGGGGGTGGACTCAGGCATGTCCTGTAGGAATATCCTGACTCAGCCAATCCTGGCATGCCCGCAGGCTCTCAGCTGTTAATGTGCTCCTAACTGCGTGTCACGCATCTCCCCACTGAAGGTCAGAGGTCGAGTGGAATCGTTCATCTGGTCACCACAGAAGCGGAAAAAGCCACGGCTAAAGGGGAAGTGTGGCTTGTGTATGGGCGACAAGAGCCACTCGGGGCCCGGAGCATGCCAAGCCCTCATTTCCACACATGCAGGAAGTTATCATTTTATACGCTGATCACCCAGGAGAGGGGAACGGGTGGGAGTGAAGAAGGCATGTTTTTCCTACTCTTGCTTTGTCTGTTCATAGCAGTTGGGGGAGATCCCTGTAAGGGTGGGATTTGTTATTTGTATGCATTTGAGAGTTGGGCACTCACGTCATGGAAGCACAAAGCACAAACGTAACATGCACATACAATGCGCAAACATTTTTTTGATTTTGGAACTCTAAATCGACAGTACAAGACTAAAACATTTAAGACACTTTTATGGTCGATATTAACATTGGATCAAGAGCCAACTTTAGTCCTCATGAATGCTTTGTGCTGATTGATGTTTTTTTCATTGTCATTTGCTTGTAAGCAATACTGTAATGGAAGCAACTTACCAATCTTGAATATTTTTATTTCTTTTGGGTGCACACTATGATGGGAAACATAAAGGTCAGACACTATGTTTTTAATGTTTTCATGTCCCTATATGATTAGTGCTCTTCTTTGTATCCCATTCTGGCTTGAGTCAGGGCTGTTAGACCGGCAAATCCAGTGCTCAGACTCAGATGGCCTCAATATCGTGGGTGAGTGCCAGCTTTAAGTCTGATATGACCCTCCTCCTCTTTTTTTATCTCCTCTGTAAATAAGAAATACACCCATAGACATATGAGTTTGGCTTGAGCTGCCAAATGCAATGTGGGTCACAATGAAAGAAACCATGCACAACACACACTTCAGCAAAGTCTAATACAATGATTGTTTTAAACCCGATCAAGTGGCTTCAAGATTATTCAACAGTATTCACCACCCTGGATTCCTCTGTAAAAGTCAATATTTATGCAGTCTAATCTCCAGTAAAGTAATTTTGCATTTGAGGCATAATTTGCATCAATTACACAAGTCTGTGCTTTTTGTTTTTGTGTTTAATTCATCCGTGTATTTACTTTGAAAGAGTGGATTCTTCATTATAATGTCAGTACAGCTAAGAAGGAACAGAGAAAACTAGGCTCATTTATTCATCTCCATTTTCTGGCAAAGCAGCTTCGTCTATTGTGTGTGTGTGTGTTTGTCTGCTCTGTCTCTGTCTGCTGTCCCTCTTTCTCACAGCAGAGGGAAACTTGCTGACCGAGGCTCTTTGTTAATAGGGGGGAGAGAAAGATGAGACTTGGTCATACAGGCAGATTAGTGCTCATTGAAATCCTATAGGAAAGGTTATTTACGTAGTGCTACTTAAATCCACTTGTGACCTCAATCGCGAACCCATTCACAATCCTGACACCCTCCACTCATGTCTGACACTGTTTGTAAACAAATGTGGAGCATGCTTTAAATGTGCTTTTGCTATAGCAGTCTGGCCCTGCAGTGCAATGGGCAGATCTGCATGTCAAGTGACAATTTTTCAGCTGACCTGAAGTAGTTCAGTTACAGAGTTTCACTCTACTGTGATGTTTGTTTTAAGGCGCTGACCCCAGCACATTTTTTGTATCCGTGCTAAGCTTGTGGGTTCTTAAGACTGTGGAGACTGATAGCAGGAGTTTGTCTGGTAACGTTATTTTTCTTAAATGAGGATAAGAATGTGGAAATGACTAATGCCACTGTGATTAGCCTTTTAGAAAGATCTAAGTCTACAGAAAAAACCTCCCTGCTTTCTACGAATATAGTCTTTTCCCTCACTCCTTATTGACAAATCCAACTGTAGTGAACAAAAGTACTTAAACATGTTGCTGGATTACTCTAATGCTGTTGGCTGGCAAATTTAATTTTAGGAACAATGTGGTCAGTCAGCACTGCCTACCTTTACATGCATGTAAGTGCAGTCATAACCAGATTATATTGTTGCTGGAGTACAAGACTAAGCTCCTTAGCTGTTGCAAACCTGAAAAGATAGTTTAAAATAGACTAAAAGGCTACATTTTTATTTAGTTTTCTCTGGATTCCAAAGTATACTGTACTAGACAGTAGAAATAACCCACCATATCATCGACTCATCCCTAAAAAGTCTTCATAATCTTGACAAAGCAATTACAGGAAATCAGTCATTTCCAGAGTTGGCAGACATCTAATACACTTAAGGCTTTACGGTGTCCCTTAAGGAGCAGAAGAGGGAAAACTGAAATCTCCGATTCAAGTGCCTCAGCTTTACCATGGCAACAATTGTCATTGAAGTGGTTGCAGATGTGTCTTTCACATGACACTTTATTAGAATTCTTTGTGTTGCCAAATGTTGGCCTTCAGTATGCTTTCATTGTCTAGACTGTTTGCATGGTGTGTTGATGTACAAGTATTAATGGTACTTTATTTTGTGTTTCCTCCTTAATGGATAAGGTGGACCAGGCTAGACCTTTGAAAGGCAGAAACCTTTGTCAGGGCAAACAAAGCTTTCTCATGGCAGGAACAAGTTCACATTTTCTATGTTTTCCCTTAACATCCATGTGCCTCATCCTTGGAAATCAGACTGAACAAAATGAACAGTGCCTGGACTTAGAGAAACTAGAAATACAATATAATGGGTTTAAATGTTTGGTTTGTCAGGTTTGTGTCATGGGGGAAGCTTTACTCCCAGCAGCAGTTTGCTTTGCCTTGGTTCAGCATCTGCCTCTGGTTTTTCCACCTTCTGATACATAATGACAACCGTAATCTGATTGGACTTGGAGGAATCTCTCCCTCACAGCTGCAGGTCACTGTAAACAAGACAACACTGCATGGCATGCCCCTGTCAGACTGTGACAGGTTTTCTTTGTCAGTCACAGTAAAATGTTCTACTGAAGCAATGCCTCTCAAATTTTGCTTGCTTGTAACGAGATGAATTGGAAACGGTATCAGTGCATGGGGATGTAACATTGCCTCCTTCCAAACCAGCAAGGTGCGGTGTCGCTTGTGGAATTGCAGCTACAAGTCCTGTTGTCAAGCACTGCTCATCTCCGTATTGATTTCATTATAGTTTTCATTCTGGTGCATTAATGCAAATGCATGCATGGAGCACCTGTACACAGTGTCCATGCTGGAGGAGGTGACAACAGAGGTGTCAAACACTCCCAGAGGTCACGAGAGGCCAGAGCGGATTGCACACTTGTCTGACTTAACTTGTTTGTGTCTGGTCTGTCACACGCACAAAAGAGAAGAGAGTTGTCTTCAGTATGAGCTACTTTGCCCAGTTGAAATCAGAAAAGGAGAGGATGTTTCCCTTCAGTGTTGGCATGTCAGACTTGACTTGTTAAATGTTTTTACTTTATATAGAAAGTTGCAGTTCTGACAAAACATACATCACAACACAAAAAGCATAAAAGATTGTATACAGTAATGGCTACAGTAAGAATTTAAATTTTCTGTTTGTGTGAACAAGAAATTCCATTACTCATGCTGCCATTCTGCTGTCATCACTCCTTAGTCATTTAGTCAATCAATGGAACAAGATCTCTCTTCATGAATGATTCTTTGGATTCCATTTAAAACATTGAAGGTTGACTAAACCTAAGATAATTTTAATATAGCCTATTCTTGTTGATTTTCTGCAGCCTGTTTCTATTCACATGTGCACTTGTGTATGTTTTCCTTCTTGTAACATTGCTACACAGATTAATTTACAGTTGTAGCTGCATTTCCTCACTGTACGCCTGCCTCTATTCATCAAGGTTGCTGAGAGCAGCACTAACTCAGGGTCACCAGATATGTTTGAATGCCCCTTTAATGGTCTTTCTTCATTAATGCCACAATAATTCTTCACGTCGAACAGTGCATGGTGTCAAGCTAACTACATTTCTAACTTTGCAGAGACTAAGGACTTCTCAAACCATTTTAGGCAACATGCCACAGTTACTGGTGATTTTTAAGCACATGTAAAACAGTATCAGCTTGCTTCTAATTGCCAACAATGTAATGTCAGTAATGGGATACTGTTCATTTTAAGTATTCTGTCATCCTTAAAAACGGCATTATTATTGAACATTTTACTGCATATGCTGCTGAAGTTCCTCCTCATTATTAGGGCAAATGCTGCTTGTTCTAAAAAGGAATACCAAAGGGGGTTCTCAAACCCTGCTGAGAGTAAATGAGTCACAATGTGACAACAGAGCTGTGCAAATGCCCTGTAGAACTCCAACCCTGTGTCTGCTTCCTGTCTGTTCCCCTTTTCACCTTCCTGATTGCAAAAACCAGACATTCCTAATCCTAATTTCAGATGACAGCATCTCTACATTTATATAACCACTGAGTGACTTGATGCAGATCAAGCTGCCCCTGCAGGGACCAATCTTACTGTATGTCAAAGCAGCTGTTAAAACTTTTGCGGGTTGGCAGAATAATGAATGTATTACATTTTATTTAAATTCAGTTTATTGCCTTTGGTGAAGGTAAATCACTTAATTTGCATTGTATGCAAGAATACTATGGGGGGGGGGGGGGTCATGAGCCTGTGGTTAATATACCCCCCGGCCCCCACTTCCCCAGGGTCACACAAAGGCCATGACATGTTAAAATGATTTTCCTTAGCCATTAATTAAGCATTGACTGTGATCAATCGGCTCAAGGACAGACTGTTTTTTTTTTAGGGTCTTCTAATTATTTAGGCCTTGAGCAGCCTCAGTTGCACCCATTCTTCACTCACCCACTCCAGCATCTCCTCCCTTGGTAAAGGCTGTTTTTTGTGCGAGTCCCAGCAACAATTGAGTCTATTTGAAGGCATCTGTGATTTACTGACTGATCAGTAGAAGGCTGGGATTTCCTGTATACTCCAGATCATCATAGGTTAAGCAACCATCTGACAGCTTTGCCATGTCTTATTACCACAGAGGAAAGAGAGTTAAGTTAATAGAGATGAGCTCAGTCAAGCAAATTAGCCCATCGCTTTCTTGGGGTTGGTTATTCACTGACTGTGTTTGCACAGATGTAGTCATTAACTTGGCAGGGTTGAGTTGCAGGGGCAGCAGAGGTGATGCCACTCCATTGTGAGGCTTGTTAGTCAGATACAGTAAATAGCGCTCATTGTGTAGCGAGGACCAATGGGAGGCTGATTCCAGAGAACATGATGATTCAGTTATACTGGACGGTTGAGAAGGATTCAGACCAGAGCTGATGTTACACTGCCTTGCCAGGCCAGCTGGCAGAGGTTAAAGAACCACAACTATTGTTCTCACCAAACCTGGCGGAGTCACACAGAGGTTTTAATAGGATAGTTATTGTAAATATGGTGTAATTATGGATAAAGACAGTTTTAGTGTAGCTGAAGGAGGGTCTTGTGTGGAGAATTGGAACCTAAAATCTTTCAGTGCTCAGGGAGAATGAAAGCAACATTGTTATTATGTTAACTAAGACCCAGTGTTTTAGTTTTGTAGCAGCTTCGCAAGCAAACCTATTCAATAATTGGGAAAATTAAAATAATGGGCAAAATAACTGAAACCCAAGTATGAGAATATTTTGTGACTTAAACATTGAACCACCACGAAAGAATTTGCATAACTCATGAAATTGATTCTCCCTGTCGTTGCTCAGCTGTAAGTCACTGTTTAATCTTTGGTCATGGTGTGGAGTTCAAAGAGACTTGTAAATTTCATGGAACATTTTGACACTGATGTCTTATACTTATCACGTCTCAAACTCTGGGTTCTTGTATTGAGGGCAAAAGAAGAATGTCCTGCTGATCAGAAACATTTCTGCTAGTCTAGACACATTCCTTGGCGCTTCCACACTGATGATTAGAAGTGTGTGTGGTAAATACGACATGCAGAGCATCTGGGGGAAGAACTCGCTCTAATTTTGAAAACATTTGAAATAATTTCTGTGTTTAGGTAAGCAACAAGCCCCATCAGATGGTCTATAAGAATTCATGTTATGTTTGTTAGCATATTCCTGTTTTTTGTATTCTGACGCTGTGTTTAAATGTTTGTAGGTGTGTTGACTTTAAGTTGCTGCAGAAACTGGTGTCTGTTGTAATTACATAAGCATTTTATACACTCATAATTAAGAAAAATCCCTGATTGTGAAGTGACCAGTTTCTAAAATTGTGGGTATCATTGTATTCTCGGTGTCATCATGCATTTAAGTGTCATAAGTGATAACCCTGTTCCTAAGATTTCTTTTAAAAAGGACAGCTGGTAGATTTAAGTGGAATTATGAGCCCATTTTTTATGATGATGTTTCATATTTAACTCAGGAGTCAAACCGGTGAACACCCATTATTCTGTTCATTACATTCGGCCCCATTAGGTGTAGTGTTATGAGTGGCACCTGGTTTCAGTTTAAACCAGAGAAGAAATTGCCGGGCGGGCATATACAAATCTGAAATCCATCTTTCCCTGTCCTCGTGTCCAGTTGAAGGGGATTACAGTGTGCTCCATCTCTATTTTAGGCACTAACAGCAGAAAGCATGAGAAATGGATTGGGAGGCTGCAACAGAGAGAATGTGCTCAGCTGCTGTCTTCTGTATTGCACAGAGCCATAATTAGTCTATTACAGCAGGGCAGTAGCGATGGGTTATATGATCTAGTGCTATTAGAGCACTTAAAGTCAGCATGTCTCCCAGTCATTTAGCCCTGCTGAGCAGTTATGCCGGATGGGCTGCATGGGCTCTTTATCAAATTCTGTCAGCAGAGCAGATGTACCAAAACCACAGAAACCACGCAGGAGAAATACATAGTACTTGTTATTCTTGTCGTTTCACACATGCTTCTTTTTCCACTCATGAAATAGATATTTATGCTTCTGACTTTAATGTTATAGCTCTTACAGATGGTGCTACCTCTGTAAGACCTCGCTTTGTATCATAAAACTGTTAGCCCTTACAAGGTGACGCAGCAAATTCAGAAATGATTTACAGCATGGGACTCCTTGCCGCTGCATCCTTCTGTCTAGCGCATGGTAAAGCTGATGGAGCATATTTGTGACCTTGGTTACAGAGTTGCAGTGTTGCCCAGCAGTTAGAGAGTTGTAATTGGGTGTTCTCAGGTTTGATCTTAGCAACAGGCAGTATATCAGAAAGCTGAATTCCTTCTTGTTCAGGCACTGAAAGTCATTTCAGGTGACTTTGGAGGAAGGGAAACATATGACAGGCAATCACTTATCAGTTGACTTGATGGTGTAGTTCAGTAATTTGTATCTCTGTAAAGACGGTGATTCAATCAGCAGTTAGAAGGCTTATAGCTGTCAGTCATACTTCGTATGCTAACCTACCAGCTTTGATGGTAATTACTTACTTGCGTCTCTGTTAGCCTTCACTGCAGGAGGGGCCGACTACTCCAGCTGTATTTCAAAACAGACAGCTCTCTCGCAGATTATGTTTGGTACATTTAATCAGAGGCGAAATAAGGGCTGGTTTGCTGCAGTGGCATGCAGGAAGGAGGCAGAGGCAGGATACAGACGAACCTGCGAGGAATCACTAAGCAGTCTGGGTAATTATTTCTAAATCAATATTGTGACAAGCCAAGCTCTGGAGTGCCAAATCCCGGCCCGTCAGATTTGAGCAGACTTATCCCCGTGGAATCTCCAAAGCTCGTATGCTGCTGCCATGATTGATTTCCACATGATACCTTTCACATGATGGCCATCTGCAATGCTAACATGGTGATCCTAATCGATGGGGTTCTTCTACACTATATACAGTATGTGGGGCTCCCTGCAAACCGTGTGTGTGTGTGTGTGTGTGTGCCTCTGAATGTGAGCTGAAATGTTATAGGTTTAATTTGAATCCTGCTTCCATTTAATTAAATAGCTGCTTGTGTTAAAATAATTATGTTAATGTTAAATTATTGAGAATTTTATACTATTAGGGAGGCTGGAATAGGTGCACATAGATCATACATAACCACACACACACACACTCACACATAAATTGCACAAGCTGGCTCTAGACTTGACAGATGAGGCCATAGGTATCCATTAATGAGCCACTTAACTTCTGCCTTTGAACCCACCTCCACTGGCTGTACACACAAGCTGTACTATATCAAGCTACTCAAATTGTTTTACACTCATCTATTGCTATCTTGTTCTTTCTCTTTCATCTACAGGTATGAGTGTTCAGCCTGGCAGTTTTAATAAATCTTGATTCCTCATGTCGTTCAATCCATGCTGCTCAGAACATCAGCATGAACATCATTTTGTATATATGACGTTTGTATTTCTAAAGCAAAACATAAGCAATCATTTATTTTTATTCAAGTTGCACAAAAGTGTAGGAATAGAAGAGGCTGTCTTAACAATCAGCTGAAGAAGTCCAATGTAACAACCCACACAGAAAAAGAGAGATTTTATTTTTTTACTTTTCATGTTCCTTTTTTACCCAAGGGGGTAATTTCACAGGCTGGTTGCACACAGAGAATCAATCTCTTCCAAGCAGACCATTTTGGCTCTTCTTTTTATTTAAGTTTAGTAACCAGCCCTATCTGGCAGTCGGAAGATACATATATATATATATATATATATATATATATAAATATATGTTTCTACTTTCCTAATTGGCCTGCTTTCCCTCATCACTTTTTCTCTTCCTCATTTCTTTCCCCTCTACTAGTCTCTCCATCTCTCTCTTTGTGCTGCTCTTCTTGTTTTATACAGTCTATGATCTTTTAGTGTGAGACAAATTCCTCACACCCATCAGTTCAACCTCGCACCTCCTGACAAACTATATTATCTCCACACTGCCTCGTCCAGTGTGGTACCCTACTCCACCAAAACCCCCTCTGCACAAAGACACACATGGCTCCGGCCCCTGACAGCAGGGAAGCCCTTACGTGAAAGTAACAAAGTGGCTTGAAAACAAAACCACCTCTGAAACTGTCAGGATGAGGATGTCATATCTTGTTACCAGGAGTGTTATTCAGGAATGAAATCTGCTGTCACAATTTCACAGTAGTGCCCTCATTCACAAAATGAGTCTGCAGCAGGTCTAGCTGGTTCTTTTACATGTTGGCCTATACAGAGAAAAAAACAAACCCCACAACCCCTTTCTAGAAATGAACGCAAGCATACATTCTCATTTACAACATTGGAAAGACTGCCAGAATACCATTGAACAAATGTTCTGAGGAGGACAATGTTATGAAAGCCCAATTTGCATCTTCCTGCTTTCTCCGGGTGCAGGTTTAAATGCAGCAATGTAAAACCAGCTGCTACCAAGCCGACCGTAAAAACTAAATTGGGTTTATATCTAGATAGCAAACACTTGCGTGTTAAGATCTGAGTGTGCCTTCATCAAAGCAAATAAGATCAGCAGAAGGAAAATAGCAGCATGTGACCATGCCTTCTCTAAATCACTCCTGTAATAAGGTTTTAGTACTTAAGCATGTATTCGTGTTTAATTAAGTGTATTTGGTAAAATACAGTTCCTGGATGTGGTCAGTAACACCTTGGTGAAATCAAGCTAGGACCAACAACACAATGGGTTTAGTCTGTTTTAAGACAAAGGCATCTAACAGTTAATATTATGTGATTGTGTACTCATCCATAGAGATCAAGATGAGCTTGAGATTTAGTTAAGATTATAGATCAAGTCTGTTTCGGAGACCAAACCTCCTCCCATATGGTAGAGCTGGCATGGTTGGCTAAACTACTCTAGCTTTGTTTACAATCAAATGGATGCCAAAGGTCTGTGCTGAAGCTAATGTGGCTATTTGTTAATGAAGCTAATGGCCAGGTTCAATATCAGGTGGCGAAGGAGAAGAGAGAGACAAGGTAAATTGTGATCGAGAAGAGTAAAAAGGGATTACGTTGCAATCAGATTCCAAAATAACAGTGTTAATGTCTCTATCCCCATTCATCCTCTCCCCACTCTCTTCCTGTGCATGAGGGATAACTGATGTCCCTGTTCCTGCTGTTTGCATACTTTGTGTGTTTGGTTAGTTAACATGCAGAGCACATTGAACCAGGTGGTTCTGGGGCACCGAACTGTAATTTCTCTCACTGGGAGTCAGGTTTAAGAAAAGAACCAACAACGAGCAAGTGTCTTCAAAAGAGAAGGAGGTTTTGGTTCATTTTGTCATATAAATGCCACTTAAATGTGTAATTTCTTTCTTTATCCTTATACTTAAATTGGAGTAGAGGCTGCCTTAAATTCCACCAGGAATAACATGAATCATGACTCACCCTCTGCTTTACAAGAGATGTCTGCTGTCTGCACTTCCCACAACATGATTTTTTTTGCTTCCTGTGGGATAAATAACAAATTATTCACTACAGTTTATAGCAGTGCTGCTGTCATGAAAAAAACGACTGAACTTTATGATATATGTACAACTCATGTGATTCTTTGAGGCATTCGAACGTTTCATGACATTGGCAGCAATAAAGCTGAAACTGCTGTCATCTCTGTTTAAGAATTTATAGTCACAAAACTGAGAAAGTGTCTTATTTTTGGGGGGGGGGGGTACATTTAATCCAACTGCAGCAGTAATCTCCTGCAACAGTTATCCAATGCATTATCAGTGCTCCAGCACATATTGTTGGCATCTTGGTAGCTGATAGCGAATCTTGGACAGGGTTGTCTGTCCCCCATGGGCGCTTCCTCCAATCCCAATAGACGTTTTTCTCCACAGAAATCCTACGTGTGATTGGCTGAGTGGACAGTTGGCATACTTTTCCTGCCTTCCCTTTAGCATTACTTTGTTCCCTATGGCTGTTTTGGAGGTGATGTAGAGTTCATTTTGGGATTACGGCTCAGCTGCAGGGCCTGTGGCAGAGCTCGGGTGTTAACAAAGAGAATTATGAATCTTTTGAAATCCTGACAGAAGAGTGTCTTGCGAGGAAACGTATAACCGAATTATCCTGCAAATCAGTAAACCAGAGCAGAACCTAAGCCGCTGCCTGTCAACGCTTTCTGTGCGTTGATTTTCAAGCATTTGTGAACGTGTTTGTGTGTATCGGCTTCTGTGTGGGTGTACATTCTGACATTTGCCTGCAGGTTTGCACCAGACAGTGGGAGAAATGAAAGCTTTTCACAGTGACACCCAATACACGACACCTCCAACTGTGAATTCAGCATCAATACAGCAGCACATATTCAGCTTTATCAGGGAAGCGTGTTCTTTTTCTTCTTCTTCTGACCCGTGTCCCCTCACTTTAATCAATACTAAATGACAAACCCTGTCCAAGTCATGTTGTCACATCTTGCTTTGGAGCTTTTACAGGATCATTCGCAGCCAGTAAGCTCAGAGTGCTGGCACACATTGCAGCAAATGTAGCTCATGTTTTTTTTCAATCTTCCAGCACTAGTCAAATCTAGCCAAAGCCAAGATCTCAATTATTACTGGTAGATCAGGAGCGCTGCAGGCTGTCCATGCCCTCTTGCTGTGTGTGTGAGCACAAACGGTTCGGCAGTAACAGTCAATGCGCTGACACAATTCAACCCCACTAGTCATTTTCCAGTCACTATTATTGCTGATGTATTTGCAGTTTCTGTTTTTGAATTATAAGCAGCTTTTGTATGAAAACCTTTAATCTGCAGTATTTACAGTTTGAAAACTGTTGAAATTACTGCATATACAAAAGGAGAACTCATTGAGAGAACATTCAAAAGCCAATTTTCAAATCACAACTACAAAGATTTTAGATTATGGAGACTTTTCTATTTGTAAAGTAGCGAGTGATGACATATTATGCTAAAATGATGATACATGGTTGAAACCACTAATAGTTTTACGTGACTGTATGCATGTGTGTCCTATTGTCACTCTGTCACTGGTGAGGGGCCCATGATGCTCTCTGACCTTCCCTCGTGACCTTGTGCTGTCTGGTCACCACCTGGCTCCAGGGGGAATGTGGCGTGAAAGAGGACACACACAGCCTGCATCACACATACCTGACCAAGATTAATGGATCCTCATTATTCTCCCTAACAGCAGTCAGATATGGCCCTGGGCCAGGGTTCTGCCACCAAAATCCACTAAGGTAAAATATGTAATGTTCACTGCTTAGCAGCAACCTGGCAAGAGTCCCGTAGTACTTTAGAGCTTGCTCAGCCTTTGTTATAAATGGCTAACAGTGCAGCATTACAATTCAAATGGTTGTTCATCAGGGTAGTTTTCTAAATGGTGCCATGGTCACACACGTAAACAGCTGACCCCATGCTCCATCACCTCTGCTTGACAGTCAAGTGGCCTTTATGTTTGCTATCAGTGGGTCCTACAAGCAAGCAGTGGGCCCTCAACCTCTTGTTATCCATCGAAATTGTCTAGCAATGAGGTTCAATGAAGCTCATACAAAGAACTGCTGCAGGGAGAGTTGGCTGTGCTTAGACGGGGTGGGGGGGTATTGTTGCAGTCGGCTAGATAGAGAGGTAATCATATGGGGGGGTGGAGGGAGGGTTCTATCTGCCTGCTGCCTCTCCTCCATAGGAACATCTGCCTCTGAGACGACAACAGATGCAGAGGCACAGAGGGAAAGATGGGTGATGGTGGTGAGAGTTGATGTATCCTGCCAGGTTGTTGCAGGGAGATTCACCACAAGTCAGCTACTGTGGGTTTTTAAATATTAGTTAACTTGTTTGCTTTGTTGCTAATATCTTTATTCTATCTTCAAACAGCAGAGAAACAGAATACCAAACATCGTTGAAATCTTATTCATACTGTATCTACAGCTCTGAAGTGGAAGCTGAAACGCACAACCTTAATAAAATATGTAATCGACTAAATCACTAAATGAAAATAAACAGTCACTCCCTAACAATCAGGGCATGTATAAAAAGGCTAACCACAGAGCAGGTAAGAATGCAGAAAATCACACCTAGTAATTAGAGAGTTTAGGGTGTGCACTCTTGGGACCTTTTTAATGCATCATCAACCAGATTTCTGTAAATTGTCCATAATAGGCTGAGAATTGTTATTTGTCAAGAAGGCCTGCCATTACACACGGAACATTTGAATAGAGTTCTAATTATTTGATGCCATGTTACCTCAGATTGGCTTCTGAATAGCTCCACACACCATCTGCTGTATAGCCCTGCATTGTTTGCACCCTATGGTCCTGATATTTATAACACTCACGAACGCGCACTCTTTCGTTCAATCCCTCGGACTGGTGTCTATCTGTGATGAGGTAGCACACCTCAGCTGAGGGCCTGCTATTAAATCTCAATGAGCCGATTTTTGTCTTCCAATGAGATTCACCCAATTATTGTTTTGTGTATTGGTTTATCGCTGGACAGCTGCTGCTGCTGGGGAAATAGGTTGTGGTTTGGAAAAGATTGGCTCCAGTTCATGCTGGATTTGTTTGATTAAAGAACCGGCTATATAACCAATGCAGATGCGTAGACAGCTGTTTACATTTGAAAGAGGCAGAAATTTGCCACCACACAGATGTGTTTTTTTTTTTTACAATATGGATGATACCTTAATGCATGGTTTCAATGCCGAATCTCTCTCTCTTCAGTTGCGAGCTGGCCTCAGCTGTCAATCATGACGTGTAACCCCCGTTAACATCTGTATGGCAGACGCATGCACCCTTGTTGTCAATTCTACTTCTGTCACTGCTTTGTATTTGGTCAAAGAAGCAGTTTTTCAATGACCCTGAGCTCAGCTGATAGAATATATTGACCAGATGAGTCAGCAGTTGTTTTAGAGCCTAGACAGCAACAAGGATTCATCCCAAGGTTTATCAGGGTGATACAATCTTAAAAAACGGAATCTATGACTTTGCTTTTTCCTCCACTCTGTTTTATCATTGTCTGTTTCACACAAAGGTGTTGTAAGGAGGTGAAATCTTATCTGTTACTGAAGTCTGGTGTGGTCAGTGATCTGCCAGCAGACCACTAGCCCTTTTAGCAGTGCTTATCAGCCTGTACCGGTGGCATCGGCCTGGACTGCTCTTTATCTCTTATCTGTAACGCAGGATGTAGAGCAACACAGACAATGGCTCAACGGGGGCTAAGCAGGATATCAGGAGCACTGCTTGCTAGCTAGCCTACTGTGGAAAACCTATCAGAGAGATTATTAACTGTGTTACACTAGTTTATGGTGTGTATGTTGGTGTCTGTGTGTGTCTTGTTTGTTTTAAACTGATATTTGTTCAGTGTGTAAACTGAGGTGTGTATTAAAGCTGTTTCCTGCTATTTTCCATCAAGAACTTGTAGTTGGCAGTTTTTGGCATCATGTCAGATGATTATCAATGTCAAAAATTATAAGGTATTCGTGTTACAGTGTTTATCTTACAATAAGCTCCTCAGGTTGTGATACAAAGGAGTCAATATGTCAACACTACAAACTACACCCTAATAAAGTAGCCAGCACCTGTTGGACACATTCTCAAAGAAAATGTAATAATGATATGAGGTAGTATTTTCTGCAGGGTAGTTGGATTGGATTGCACAGGTGTTCATGATATTTGTAACTAAAACACTGTTGAGGTTTATCTACTTCCAGGTGGCAGAAAGTCGTGCTCTCCAATGCACACTCAGCTTTCCAATGACATGTCCCACAGTTAAATCCAAAAGTGATAAAAAACACACACATTTGACATAGTACCTCAAACATGCTTAATGTACTGTGTAGTGGAATGATAGAAAAATGATTTTCAATAGAGTGAAGGGGATAGCACAGACAGTTGTAGCACTCTGATTTCATTTTTTCTATTATTACGTTACTTTTTGTAAAGTGTGAACCATATTAATTCCTTTACTTACTCTTTGAATTATCACGGGCTTTGTGTAATGAGTCCCATTATTTAAAGTGCTCCCACACAGAAACTTTACCCGGTGTTCCTGACAACCCCCCATGGGCTTTGCAAACGTTGACCGCCAAATGTGTTTGCTATGACAAGCATGATTAACACGTGACAGTGAGACAAGGCCATGCCAGGGATTTCAACTAATTCAGAAGAAAGCCAGGGTGCCTTGGGGGAGAAAGAAGCCCTTGCACGTGTCTCACTGAACTAGGTTGCATGTTTAAACACCATCTTGCCTTCTCTCGCCTTTGGCGTGTAAAAACCCATACCATAATGTCTCTGACATTGTTCTCATTCATAGCACAGTGACCATGTATCTCTAAGGAATGCAAACAACAACAAAAGGTGTTGATACTTGCACTGTGTGATAGCATGCTGTTTGGCTGTTTAGCATTGGCCGCCAAGAGGTTTGCTTAAATGCCCCTCGATAGTTTTCATTTAATTTATTGATGAGTAACTGACAACAGGGGAGCCTAGGGGCCAACCTGCCCCGTCAGTTGACCTTTCTGGTATTGGTGAGAACTTTGATCCGTTCTGCACGCGACTCATTACAAAACCTGCTACAATTCATGACCTTTTGCAAGATAAATGGGAGGTGCCAAATGTCAGTACCAACCTGCGGCGATGTTGTGTATAGACGGTGAGATTTCTGTGAACAAAAAAGACAAAGGTCTTACCCTATTTAACAAGGCAAATGTTGATTTGCTATTGTATTACACCTTAGGGAATACACAGTATAGCCTTCATGTACACAGTCCATTCTGCATAGCGACAGTGACTCAGATTGAATCAGAGGTCATGTCTCATGACACAGCTCTGATTTACGAGGGTTGCTGTAGGGCTTCAAGATTCAGACCCTCTGTTGTGAAGATGTCTTCCACCCTGAGTTTGCACAACATCTCTTACAGTGAGCTACAACCCCTTTTGGGAAATGCAGTTATAATTCTTTCAAGGTTCAAAAACCATAAACTAAGCCACTCCTCCTTTCATCTACATGTCTCCTTCATGACTGAAGAAGTTTAATAGGCTAAATCAATAACACATCAGACAGATCCTTGGATTCACCTGGCCAGTCTGTTTCCCGGAAAGAACAGTGAGTTTCAAACCTAGATAGACGAATCTGTTAGTAGCCATTTATTAATGTATTTACTGCCCAGAAATGCTGTTGCTTTATTGCCTTTCAGTATGTTTATAGGAAGCTCTATAGGCTAATAGCTGTCCTGCCTTAACACAGGGCTCCATCTTTAGAGCAGGGCTGCTGAATTTGAAAAGAATCAGTCAAACCTGGCCAGCCAGCTTCAGAGATTAGCCAAGAATAATATGACCCACCAGCTTGGTGGGTCATATTGAGAATGTTGAACTGAGAATGTTGTCAAGATCAAATTCTTTTATTTTTCCAAACAGGTTTTGTGTTGTAAATACGAGCGTGTGTTCTCAAAGTCTTACATAATGATCACAGATTTAAATGATCAAAGCCATCCATGACCGGCCATTGCACAGTTCCTGATACGGGATTAAATTTAGTACAACCCTAAGGGCACGAACATCTCTGTAAGCCCTTCCGAGTCCCACAAAAACAATATTGCTGATCCTCCAGACCTCACACACCCACACAATGCACCACTGAGCCACAGAGGAAGAGAGTTGGATATAACCGCAGCACTTTTTGCTGTGGGATAGATTAGTGTACGCACAATTAAAATGGGTCATTCCACCAGGCACTGCCAGTAAGGTATTTTTATTGTTGGGAGTATCCCATTGGATTAGCCTCCGTTATATCCTCCCTGATGCATTCTTTTCCTACAGAATGAAAGGCCAGACAGGGTAGGGAATAAAACTCTCACTTTGATGGTGCAGCATTTTAATGGCCTATTAACTTGGCTAATCATGGAAAAATAAAGGAACTTTTGACAGGAATGTGTGGTAGCAGGAGGGTGCTGAGTGAGGTGGTGTAGTGGATTCAGCATCAAGAATAGACTCACAGTTTTGCAAGTACTCTACACTGCACTGTGTGTACATGCACGCCTGTACTTGTACATGTGTTTGCTACCATTTGTGTGTTAATCGGGGTATAGGGGAGGGAGTCATTACAGCTAATACATACAGTATAAAAGTCCTAGTCATGCCTCCTCCCTGCTCAGTGTGCCCTCCTGTGATAAACCCGTGGCTTATTGTCACCTCAAAAACATAAAGCTCTCATCGCTCTGACAAGGGCTTTTAAAAAGGAGCTGAGGGGAGCAGAGACCTGAATCTAGTCGCTGCACAAATCATCTGTCGCTGGAGGGCTGTGGCTGTCAGTGGCACTCCGTCAGAGGGTTGAAGCGAGGGAATGAGAAAGTGAAAGATGAGGAGACGAGTGGAGGTCTGCGATGCCCGTTCCTTAATTCCGCCATTTGAATGCAAAGCTGTCATTGATCTGATTGTCAGTGCGGAGCTACAACCGCAACGTGAGATTCACTGCTTCCTCGAGTTGACGAAGAGTCTGGAATGGAACACGGGGGTTGTTGAGGTTTCGAGGCGGCATACAAACACACTTACCTCATGACTTTGTAGCTGATGTTTACCATGCTGTTTTGCATTGTTTTAGTGGTTGTGCAGACAACGTTTGTGTGAGGACGTTTGTTGAAATGTACAAATGACTTCATGTTACACTGGTGATTCACATCACAGCAATGTTTCCAGTGGCATCTCCACTGTGCGCTCTACTGGTTTGATCCGTTGTCACACATCTATTTAGTCGAAATCAGCTACCGGTCAAATGTGCAGAAAACCTCTCAAATGTACTGTATGTGGAAACACTAATTGTTTTTGTTGTCACCCATTGGTTTAATTTCAACTCACCTTGCCGCAGTGATGTACAAGTGTACTCCAGGGTGTGTTAGTACACTGTGACATCCTTGATGGGTGTGGTTACAAGTGCAACAGACTTGAAACTTTTACTCAGAGATTCTTGTCAAAAGTTCAGTTCTGATTGGGCTGTGGAGATATGTCATCACTTTTCTCCAATATAGCCCCACCCACTTTAAATCAGGGAGAGGAGCACAGACAAAACACAATTACAGAAATCTCTCTTGTGAAATAACCAGTATACTTCCACTTATGACTGATAATGTGTGTGTTCATGCAAGACCAATTTCTTACCATCCTTGTTTAGGGCCTTTAAAATCTAGGCTAGTTAAAATCCTCATCATATTATGGAGTAATATTGTGAGGGGGATATGACTTTTCTGATCTGGGCCTGATGTTTTCCTCTTTCACAATGGGTAGGGCTTTTCTATACTTCAGACTACATAAAGGTTATCCATCATGACATTCTGTTCACGGTCAGCATCTGTCAAATAGACAGGAGCGCTGTGTTAAGCTTGAGGCAGTGTGTCTTCTGCTCTCCCCTCCCTCCTAACCGGCCTTCCATACCTCTCTATGTGGGGGTGTGAGATAGGATACAGACCCCATTAGACTCCTAATCAGAGTGGGATGCTGAGTTAGCAAATTGTTGATACTCAGTAAGCAGAGGTGCTGTTGATGCTCCTTCCCCCCATCCCTCCAGTGTCTCACAGATCCAATACCCCTGGGGCACCCAATCCCTAGACTTTTTCTCTCTTTCCACTGGTTCTCCTGGTTCATTCAACTCCTAATCTGTAGCCCCTATACTAACTGTCCGGCAGGGAAAATAATACAAGAAGAAAATCAGAAAAACACAGATGAGCAATTCTACTGTATGCTTTTTTACTGTCCATCTATCTCGGTATGATTTCTCATTTAATCTAAATGGGACATCCGAGTATCGTACAATTAAACCACATCCCCATTGGTATTTAATTGAATAAAAATTTCCAACACAGCAAATTCTGTGTTGCAATTTTTCAAATTAAGAAATGCATGATTACAAGCTCCCAAGCTGAATACAAGAACTCTGTCAAGAGGCCAACTAGTGTCTGGAATGCATAACCGACATGTACTCATTTTTTTACTACTTACTAGAACAGAGGGAATGCTAGTTATTGCCACGTTTATATTTCAAAGGTCTTTGGGGATATAATGAGTGTAGCCATACACCGAGAGTTATGGAATGTACAGCGGCATATTGGTCTGGGGGGCTGCTGACAGACAGATTGATGGAGTGCTCACTCCTTTGAGAGATGATGAATGACTTTGTGTGTCCATCCCCCCCAGCGGGAGAAATTTTGGCCCCAGAGAGTGGAATACGACTTCTGGTGGCAAAAGCGGCGGAACTGTTCAAGCTGGCTTTGATGTTTCAGTTTGCACTTACTTACCTTGTCTTGTGTTTCATGTGTTCACTGTGTCATGATTCCCAAAAGTGTTGAATGAGTTTGTCTCTGTCTCTCATATGTTGTTCTAAGTTACACTTCTTGGTTGAAATGCAACCTCTTGAACCACGAGTGTTTGTCTCTATCATACAACATACCCACTTATTCATATGGGATTGATGAGAGACACATCCACTGAGGAGTTCAGCGTGTGTAGGTGACAACTGTCACAAGTCCTGAAGCAAAGTGTGCCCTTTTCTTTAGGTGGCAAACAGTCTTCTTTGTGTTTTTTCTTTGTTAAATCTGTATAATCTGTTATTTTCCCTCTGTTTTATTATCATCTTTCTGTGTTTCTCTTAAGCCTAACTAAACTTAATAGGTCTGACTGGTTCTTTCTTGTAGGCTGCATGCCTTGTCTCTATTTGTTAGTGGTCAAACTCAACCACAGCTCGACTAATACAACCCTGCAGCATTCTGTTTGGCTTTCTGGGTAACTAAACATTTATCTCTTTCCTGCTTCTCTATACGTTTTGATAACCTTAGACGCAAACTCAATGGGTGGTTTTTGATTATCCATGTAGCACTTTTAATATGCAAACATCACAAGAAAGCAACTGGAGAGCAGATTATAATTCAGGGGACCTCGTCTCCGACAGATGAGGTGGAACCCTGCGATGTTAGGTTGATTAACAGCATGGATTGCTGTGCTCCTGCTGTTGACTATGTAGGTCAAGCAAATTAAATCTGGAGTTTTTCACTTAGACATAGTAGTGCCTACACACAGCTTTAACAGCATGCAGTGTGTCAGTAAAGTGAATGTCAAGAAGTCTTTACATGATGCCATTATGTGAATATAACTGTTCCGTATAGAGTTACAACTGACCATATAAGGAATTTAAGTGGTAACAACTGACAGCCTGGCTATTTAGAGTCTCTTCTGATCTTGCTTGAAGATCAAGTGCCTTTGATGAGATTTTTAATAGCTGTCAGAGCAATTTGTTGCTAGTGGCAATAATGTAATTTTTTTGTCTGAGAGTTTGTTGTGTTCTCTGTGAATCTCTTTGCCTGAGGCCTGTCTGTGCGGCTGGTGTAGAACCAGCACATTAGGCCCCGTGTCACCAAGGGGATGGATGGACAGTGGCTGTTCAGTTGGCTCTCCGATAACGCCGCATTTTCACAGGCGGCTCTTTCAACAGGGGAGACACACCAGCAGTAGGGAGGATGGATGGAGGGGTTGGACGAAGGGGGAGTCTGGATTAATGAGGGCCGTCTGGTGACTGATGGGGCTACATCAGTAGACGGCTGTTTCAATTCCAGCCTCCCACTCTACATCCTGTCTATGTTATTCATCAGGCAGAAGTACAGAAACTCTTCTGCTACTCAAACCACTCATCACGTTTTTAGGTTATTCTTGCGGTTATCTTGTTTCTTCTCAGTAGCTGATGAGTGAGTCTTTCTCCCCTCTTGACCTTTCAGCAGTTAAATTCTTACTTTAACTATCTACAAACTTTCTTTTATACATCAAACTAGCTTTGTTTTTGTCTTTTCTATTAAGATGTGAGCATGAGAGCTGCCTGTTTTTCATCATTGTCAGGATGAAGTGTACGCCGATACAAGTGCCTCCCACTCCAGCTAACCAGTCCCGTGATGCCTGGTCGTAAATTGTGGCCTCCGTTCCCTCTGGGTCCCTCTCATTGCCCTCTCTCTCTCTCTCTCTCCTTCCTCATTCTATCCAACCTCCCCAGTGGGACCATTATAATCAGTATGATGGTGTGTGTCTGTGTCGGAGCCTGCTGCCTCCACGCTGTTCTCTGAGGTGGGGGGAGGCTCGGAGAGAAGAAACCGTGAGGAGCGGGAGAGGGGGAGGAGAAGGATAGAGATGAAGGATGAGAGGAGCTATGAGGAGAGAGGGAATGAGAGGAGATGTGAGGAGAGGGGGGAGGGGCACAAAGAGCATATTAACTATTTATGTGCCTACTCCTATGGCTAATGGGAATTACATCTGTTTTAATTATTGATGGCCTAACCGGCTGTCTTTATAAGTATCTCCTCTGGGGACTGAACTGCCTGACAGATGTATTCCATTGTTGCTGTTGTTTATGTATGATGGCGAAGCACGTGGATTGGTCCGAGGCACTCCTCTAATTAATTTAGAGACCATCGCTTTTAACAAAATAATATTTCTTTCTACCTGATTCATGGTCATTTAAGTCTGCATTTTCTTCTTTAGATAATGTGGAGAGATACCAAAAAGATCAGATTTTCTACCATTGGTGCCTTTGTTAGTCCTGCCTGGGGCTTGTGTGGAAGGGGAAGTCTTTAAGGTAATCTAGCTGTACAGGTTTTCACAGGCAAAACATGTCCATTGGCAAATGTTACAAACTGGAAATAGCACACTGTCTAGAAGGATAAATCTTTGGAAAATGACCCAGTGCACCTGTATAGATGGGGAAGAATGTCTAAGTTAGATTTTCCTTAAACAGAGAGTCCTAATCTTTCAAGGGAACAGATTTTATGTTAGCTGAAACTTGGCTGAGTTTCTGCATTTTTCCTTTGCCAGTCATCTCTCGAGTCTTGCTGTACTCAGATTCGTTGCCAACTGGCCCTCAGTAAGCTCCGTTATGAGAAGGTATTGGTGTAGCAGATGGCACTGGAAAAGCCTGAGGTATCTTCTGAAAACAGAGGTCCTGGCTTCGTTGCAATTCGGAGGAAGATTATTTTCACTCAAGATGAACTCCAGTTTTTGTGTTCACTTGTCTTGAAGTTCTATGTGAAGGGTCTGTATGCTGTGTGTGTGTGTGTCAGGATGTGTACAACTGATGCATTCTCACTCCTGCTACAAATATTACTCCATAACGTCCCTGTATTTATAGATGGAGTTGCTCTGAATGAGAGATCACTCTTTCTACGTTATTCTAATGGGTCCTCAGAGAGTTGCTATTGAAAGGCAGAAGAAGACACAGACAGACCAGTCCCAGACAGTTATCAGTACCTGCCATCATTAACGCCACCACAACCAGACATTTATCACCTGCCATTGCTGGACTTATGATATGATCAATGTCGGAATTAGGCAATCTAGTCGGAGACACTCAAGGCATGAATTTTTACATTAAACGTTATTGCCATGTATATTAGGATGTCCTGAGCTGTCCTTGCGCAAATGTTCTGGGGCATGTGCGCTACGCTGAGGTAGCGCTTTCTTTTTCCAAGGATGTCCTTACGGATCGGCCTCTCCTTGCTGAATTAGTCTGGCCTTTTCTAGACGAGCCCACTGATTAATGGGCCCTATTAAACCCTGACTGCTGGATGTGGATTGTGGGAGGAGGCGAAGGAGACAAGTAATGGGGATGGGCAAGGGCTCGTCCTCCCTCTGATGGATGGTCTCAGAAATGGTCCTTACCGCATGTGTCATACAGCATCTGGAGATGTAATGATGTGCTACAGGGGAGTGTTGCCGGCACTGTTACAGCAGGGTGCATCAAAAAGTTAGAGAGGAGAAAGTAGGAACAGAATAGACCGCACGTCAAAGTCAAGAAAGAAATATTTAAATTCAGAAATTCAGGTGCACCGAAAGGCAAAAGAATAATGGAAGAGACAGAACGTCTGTAAACTCAGCGAAGCAGTGAACAAGTATGTTAATCAACCAAGTGACAAATACTAATAGGGTGATGAGTGGATCTAAATGGAGAGATGTGGTCCAGTACCTCTCGCTGAGGTGTTATCTTACTAACAGTGTATTATCGTCCTCATTAGAGCATGTCCCATGGTTAATTATTGATCAGCTATGCAGAGATAAAGTCATTCACCAAAGGCCTCATGCTGAGCTTTGAGGCTGAACACTTTTCCCTGCTGGGCACTGACACACTCAGAGAGACACACGCCACATACACATTGTTAACTATGACCAGTAGGTCCCAGTGTTAACATATATTGGACTTGCTCACTGAGCATCCCTGACTACTATTTAAAAGAATGCTAAACTTCAGAGACCATGTGGTTTATTAGCACACTAATGTGTGTCAACATTGTGTGTTAATGTCAAACTTTTGTTAGGAGTACTATAATGGAATGATGCTTCCCTCAATGAATTAAAGGCACAGTTTAGTTTTTTTGCTGATGTTACATCACTGTGACATGGGTGGAAAACAAAATCCAAAAGAAGGGCAAAGGAAAATTCCCTGCTCTCTTTGATATTTTTTTTTAAACTTCTCACCCTGTTGTTGACCTTATGTGCCCATTAACCATATACCAGCAGACAATAGCTGCTGTTTTCCGATGGCTGTGACTTGTGTTTGGTCCCTTGCCTGCGTTTAGTGAATTATCAAAGGGATTGCCTATGTCCTGCAATTGTCAGTGTTGAATTCTCCCATGGGCCACCGCATTTTACATCCTAGTGCTATGAGATGGTGTCTGGTGGCACAAAACTGAAAGCATTGGACTTTTACAGAATGTCATTCCACCTTATCTGTCAACTATGATGTATGATTAAAGGAAAAAATATGCTAGAAACTGAATGCACTGATCCTACTTTTTCTCTCCCGATTCCGATATACGATACCTGTACATACCAAGTACCAATCGTTTTTATGTCAGATAACAAGAGGCCAGAGACTGCTGTGGCTATAAAAAAACGAGTTGGCAACCCACTGTGACTGAATGAATGTCACTGATAGCAGAACCACTGAGTTTTATATTGGCATTGACAGAAAAACTGTATTTAATATGGCTTAATCATGTCTGGCCGATCCGCTTAATAACATCAGTATTGGAACTGATACCGATTCGGCAGATCAGATCGTGGCATCCTTTCTAAAAACAATAATGGCGGCACCAGCTTTGGATTTTCTGGAATTTGAGTGTTTCCACATTGCTGTGGAAATATCACTCTCAAATAGTCCTGCCTGTGGTGGTATATGTGGATATGTGCACATACAGTATGACTGCTCAGGGCCTCTAAGCCCATTAACTCTCCCCTCTTAGTTGGACAGACAGGTATCAAGATATGGGCACATGATGAATCCAGCTATTTCCTGAGGTCATTTACTCTGGCTTTGTTCCCTGCCTTTTGTTCCATGTGTTTACAATAGATTTTCATCACTCTACATTTCACAAATAGACATTCATATCTGGTTTAATGGCATCTTGAGTTCAATCAAGAGTAGACTCAAGGTTTATGCACTTTTCAAAGGATCCTTGTCTTTTTATTAGTCCTTGATAAATGCTTATGCTGTAGGTCAAGTTGATGAAAACGATGAGACTCATCCTCAAGCTGAATATGCCTTGTTCTATTCTAAAGAACGTTTTTTGGTTTGTTTTGTATTGTTTTTGTAAAGAAGTAGCTTATTAATCCTCAAAGTGTAAATCTCAATAAGCTGCTACGTACATTGTGAAGGTATAAAGTGGTGTTCTATCTCCTCCAGAGGAAACAAAGGGAGCACTTGCTTGGTAAGTTGTGATATAATTGAGTGTGCAGTCATTGATTTTCTTGTCTCTCCTCTCTTGCAGGTAAGTGGATGTGTTTTGCCGCGAGGGGTCCGAGGGCTGTGGGGTGGTAAGTGCGGAATCATTTTGAAAACCAAGTCATTTTTCAACACAGGACACAGTCCCACTCTTTATACCCAGACATGCTGAATGGACTGCTGTTTGCCTAGACGCCGTAGATTGTTTTTGCTTTATTCTTTCCACTGGATAACTTCAGTGTCCTCTTGGAGCAGAATGTAAACACAAACCTATCTGTTAAGGTGATAAGGGGACATATGTAGAATTGATTAAGGGGCCTTCACTGTACCTGAAGTCAATCGAATATAGGCAGAAGATGTGTTTTGCTGCTTTTCAATTGCATCTATCAATGCTCATATCCTTGTCGTTTCAAAATGATTCACCACTAACGAAGGAGCAGTGTGTGGAGTTACTCAGTCAGAGGTTGTGTTATAGCTTGTATTGCCTGAAGAAAAGCAATACTGGCTTTTTTCTTAGTCAATAGCAAAGCGCCTGCATCATTGTAAAGATTCCCCATGGCACATTTAAGCATCTTCTTTATAGAACAATAATATGATTTACGCGCATTAAAAATTGACATTTTATATTCAATAAACTGTCTTTACTGCTCCCCTTCACAATACTTAAAGTACTGCAATTACTGCTTCTCTAGCTCTAACGCTCTCTCTTGGGATTAACCTCTGTCCACTAAAAACACGCTTAAAGCCCCCAACCTGAAAGCTGAACAAAGCTAATGACTGTGCAGCCGGCTTCTCTGGTTCTGTGAGTGACACAGAGATAAAGCATACCACAAATTGAAAGTTAAATAATTGTTCAACAGACAACCTGACAAGCAAGACAAAGCCAGAAGTGGGCCAAATAAGACCTCTTCCCTTTGATTATGCAAAGCAGTTCGCCCTCCATCAATCTCACAGTGCATTGTGGGTAGTCATTAGATCGGCCTCAGTGATTGGCCAGAGACGTAAGCTTTTATCAGATTGGATTTGTCCATTCAGCAATGGGTGTATGGGTATCTGTGCCAACAATGGTAACGTGAGTATGTTTGTACAGTATTTAGTTGGCAGCTGCTACTGTACAGCTCCATTTACTTTATACACAACAGATGATTGTACTCGATCCATATGTCTAAATATGTCTTTGCAGCTTTAGTGTCGATCAAAGACCATGTAGTTATGAGGCGATTACAGTAAAATGCAAACAATATGTGTATAATATGTATCAGTGATCATAAATTGAACTGAGACTGAGCAGATATTCTTTGACTACAGTATCATTCTCTGGGTGAATTGAATTGAATTGAAAAGGTCACACTGTGGACACATCTCCACATGTGCGTGCCCTTGCATCTGTTAGACTCACCGCTCATGTCCACCTCACAACATACACATGGAGACAAAAACTCTATACGTAAACGTTTTAACGCTTCAATACATATTTGATCACGGACAGCGGCAAAGCAATGGAATTGATTATGAGGTGCATGAAGCTAAGGAAGGATATTTCCAAGACTTTATTTAAGCCGCTTTCAAAAAGTTCAATATACTTGATTCTTGTGGCTTATCATGCATCTAGCGCTTGGGCCACACTGCCTACCTCTACCTGTGCGTAACGGCTCCCTCACTGAACTGCTGCGGCTCACACGTGTGTGGTGTCCACACAGGCAGTGTTGTTGCTGCTGCTGCTGCTGCTGCTGCCGCCAGCCCTTTCTTTCTACATGGAGTTTACCTTTTGATAAATACAATACAATAAAAGCCTCATCAACAAATAAAGGGATTCTGTCCACAGAAACCCTTTAGGACTTTCAATCTGAAACAGCAAAAGGAGGTGTTGAATTAAAACAGTTTTCATGTCTGTGGCGTATTTTACAGACATAGACATTAAAACTGTAGTGAAAGGTGTAATGAGGGATTGTAGAGTCTCATAATCTCAGACTAACCCCCGATTAAGAATTTAAAGAGAAAGTCCAGTGGTCTAATTGCTACCGTAACATTCTCATTATTATATTGTGAAATTTTTGAACTACCTTGAACTACCTGGCAGGAGCATCAGTTATCAATTATCCAATAAGTTTTTATTTCTTGTAGAAAAACAAAGCAATCAGTTTGATGTTGTTTTGAACTTGTAATCTCCATCATATCAAATGTCTAATGAAGGTCAGGATAATAACTGCAGGGATGTAATGTGTTTTTCCAAATTGAGAATGCGGCTAATTCAGTACTACAACATTAGTATTTCAGTTTGAGCACAAGGGGAGTAACGTTTCATTTTAGTGATTGACCTTTTTCAATTGATTTCTTCTCCTGGTTGCGCAGGTGTCGGAAATATCAAGATGTTCAGGGAAACAATTAACCTTCATGAAGAACGATTTACATGTTTTAATCTGCTTCATCGATTTAAAAAAAAACAAAAAAACCCCCCAAAAACGACCTCATTAATCATAAGATGAAAATGCCTTATAAATTAATCAACAAAACTGGTTATTCTAGAGAAGTGGCACAGATCATAGTTAAATTCAGATCTGGGACTAATAATCTTCTAGTTTCTGCTCTCCAAAGCGTCACCCAGAAATACCCACACAACAGTGTCTCTGTGTTTCTTTCTCACAACATTTGGCCTGCGCCAATCCAGATTTTTAATCACTTGCCGTGATCCCCTTTCTGTAATCTAGTTTGATGTAAACACACACTTTCACACATGATACGTGCACGGTGGTTGGATTGGGAGTCAGTTAGTTCAGTGTGCAGAACACAAACTCACTGCTGAGAGGCCATGTGTCCTAAATTAGACCTTGTAGAGTCACTGACATTCCAACTGAAAGCGCTCTCCCTCTGACACCGTTTGTGTGTATGCAACGTATCAAATGTCTCTCCATGATCTCTGCAGTGCTAATCTTAACCATATTAGAGATTATTTGATCCACATTATGTCATGTGATCCAGTCGATTATTTCTCAGGAAACAATTGCAGTATAAATGAGCAAAAGCTGGCACGAAAGAAAAGCTTTTCAGGATTCAAAGAGGAGACAAAGCCCCGTGTTTGACAGTAAATTCCTGGAATCTCAAAGTGTGGCAGTGAGGAATGTGTGTCAGAGTGCGTGTGTAATGTTCAGATGGCCTGTAGCTGACATGACAGTTCACTAAGCCTCTTAAGCCGAGCCTCCACCACAACTGTGTTGTGATGACATTATCTATGGTACGAAGCTGCACTGCACCACGATTGGTATCCAAACACAACGACACAGTTTGCAACCGCAAAGGTGTTGAATTTGGAGTCTTTTTTTCTTTTTTTTTAGCTGGATGTCAGTATTTTGTTATTATCTATCCTTTGAACTTCAGATTGATATTTGAAAGCAAGGACATAGCTGCAGTACTTCTTCCAGCTCCTATAGGTTCATCCATTTTCAATATATATAAGGGGAAGAATATAAGGTGGTAGATGTCTTTGTTTACCTGTGTGAAAGAGACATTAAAGTGTACCTTTTTGTGTGGAGAGATGTGTAACAAAGTAGGAGGTTGTGTGGGGAAAAAAAAAGTTTCATTACAAATAAAGTAAATATAAAACACATGTACATGTGGAAAGGATGAAGGGTTATGTGTGTATTCTCTCATATTTCCGAAGCTTGTGAGATGTTAAGTAGCGTTCGCAGCAAGGTGTGTTCAATGCAGTGTGTCTGTCTGTCCAAAGCTCCTCAGCCCTTTGCGTAAACCTTGATGGGTTATCTGAGTTAATGAGGTAATGTTGCATGTAAAAAAAAGAAAGACACATACCCCAGTTTTTATTGTGGATGCGAGGCCAGTCCTGTACATTACCTATATCAATAAAAGCAAATATTCAAATATACCCAACAAAGAAAAAGCTAATTTCCTTCTCTTGTTTGTTTCAACATTTCCTACAATAACCAGTATTCATAATGAACTGCACTCATATGGCATAACTCACAGCCACACACCCCCTTCTTAGTCCCCAGTTATGCCCACTTGGCTAATATTTTAGAATGCTAATATTTATATCACTGCAAGTGTTGCACTCTGTCTTACAAATGTGCAAACATAATATTTCATGTTCTGATCACCATTCACAACAGCCACCACAATGGCTTCTTTAATGCTTTAAGGAGGTTTCAGTTGAAACAATACAGCACTTTTAGTGCTCCATCACACTCCACCACACAGATATATGTTAATAATAATACCTAGTTTTCAACTCCTAGTAGATTGAAACTTTTTCTGTAATTGTTCCATATTTTCATTAGCAGTCATTTCTCATTGTGGCACTCATTCAGAGACTGTCATCAGGGATTTAAGGTGTACAGGTTTCCAGATAAATAATCAGTCTGCTCTACATTGTCTTTAGGTTTCATTTATTTGCAAATTCATAGGTCTGTGTGTATCTATCTGCATGTGATGCATGTGGCCCATGTCAAGACCAAAACCATTCACTTTAGTCACAGAGGGCTTGGATTTGCCCTGGCGCACAGGGCTGTCTCGGCAGCTTCGCCTTAAACAGGGGAATTCACCTAAACCTCACACAAGGAGACCAAAAACAGCAGGAAACCACAGTAGCTGTTGACTGGATGATCATTCAGTGTTTTCACCATCATGGTTTGGCATCTTTGTTAAACCTTTGCAATGGTGGAGAGGCTGGGTTGGCATCGCCATTTCCCCACAGACCTGCGGTTAATCGATTAATTTTGCCTTACTGTGTTAAATATCGACTGTGTAACTAATAAACTCTTTGCCCCGCAGTCCCTCATACTGCTCTCTTCACTCGTTAGTAAATCAGACTGAGGAGCACCATTAGCTCACAAGCACCCATGTAATATGGTTTTGGATGCTTGTCATGCAGTACTAAAAATAACTTGTGATCATCCACAGTGGAGGAACATCTTAAGAAGAAGAACATTTGATGTGACTTAAATGAAACCACCATAACAACAACATTACCATTTGCATATCTTACATCTGTCCAAACTGACAAAATCAAGATCAAATGAGGTACAGTGGTGTCGGAATGTAAATATTAAATTAGGGAGGACCTCGAGGCCTTCTTTAGATGAAGAGGATGACAGAGAAAGAGCTATTTGTGCTGTGATGAAAATCTTGCAGATAAACATCCTTTGTTATGGAAATTAGATGACGCGGTGGATGACAGCCATTGGCTGTGGCAATGAAGAGTGCTCTTGAGGAGCCAATGGCTTTTGTTATCAATGGCTGGCAGCTGGAAAACCCATAAAGAAATGGAAGCCTACAAGAGGCACTGGGCCCCGAAACAGATTTTATGTGGGACTCATTTTGCCAGCCAGAGTGGAAGAAGAGAGATGCGGTTGTCTGCAAAATGGCCTCAAGAGCACCACTAAATTTCCTGAGGAGAAATGGGAGTCATTATTAGTACCTCATTCATAGTGTTTTTGAATTTATTTTTGGCTTGATCCTGGATTTCTCAGGGTTTAATGCTGCATATAATATGTTTTACGTTAAAAGACTGGACAAAGTAATGAGGTTTTGGTATATTTAGTGCCTCTTTTCATTGAATGTCAACTGGTAAATCTCCTGGGGGGATTTGGTGGGTTTATCACTGTGTATTCATTTGTCAAATGTAAGTAAGTACTGTGTCACTCCACTGATGTTTGTGTTTACTCAATTATCTCTGTCTGCTAAATGCATTAACTATCACCTTTGCACAGCTGCTACACACAAAGACTCGTTGTACTTTGTACCCCACTGATGTTGTATGTATATGTTACTGTGTGTTTGTACTCCTTTGTTTGACTGCAGGTGAGTTTAGTTGATTTAGTCTCATACATTTACACTGCAGTCAGTTTTCTGATGGAAAAAATAACTGTAAAAAGTCATGCATCCCTGCCCTTCATGCATAATGCAAACTGAAGACCATCACCACTGTGTGTATATAGTATGTGCTGCATTTACAGTATCACTTTGTCATTCGTATCTGCCTTTCTGTCCTAGTAATTTCTTCTCTTTTGTCCTCTACACTAGAGACAGGGGGTTTGCCCATCCTGATTCAGTTGGAGGCCAGCATTGCTAATAATTCCTGGCAATCACAGACCCCAAGTCTGATCAATAGGAGAGACAGAGGCAGCAGGCTGCCATCCAGCCCAGTCCTGATAGCTGTTATTAAGAGTCCCTAACACCAGAGCCACATACTATCCCTCTGTGGTCTCCTCCTCCTACACCACTGACAGATGACTAATAGAGCTGTGATTATGAGCCTCAAATTGAAGTTTGTTTATTTCTGAAGAAGGGTTCAAGGTTTGGATGGTAGTTTGTAATCAATCACTGAACTTCACTGAAGTTTTCCAATGAATTTGACATTTTTTCACAGCAGTTAGTTTTTGTGCCATCTTACTTGAATTCTCAGATTATGAACAAAACCATTCCCACTGTAATCTATAACATATGCCTCATCTCTGAGGCCAGTACAGTTCAGTCATTTCCAGAGGAAGCTTTGCTTAGTGAAACCCACTGGCGAACAGATAGAGTGCCAACTGGAAGTGCTTCCTAGTGAGAAAAAAAGAATCGATAACACAATAAAGTCTTGCTACATTTAACAAAAGTAGCTTGTATATCAGAGCTTCCTTGCCAGGCGTTTCTTTCAACCTTGTTACATAATTGCATGTATGGTTCAGTTAGAATGTGTGAAAAGGGGCCAGCAGTTAGCTATTATCCTTTTTTATACCCCAAGAACAATCATAGAAAGGTGGAGGATTTTTATACTCAGGGCACAGAATAAAATAGTATGCAGGGTAACCTCAAATGTGAGGATGTGACCTTTTAATGGCTTGTGTGTCCAGCCCATCCCAGAGAGATCCAGTGCCCTCTTTGTACACCTTGGAAATGGAATTGAAGCATACATACAGCGTCTGCTGCTTAAACATGCCTGGAGAGGAGAGACGGTAGATGGTTTTATTACCAACTGTAGGTAGACATATATTTTCCTTGATGTTTTTAGCTGCCCCTTTTTGATCAATCTTGACTTGAATTTTGTATATTGCCGCTTGCCGCGTTCTTTGTTTGGCTCTGAAGGGTGGATAAACAGAAATGATTTGTTACAGTGCTGTCTGTCCCCGGGGATCACAGTCCATCTTCTTTCCAATTTTTTCAGGTTCTCTTTTTCAGTAATATAGATTAGATTTGGTTTTTTAGTCTGCCTTTAAATCATTTACCCAACACAGATTTTATTCAATCAAGTGTAATCCTTTGTTTTATTTCCTCTTTAGAAAAACCACTCTACAATTTACACAAAGGCAATGCAGGAATTTCTTGACAACTAACTGAGTACTATACATCTCATTACAAAGGGAATTTAGCCCAAATTTAGTAAAGGGACTTAGATTAGAGCTGAGTGCCTAATCCCTCTCCAGGCCATAGTTGAGCCCTATTGATGAATCTTTCTCTCAAGAGAGAGAGAGAGAGAGAGGCAGAGGGGATCAATAGGCAAACAGCATCATTGATCCTGACTGCTTTGAAGTCATGTCTCTCCCAGCCAGAGATCCTCATCTCTCAGATCCCCGCTGTCACAGAAACCCCTCCGTCCCCTGCTGCCTCGTCTGGTTAATGGCCGTCATAAAACAGCAACCCTGTTTGCAGAATATGTGGCTGTGGATAGGGAGTTATCAGCTGATTTTACAGACTAAGTAATCCATTTTATAATTCATTTTATGCTCGTATCAATGCAACCACAATAACAAGATATGTGCAGTTGTATCTCTTTCAAAAAGGAAGTGATGAAGTAATTTATGCCACAGTGATGTTTATTGAGTAGATGTCCAGTATTGTGTACATGATTACTGAAAGGATTTGGGGAAAAGATGAGGCAAAATGATGAGGTATGAAGTCCTAATATTCTGCGTTTAAACCACAGTAACATGTCCCAGATGTGCAGCACAGGCCTCTTGGGAAGCTTTCGCCAGTGACATCATCATAGTGGTCCAGACAGACATGGGCATCCCTCCGACGAAGAGGCCACCGTATTATTATGTGGTTCTCTGCAGGACTTCTCTGTCTCTCTTAAAACCATTTGTTACAGATGAGAGATTCAATATACCCGAGGTGTGGAAATCCAACTTTTCCAGCCCAGCATACCGATAGTGATCGTTTGACTTAGAGAAATACAACAGAGCGAACCAACGCTATTTTTTTGTTTTCCTAAAACCTTCAATTTTCTCAAACACGTTTTTCTGGGGTTTTTTTTTTTTTTTTTGGGAAAACCTAATTCCTCCCTCTGCCACAATGTGCTGACAGAAGCAGTTATCACAGCTCCTAATAATGTGAGCGTTTCCACTGGTGAGCACAATGAAAGGCTTTGGGAAGTCTTGTCAAATCCACTTATTTTACAACAGTAGGCTATAATGGAGAAGACACAATGGGTTTTTTCATTCCCTGGTTCAACAGTAGAATTCACTTTTTGATTTTTGGCCCAGTTTTTACCAAATTTTTCTAAATGACAGTCAAGGTTGTCGGCATTTCATATTATCATCTGAGATTTAGTGCATTCTCAAGCAGTTTAATCACCAAAGTAAAGTAGGTTTTGTTGAGTTGGTCTATTTTGAGTTGAGGCTTTCTATTTGATTAGATTAGATGGAGAAATTAATTTCAGAATATGTTCTGTCTGTTGAACCACTTCCTGTCTGGTACAGTTCCAATCATAAACAAACAAAATTATTTGGATTCTGTGTACTGAAAATCGTTCTCCCAAGTTCTAATTTAATTCTTAAGGCTCAACAATTTACCGTGGAAAGAAAATGGAAGCTAAATTTCAGCAATTTTTTAATTTACATTCTAACAATCATTAACTATTTTATGACTCATCTTACATAAACAATTAGGTATTAATCCAACAATTAACAAAGAGAACCAAGTTTACAGCTGGAATTACCAGTAGCCTGTGTACTTAATGCCATACATGTAGTTTGCTAATACAAGCCAATTATTATGTCTAACACTAAAACAAAAGACAGTAAGTTATCTCCACCGCTCTACTCTGGGCATTTTACCAAAGACTCAAATAGGGCGATATGCTGAATGTAGTCGCTGTATCAAACATTTAAAGTGCATATTTGTGCTGCCATGTGTATTCTCTTACACTGTACATGCTGACAGCAAGAGAAGCCAAACAGCCCTGAGCTCAGCTCATTAGGATAGCTCTGTGTTGTGCCCTGTCAGGCTCACTCTGCCAAGGTAAGACGTTCATCTCCTCAGAGAAAGGAAGAGACAGCACAGGAGTTTGAGGGTAGTGTTTTTGTGTGTGAGTAGAAATAGGCAAAGTAACAAGACTTTAAATGGATACGGAGCTTTTTACAGCAAAAGAGAATCACCTTTTTGGGGGATGTGACACATAGCACCATTATTCACCTGGAAGACTAATTTCCAGGGTCGCTGCTCTGCAGCTAATGTTGACGTCTGGCCTGTAAGCTATGACAGAGTTTCCATATATGCAATCAATAAAGTATCAAATTACATTACAGTAAATGTTTTAATGCCTCTAACATACGATTCATTATGTGAACATGTCTAGGAGTCAAGCATTTTGTAAATTTCAAAAATTATTCACGTTTTTTTTTAATTCAGACTGTTGAGTCCTGCAACACACAGGTCATTCTTCTCCCACGTAAAACAGTAAAAGTAATGATCTGCACCACACCCACCTCTTAAAAAGGTATGGGCATGCGACTTTACATTTTTATCCATGCATTAGGGTTGACAGGAGGAATAAATGACCAGCAATGGCATTAGCCATCGCAGACCCCCTTGGCGCCTATGAAAGCACATATAAGCTGACCTCACTGACATTTTCCATGTAGATATATTCTGCTCGTGTCTGCTCTGCACTGCCCCACATAGTATATTGATTGACTCAAAGCTCAGTGGAGTCCAAAGTACAGGACTGTCATTGAGGGAAAAGAGAAATATTTTTGGGTTTTTGTCAATTCAAGATGATTTGAACTGAAAAAGTGGAAGCCATTTGGGTGTACGATCACGTATGCTGTTTGTGTGTTTATTAAGAGACATATAAAGTAAGGTAGATGACTCTAACCCAAGCAGAAACACCCTGTGTCACTGAGAATATTCTGAAATGGGAAAAGGTGCGACGTCTATGACAAAAGGAGGCTTGATCTACTCTTCCTACTGTGTCATTACTGTTGTGAAGTGTAATTTTTGATGCCATAGTTCAGTGGCACTGACTTCCTCCTGTGAAGGCCCATTGGCACACATTGTCTGCCACCCATAAAGGTTGTCAATATATTCAGCAATTTGTATTAGATTTAAAAATTAAAAGACAATACTGTGAAGTGAGTTTTCAAACAAATTAATTATAGATGACAAAACTCTACTAGATGCAGTCGATGGTGAACATGGAAATGCCCCTTTTTACTACATGCACAATGACCTAATCTATTATGGAATATCTGTGTACACATGGATATAAGATTCTGAATCAAGTATCACTTTGTGACAGAATGAATTTAGAGATTTGGATAATAAAGCACCCTGCAATTGGACAAATCAGTTATTCTATAAATAATATCCTACTTGCGTAAGCTGCAGTAAGCAGTACAATTTTACTTTGCATGCTGCTTAAATTTTTGTGTAATATAAACATTTATTTGTTTGACACACTGTTGCTGTAAAGGCCACTGAAACCACAACAACAGTAGAGTTTACCGGTAAATATGATGGGGAATGCCATGCTTACTTGAAAATAAGGCCCTCCACACATTCTTCTACTAACGACTGAGCCATGACTCCCACCCAGCAGTCGATCAAAGGTGTAGCACAAAACAATGCAGAGTGAATGCATTAACTATTACACCGCAGATTAGATATCAGTCCTCACTAGAGTTTGCTAGAATTTATTTCCCCTCTTGCTTGGAATGGAGGTGCTTGCATGCATCCATTTGTCTGTACAGATGCAGCCGTCTTTGTAGAACCTTTCACAGTCAGAGCCTGTTTCATGCCCCTGCCATTCTACACATAGCAGCCAACACCAGCAATCCCAGTCTGGAGAGAGCTGTTTATTTGAAGGAGGCGGTCGATGGCACAGATTGCCCAGAGAGGCTGTAATTACACTGAAATCTAAAATGGCAGCACTTGGAAACGGATGAACTGGTCAATAAGTCACACTGCAGCCTTCCAGTGTGAACCCCATGTTCACACATCTGGTAATTCTCACCCCTCTTTGCAATTAATACTCACAGAGAGTATACAGCAACAATTGATTGTTGTGGTGTTAACTGAGATCTAAAGTTGTCTTAGAAATCAATATAAGGGTTTGTATGTGTCATGGCAATTGCTCATATTTCCCTGGCTGTTTATTTGAGCAGGAAGTTAATTGGCTATTGAGGTTTGTGTAGTTTTGTCCTTTCTGTTGTTGTGTGTAGTATCAGAGAGATGAGAGAGGGCAGTCAAACGTTTAGTTCAGCATGCTTTTATGGGGATGTGCCTGAAATCTACCAGGAGATTTGCGCACAGTTTCCATATCAACAGTAGTATCGTATAGCTGTATTTTACTATTAATATATTTTATGTTGTCAGTAAACACAAAAAACATGGTAAAGTTAGTAACCTTTTCTTTAAAAAACAAAAACAAACAAAAAACCTTTAAAGCTGCAAATTGTTCAGCATGTTGAATGTACAGCTAAGTTGGAGTATCTATTGTAGAATGTGTGAATTCACATTTAGTCATTTAGTCATTTAGCAGACGCTTTTATTCAAAGCGACTTACATATGAGAACATTCACAAACTGAAGGCGCAGCTTCGGGAGCATTTTTGGGGTTCAGTATCTTCCTCAAGGATGTTTCGGCGCACACGCGGGGGATCAAGCCGCCGACCTTCCGAGTGGCAGGCGACCGCTCTGCCACCAAGCCACAGCCGCCCCAGGTTCTTTCACTTTGTTTTTGTGTTAGTATGCAGCAAAAACGTCATCAACTGGCCATAAAACATGAAGGTTAAATTGCAACTATGGATGATTTTTATTATTTATTCATCTGTCAATAGTTTTTTCTGTCAAACGATATTTTAAACAGAGAAGAGTATCAAATTTCCACATTTGAACAACCGGATCCTGTAAATGTTTATATCTTTTCTGGATAAATAACTGAAATTATAAAAAAAATTATTTGAATTGTTTTTGTTGAACTATTTGTTTAACTAATCGATTAACCAACTAATCAGTTCAGCACTACATTAATTTGAACATATTGCTTTATTAAGTTAGAAGGCAATGTAATTGGCAATTGTCAAATGTAACTGTTATTGACAAATGCACATTTGTTGTGATTGTAGAGATTGTCTGGCAAATGGTCATTTTTTTGTTTCACAAATCCACCATAACCAATTACCCTAAATCTGAATTATTCATTAAAACATATTACAGGTTTCAGATTTAATAATGGTCGTTAATATACAGTAAGTACATAGTCCTCTGTGATTGGCCTAGTGATGTGTCGGTCGCTCAATGAGCTGGCTCCTTTAAATGAACAATGGGAGCCGGCTCCCATCTTATTGTATTGCAGAAGAAGAATCTTGCATATTTATTTCTTGCAGCAAATAAGAATGTAGGCAGTGACCAGCAGAAGTGAAGAGCCGGACAGAGCCAACTCTCGAAAATGAACAGAGGCATAAGATCTGGTTCCCTTCAAAGAGCCGTAATTCCCATCACTACATGACACTGCGTTTGTGTGCGGAAACGGTGGAGGCCAATAAAACAGGACACTGATTGTCACTGTCACCACCCAGCAATGGCTTCCCATGCACTTCTCCTCCTTCGCCTGTTTTACCATCACTGAAGACAATTGGGACAAAATCTGCCTCCCAGATACAAAAGTTGTCGGGAAAGGTGGACCTTTCTTAGGCTCAGCTCTGTGGTCTGTCTCTGTCTGTCTCTCTAGATTGCTGTCTTGCTGTCCCTTTTGGTTTGTCTTGGCCTGCCCTGTATTCTCAAACATGCATTATTCTAATTGATGATGAAATCTTATGGAAGCACAGCAGGATATAGAAGCCTTACTGCCAAGGGGGCTACGGAAATCTAGGACAGAACTTAAGCCTTAACTGAAATAAAGGCCTCTGAATATTTTTAAATGGCAACATATAATCCTACAACTCTGAAGTGTGAGGTTATGAAGATTTTTGCTTATTAAACTTAGCTGTCACCTGTTGTTTAGATTTTTAGGGGACACATGAAGATGCCTTCCAGCAGAACTCCTTCAGACTTCAAATACAGATTTCATTTTTCAATATTGTACAGTAAGTCCCATGAGAGTGTGAATGCATGCATTACGATTTTAATGAGTTTAGCAGTCATCCGTGGCATATACAGGGTCGCTGTCATTTTAACCTGCTTATTATTCATGACTTCTTGGTAATTGTGATGCTTTGTTTCCTCAAAAATTGGACACTACTTTCACCTAACTGTATGAAACAATGAATTCAAACCTCAATATGGAAGCGTATACAGGACTATATTCAACTATATTTACATTCTCATTTTCAAGTTTACATTATCATTTGAAAACAGTCCCGTAAACGCTTCCATACCTCGAAGACGTGAATATGTAACATTTTACCTTTTAGTCTTTATTGTTTAATTAAAAGCTTTTTCTGTGCCTCACACTGAGACAGCCTCTAGTACACCTCTTTACCAAGCGACCATTAATCTGGCTTCTTTTAGATATCCCTTTACTCTCATCCAGACGTGACAAAGCGCCTTTCACCCTGGTCGACCTTGTCCTTGTATCTCAGCTACTTAACCGCCAGCAGCACATTGTTACAGGAGCACAGATGTCTGGTGAAACGGCTGGAGGGCAAAGCGAGAGAGCATCATAAAATGAAAAGAGTTATTTATTTATTTGCTTGTTTATTTATTTTCTCTGTCACTGCCATGTCGTCTAAGAGTGGGACATGGCAGCGGTGGCCCCAGGGAGGGGATGAAGATTTGTGAGCAAGGATGCTTGAGTGAAAACTGCAGAGCAGAGGCTGCCTCATGTCGGACCTCTTTGGCACAGTATATCTAAAGAAGCAAGACATTTGAGAAAATGTGATGTCATTTGTATGATGCATTAGATATGTATATGATGTAACGTGCAGCACAGAATGCTATGTGACGAGAAGGATGCAAATTGGCAGTGTTATAGCATAGCAATAAGCAAAGCAGCAGAAGAGAATAGTAAGAAATTAAGTTTTTTTTTTCTCAGATTACATCACAGAAGATGCAATATAAGAAAATAATATGTATTTTTTCATGTATTTCCTTTTTCAACTGTTCAGTCCACTTCATCTACATATGTAAGGAAGGCTCTGGCAAGGAGGAAGGAGCAGCAGATGGTACTGTCACCTGGAGTGCATGTGTAATGATAGACGGCCACCTGTGCTGGGTTCCTCTCTAAAATCAAGTTTGGGCTCTGTATTATGTGTTACATATTGGAACTGTGAGTGAAATTGGCTAAAGCTGCTCCATTGTGGTCTTTCTAGTTGCTAAGGAGATTACTAAGCCAAATCTAGTAGAGCTGCTGATCAAACGTGTCTGCTGTGTAGAACATACAGATACTTAAAAATCACTTTAATCTGAGCACTAAGGGATAATCCCCACAAAGTGATGCTGCACACACAAGTTTGCATACAAACTCATCTACGCTATGGAAACTTCCAGATCAGTATTTCATTAATTGTACAGTGATTTTACCACAGCAGATAAGTTAGTGCTTATCTTTTACATTTCTTGTGGGAGCATCAACATCAAACTCGCAACTGTGTGAGAAAACATACAGTAGTCTTCAGTAGTCTGTAACTTCAGTCCTGGCAAGACAACATCCTCTCGCAACCTGAAAAGTTGCCCAGGCATCATTAGAGACGTCGGCGCAGGCATAGACCTTAAACATCTCATTACATGCACTTGTTTGAGCTTGATTTGTGATTCAAAAAAGGATGGCAGTGGGGTGGCATGGTGAGGGGACTTGACAAATTATAGGGCAATAGTATCTCTTAATAATTTAATGAGAGGTCCTTTTTCTTCTGACATTTGCTCTGCTAGGCTGAAAACTCAACATTTTATAACATTTTGGCAGCTTTGGAAAGATATTAGCATGGTAAAAAAAACTCCCTAAAATTTGCTTTAGATGTTATTTCCCCTGTGGAGCCAAGTGTGGGTTATCTTGCGGCAGTATACTGGCATCGTAATTGAAAGTGACTGATAAGGATACATACATTTCTCTTCAAGGAAAAGGCATAAAATATTTCTCATGTGGCCTGCAATTCTCTGTGTAGACAACCCAAATCAATACTCTCTCAGCATAAGGTGCTGATTGGAACATCTGTGATTGTGTTTGCATATGTGCTTACTGACGTAAATATTCAAATATCTATATGCCAAAGAAGTTCAGTCCTCTAAAATCTCAGTGCTCCAACAAAAGAAACTGATCATATATCCTACTTTTCTTCCAGCCTCCCTTTATTGTCTCTCCCTAGTGGGGGGTGGAGGGGTGGGGTCCTTAGAGAGCTGTCATCCATTGCCATCCATTATCTCTCTGGCTAGCCATGGATGGCTGAGCACCGTCAGCCTGTGGAGCACAGTGGGACTCGGGGTTAGCAGGGTTCCCAGTCAAGATGGCTCTCTCGCCCCACTGTAAGCCTCCCGGGCCTCCCAGCAGACGGCACCACACTGGTGAAAATACGACATCTAGCCCCCCTCGTCTTCTACCACCCATTACCCCACAAAGAGCAGCTAACACACTGTGGAATCTTTCCACCTCTGCTCACTAAACTGCCGACTTTTGTTAAATTATGGTCCCGTTTCAAGTTCATTTCAGTTCACCTGGATGGAAGATATAATTTTCTCAGAAGCCCTTTTTTATCCACAACAAGATTGACTGTACTCCACCGCTGTATGGCTGAGTTTGACATTAGCTGGGTTTGTTTCCCTGACAGATTCTGAGTTGTGTTTATATTTCATAGACATCACTGCCAAGTGACTGGATCAGGCATTCTGTTCTCTGTGCACAGATCAGTTGAAATCTAGGTTGTTGCATAATGTTGGATGTTACTTGTGCTTAAATGGATTTGAAGACTGTACACTTCGTAGAACAAGAAACAGTCATAGATCGTTTGCCTGTTTAACTTCATTGAGTTCTTATTATCTTGAGGCCATGTTAAGATAATGCCAAAGCAAAGCAATCCATTATTACAGACACCTATCATTTCACTATTAAATACACCGTTTGTATTATGGCTCATTGTAATTACTGCACAGCCAAAATAATTTTCCATGGAAAACCCCTTCAGGGTTTTAATGAAGTGAGGAGCACTCCTGGGAGTGGAGGACTGGATGCAGCAAGGAATGCATGATTAATCCTTAAAAATGCCTCTGGAATGCACCTCCTTGGTCTCAATCCAGGTTCAGATCAAAGAACCAGTGAAAAAAGAAAAACAGTGTACTTGTCCCAGGAGTGTTAATGCCTTTTTATATAATTAATCATTTAATGGATGTGATTGACATGTCTTACTGTTCCTCATAAACCATTGTGTTTTTGCTGCTTGGGTTATATATACATAGATAGATAGATAACAACTGAATATATCTTAATATGAAGGGATTGCTAGCTGTTATGAAATCATTCTTGTATGTAAGTTAATAGTTATTAGTCATTAATAGCCATTACCAGGTTTGAGATCCAATGGAGGTTTTGTTCACAAAATGTAGTAGAAAACATAACAATATTAGAATTTATTTTATAGAAAATCACATTTTTGCAAAATGCATCTTAATTTTAAAGGGTGCCATTTGTCATTCTTTGTAATCAGAGATTCCCTTTGTTAAATATTTTTGGTATCTTTAACATGTAGTCTTTCCTCTTCACAGGGAACTCTTGAGTCATCAACATCTGCCCCAAAGATCATAGCTTTGAACTGAGAGCAAAATGCTCTGTAAAGGGAATGGCAATGAAATATTCATCAGGAGCGCTATGACTTGAGATTGGAAGTTTGGGAATTATGTCCAAAAGTTAGTTATAAATTATTCTTACACATTTTGCTATCTCACAAGACGTAGTCCACTTGACATTTTAAGTGGGTCAGCCATAAAATTTGAAAATGCTTGGTGCAGTACTTTGAGAATCTATATTTACGCTGTGATCTGGTCATGGCAATAAATGATTTTATAGCACAGAGAAAATGTAAGAGAGAGTAAAAGAGTACATAAATAACATTTTAAAGTTGTGTATAATTTTTGCCAGAATGCACTCCTCCTCTTGCCATGAAGAGGTTTTACTGCAGTCCAAACTAATAACCACAGTGTTTTGTGTCAACAATCAGCAGCCTTCCACAAAAAGCAATAGGTCTTTAGGTTTTAGGCATTTGTTGCAAAATGTAATAATAATATCCAGGCTTTATTGGTATGTAAGTTTGCTCACTCTCCCTGTCTCTCTCTCTCTCTCACACACACACACACACACACCCTCAGAAATGCACGTCACCAGCTCTGTAAACCTGTGTTTACACCATGACCTGCTTGTTTGAATGTTTGCTGTTTTCTGACCAGCTGCATTTTGTTTCTTTCCATTACATTACCTTGATTTGAGGAGTTTTCATAGCTAGTTAGCAAGCATAAATTAAGTACCATTAAACAAAAATAAAGACACAAAATAATTAGAGTGACTTCAGTTAACCACTGACATTAACAAATGACACAGCTGTTGTGTAAACTTAAATGTGGAATTTCCTCTCGTAGTCTTCAGATAAATGATGTGGAAACCTGGGAAGGCTTTCATCACTGTAATTGTGATCTATTTCACAGTTATGATGCTGAACTATTGTTTCATGAAACAAAGTCGCATCTGCAGGGTCAAAAGGACATGTACTGTACATTGGTAACCCCATTATACCAAAGGTAATATGAAATGAACTCTGAGTCACTTGATCCATGAACTGGTCATATTGCGAACATAATGTATAACACAGATTGTATTTCCTATTATCCTGAACTTGGCTGTTCTGAGTGTTTTGAGGCATGTTATGCTCTGCACGTATTTTCTGTGTGACTTAATATGTCAGACATAGACATATACACATAGGCATGTAGACCTCCAGCAGCCAGGTAAATCACAGTCATTGCTCTGCTCACCATTAAAGACAAACACACTTGCACATACAGGCCGAACAAATGTTCATCACTAAAGTGAGTCTGCCTAAACCTACACCAAAATATTGATTTGGGTTTTTTTCCTCAGTACAGTTGCAGTGTGTTCATCCACATGTACCTTATGTGCCCTCACACAAACATTAGCAGTGTCACATAAATCAAACATGTGTGTGTAATTGCCCTCCTAATGGAATGGGATCGTATCGATTTACGAAACTAAGTAGACGTCTCATTTCAGACTTGGCTAAATAGAGTTTTAATGACTCCCTTCATCTGTGGTCCTGTTGTATGCCTCTGAATTGTTATGTTCAGAGACATATAAGGCTACAACAAAAGAATATTGAGCCTACTGGAACACATTCAGTTTTTCTTTTTTTTGTCTAACAGGTGATATGGCTGTCAATATTTCCTGTTGCATAGCCAGAACCTAGCTTGTCAAGCGTATAGCACTCTGTAGAAATCCAAGCACAAAAGTAATTTAGAAAAAGGCCAAATAACAGTGCCAAAAAGTCATTATTAATTTCTTCAGTAGAATTTTCTTGTCACCTTGTCTTTAAAGAAGTGAAAAGCCTGCCAGCCGAAGGAGAATATTTGAAACCTGATTGCAACACAAATAACTTTGCTCAAGAGTATCTGTATCGTGAAACTAGAACGATGTTTGCAGCATTAAAATCAAGAAAATGACACCTTACTTTATGAAATACTAGATTTTTTTGATCCATAGAAAGGTTCTTTGTAGCCAAACAAACGGTGTCGTCTCTGGAGGCAAACTAAAAGCCCACTGAATTGCGGTCTTGGGCTTTCTAAAGACCTTGTTATCCTAATTTTTTTAATGTGTTTTTCTCTTGCCCTTCTTGAGCTTGACAGGGAATTTGATTGGAAAAAAGTATTGTTTTTTTGTGCTGCACCCATCTTTTCTGAGATTGGGAACGATGTGTTAATAATGCCAACAAGGGTCTTGTCTATGAAGACCTGTGTTGACTACTCTGTTAACCACAGCCCCTCCTGACTAAGTCATCCTCTCATGTGGATACTTCACACCCCTGCTATCGACAGTAAAGTTGACCTGAAAGGGTTTCGGGGTTGTTGTGGCTGCTGAGTCTGCTCTTGGAAAAGATGACGGTCTCTGAGCCTGTTGCAGCAGGCGCATTAAGAAAACTAACGCCTTTGCACGGGTTCATCCATAACACTGGGACAGCTTGATGAATGTGTCGGGCAGTTTAATTAGAGTTTGTATTCTTAATATCACCTCCTTGTTTGACGATGTTATTACCTCAGTTTATGATAGATGTGATTATTCGCCTCTTTGATAAGGCGATGTGATCAAATGTTAGTTCTAGTGCGGTGGCTAACAAGCATTCCCACAGGACAGATCATTGATCACGGCCTTCACTTTATAACTGAAGTGATTTCAGTCAATTGTGATTCAGAAAAGGCTGCAGGCGCTTAGAACTGCCAGCCTGTCTTTCACTTGTCCAACTTTGTTGGTCAACAGAAAAGTGATAGACAAGCAGCTGGTACCTGACTTGTCAAACATGTTATCATTAGCTTCTTTGCTTCTTTATTCACCAGTATGCTGAAAAAAGCACATTTAATTTCCAAGATGATTCAGTGTGTTGATAGAAGTAGACAAACACTCGCTTTATTTGTTTGTTCCTGCAAGACTGATAGCTTGTGTTATTTTTGGTTGATCGTCATAGCACTGCAGAGTCTTTTAAGTTTTTTTAATATAGTCTTGCTTTTGAAAGTGTAACACATGATGCCCTTTTGATTTGCTTCAATCAAATAGACATTCACGCTGAAGCTATTAAGACTTTCCAAAGTGGGTCAGATGAAAACTCAAAGTTGCAAGATCAACAGTAGTTGATTCTGCCTTTAAATGGGTACTCTTCCAATAAAATATGTGTATGTGTGCATGTTGAAGTGAGTACCCTTTTCTGTGCAGGAAGCCATTGTGCGTCAGTTGAAAGTGCTTTAGCCTGGCTGGGGTCACAGATCACTGCAGATACCGTCTGAAAGTTCTTTGGGCTGGCGCCTCGTTTTTTGATGTGTCACTAACAGGCTGAACAAGATGGGCCTTGTCTTCCGCCACCTCATCTTAAACCACTCTGCTTTATCACAAAGCTCCATGCTGGGGATGGCTGAGGGGAAAAAAAAGCAAAAACAAAAAAGCAACTAATTATCCAGCTACTGCTGTTGAAACAAAGAGATGATGAGAGAAGTAGTCTGTTTGTGATATTGCTTTTGTCAGGATGCAGATGCAATGCAGTAATAAAAGAGATTACTGACTGTTTCGCAGGTCTCTTAGAAAGAGGTAGTGCTTTTGAGAGTGTGTTGTAGTTGTTATGACAGCAGAGACGTAACCTTGGGATAAATGTAATTGTTTGTTGACGTGGCTGGCATTTTAAAACCTGAGCTGGGAAACACTAAAGACATTGAAGGACAAAATGCTGTGTTAAAGCTGTAATAGGATAAACCAGACATCCATACAGCATTCTCTTTCATAGACAGCCAACACACTCACATGCACACACATGCAAACGAACAAGCTTACACACACTTGATGTTTCATTTACATTCACACTAACACTTAAAAACATCCACGCACACTCGCCGTCACACCTCGTTGCCCGTGCAAAGTTCCACACACATCCATCACTTGTCAGTACAGAGTAAGTGTGAGATGATGATGATGGATGGTTCGATGTTTCCACAGAGCAGAGGAAGTGTGTGTATACGCACATGTATCCTGTGTTGCTGGAGAGGTTCGCTGGCTTTGCCTCAGGTGTTCTCTCCGACCCGGAGGTTAATTGTCAGAGTCATTCAGCATGAAAAAGTTGTGTAAAAGTCAGATGTGTAAACCTGCAGTTATATGACAGCTCAGCTGCACAAGGGAGGACTGTTTTTATGTAAAATGACACCCGTCTGACATTGGACTGTTGCAGAGAAGACCACCTTGTCTTCTGCAGTGTAAATGATCCGGATTTACCTTGTTTGCTCAAATTTAGTTTTGATGTCAAGCACAGAAAAGGTGAATCAACATTTATAAGACAGAACTCTCTCCTAGACCGCTCTAAGCAAACCTTGTTTTGAGGGAAAACTGGGTTCACCAGCAATTTACCTCCTGCTGCCAACCTACATACTTCCATATACACAATTTCCGGGGTTTCTTGCAAAGTATTATAATGGAGGTGGGCCATGTCGCCTGAAATAAAGACTGCCTCTGCTAAAATCTGGGACAGAGCTTCAAACTTCGAATTTCCAAAAATTGTCTCTTGTTGTCTCGTGGAAGACTAAGAACAGAAAGCCATAAATAAGAAAATTCCAATTTATGTTCAGGTGAGCTGAGGTTTCACCTCTTGTTTTCATTGTTTTCCACACTATTTGTCTCATGAGGTGCAGCAGTTGTCTCAGGGTGTTGAGGTGTGAAGGTCATTCTGACACTGCACCCCTCCCTGTGTGCCAGGAACCACAATACCTTTCCCTTGCCAGTGTAGCCCACAGCATCACCCTGCAGTTGCCAGCCTGCACCAGGGTGACCCCACGCGAGGCCGTGGTCGCACGCCGCTTGGTGCTGCCCTTTTCCCACTTTACACAGCCACCGCTTCTGCCGGCGCCGCCATATGTTTTGCCATCGACTGTCATACATGGAGGGCAAAGGTGAGAGATGCCCAGCGGTATTGTCCTGGCAGAGTGCTCCACCCCATCAGGGAGTCGCACATGCTGTGACACATTTCTTGGTGCGGTGTTATATTTTGACACTAGGGTATGTGTAGGCATTTAACTGTGGGAATGCAGATTCACAGCATGGATTTTTTTTATTGTGCTCCTTAAGCGTTACAGTATCTGTCTTGTATAATAAATAAATAAATCCATTAGCTTTTTTTACCTTTTCTTTTTGGGCCATTCTGCATGAAACAAGCATTTTTCAAGTAGATTTGGTTGAATGCCTGTCAGTGACTGTTATGACTGAATGCAGCTTTTTTGGTTGTTCTCCTCCCCTTACCCACACTTACCACACATGCGGCAGTTAAACAACCTCACAAAGGTACGAGTGACAAAGTGGAGGCCACAGATATGGAGGTAATGTTTCCTGTTGAATTAACCCACCATGGTGCTTCAGCTTCCTGCTTCCTGTCTTTGGGGGAATTAGGACAGTGGCCTGCAGAGAGAAAACAGAGAAACTCAATGGAAACCTGGGGAGAATAGGACACTTGCTATTGTTGCAGCACTAACAATTTCTCACTCACACTAGTTTATGGTTCCATTATTTCCAACATTGTGAGGATAAATACACTTGTTGATGGATGTCCATGACCTGTAACCTCTGTGTAACTTCCCTGCAGTGTTTGGGAAACTTCAGCTCTGAGCTCCTTGCTTCATGTTGGACTATGTTGTCAAAATTTACAGTATGTATCAAGAATCCTATACTATAGGCAATGCCATAGTGCAGAAACGGTAGGATTCATATAAAAGGAATCCTAAGGCTAACAATAGCTAATTACATTCAGTTTTATGTGCGTACTGTTACTTATATACACACATTACTGTATGTTACACATTTTTCTATATTTGTGTGTTTTCATGTGTATCCAGGTATGAATGCACAAGAGTTATGTGCATATTGTCTATTGTTGTATTTTAACTCACTTTTTATATATTTTAGTTTATAACGTTTTATATGTAGTTTGTCACTTTTATACATTTTTATATATTTTGCTATTGTTGCTCTTTATTGTTTTCTGTACACCCCGTTGAGACATACTTTGTGACATTGGGCTATAATAAACTTTGACTTGACTTAATGTTTTTCTGTAGTCCAGAGCATTTTTCCGCTCTGGATTGTATATAGATATAGAGACTAATAGACATAGAGATATTATATAGCTTGTTATGCAGTTTTCTTTACCTTAGCCTTTGCAGCTTGGTAAGAAGATTTTTGGGAGTGAAAACATATCAGTAACAGGGACTTTTCTTCCTCAGATAGAAGGTTTGAACTTGAAACACAGTTGGCCAGGCGGTGCCCGAAGCTTAAATTCAGCGTTGGACAGAATCCAACATTTCGCCTGCTCTCTGTTAATGCTGTCCCACAGATGATATGTAGTATTTCAGCAAAACATAATTCTGAGCCTGAGCCTTGTTTAAAGAACACAATCCTACGTGGTAGTGTGCCACTACAAATTACTGTGTACAGTTTTTAAATCATAAACTGTACCGTCTGTAAAGAAGCATAACGGGTTGCTATTATAATTTCTCAGGCAGCTATAGAAAGTTACTTTGTACATTCAGTATTTGTTGAATTACCTGTGAAAAGCCTCCTAGACCATCACCACTGTGACCTATGAGGAATCTATAATGAAAAAACATATATCTATACATCTGTCCACGCTGAAGCTCCACACTAGGGCCTTCAGCAAAATAGCAGTCCATGCATTTAAAAAGGAATATTATTCTAATGAGAGACCTTCACATCAAGTGTGTTTGTATGTGTGTACGTCTGAGTATGTCACAGTGGTTTTGGGGAGGGGAGGGGTTTAGGCCATAAAGCATGGCAACACTCTGACAGGTTTGAGAGTCCTGGTGGAGAGACAAGCCTGAACATTTGACCTTATGGCTTGATCTTCATGGTAATGCCAGAGAACTTATTATCAGCCAGTTTGGGCCTCGGGGGCACCAGTACTGATGGAAATTTATGTGAGTCTAAGTGGGATGACAGAATGAGAGTGGTGATACATTTATTCTTCTCTATTCTGTTCCCGTCAGCAAAAACGCAGCAGGTCATGAGTGACTGAGCTGGACAGACTTTCAAAGAAGGTTCCAGATGAATTTGTGTAGGTGTGTCTGATGAAACAAAAGAGATAAGTGAGTGTGGGCTATTCGAGTGCTGCCAGTCAGTCATTTCATCTGTTAACTAGAGAGCAGTAGCAGAGATGTAAACTAGTGGTTGCCACATATCTGGATTTGGAAAAAACAGAAGCGTTGATTTACTAAATATACCGGAGATTACTGCTTGGGCCAAAATATTTGCATCACTGCAAAGTAAACTATTTACATAAATAAAGCAATATGGGAAAAATTAGGTGAAATCTGTAATGTAGGTGTGTGCATGGATGAGTAAAGAATACTCTCTCCTGAAAACTAACAACGCAAACCAAACAACAAAGGATGCAGGAGCCGAGAGAGAGAGAGAGCGAGTGGGACTGAGAAGGACAGCTTTAAAGGCTTCCAAACCCAGCAGCCCACGTAAACCCCCTCTCACTTACGACTTCCATGCTGCTTGGCTTCTTCCTGAAAGGGGAGGAGAAAAGAGACCAAGCAAACCTGAGCAGAGTTGGGGTTGTCACAACGTCAACATTCGTAGAACTCCATTATGACCTTCTCCAGTTACTAGCGCCCCATGGAAGTTAAAAGCACGTCTTGTAAAAAAACGCCAGCCCTAGGTGTCAGTCAACCTCTGCCATGGGAACCGCCCACCCAGAGGCTTGAAATTTAGACACCATTTCCATAAATATGACCAGAACCATTTAATTTATTTTTTAAATGAAAAACAAAATATGCACAATAGCAGCAGTATCATCATAGTTTATTTTTACGTACACATAAAGTGAGGACAATTCAAGTTTCAGTTTTACTTGAAGGGGATGTGTGGAAAGTAATGAAGCATCTAATCTCCAGAATAGCTTCCAGACTTGAAAGCAGATTGTTCTCACATTCTCCCCAGACATAAAGTAGCTTGGTACATGATAGAAACAACCTCTAAGATTAACACTATAGTAGTTTATCAATATTGGTTAAAAAAAAAGTGAAAATTAGTTTTCACTGAGAAATAGCTTAAAAACCTCGACTGCACGCTACTGGGGGGCTGAGCCAAGTCCAACTGTAGTTCAGTATAGTCCTCCATTTTCCAGCCAGAAGGCTGTAGAGAACATTTCAGTGGACAGAGATTAATAACTTAGTATGTTATTGCAAACAGGAGGTCATATTTCTCCTGGTGATCAGTCTTGCTGAGGACAGCTCTTATAAAGAGTGGGACAAAAAGAGTGAGGCAATTAAATAAGAGGTTTTTCTTGAATATGGGCCTACCCACACTGACAGCATGAAATTGTTAGCTGTAACTGAGCAAACGCCTCAAGCAATTTACCTCCGCAGAGTGCATGAGAATTTAATTTATTTTCATTCACTTTGGTAAACGGATCACAGTAGCTTACAGTGTGTCATTTGGCTGTCTGAGTGGATTCGGTGACATCTGCATGTCTATAAAACTAAAAACAGCGATACCTCATTAAATATTTGATATTGGCTCACACTGTGTCTGGCCTGTTTCTACACTTCATCCAGATCTGTTCCAACCACTTATAAAATGTGGGGAGTATTTTGCTTGTCAGCTGTCCCGCGGCTCGAGATGGGACCGAAACCAGATGGTTACAGTAATAGGTTTTTTAAATAGTTAGATCACATACTGAACTGCTGCTGAACTCCTGTTCAAAATGCAGTTCTTGGTCTGGACTATTGACACACCTGACTTCAGAGTAATTGCTGCAGTTAACTTAAATCAATTAGCAATCCCAAGCATCATTAGCTGCTTAAACTTTGCAGCCAACACCATCACTAATTCAAAACACTGTGTTAATTGTTAATGCTTTGGTAATGATTGGTTAATTGTCTTAATGATTATAGTAGGATGTTGATCAAGTGACTTCCAGGATGGCGACTTTGTGTATTTGTACTGAAACATGAATGTTTTTTTTTCTTCCATGCTTTGTCTGCTTATCCTGCCTGTGATGACTCCTCTTCTCCTTTGTGTTCAGGTAAGAATAAATTCCTAAAACCCTTCCTCGTTATAATGCCCTTCTTTGCTTTTGTCTTGCATTCGGGCAGATGTGCAACAGCCGCTACAAAAAATATGTGAGCGTCATTGTTTCCATTGTTCCGTTGTTATTACCTTACATGCGCTCCAACACTGAGTGACTGTGTCACAATACGACTAACCTGATTCAGGGAAGCTAATTTTGTCGCACTTTGCTTTGCCTCACTGCCTGTGGGAGCACGGTGAGAGAAACACAAGGATGTTTCTGCTGGATTTCACTCATTGGATCTCTGAACCATGAAAAAAAAACGTATTCCTGAAACTTTTAACAATTCATTTCATCAGCTGTCCACTTCGCTAATTCAGCACACATTTAGGCAAATAAAGATGAAAGGGGAAATTGCAGAGACACAAAATAATCTGATAGACAACGGCCTGTGGAAAGAAGCTCCACAAGACAAAAAAACCCAACGACAACAAGGTCACCTCATTTCTCCTATGAGCATCCATTGAGCAGCTGAGAATGGGAACGGGAGGAGTGTGCGTGAGACAAGATAACACACAAGAATGGCATAGCGTAATTGAGATATCAATCAAGGAGGTTATTTCAGGGGTAATTGCTAAGGTCCTTTGGTTTGTGCTTGTGTGTGTGTGTGTGTGTGTGTGTGTGTGAGAGAGAGCGAGACAGAGAAGACTGAATGTGAAATAAAAACAGTGAATAGTCTTGAGAATGTGTCATTCATCTTGGTAGAATAGCCATCGTATTCATTCCTGTTTTTTTTGTGCATCTCCATAACACTCTAAAGCTGAGATGCATTTGGTATTAACAAAAATCAATAAATAAATCCCGTCTGCTGCTTAAAAAAAAGGCTTTATATTTAGTTATGGCTGCATCTACATTTTTAGGCCTATATTTAAAAATGCTTTGTACACAGGCACACATTGAGGGCAAGGTATTTATTTTATAATTCTTTTTCCATCCAAGTCTATCTGAGGGGTTTAATTTTAAAATTGTATGCAGTTATTTTGGGGTTATAATTTATTTGGCTGAGGACAATAAATAACAAATGATATTCACTAGTGGGTTTTACTTTTCATGCCAGGGGTTGCTTTTCTTATTTTGTTCCAAATGGTAGATGCCTCATTTTGAACTGAACTCGTCAGTGACATTCATACAGTACTTAATGTTTATGCATGTGGAATGTTTCATTTTATTAAATGCCAATCCGCTTTTATATCTGTATGGATGGCCGTTTGAGACTTTTTGAGAGGCATCGAGCTTTGTTTTAAGGGCAACATGGCGCTCATGAATATTCCATTTCCTCATGAGATTACTTCTGTAATAACACGGCTCTGCTCCCCAAGGACATACTACTACAGACGCTACACACTCTGCTTCAGGCACACACTCGTACACACTTCATCTCTCTCTCTCGCATGTGGGTTTGCACACATTCCCACATACACAACGCAAAGCCAGGTAGATTATTTGTATATTAGCATAAGAATGTTCACTTTTAATTTGCCATTTTCTGCCCAAGTGCTCTCAGATACTATACTCCCTGCATGGTTAAGTCAGAGAATAAGCTTTTAATTGTGGTGATGGTAATGAGAATAATGGCCCTGGGTAAACTGGGTAAAGTTTTGTGGCTTTTGGAACCTGTAAGGTCCCATTTCATCATTACTGATCATTTACTTCCCACTACTGCTACTGTGCTCCACTTTCAGAATAATTATTTGGAAAATCCTCCAGCAGAAGTTTAGAATAAAGTTTGAGATTGGATTTTAAAGGCAAAAAGCCCCCAAACATTTTTTTAAAATAAAGATCAGATGCACTATTGTAGTTTTGCCCTCTCATGTCACCAATGTCAAGGCCGCATGTAAGTAATATGTCTTTGATCGTAAGGGTTATTCTCCGGTCTATCTAACACTATGCACACACATACTTTTTGGCCCCCCCACTTCTGAAATGAAGCCAGTGTCCTTGCTGTAGCCTACGATAAATATAAAGATACCGCCAGCAGCCAGTTAGCTAAGCTTAGCACAAACAGCTAGCCTGGTGCTGTCCAAAGCTAACAGAATCTGCTTACCAGCACCTCTAAAGTTCACGAAAAATAGTCCTGCACTAAATGGTCCTGGAAATAGTGAATAGTATCCCGGTTTTACCCCATAAAACCAAAAAGTGTCACTTTTTAACAAACTAAAGTTAATGCGATGAGTGAGCTTTAGAGGTGATGGTAGCTGAACTTTGTTACTTTTGAACAGAGCCAGGCTGGCTGTTTCTCCCTGTTTTCAGTCTTTGTGCTAAGCTAATTGTATTGCGGTTGAGGCAGAAATCTAAGAGGCAGATATCTCAGAACTTTGTAAAATAAAACCAAAACTCTCTGTGGCTGGATACCACTATAGATAAATGAGAAAAAACATTGTGATTGTAATTTGGGTGAACCAACCTTTTAACATTGGCTACCACATTACATGTCATGTTACTGTAAAATGGACAAGAATGCTTCGGTGAGAAATAATGTGAAATTTGAGTGCACCATTTTATATTTATTTTATACAGGTTGGGGAAACGTAAGTCTTGAATATCAGCAGCATATGGGAGTGTGGTTGTATGTTTTGGACTTGAGATGTGTAGCGCTGACTTCCTACTGGACATCTGGATTGGTTATCATCACTTACTTTCATTTTTACAGTTTGAATTGAGGACGTTTTTGGAAAAAGGAGTTTTTCTACTTCACGTTCATACATCACCACATAGTAAAGACTAACATAGCTAACTCAGCCTCTGACCACTGCCTGTGTTTTTAGATGATGTGTTTATGAAATGGAACTGTGGAGGGAACTATGAAGGAGGAAATTAAGTAAAGAGATGTTATTTCAGGATGGAAGGAGCGGGGTTTGGGGTTTGTCTTCCTCTCCTCTTTACTTATTAATCATCATAAACCTTCTCTTTCCCCTTGTTGCCATCTTCCTCCTCTGCTCTTTCTCTTTGCTCTGCTTATGACATCTCTTAACGTCCATTTCTCTACCACTGATTGAAAAAACAGACATGTGATACTCATAAGGCAGAACCTTCCAGTCACCCGCCACACATTCTCCATGCCTGTACATCCGTTTAGCTATGATCAACTTGACTGACACATGGAACACCCAATTATTGGCTACCAGCAAACAATTATTCACATTATTCACCCAATCGTCATTCAAGGCCGGCGATTAATGATGGCTCCAGCCAACCATGAAGCGGACATGATGGGGGCATTAGAACAGCAGTCGGGGGTGGCGATGTGGCGAAATAGGAGGAGGATGTTTGAGCATGTTGTCAACAGGCCTGAGATGTGGATGACAAATGACCAGTGCTGGTTTATCATCAAGCTGATGTCTGTGTTATTCATGGAGCTGTGTCTGATTGAATAATGTAGTTTCAAAAGAGAGCGACAGGATTAAAGCCACCTTTTATGTGGAATTTGAGGCCCCTTTTTCTTGGATTTAAAGCACCTTTGGATCCAGTATTGCTGTAGTTTTCACTCAGTCTGAATTGGGTTATTGATCATTAGCTGATCAATTAATCTATGAATGGATTTGTCTTCTTCAGTGGTCTTGAGCTGCGATTGCTTTCATCATTCATGGGTCAAAGCTTTACGTGGTGTCCCAGTTTGCTCCTCTTTTTTTTGTCTCTTTCTCTTTGTACCTCTGTATTGAAGCACTAAAGTTAACTGTTCCACGGTGGCAATAAGCCACATAAAAGGAGCACTAGTCAAGTGAGAATAAATATTAAGTTTCTCATGCAATTTGTTATGTTGTAGATAACTATCCATCTGGGATTCTCTGGAAGAGTGGATTTCACGATTGTATGTCTTCACATTTTGTCAGCATTTCTACTTTGCATCTCTTTTTTTTTTACTTTTCATTTGTTTCTAATTTAAAATCAAGGCTTTCTAATTTTTCCTACTTTTTGGTTTTCCTAACCATGTTCCTGGTTTGAGTTAAAGGTGTTTATTTATGTAATACCTATGTGTGTATGAATGTGTCTGAGACGGAGGGGAAACATTAAAAAAAGTTTTAGAAATTGTGCTGTTTTAGAAATTGCTGGCTGCTTATGGTACATTAAAAGGACTTCCAGTGGTCTGGCTGATGCTGACATAAAAGCTGTCTGGTGCTTTGAAGACATGAGCCTTTTGAGAACTGATGCGATTTATCAGCACTTTGTCACTGCTACAACAACTGCGCTGCTGCTGGGGACCAAAGACAAGACAATATTTAGAAAAAAATAACTGAAAAAGTACAATCGTCTCCACTGAGATATTTTCAGAAAGACATAATTATTTATCAAAATCCCCATTATTGAATGTCTCCCAAACACACAAAGAGATGCATAACATCTGGTATAGAGGGACTGAAAAAGATTGTGAGCAAAAGTGAGACTGGGATTGTGACAAATTGGATATTAAATATGATTCTGATTTTTAAACTGAGAGACAGACAGGCAGGCAGAAAAGAGAAATGGAGACACAGAGGGCAAGAATGAAAGATCACAGATAGTCATCATTATCTAGCTCCAGTCCTCCCAGTGGTAGAGCAGATCAATACCATGTACCCAGCATAGCTCTGCAGTGGAACCAGCACCAAACAGCCTCTCATTACTGCCTAAACTCACATAACTGCACACACAAGCTCATGCACTTTCACACACACAGCTGCCAACGCATGCACACGCATGCACCGCTCACACATGTAGACATGTGAACAAACATGTGCTCTGATTTTGCCCTATTTCAAGTGTTGTCGGGCTTGGTTAACTCTGGTTCTAGAGCATTTGAATGAATCCAAAGCAGTGACCTTTGTCTGTTTAAAGACAGCTACGGTAGGCTGCACAGATTGTTAGTTGTATTCTTGGGATGGGTTTTGTGGAGTAAACCCTAAAACTGTTTTTTTTTCTCTTTTCCTTTTACATGGCAGATCTTTCAGCTGCACATGCACACATGGATGTGTGTACACACACACTCCCAATCATTCCAAATCCCAATCTCAATGAAATTAGGTCATAATATTTACTATGTTAACGAGTTTCTATTTTTGAATAATTAACATGGAGATAGTGGGATTTGAGGAGGGAATTGGGTCTCAATATAATCCTCCATGCCTCTAGTGAGTGCAAATGTATTGTATATGAGACTGGTTGATCTCTATTCAGGAGTGGTTGTATGGAGGATGGATTAGCATGGTGTTTGACTGTTCACTGAAGATGTTTGTTAAAAAAAAAAGATGGAACAAAAGAAAGAAAGAGCTGCTTGGGTTTCTTTTTACCATGATTGATGTAAAGGGGTTATTCCATGTGTATATATACATGAAGGAGCGTACTATTTCTGTAAAAAAAATAAAAATGTCATGCACGTCCGCCCTTTTTGGAGTTTTCCCAACAGCTCTTCAGCTCTGGGGAGCAGCCCAGAGGGTCCTCCAGCCCCTCTGATTTGCATTCACTGCAAAGTTCAACAAGCCAAAGGCTGCTGCCATCGAACAGTGACGAAGAGTTCTGGTTGTTTTCTCTCTCTTAATCAAAGGACGGGCAGGCTGTTTTCACAGGACTTTGTAGAGCCTCATCGTCTTTATTTTTTCCGCGTGGCACTCGATGCATCTAAAATGAAGTTAGTTACTCTCTCAGGAAGCTGGAAGGGGCTCGACAGTCACTCTGGGAGGGTGGAAATCTGATCCAGAAAATACAGCTGTGTGTATCTGTGTGTTTTGTGTCATTTCCTCACATACACACCAACACAGAAAAAACAGATGTTCTTCCGTGTTTTATAGCTAGATGCCCCAGGAGAGAGGAGAGCCACCTGCTGGAGGAGCTCTGCTGCTGGTGCACCATGACCTTGAATATCTATAGAAGCATCCGTCTGCTTCCCGTACTCACCACCCTGCTGTGCTACAACATTAAACCTATATAACATGTGCTAGGTGGCACTGTGGCTCAGTGATTAGTACTGTCACCTCATTCAAATAGAGAGTAATCCAAATCCACAGAGAAAGGGAGAGGATTTTCTTACTGATTTACTGAGTGTTTCCTGCTATTTGTGAAGTAGACTGAAGAATCTATATGGTGTCCTTCAGTATTAGGGGAAGTCTCTCAGATTTTGATGTTGACACTGCAGGACCGTTAAAAAATTTGTTGGTTAAAAGTTGACCTAGTCCATCAAACACCAGAATTGTCTGTCTTAATAATACTGGGTCTTGATGGACTATGAGAACTGGAATTTGTGTGATCATCTTACCCCCTTTGGTTTGTCATGTTTATGAAATTTCATGTGAGCATAACATAAACAAACATAAACCTACAAACAAAGCAAAAAAAAAATAGAGGAGCCAGAGTCTTGCTCAAGCAGAGTACTTGTTCGTGTCTAATCATTCTTGTGGCGCAGAGAAGCTGTGTTCAGGTCTATTTCTGAAAGTCACAGTATGTATCTTTACATATCTGCTTCCCAGGATAGCAAGTGGCAAGGTACGCTCATGTTCTTTCTGAGGGTGCTCCTTATGAGTGTTAGCACTCCTTTTGGTCATGCTCACGTAGCTCCTCCTGCCCTCCAATGATTCATGTACTCCACTAGGAAATCAAGGTCACCTTTTGTCCAAACTTTGTCTCTATGGACGATGCCAGTCGCCATCCTAGGAAAATAAAAACCACTCTGTCAGGCTGGATCTCAACTGCACAGTAAGATAGTAACTGCACACACACAGCAGGAGCCCTGCACTGTTCCTTAAATGGCCCATAACTCTGAGTGTGAGCCTAATTGATTGTGTGGTGTTGTGATGTCCAATGTACCATCTGTCCAGTGTATCTTGGGACGGTTCCAGCCCTCATTGACTATTAATACTCGGTTATGACAATGAATGAGGAACATCTACAAAGTCTAGCTGATTTAAGATAGATTAATAGCTCAAGACAAACATAAGATATGTGTATTACCCCATGTTATCTTAATGGTTAACCTCACATGAATTAGTGATACATAATCAATGTCATAGGCTATGTCATTCTCAGGGATTTAGTTTGATGCCAACTGAAATGAGAGGCACAATATATATTTAAGCTCCAGTCATCGTTCTCTCTCACATACCCACCCCTCATATTTTAGTGAAGATTGTCACACCCCTGGTGTCATAGCAACCTTTATGTGAGGAGAAAATGAGATATCAAAGGCCAGAGAAAAAGAGGATGGACTGGTATAGAAAAGGAGCAGAGATGGAATAAAAAAGAGCAGGAAGAGACAATGTAAAAAAATTGCAGAGGAGAGAAGGGAAAGAGAGAGAGAACGACGGGGGATGGATAAAGCTGCATGCTTCTCTTTCAGTGGGCTTCATATTCTGCTATTGAATTGCCCAACGGCAGATAAATATGTTTTGTATATGTAACTGCAGCCCCATACATAGTCTGTATAATCGGTCACCTAGAGCAAAAGAGAATAGCAAACAGTGGTTCGGTTGCCTCCACACAGTATGGCTTTTATAAATGAATGTTACTTACTAAACACCTGCATTCACTAATTTGGAGAAATTAGCTGTAATGCACGAATTACTTGATTTAACTTAAAATAATACTTAACCCTAAGGAGATGGATATGAGCATGTATAGTTGAAAAATACTGTGTGCCCTGAGAGCTAAGCCATTTAGAAGCATGCTACGTGTGTGTTGCTTATATAGAGGCCAGAGGACTGAGGTAGTGTAGGTAGTATTTATGTGTGGTTGACAGATATTTTGTGAAATTTCGCTGTGGGCCATAAGTATGCACTGGTTTGGAAAGTACATTTTTCACTTACTTTTCCAGTTAAGAATGCCAAGGCAGGCTATGCATACTACCTGACTGTGATATTAATGTTCTCTATACATTCCTGTAGAAGCTTGATCTCAAGTTTGTTATCAAGTATCAGAATTTATTCCTGGGCAGTTGGATTGTTGGGTAGCCCTGGTAGCTTTGCCAGTTTTGTACCAACCAGAGACATTGCTGTTAACATACATGTTATTCACTCCAAAGTTGAACATGATAGGCAGCCATGCCAAAGTTATGCTAGTTAGCTGGAAACCTGTGCTGATGATTGATACCTGCTGATTGTGGTGTTAATGTCAGACTTGAAATTTTTCTTATAATGATGAGTGAAGTGTTTGCATTACAAACCAGTAATCAGTTTATCATATTTTTTGTGTCACTGTGGTTTCCACTAATTTACGTATGTAATGAAAATTGAACAGTAGACAAAGTACCCTCACATTTGCTAAACATGGCCACAAATGTTGAGCTTTGATGTCAGGTACAAGCAATTTGTAGTAAATGGACTAAAACATGCAAAACAGCTGCTATAGACCTTTTAAGCTCTATTGCAGCTCTTTGGAATCCAGTGGGAAGTGTGGGTGTCTATTTTATGACCACTGGAATAAGAGACTCATTTATTTTTGCAGACACATACTGCTGGTCAAAAATGTCAGTCTTAAGTGAAATGAATTGAATAAAGTAAGTGAATAAAATTAAATTTTTGCATTTCCACATTTCTGCTTCAGTCTAACACAAGTATTTGGAATATCCCCTCCGGTTTTTATTGAATAAGTAGTTAACTAACCAGAGTGTAATCTTTCAATAAGAGTGGAGAATAAAGATAGCTACACTCTATCTCATGGATGTACTAAAAGATATCTATTACATGAAGCTGGGACAATGGTCCTATAGTGTTATAATGTGTGGGGGTGTGTGTGTGTTTCCCCACTGTGTTACTCTCTTTTACACAGGAACTAAGTCCTGCTGTGCAATCATGCTTACTGAAGCCCACCCAACTCCCTGCAGACACGCAAACACACACTCACATATGCACACACACAGGTATACACACACACGTTCGGTATACATCTACTTGCACACGCTGTACTGCACACATTCACATAGCCCAAGGAGCAGAGGGTTATAGTAACAGTATTTTCAGCGTTCCCAATTCTTTCAGTAAAGGAACTGATCCAAGCTGTTTCCCATTGGCATTAAATATGCACGTGTCCCAGCCTTTCATGTGGGCGCTGAGCTGTGTTTTGTGTAAGACATCCTGGGGATATTTTCTGATACTTGCAGCCCACCAATTTTTTATCTTCATCTCTTAATTAAGAAGGAGAATGAAGTCTGCGAGAAAGCGAGCTAATCTTTATTAAATGGAATTTCTGGGCCACTGGGTTGCTTCAGGGCTGGTTATGAAACATCCTGCCAACAAACACCACAAACCCCCAGCTCCACGATCCATTATTTCTCATCAATTAACCTTGAGAAACCACAGGAAAAGACCACACTGAAATAATACGAGGTATTACATGAACAGGGGGTTACACTGCCTAATAATTATTTCAACAGCTCACGTGTTATGTCTCATTCTCTTTGAATAATGTCGAGCAAGGGTCTCATCGTTGTCAGTATCCCATTGTTCACGCTGTCGGTAAGCCATCTCCAGCTCAGGAGATGTGCGCAGCCCGTGGGCCTCCAGCCTGAGTAAGGACACGGCAATCAGTCATTTTTTGACAAGTCTCTATGGGGGGTGGGGGGACACCCTGTGCTGTGCCCACTCTGCCCATACTGGAACACCAGGAAAAGGTGATTCCTAACCCCAGCACTCTGCTGGTTTTGGCGACCACCACTGGTCGCTCTTTCCCATTTCCTGGCAGGTCGGCCTTCTGCTGTTCTGTTATCTGTCTATCTGTAATTAAAGGCAGCCAAGGGGAACTGAGATGGAGCAAGAGAAGAGAAGAGCTCAGGATCGGTGTCCATATTTCTCACACAGTCTAGCTGACAGCAAAGATCCACACCTTTTCATGGTCTGAGGGGTGTGGGTAATTAGACTATTACAATGCAGTTTTTACCAATAAGTCCTCGTATATTCATGACAAAGTAGGTCATTCATCAGTGGTTTTCAGGGGGATGGCTCGTGATCATTTTCTGATCTGACACCCTGTGGTTAAGTTTAGGCAGCCAAGACTTGGATAAGATTGCTGTTGTGTTGGTTAAAAGAAAACAAAGCTGACTGTTGGTCGGAGAGAAGAAGCTACATCACATTGCTTCATGCTTTGACACTGAATGTAAACATAGCGTCGGTCTATATGAACAAACAACCAATGCTAGCCTTTTTCTCTGGAGAACTCATTTTCTCACATGTGAAAATATGCCTCTCCTCCAGTGAGTGCAGTAACCAGCACCTCGATCTTTCTGTGTGTGTAGGTGTGGGTAAATAAAGATGATGCTCAATAATTCCATCCTGCCAGCGCACGCTAGGTCTGTAATATCCCACAGTGTGAGCACACCTTGTTCAGACTCATAAATCTCAAATCTCTCCCTATTTTTTTCCATCTTCCCTCCTCTGCGGTTCTGAGATTCTTAATTCCAGTGTTTTGTGAGTGTAACCTGATGCCAGGGCTTTGTCTGTGGGCCCACGCTGGCCAGAAGTGGACAAGATTGGAACCTGTCGCGGTAATGGGGTCTCTGACCCAGTGGGGCTCTCACACGCAGTGGGTGTGTAACAGTGCATATACGCATGTCTATGGGTGTGCAATGATGTGTGAGGACACAAACCTTCCAATAGAGCCTCAAGGGCATGGCTCAGCTGCCATAAACAAGCAGTCTTGGTTATCAGTGAGGCGGTAAATATTGATTATCTTAAATGGCTATCACATTACACTCATAAATATACATCGATTACACATCCGTGGGTTGCTATCATTCGATTTGGTTTGGAAAAATGCACAGCTATTATCAGCTCATGAAACAAACAGCCATTTATAAATTCATATTTTTCTCCTGAAGGCTCCTTTAGAAAAAATTTAAAAACAGCTATCAACTGAAAGACTTAATGTGAGGATGAAAAAAAGACTTTTACCCACATTCATATAAATTGCTGAATTTATTATAACTATGATTTATTATATAACCCCAAACCATACAAGATGAGGAATCTCTCGTTTTCCAGGAACCTTTGGAGTAATTTCCTGGTAGTTTTATCCATCAGTTGTGTTACAGTCCATTGACAGAAAACAAAACGTCAGTCACCCCAGAATAGACCCCAGCAACCATCATCTCCAGGTTCGGCTGCAGCCTAAACCACCATACCTTCCAGACCCAATACTTTACTAATGTACAATCACAGTGTCTGCAAAATATACAACACATCATTAACTGTGGTCTACCTCTGGTTATTTAATACACTATTTTTTTTAGTCTGTGAATTGGCCTCACTGGGAAAGCCTTGAGGGTATAGATAGTTCATATATACCACTGCCAACATTGTAGAAGAATTTTGCAATTCTGCACTCATTCTAAGATGAACTGCATCTTACCTCGTTCTGCTATGTATTCACTCCTCAGCAGCTTGAGCTTCTGCCTCTTCCCATATTTCCTTCAGCAGCTGCTGAGAATTGTTGATCACTTTGACATTAGTGTGCCTTGCTCACCGTGGGTGTAAATAATCTGATTTGTGACAAGAAAGCAGCCAGTCAGAGGAGGTGAGAATTGAATTTTTTAACTCTCATTTTATTGGTCTGATATGAATACTCTTCAGCAGATAAAACAGCATGCCTCCTCCATTCTCATGAAGAGAAACTGAATTACTAACTTGAGACAGAGGCAAGCAAAGATTAAAACAGATTCACTGACTGGCAACAGGACTTGTGCAGTATGCCAAGATGTGTTAACACCATCTTTGCCAGATTTGGCGCTCATACTGTATGCAGAGTGAAAGCATCCTCTATTCATCATAATGTTGCACAACCTTTAACAGTAAAAGAGCATTTTTTTTAAGTTGGCAAGCCCAAGGAATAAAAAGAAATATCAACCTGCAGCAACATTTTTGCAAGGCAGTTTTACACACCCACCTCAAATTGGGCAAATTGTCACAATGTCAAGTAAAACAATGATTATTATGCCATTGTTGACACAGATGATTTTGAAAAACAGATACTCACTCATACACATTTGACAGTCCACAACCACAACAATGTGGAGCCTTTTGATTATCCAAGAGACTGGAAGCAGGCAACGGTGAGGAGAAATAGCAGGGTAAGGTGAGGAATTGAGTGATGATGTGTGGTCTCGGTGTCCTGACAGGCTGGATTTTGTGCAGCCCACACAGACACAATAGTTCAACATGATGAAGAGCAGTAGAATTGAAACAGAAACTGGCAAAAAAAAACGAGTGAAAGACTACCGACCTGACTCACTCACTAGGCTACTTACTACTGACTACTTCTCAGAGCACTTGTGCCAGGGTGAGGGATTCCCCCTTCCTTATGCAACATCAATGGCTATACTAGAACAAAAAAAGGAAACGGCTTCTCAGAGAGAGTTTGACAAAATCCATAAATTTTCTTTATCATATTTCTGGTTTTTAGGCTTTTTAAAACATATATATACATATTCTTTTCAAATAATCATTTCCATCAAGCCATAAAGTGTAATAGAAACAAATACTATTTTAATGAAAGGTCATTCTTTACACTCAACCTCTACAATAACCTCATTGTGTGAATCCTATAGATCGGATTTTATTTTTATTTTCATCAAAAAAGGTATAAAGGATAAAGGTTTGAACATTAATAAATTAGTTCCCTGGAGCTTGACAGAGCAGGACATGGAGTGGATTCAGCCTTGAGGCATTCTTGTCTAGAAAGAGCGGCAGAGAGCTTGATCTGTCTTTATGCGCTTTTAATTACACATGGCTGGCTGGGCTCCAATCCCCAGAGAGCCGAGGTAAAGCACACGTCAGGACCTGCCACCTGCAAGGGAGGGGAGATTGAGAGGCGGGAGGATAGCAGGCACCTCTCGGGCAGTACAGGGTTAATTCAGCAGACACATTTCCACAGGCAGCTGTCGATCATTCCTCGGCCTTTTGACTGACACACAGTGAAAACAACTGTCGAGCAAGGTTACAGGTTACTAGCAAATCACACCCAGCAGCCTCACACACCCATTATACTGTATTGCATTTAGCATTACCTCACCTACAAATGCTTGCATGTTTAATAGCATACATACAAATATCTCCAAAGAAAAACCCTGTCTGAGGGTTACTTTGAAGGAGCAATTTGCTCATGTTGTGGTGTATGACTTTCATGGAAAGTGACATTTTGAGACTGTTGGCCTTTTGCCTTCTGACAGTGTTTCATCTTGGTGATCAACTGACAGACAGGCAGTCACGTTCGTTGGGTAATGTGAGAAGACAGACATGGTGCACAGCTAGATCTATGACTGATTGCTCAGATAAGCAATCTTTGTCAGGACATGGGATAAGGCCCCGGCTAGTGTGTGTTTTTGTGTTTGCTGCCAATACTCAAACCATACTGCACGTTTTCTGTAGACTGACCACGCTCATTCGTGTGTACATATCGACATAAATCCACAAAGATTCACAGCCTCTCTCTCTGGCTCTCTGTCACTCACACAACGACACACACACACACACACACACACACACACACACACACAGTTACTTGCTCACACATCTTTCATCAACACACATTCCAACGGTTCAGAGCACTTTGAGAGTCGAGGGAATAATACTACCTCACACAGAGAGACCTTTTATGTATCAGAAACCCTTGATTCATGTGACTCTCACCTCCCAGAACTGTACTTTACTGCGAAATGAATGGTGTAACCTCCAGGCAATGTCAAGGTGAAGGAAACGTGTCAGTGCCTCCCTGGTGAGCATTTCCTCGCTCCAGCTCTCACCAGTTAATGACTCTAGGATGGTGACCTCAGCCAGGCCTGGCCAGATGAGCCTAAAGGAGATGGTCGGAGGGAGAGGAGGAGACAGGCAGTAATCACAGGCAATCATCAGCTTTCCCTGTGGATTTCTGCGACTCGGGACTGTACTGCTTGGCCCCAAACCTGTGATTTGAGCTGCGACGTAGAGTGAGACAAAAGAAAAAAGAGGAGGATGATGACGAAAATGAAGATTTATAACAAAGAGTACACACGAATGAAAAATTCTAGTGATTTACTGTAGGTGAGAATGCTCCATCACCTGGTTTTGTTGGGTGAGAGCTGGTGACATTGTGAATTCAGTATGTATTTCTTGTACTATAAAAACAGGAGTTAGTAGTCATACAGAGACCTGGCTTGAATGTTGGAGAAAAAATAACTTGAGCGTTGGAGTTCGAGAAGTCAATCCAAACCCATTGGATCCAAAGTAGAAGTTGTAAACAGGCACACAGTACATCCATGCAAACCCTCAGCATAGTCAAAACTGTGGAATTCATGGTGTTGGTGTCCACAATTGAATGGATGGTTAAATATTTAAGGGCATTTTAATATTTTGTTTTCTATTTACCCAGTGACAGAAAAATGTGCCCTTGTTATACTGCTGCATGCAGTTTGATTAGCCGAGCTTCGTTCAAATGTTTCCAAAGAGAGAGGGCCACTTTAACTTAACAAAATTATGTTAGAATTTGCATATTCAAAAAGTAGCTAAATTCACTTTGTATAAAAGAAATATGTATACAGTGTGTCAAACATCCACTGTGGCATTAATTTTCAGTGTGTGGCTAAAAATAAATGCTATAGGTTAACATCTACAAAATATCAAACCTGCCAAGGTGTATTTCCCTGCCTTTAAACAAAGCTGCTACTGAATCGAGGACACTATTTAAATAAGCCATGTCTCAGGTCAACACACCTTAAAGCTGCACACACATAAAAAGGCATCTGTGAGTATGTCTCACCCTGGGTAAGTAGGAAAATGTTTATATGGTAACACTTTAAAGTCCTACCTACTCCCTAGTGTCTGATTCAATACACATAAAATACAGAAAACAAAGTAAAAAATATTATCACTCTGCACAAGCTGACTTTACACTAATCCTCTGGTAGAGAAAGGATGCTGCGAGCCTCCACTCTCTGTGAGAAAAAAAAGAAGTTCCATGCAGCTTGATGGCTCAGGCGTCGTGGCTTCTCGACCCTCCAGGCTAAATCTAATAGAGTTCTGCTTCCTCCAGCTTGCCTGTCTCTATTCATCAACACAACCAGCCCCCACATAGCCTGCAGCACTGGTACTAATATGGAATACAGAGGGGTTGTTCATTTAATTTTACAGCCAAGCTAGCTGGTGCCACTCAAAGAGAACAAGAGCACTTCTTCACAACCACCATGTTGATCTACTGGCCTTGATAGGCAAAAAATAACCTCTGCTTTTATAGCTATACGCATGACGACTCGAGCTTTGGGGCTGTAAACTTTTACATTGTGGTGTTGTAGTGATACTGTGTGAGAGAAAAGCCTTGGACTGTTTGTCTCTAACCCTCAGTCCTACGTGCTCTGCGGTTGAGTCTGGTTGTCTGCTTTCTACTGTGGTCTTTCATCACGTTCACTCCCCATTCTGGCATGCCTACCAGTATAGTATCTGTGTGTGTGTGTGTGTGTGTGTGTGTGTGTGTGTAGGTAAGACCAGATGTTTACTGCCACCTAGTGGCGTAATGCTACAAATCTTTCAGTGGGGTCAAGGAGATTATCTCTTGAGATTAAGCATAAAAAATTTAATAATATGAAAAACAGTGACATGAAGTGATTCGTAAGCACTGTTTATATACAGTAGATGTGTGTGTTTGTGGAGATGGAGGTTGGTAGCTCATTAATGGGAGTCTATATTAGTGTAGCAGGTCAGTTAAGTCAATGAGCAACGTTAATTCTTCTCCAGTCTTTCTATGCACTGCCACTTGTTACACATTTGCATATAAATTGCTTTAAATGTGATGTTGCTGCTAAATTCCTTAACCGCCACTTGTTTAAAATTCATGAATTCTTTTGAATTCTGTCATGCACGTTTGAGCTGTCAAGAAATCCTTTGATGCATTTAAAAACCCTGGCAGGTGTGCATGTGCGTGTGCATAGGCATTTAGACAGAAATTTTGTGAAACTCTCTCCCGTTTTGTCTCTGAAAAGCTCTAAAACTTCCAGTGTCCTCTATCTCTGTCTTTCTTTTGTGATTAGACTCATTACCCGGTCTTTGCTAGGAGATGGTGAAGGGAGACTTGTCCCTGTGCGTATGTGTGTGTGAGCACAGATGTGTGTATATATGGTATGCCTAGTTATATCCAGTCACAGTGATCAGTATTCTGAAACAGTCTGTGGTCACTAGCTAGGCTGGCTGGCCCGTAACCCTGTTCTGGGAGGTCAGGAAAAATTAAGACATTTTTCATTCTAAAGGAATATACAGTAGTATCATGCATTTTAATACTTGTCCCCCATAGTCTTAAGCTGTATTGAATCACACTTAACCTATTTCTGACCTTTTCATCAACATCAACAAACCCAAATGGAATTTTTTTTTAGACATATCAAAAACTCTTCTCAGCAGAACAAAACCTCTCTCTCGCTCTCTCTCTCTCTCTCTCTCTCTCTCTCTCTCTCTCTCTCTCTCTCTCTCTCACACACACACGAACACTCCCTTGTGCTGCTATCTTTTGCAAGTGGTTGATCAGACTTTAGACAAGTACTCTTGTTCAGTGTTAATTTGTGTCTGCTGGTTGATTGTTTGCCTCAGGAGGAACAAGGATGGTGCTTGGTGCTAAAAGTAATTGAATGGCCTATTTACATTCTGCTAATTGATTCTGAGGATTTTGATGAGTTTTTTCTGTGTGTGTGTGTGTGTGTGTGTTGTCAGAGAAAGAGAGATGTAGAGCCAGATGCAGACCAACAAATCAAAACAACAGAATTTGCAGTTTCAAATGATAAAAAGCAACACTACAATGATGTAATGACAGGCTCTTGTCTTTTTTTATCAACTGTGAGATAAAACCATAAACCATACAGTAATATGAAATAGACATACTACTATAGCTTGCAAGTTTACTATGTTCACTCTTAACAAGGGTGAGCAGCACATTCATGCCTACTCAGCAACAGTATAGTACTTCAGCCTCCAGCAACAATGGAATACATGGGCTCTATGATGTTTCCATACCTGCCAGAAAGCAACAGTCTTACTGCATAGTTGGCTGTAATCAACATGTTATATGTCTGCCTGTGTGTATTTGTAGTGCATGAACATGTATAGCCCACTTTTGATAATGTTTCAGTGTGCATCCCTGTACTGTATGTATTAGTTTGTATTTATTTATTTATTTATTATTTAGTTTAGTCTGGATTCAAAGCAAAACCCATTGCCTCTTGTTTAAACATGTTCACATGCATGTTCTGGATGGTTAAAAGCAGTGATAAAGGCGGGTATAATTCCAAAAGGGTCAAACATGATTACTGACTGACTGATCCAACCAGATGGTTTAATAGAGAGTATCTGAAGCTGCATCATTCAGTGGCTCAGAAACATTAAAAATATTTGACTTCATATACAGGATATGTGCTGTCCAGCCACTTGAACAAAGAATGTTGACAGCAATTTTCTCAGTGTTCCCTCATCTGTATGTGTATACACGCCTGTAGGCTGCCTGTTTATATATTTTGGCCACACTGCACATCCTTGAGAGTCTCTTTCGTCAAGTTTTTGTAATTCCTTCACTGTGTGTTTACACAAACCTTTGCTCTATGTTTCCTTCTCTAAATGTTGTGACGGCAGTTCTAAACAGGATGCAGGTCAGCTGTAATATTAGTTTATACAAGAGATATACAGGTTGGCCACAGTGTCACTGGACTGGTATCACTGTATTCACACTGTTCGGATAATGCATCTATGCGAAGCATCTCGCTACACTGCAGTTATACAGATTTAATAGATGGAGCTGCAATGACTGCTGCACAAAGCCCTTATAGCATCTTGCTGTTGATCTATGTACAACTTCATTAAACAAGTAAAATTAGTACAGTCAATAGACTTAAGCAGAATGTATGCACTTCCATAAAGGTGTTGTGTGCAAGTCTGTTTTCCAATCAAATAGTGTTTCCCATAGTACTGCCATTTTCAATACCTATGATTTGATTGCTAAGATTAAGTCCATGGGATGGCTGGTAGGGGTATGACCCATAGACTGTAAAAAAAAAAATGGATGTAGTGTCTGTGTCATCATCCATAGGTTTCAAAAGACCTGTTATGAAGCTCCGGTGGCTCCAGCCGTCGCTTGGCAGTTCCTGACTCTGGCTATTCAAAAAATGGGCAAAGAGGCGAAGTTGTGGGGGGCCGAATGAAGCCTGGTTGATGAAACCACCTAGAGGCTAGTAGCCTGACAGGGCACCCACCTGTCACTCAAAGCGGTCACATCCTTAATTATACATAACTTTAAGCCTTAATATAATTGAAACACGTGAGTTATTTAAAAATTCACCCTACAGTTGTCAAGAATGGGGAAAATTACCTATAGAGACCAAAAAAGTTTCAAGATCAATATTTTAACATGGGGGTTAATGTGGATTGACTCCCTTTTGGAGCCAGCCTCAAGTGGCCATTCAAAGAACTGCAGTTTTTGGCACTACTGCGTTGGCTCAATTTTTCAGCCTGGAGGTTTCCGGTTGGTTAGGCCTAAGGTTGGGTTCAGGTTAAGGTAAGGGCAAACTCAAACTTATAGGGAAATACAATTTGACACAATACAAGTTTTCCTGCTTTTGATTCCTATAGCATAGGATTTCACCACTGGAATTAGTGTTGTACATTCCTTATATAATTACCCACAGTAATCACATTTGCATTCTTTGATTCATCTTGTGGTGCATAAGGAATGAAGGTTTTACTGGCTAGCTTGCAAAATACTAATTTGTCAAGTTTCTAAAAATCAATAAGATTTTTCTAATTTCCTATGCTTTGTGAGCAACAATTGCAGCAAGGAGATGGTTTTGCTCTGGAGAATGGCTTATCTACATCACAAAATATACTGAAAGTGAGGCCATTATACTGCAAATTTCTTCCACTTGTTTCATGCTGTCTTGTCTGTCTACAGCCTCCACCAGCATTTGAAACTAAAAGAAAACACAAGCAGCCTTTCGAACCAATTGGAGTTCTTGCGGTCTCTGTATCCCCGACATGTAGTTACATTTTTTAGGAGTTGCACGTCAGCTCTGGTTGTGGCTGCACAGTATTTTGAGTTTCCTCAGCCTGTGCACTTTGTATGATCTGCTTCCTATTTGCCAGTGTGTCAGTGTCTGCTCACAAGAGTGGTGTACCCTATGCTATTAGGTTCTGTCAGCAAGACTGGCTCGGTGAACCATGTCCTGGAGGGTGGCTTTAGGATGAGGAGAAGAAGTTGCTCTGTTACCTATCCAAGCCCATGTCTGTCCTCCCTTGCCTCTCCATTCCCCTCACTTGCTTTCTGTCGCCCCCCCCCCGTGTCTCCTTTCTCCTCTCCCACGTCCTCAGGGAGTCCTCAGGAGGTACAGTGTTACAAAATGGGATGATTTTCCCCCTCTTCCTTGGTCGCTCTCTCCCTCTCCCGAATTAACATTGAAAAAACCCCAAACCTCACTGCTGAGTGACTCATTCAAATAATTGTTGCTTTTAGCTGTATCGGGTTACTCTTTTCTGTGAGTCTCTTCTTGCTTTTCTTCCTTTCCCCCAGTACAGTGTGGCCACTTGTGAATTAGGGCCTTTGAGCAAAAAAAGGCAGAAAAAACAAGTGACATCAGAGAGGGAGAGAGGGATCCAAAACCTGAGTAGCCCTATAATTTTCTGCTCTGTTTCTATGATTGCATGTATGACCATTACCGACACATGAGTCAATAGGAGATTGTTCTCACTCACATAGGTGGGTCACTTTGTATGTGTACATGTATGAGTAAACTTGTCTTTAGTAATTTGGTGTCTTATTTTAGCATGTCTGCACCACTTAGGTGTGTCTAGGTGAAGCATGATATTCATGACTTTTACAGGAAGACACCTTGTAAAGGAGTGCGCCAGCCTATTCAGACTTGAATATCAGAGATGACAAAGAGACGCTACGTGTGTGTCAGTGTGTGTGTGGGAAAGACAGCGAGAACAAAAGAGACGCAGAGTGAGATAGCAAACGAAAGGGGAGTGGACCAAGAGAGGAAGGCCGGACCAAGTCCATTTTGAAACGGGCAAGAAATGCGAGACTTGCTGAAACATTTTTGGAGAGACGGGGGGAAAAGAGCAAGACATGTGGTGAGAAGGATGAGATCCCTCCCCCTGCCAAATCCGAGTTACCGTAGCCTATCCTATAGCTAACCCCCCCTCCCTTCCCTTCCTCTCCCCCGTCCCATGTGAGCAGCAGCCTGTTGACTGGCCCTCTCTGTGTCTCCGCTGCTTAAGCTTTGCTGCGCTCCGGCAGACATGCATTGTTCTCCACTGTACAATACTTGTTGCTCCAATTCTCAAAGAGTTAGTCTGTGTTAGCTCTCCAGACAAGATTGACTGGGAAAGACTTGAACTGCCTCGCGGTGAGTACTGACATTTAGATTTTTAGGATTTTGTCAAGAGAAAAGAATCTTCTCATTCATTTGTTTGCTCTGTCAAATTTTGCCTAATGGTTCTGACTTTGGTAAATGTTGAGGATATATGAAGTAGGATATTTTTAAACGAGACAGTGGAGTTGGCATAGTGTGAAAAGAACGTAGAGGAACTTTTGTACAGAGTAAGTTGGTGAGAGAAATGCTCCAGTAGTGAGAGCCTTTTCAGCTCTCTTGTTTCTGACTGACGAGCTCCCTTTTTGCTGACTCACTCTATTAACTTAATACACATGGCTTCATGCTGTGTGGGTGTGTGTGTGTGTACTAAGGCATGGTGTGCTCTTTAAGTACATGTGTTTGACATTGTGTACAATGTCTGGAGTAATTCCATGTGATTACCTGTCTGTCCTCTTCCATCTTAACGCGTATGTGTGTCATTCAAAATATTATTATTTGCTCCTGTGTTCCTAACCGACAATGTAAATGTGGGAATTTATCTGAGACAGAGGAAGAGAAAAATGAAGGGAAAAAGGGAGACGCTGGCGCACTGCTGCATCACCGTTTGTCATCACTCTCTCTGGTCCTTATTGATTTCCTCCTCTCTGCTCGCTGAACAAGAACAATAGCCCCATGCCTGGCCAAGACCCCTAGTAAATAAGCCAGCTAAATATCAACACCAAATCTCCTGCAAGATGTTGTTCATTGATTTGCTTTGTCGCCAGATGCACGCACACACACACACACACACACATAGAGACACACACATACATAATCGGGCCTTGTCGTCTAGAGGGACTCTATTGTTTGGTGTGCATAATTGTTTGTGTGTATGTGTCAAAGGCCTGTCCAAAAGCTCTTGGACAATGAAGTCTGTCACCAGGGGGATGTGGATTTCTATCTCTCTTTCTCCCTCTCCCTTTCCTGTTCAAGTCCCCCTTCACATCTGGATCTCCCCACCAGCTGACAAGGAACAAGGGAGCGGATGAAGGGAGGGAGGAGGCGCGGCTGGGGGAAAGAGAGAAGAGAGAGGGATAGAAATGGGAGGAAGGGGAGGCCAGAGTTCCCTTGGTAGACTTCCCCCAATGCAGGAAGAACGGACACCACAATGCCATTGTGAATGCCCATGTATGAGAGGAAACACAAGTACTGCATACACAGACGGGAAGCACTCCCTCACACACATGCAAAGACCCATTTAAGTTCATATATGTGCACAGGATACACAAATACACCCATGGATATAAATGCATGTAATTACACACACTCAGACTCATAAAGATTCCAGTGACAGTGGAGCCAGCATTTAGCCCATTGAACGGATTTACATGCTGCTGTAGTAGTTAGCTCGGAGAAGAAAGTGCTGGTACTTCATGGAGGGCTTTGGCCTTAGCATGTCAAGTTTTCAATAGGAATTTTTGTAGAAGGCTTTAGCTGTCAAAACAAGTCCTGTTCTCTGTCAGTCTCTTTACTCTCCTACCTTTCAGCTCATCAGTGAGTGTTGAAACCATAATGAAAAGCTTCACTTTAAAGAGAATCACTTGGCATGGACTGGATTTATTTCTGTAATGCTCTGCTAGAGCTGGGAAACCACTCCTGTGCTCTTCACAGGTGTATGTTGACATCATTAGCGTTAAGCAATGGGTGAGGCAGCATGGATGCACACCTATTTAAAGGGGCGAAGGTCTCGCTCACATCTGCTTCTACAGTTCTCGTGGAGCACACGTGATCTGCGGGGGGAGATTTTGGGGGTGGTAATGATTGGGACAGTGATAAAACTACCAGCCTTCATTTCCTCCTCAGCCTCCCAGGAACTGTTTGACTGTGCAGTTTCTGCCATATGTGCATGTGTTATTCAGCCATTTCCCTCTGTCAGCGCAGCTGGTCTGTGTCTGTCTGTCTGTATCGCTACTTTTCTATTTATTTCTGGCTGTTACGAGGTAAGCCAGCATCTTTGTGTGATTTATAGGCAAGCAGCGATGATGTTATAATGCAGGTGGCATGAGTGTGACTGAGGTCACTTCTGAATAGGTTTACAGTCTGAATAGCTTTCTTTGTGACTTGACATTAGTGTTAAGTGTTAATACTATTACTTCTCCTGTAAATGTCTTGTACATTATCAGTTTTAGATTTTGAAAGTAACTGTGTCTTTTAGTACGAAATATTTCACAGAGTCACGTAAATTGAGATAGTAGCCCTGTTTTTAAAAGAGATCATCAACAAAACAGGAGAAGAGTGAAATGTGTTCAACTAGGTAACAAAGCTCTAGTTTGTTTTGGTTTGTTTTGTTCATGAATAACATTCACTCACAGCAGTGATGTCAACGCTGTGTGCACAACATTGTAAAATGGAGAGGTAGAACAAGACCAAGACTGATGACAAAGAAACCACCACAGGGGGATAAAAGTAATTTGTGAATGAATAGAAAATAAATGTGAGAGGGAAAACAAAGCATTGTGCACAAACAGTGAATTCAAGTTTGTACAGTAAAACATCTGTACTAAGCAAAAGTAAAATGATAATCAGTTAAAAAGAAAAACAGGTTCAGCATATCAATGGATTTCACTGACATTCATATTGATGAGTCAAAGTATGTTACACTGCAAACATCGGGGGAGTATTTATATTATAAGTTCTTTATATGTGTTAGCACAATAGGTTCTCTCAGGTTTGTGAGCTTTACTGAATACATATGCGAGGACTCCAGATGGGTTTTACTGATCCTCCTCTCTTTCTCTTCCCTTCTCACTTCTCTCCCCTTCTCACTTCTCTCATTCATCCCGCCTCTTTTATTTTAGGACAGATGAGTCTTCAGAGCAGCACCTTAAGCTTATTCTCCTCTCGTTTTTGATCCCCGACCTGCACTTTTGGTGTTTCTGCTCTTATCTCAGCACACATGCGCGCTGCCTCATGCACACTTCTCCATTGCCTTGAATCAGAGATTTGTCAAAGTCAGTTCACACCCTGCAAGACAGATTGCTGCACCTGAGAAGGGGGTCTGGTCGGTGCTGATGTGATATACTGTAGGCCTACACGCTAACAAATACATGTCTGTGCTTCATCATCTGTGTAGAAAAAAACCTAAAATCAGCTTATGGACGTTTAAAAGACTTATGGGGTCTTTGTTGTCAGGTTTAATGTTCTGCAGTATCATTAGGATACTCTCTGAAGATGTCTGCCTCATGGCTCTTCATTGCTACAGTTGGTTCCAATTAGAAAGGCATTCCCTTGTTAGACATAGCTGAGGCATATTTGTGTATGGGGTCCAGCTTCACACGTTGGATCAGAGACATTTCATATGTCATGACAGACTGATGGCCACAAACATATAGCTTCACTCAAAGCGTGGGTTGGAGGCAACTGTTTAAATAATCTGCTCCTTAAATTGACTGCATGCAAATTTGATCACAATGTCAGTCATCGGAGGATACTTTATATGCTGCTGCAGGCAGGCAAATTGTTTGTGGAAAATCTCTTCTTGAATTAGGTTTTTCCAGAGAGCAAAGAATGGTATTCATTTCTGCAGTGCTATGTGTGGATTGTATAGGCGTGCCATTGGCACCCGAAATATTGTTGTCACTGCAAATGATCTTCAGTTTGCTCAAAACCTATTGAGTCTATAGCCTGACTGCTTTTGATGGGTTTGCAACAATAGTTCATTCTGCACAGTTTGTGAAGTAGAGGATTTTTTAGATGTTTTTCAACATTAAACAATTCTCATTCTGCCTGCAGTATCCCTCTTTATTTTGCCATTTTCATCCCACCTTATCTCTAACAGGTTGTTGCTTGGACCATAAGTCTGATTATTTGATATTACATTTTGCATACATTAATTATATTGTAATGTACTGTATATCGATATCAGACATTAAGTGTGAATGCAGTGTGTGTGTAGGTATATGTGTATGGATGTAGGTGGTAGGTGACATGAATACACTTATAGGTGTAGTGTCTGATTATTTTTAAATAGTTTTGTTTCTGAAGATTATCACTACCCTCGGTTTTTACTAGCACAGACTACAGTGTAATTCTCAGTGGTTCTGCTGTTACTATAAAAGCTGTCTTAAAAAATCTATTCTGAAACAAGTCTGAGGCCAGTTCCTGTATAAATCTCCAACAAAATCCAAGTTCTGAGCATGTGTCACAAGTTTCACATCATATTGAGATGAGAGGATTACAGCTATTATTGAAAAGAACATTCCCTGATTATAGCCCGACTGTGTGTGTGGATACAAAGAGCTCTGATTACTGCTGGCACTGCCGCTCCACTTCCCAGGATACCAAGCATTGACTGGCACAGCAGGGGGACAAGAAAGGCTGTAGGCATGCACACCAACGTATCAACAACAAGCACACATCAAACAGTGATTAGCACTTCGTAGGGTAATCTCATGCTCTACTGTCAGCCCACATTCCCATTTTTTACTTAGTTAATTTTTTCTTATTTTTTTAATTTAACAATGCTTTTATGGAGTTCATAAATACACATAAAACAGACAGCTTTGTGGTACAGAGCTAATATTTAAACATAATACATGTATGTGTATGGATGATTACCTTTTTGAATGATGTACAGCATGTCACTCTATACTCAATAAAACGGCAATAAAATTTGATGATCTCTCTTAACACCAGGCGTCCACACACACATGCTTTTTCCTGTTTGTATCGCCCATGGCAACGGCTTGGCGAGGATCAGTGGTGATGTCAGCAGTGATGTACGAGTGTTGGAGTGTGAGGGGATGACCTCAGCAGAGGGGACATCCCAGAGGACTCATATGAGCTGCAGCCAGCGCCCGCCGTCAGGACTTTCTCACACTCAGTATATGTACTAAAAACTATAGCTGTCCTGACCCCCACAAACCCCATCTCCTGATCCTTCACAGGCATCACAAATCACCAGCACACAGCATGATAAAGACCTCTGACATGCACACATACACAGTCCCAGGAATATTACGAAGATAATTCTAGATGAAATTAAAGGTACACTGTGGAGCTTTTGATCGCTAGGGCCGCTGTACAGCACTGTTTTGGCTTGTGCTCTATCTGCAGACGAGGGGTGATGGACTATACATTTCTGACATCAATTTATATGTGTGGTGCGATGTCAATTGGAATAGAATGAACAAAGTTACTGATCTTCTGATTCTGTTAAGATTTATTAAGGCCAATTTAGCTCCTACATTTAATGTTTTTAAGACATTCAGCAAACATTCTGGCCATGTCTATGAAATGAAGGGTGACAACAGATGCATTGCCCTTTGGTTTCATGCATTTCCAGATATCAAACGTTGGCGGCAGTAATGTAGTGTAATTATGTGCCAATTAAAGAGTGGAGGAGAACAAAGAAAACCACTAGCAAATGTAAGCAATGCAGCTTTTTTTATATAAAAAAAATTGGTTTTGAAATATTTTATGAGAAGCATGTTTGTCAGGACTTTATGATACAGTCAGTGTATTTTGGTGACAAACATTGAGTGTTGAATGAATGTTATTCAATGTCATTCAATGAGTGTACCTTTATGTTATGAAACAACTTGAAATGGTCAGTTTTCTATGCTGTAATTTAAATAGTTATGCTCTTCAGTCTCAGTTTGAGGCCTTTGGTTTCTGGCACACGTGTGCTGTGGCTTTTTGCAGTGGGCAACATAGGCAGCAATGTTCTTGTTATGGTCTGTCGTTGGCATCAGTGTATTTTTGCTGATATTCAACCCAATTAGATCTTGCTTTTCTTACACATTAGTAACAGTGCTGTGGTTTACATTATTTGGCATGGGAGCCCAGCTCTTCCTTTTTCCCTCTGAAATGTGGCCTCCGTCCAGGTTGGCAGAGTGCTGTCCAGCCTTGCCTCTGATTCAAGCAACAGTCAATCCATAAATGAATGGTTGCCTCTTTCTAGGACAGCTGTGCTACCAGCCATGGATGGAAAAAGAATCATAGGAGCACCAACCACATTCATGGATACAGATTAGGAATGTGTGTACTGGATGTGTGTTATATGCACAAGCGAGTTCATGTGTGCATTTGCAAGCACATTTGTGCTCTTGTGTGCATGAATCTGTTCATGTGTGTATAAGTTGTGTCCTCTTTTGTGGTCTTTAGGGATCAAGAGCCAGTAATGAATCACAGGGTGTATTATTTTTCTTCTTTGGATTTCCCATGCATTAAACAGCTCACTCAAAGTTAGGTGTTTAATGGCTGTTACAAAAGTAAAGGTTGGTCAACACATAAAAGTGCTGTGTTCGGAGTGTAGGAGAAGAGGAGGGAGAAATGGGGAAGGAGGGCAAGATTAATGTGCAGGTTTCTGGTATCTTACCAGCATGGAAGAGGTGTAGTCTCACCAAATTGATTTCATTTTAATATAGTTATTTAAACTCCTTATCATGAAAATATCTAATTTGTCTGTTGTCATCTAAAAGACAGTTGCCTTTGTCAAACCATTTTGACTGCTTTTGTGCATTTCTAAGGCAAATCGGGAGATTTTTCTGTGCAGCTCAGTGGCAGCAAAGCATGACACTGACATTACAGACTTCATGACAGTGGTTGATTTATCTCTTTGGGCACCCATACCAGAACATAACTACTGTCTTGGTACTTCGTAGCAAATGTTTTGAGTCAGATCAAGTGATTATTATGTATTATTGCTGTGTTGCCCCAGGGGGAGCTGTTGCTCCAGCTGTGGATTGTAAATCCCCTGTCCTGCCTCCTGGATCCATGAAACAACCTCTTGTAACCTCCGTTGTCCTCTCTACAGGCTTCTCAGTCAGTGTTCTCCCTCCTGTTCTCTTCCTCTTTTAGTCTGGTTATGTTGTAGCTCAGTCAATAAAATTTACGATTTTTAAACTTTTTTCCTATTTTAATTTACTGACAATGACCGTAGTTTACCCACCTTTCATTTTGCCATTACGTCACACCTAAAACCGAGGCCACAGCTGTAAACACGTTTCCACCACATGTCCCGCTTTCTGATGCCAGTCATTTGTAAACAGACTGAATCAGAAGTCTGGTTGATGTTATGACTGCGCTAACTAAACCATGGAAGACAGTGTCTTAGCATGGCTGGCTTTATTCTAGCTACAGTTACATTTCAGTGTGACTCAATGCAAAGTGAAGATGCATTGTTGTTCCTCCGCTCTTCCCAGCTTCATCCCTGCTGTAGATCTTATTGAGCTTCAGTGTACGATGAGTAAAGCCTTTGCCTGCTACACATTCAACCCAGCATTGATATTTATGTCGGGGATAGTGTCAAAGTAAAACATATGACAAGTGTTTGTGTGTGTGTCTAACTGCAGGGTGGTTGTCTGAGGATCAGGGAAAGAGCAACCTGGTTATGTCTGTATACTTAAATCATATTTCATAGTAGCCTGTCTACATTTTTTTTTATATCATCAGGGGGATTTATACAGCGCAGATTTGTTTTCATACTAATAAATGTGGTTTGATTGATGTCTTTTGATGATGTCTTTGATTTATAATCAGTAAAAACCTTCTTATTGTACATGATTATTAGTTATATCAACTCAAACGTGTTGAATGGACCTATATGTGAGCTGTTGGTGTTTTGGTTGTTATGGTTACACCAATCTTCATCCTACAATTGCTCAGCTCCACACCCCTAGCTCCCCCCACCCACCAGACTCTGGGACCTGAGCCAGAGAGGTAAGATTCCTTCTCCAAAACACACACACACACCCTTGGATATACCCCTGCCCAACTCAGAAATGTTTTAATTCCTTCAGATGTGATTATAGAGAGCTTAAAATAGTTATGCTCAAATCTCAGGTCTGTGCTTCACAAGCCATATGTGCTCATATTTTTTCTGCTCTGAGATCATCATGACCAGATCATCTTGCAGCTGTCCCTCAACATATTCCAGACTTAGAGGAAAACAGTGTGTATAGAGAAAAGAGGAAAGAGAAAGTAATTTAAACTGGGGTGTCCTCGTGGCATATCCGTATCCATCCATATTACATAGCCTATCAAATTGCAATGCCTTTGTTTCAATCCTGGCTGGGGACCTTTCTTGCTTGCCATCCCTCTTGCTCTATCCCAATGTTTCCTGACTGTCTGTCTCTATTGTCAATTATGATGTTATTTACCAAATGTACAATCAAGTTTAGCCTTGTCTTGGAAGTGTGGCAGGTCAAGTTTATTGTATTTTTAATGCATTATGAAGTGGTGTGGACACTAGTGAGAGTGAATAACAGATGCAGTAGATCCCCACCGTACATACATTTAAGATAGTAGAGAGAAGAACGATAATCAGAGAAGGAAGGTAAATACTACATTGGTCTAGGCTAAATGCCAGCTCGGAGCCACAGGATATGGATAGCTTTTCAGCCAGCATGGGCTCAGCACCAAGCCCTGCAGCATTACACTCCTGTACCAACACAAGCCTCCTGTTAATGTGTGTAAATGTGTTTGTGGTTTCCTCCAGGGACCCATAGCTTGTCTTCATCCCTCTGACCATTCCATTCCTGCCTCACCATTTTCTCTATCTGTATTTTTCCCATGTTTTGCAGCCTTTCTGATTGATACAACAAGGTCTGCCCAGTTTCAAGCATCATATTACATTTATAGGAAGCGTATACAGTTTCATAATAGATAAACAAAGTTGTTTATTAGGCAAAAAACACTTGATGGTTGCAACATCTCAAATTTGGGAGTCCAGTTTCCAGGCTGATATTATTGTAAATTTTGTTTCTTTGGTTTGTGGGGTTGATCAGACAAAGTAAACAATTTGAAGATGTCAACTTGGGCTCTGGGAAATTGTAAAGGGCAATGTTTCATTATTTCCTGACATTTTTATAGACTACAAGATTAATCAATTAATCAAATCAATAATTAAAATAATAGCAGCCCTATTTTTAGCACATCTTTGTTTTTCTTGTTACAACAGCCATTATAAATGAAATACCTAATAATGGCAAATTATGTTATAATGCAAGACAACTGAAGTGGTGATATTTTTCCCTAAATGAAGACACATGCTGTCTGTATTCAAACACGGAATCTCCTATTTAAGAATGTGTCCTTACCTCAGGCAGAGCCATCTGTATCCCAAACTCAGTTTTACTCAACCTGCATTTAATCTCGGTGGGCCCATTAACCTTTATACTGCTTCTGGTCCCGCTGAGTTGTCTTGGCTCCAGAGAAGCTCCACTCTTCCAGAAGGGTGAGGGGGCAGTGGAGCAGACTCATTACCGGTGCATTGGCTGGCCTCTAACCTAGACTGGAAGGACAATCATTAAACACACAAAGCTAATGACCGCCGACTGCTCCGTTTGTTTTTTCTATCAGTCTGGATGTGGGGTTGTTTGTTTGTTGTTGTGTGAGTTCGCATGTTGGCGCAGGTTACACACTGATACGTTCTGTGGGGACACGGATAGCAGAGTGGCAGCGGCGATTGAGTTAGTGAGAGTGAGTCAGAAAGGTGTGTTAATTGGTTCTGGGTGACCATCTGGACCAGAGATTTCCGACAGGACTCCCCACCAGCCTGTAATGAGGTCTCGTCAGGCTGGAGCAACCATCACCATGGCTTATGCCAAGCATTGGGGCATCGTCATGGTACCCTCTAAGCCCTTTTACCACCTCAGAGGTTCTGAGCCAGTCAATTACAGCACAGAAACACAACAAGAGACATCCCTGATATGGCTTAAATGTGGCTGATAGATAGGTTAGGGTTAGGGTCATAACTAGGATTGGGTATTGAACTACGGTACTTTTTTGGTACCTGAAATGTTTCCATAGAACTGAGTATCATACTGTCAAGAACTAAGAGTTGGCATCGAATGCATAATCCGATTTGTGATGTTGCTTATTTATTATTTGATCCGATAGTTCCTGATTTAAATCAAAATGTTGCCAATTTCCGACTATTTTATTTGAGAAAGGTTCTTGCGGCTGCTTGTCTTTTTAGCGATTATTTAACCCAAAGACTTGAATGGACCCTTGCAGATTAAAAAAAGAGGAAGATTTCACTCATAGAAATATCTCTTCGCCCTTCTCTTTATATGAGCATCAGTGTTATTTGTTTGAGAGCACAATCCACAAGTTTGACCAGGACCTTGTACGTCGCCATGTGAACCTGTTTAAGTAATTAGGAAAATATATACAAGTTTTGTTTTGTTTTGTGTTTTTGCGGCTCAGCGTTGCCACTGGGTTCATATTTTGCCAGTGTAAGCAGGATCCTCTGGGCTAAAATGAGGGGAAATTCCAGTGAAAGTGGAAGGCTACAGTGGTTGAGCTGAGCTTGCACTATGTTTGTGTGTTGTGTGGTTGAGTGTTGTGTAGACAGTCAGACAGACAGAGACAGATTGTGACCGTGCTACATACACACACACACAAACACACAGACTCGCCGGAGAGTTGTCTGTCAGTCGTCTGTGCTAACTTTCATTAATTGTGTCACTAAAGTATTTTTGAATGTGAACCTAACATACATCTGCTGATACTTAGTAACTCAACAAATCATGCGTTAACTCAATGACCTCATTTTTTTTTTTATTTGGGGGCCATTGGACAAAATGTAAATGAACACTGATAATCCATTGTTAAAAATTGTTTTCTCTCTCAGTTGTTTAGATTATTCATCTGCGCCTTTGTCAGCAGGATATCTGAAAATGGATTTCTATGCAGTTCACTGGATGGACCGATGGGCCCTGTGCCAAGGAATGTTTAGCTCTAACAATGAAATAAACAGAGGCAGAGATTTTATTCTAAATGTTAAGCGAGTGTTTACAGTTGAAATAATTCAGTTTGACTGAAAATTGATGTGATAAGAATCATTTCTTGGAGTTGTGAGCAATGTAGGTTATTGGTGTAGGTTTATACACTTACTGTCTTCAGTTGGAGAGGTTGTGTTTATGAAACAGGCAGAAAGTCAGATCAATTTTCTCTTTTTGGCTCTTGAAATTGAATTTTAGTATGGTGAAACTATTTAACTCTGGTACTGCCCCAATACTCAGCAATATCTCCAGCAACAGACTGGTGTAACTCCTAACAGCACAGAGCTTCAGTTGAATAATATTTTAGTGCTGAAAGTCCCTCTGCATTGAGATTTTGATATTCATTCACTGTTGTTAGTCAGAAGATTTTTTGCATGACAGCATGTATTTTATCATGGCCGTTAATTTGCCTCTAATGTGCAAATGGCCAAGAATGTTTGACCGATCAAGTGTCGTGGGTTGTGTGTGAGATATATGATGGCTGTGTGAATACTGACAGTAATTACAGAAGGCCGTACCACAGAGCAGCCTGGGGCTGGCCAAGGAACAAGTTATTACAACATCGAATACATAACCAAAAGTCAGCCATGTCTACAGCCTTTGCTGCTAGCAACGTGATATAAATCTACAGAGAAAGTTAAGCTGTACATGCTCATGATACATTTCTGTTTGAAAAGATTATAAATTGTGGGCTTGAGGTATTTTTAGATTTGATTTGCAGTTTGCATATAGTTCCTTATTCTGTGTCAGTGAGTGCATGGCTGAGTGTTTTTGTGTATCTGTCTCTGTTTATGTATGTGTGCCAGGGATAATGTGGCATCTCTAGAAATGGAATTCCTCTCACAACGCACTCCACAAGAGACCGTCTGTCTCTGCTTCTGTAGGAACTGAAAGTTGTTTGTTTTCTGGTTTCCACTGGTCAAGGTGACCACCTAACAAATACACGCCTCGCTTTTGATTGAAATGACCCACATTCCAAAGAACCAACTATTGCAAAACACATTAACAGTGCCAAAATACTTCAAAGTACGTTCATGTATGACTTTTTTCTGTGGTGTCTCACTCCATGCTGAGACAACAGGTGAGAGTGTTTAGGTAGAGAAACAAAGCGATAGACCCATAAAATCTTTATTGCGCCCCATTGGCTACTGTCTTGTTAGCATTGGAACTGTACAGTAAATTCAAAGCTGCCCTATCTCTGCAGCTTGAATGTGCATCCATGCTGTGTTCCTGTGTATGTATTTGTGCCCTATAAACCTGAAGCAAGTACTATAAAATTCAGTTTAGGATGAAACTGCAGGGGATAATTATGTGTTCACAGCACACATGGCCATTAATAGCATCAAGGCCAAGCCTATCTTTACTGTATCTTGCTCAGAGGAGAACATATGGCAGAATGGCTGACTTGCTATAACAGGATGTGCAAGAGGATTTAATATACAGTCTGGTGTCCTGTAGGGGCAAACAGGGCCTGTGCTCTGTGGTTTCGAAGTACAGTATATTTGACAACAGCAGGGGGCACCACTATGTCCCATTTTACTGGAAGAAAACACAGAGAGGAAACAGCATTTTGAAAGGGGTATGAAAGTGGAAGAAAAAATAGCAAAACATACCCATGGGAAAGCTACTGATAAGCAAGGGACCAATGATAAAATTATGTTTTTGTGGTAAAAATCTGATCTAAAACAGCTCGGCTCCAGGTGTTGTCTCATCAGTTTAAATGGATACAATATCTCTGAGTTGTTTTTGAGATTTAGGTTACATTCCATGATTTTATAGCAGGTATTATGGTCAAATCACATGCAGTCTATGTATGCATAAAAAAAAATCTTCCTTTGCTCAAAGTTTACCAGTTTGTTATATTCAAAAAAGACTCAGCTCCTTACTTTGACTGGAGTGCATGTGCATTGACTCTGTGGACCTCAAGAAGGGTACATGTTGCCAAGGGAACTAATTAGGATCCAGACAAACAACAAACTCTGGCCATGTTCATATCAGTCAGGGAATCCCAATTATGTATAGCTGTGTTGCAATGAAGTAGCTGTCTAGTGGACTAGTTTATACATTAGACAGCTACAGCTATATTGAGTATTTTTTTAAGTCAATAATTTTACTCAATTATATTTGTTTTTGTGGTAGTAGTATTCTTCCTTACTGTTCAAGTCACTTCCAGTACAGAGTAGAAAGATTTTCCAATTCTATAAAAGCACTGGACAATATATGGTCAAACAATATGTTTGTATTTTTAAGGAATCTGACTTTACTTTGCACTTTTTCCATCATAAAAATCAAGTTTGAACTCTCATCTCAGAGTTTTGAAGTCATTAATTGATAATCCCATTCAGTGAAGTTAGACCTAATCAGTAAAATGTCGGAAATCTATCTGGAGTAACAGTTTGTTTTACTTAAGTACAGGAGATTTTTAAAGTACTTTCACATATCCATAAGTACATTTTCAGCCAAGTAACTTGGGTAGGACATATTCTGTCCACCACTGAAAAATGTAGGGTCTGTACCACTCACATGCTCTTATGCCGTAATTGTGAAACTGGTCTGCCACAGTTTATCTAGTGCTGAGCTCCAGTACACAGAGTGAGATGACCAGTCGTATGTAGGCCTATGACACACTGGACATCAGCTGTCAGCCTGGCACTACCACTCTGACACCAACACAGTTGCCAGCCAAGTCTCATGACCTCCATCCGTAGTGAGACCGACACATCTCCACTGTCTGCCCCTGTGGACTCACTCACAAACAAACAAACAAACCAACAAACCTGCACTTTATACCCTGTTCTTGATATTTTCAAGCACGGCTGTGGACAGCATTTTAACAAAGATGCATTTTATTCCCCTTCCATGGCCATTTCTCTTTCAAACACACATCCCTGCCTGCAAATATGCACCAAGCACAAAAACACCAAACACTGTGCACTCAGTTAAAGGATTTTTCACACAGTGCTGCTCATACCTTGGGAAGCTCGCTTACATCCAAAGCAACATCTGTCCTTTCATTCGCGCCGGTTTAAAACACCCTGGAATCTCAGTTCACACACTCGCACACATACACACACAATAGTGTAACACAATCACCTACCACATGGCTATGAAGGCATACACTGCATGGAGAATCTGGGAATCCAGGGCTTAGCAGAAATATGCTTTGTTTTTACATTGGTATTTTTTCTCCACAAAGCACATGAAAGGGACTTGCAATTACCACTGCATTAATAAAAGCATGGATTACTACTTGTAAATCCTACAGATGCTTGTGTCTGTATAGAAACTCTACATGTCATTGAGTTGAAGAGTGCACAATTGAGTAACAGCCTGCCAACACATACAGAGCTCTTAGAATGAAATGTCAGATTCACTTAAATGCAACATGAAGAATGTGAGAGTTGTGCAATAAAACAAATTCCAATGAAAATGTTTTGTCTGAGTTACAGTGGTGTCAACAGGTCATGTTGCTACAAACCTTGAGAACCTCCTTTTATCTACACTGCATCTCAATGACACTGATAAATATTTTTATTTTCTTCTTGGCCTTGAATTCCTGCATCACACTGACGCCCTCACAGGATATTGTGTCGCGTTTTGTTGGTGCAGGTGTACAGATTTGGCACGCTTTTCTTGACATTGCCCCTATATCCAGATAGTTCTTGCTGACGTACCGTTCACTCTACGAGTTGTTTGAGAAGTGACAGACAGTGTGTCTTGTGCTCTTTTATATACATCTATGCTTGTGCTACAAACAGCTGGCTATCACATGCACCTCGCGCCCCAGGCAGACCTTCATCTCTTTTTCTTTATCCATTTGTTGTTGTTCTCAGTGTTCTCACTGCTGTTGCCCATGCATATCACTTTGTGTGTTTATCTCACACTCTCTCAATTGTCTTCCTCTTTCTTTCTATTCTCTCTCCCTCCCTCTAGCCCTGAAGCAATTCCTTTGTTGATATTTGAAGTTAACATGTACCCAGCTTTCAAAAGTCTCCAGTGTTATGGTTGACCACCCTATGAAAAGTAATACCTAGAGCACACCAACGGCAAGCACCAGGCGTTCATTATTACTCCCTGAAAGCATTGTTTTCAATGGAAAGACCAGTGTGTTGATTTAATTTAATGAGTTGCTTAGCTGGGGGAGGGGACCAAGGAAACAGTAATTAGTTGTCATGCTAATTGGGCTTGTGTGATAACTCCCACACAAGACTCAGCGATGTGTGAAGCACGGTGGGGCTGGCCTGGCTGTCTACTCATCACACACACACACACACACACACACACACACACACACACACTCACACACACACACAGACACATTTTCTTGCACGTTGCTTTACACACACCTAAACACACACATATATGCACACACAGATAAATAAGTATAACAAATGCGCTCATCCAGATTGGTTAAAATAAAAATGCCAGGGGACTATCAGGCCTTTGACCCACTGACAAAGTGGAATTAATTAATAATGAAAATCTTGATCCCAATTATTCACTAAGAGAAGGCGCACTGAGAATTAAGAGATACGGGTTCATGCCATTCGATCCAATTAAACTTTGGGTATTAACCTATATAAGTTGATTTGAAAAAAGGAGGAAGAGCAATGGAAACATAGGTAAGAAAAAGGTGATATATAGATGAATATATGGTAATCAGAGTGAAAAGAGAGGTGACTAAACCCATGTAGCTTCAACGTGAGGGATATAGGATATATATATAGGATATTTTATAGTGACTTATATTTTACTTAGTATTCTCATGAAACCATTACAAAACGTAGTATAGCTAAAATTAAATGAAATTTACTGCATACCATCCTTGAGGCATTAATCACTGCATGAAGAGTTCATTTGCAAAATGTTACTTGTTTATTTTGGGTTGAAAACATAAAGAAAATCACCAGACTTTTATCAGTGTAGTGTGGTCATAGCATTCCTTAAGTGTGTTGGTGGTGCCCTTGATGTCTTTCCACCATATTGTTAATCACGCCTGCTAGCATGGTTTCTGGTTCCCCCAGGACTAATTTTGAGGTCTGGGGTCACTGAACTCCAAGAAAGGTCACTCTCACTATCAGGGGAGGTCCAGCCCTGCTTTGCTTTAACGCCATCTGCATTCTTTTTCTATCTCTATCTCCTCTTTCTCCTCAGTCTCAGGTTCTCCACTGTCTCATTCCTCCTCTTCATGTCTCTTCTTAGCCCTATTTTAGTCCTAACAAGTCATGGTTAGAACTAAATATTGATGGACACATCCAGTATGGTGTTCATTACGAGGCAAACAACCTCCAGGAATCTACAGACTCTACATCATTATATAACTTTTATCAGTTTGACACTAATTACTATTATATTACCAGCCTTAAGGACTCCACAATCTTCTCCTACAGTCTAACTAACTACTCCCAGACCTTTATCTTCCATCTGCTCCTCCTCTCTATTCTCTCCTTTCTCTGCTCTTACCTTGCATCACCACCCCTATGAGTGTGTTTAGACACGCTGCCCGGTTTTGTGATAATCTTGCTGAGTCATCTACAGTAGAAAATTACACACTGTGATACACTGTAATCCAGGACAAGTGAATTTATAGAAAATCTATGGCCTCGGCAGAAGTTTATCTGAGTCTTTCACATTATTTAGCCTGTGGGAGTGTTTGAGTGGTTAATGAAAGGACTTGGTGGGAGATAAGTTGATTCCTTGTAGATGTAAGGTCCATGCAATGCCTTCATGTCTGTAGTGATATCTGCAAGAAACACATGCTCTTCCCTTTTAGAAGGAATTAGAGGGTGTGATTTTGTCTTTTCCTGGACTGTTCGAAATTATTTCTTCCCATTCCTACCCAGTCCAATACTGTCAATCCCATCACTTTTACTACTGATTCTGTTTCAGTCCAGAGTTAATTTGAGCTTTTACAGAGTATCTAAACAATAATCTGGGTATCTAAACAATAATCTGGGTATTTCTAATTGAGTTGATAAAGGGATATGTTGTAATGGTGTGTGGGACATCCAACACCTGTAGGATTCTGACCTGACTCCTGTTTGTGGAAATAATGATGTTTTTAACAGATTTATATTGAGAAAATAGTCACACACATCATTACCCTTCGGCGTGTAAAGCGACTGTCTGATATAAATGCTTCCTATGTCCCATCTACTCTAGAGGTTTTCCTGCTCTGTCCCAAACCTGATGGCACAGCGTAATTCCTCCCAAATCCCTCAGGAACCCAGCAGGATCATCACAGGAGAAGAGGAAGAATGTATAAGACAATGAAACTATTTATAATAGACAGAATAATAGATAGGGGAAGAGATGAAAGAAGATAGATGAAAGACCATGAAAGTGTCAAAATAACTATAATACTTGGCATCCATCAGAATATAGTCCTGAGGCTTGTTCAAAGTAACCTATGCTAGTAATTTATATTCATGACATCATCCTTTTCATGAAAGAACCCCCCATATATTTTGAGAACCTTGAAATAAGTTTAGCTCTCACATCCTACTTTGAGGACACATTTATGGACACTGTGAATTGGTTGCAGGCGTGTCCTCTCCATGTTCATATGCTCCAAACTTTGTCCTCATTTCTGACCACATCTTTTCCAAAAAGCTGATAAAAGGAGACGACTCTCTAACTTTCAATAAATTGGCAACTAACATATGCTGAAATAACTAGCAAGTGACTTTTATTTCCTCTTGTCTGGCAACATGACATCTTAATTAGTGGTTAGTGTGAAGAGAGAAGGGGAAAGCTAGCCTTTACACACACACACACACACACACACACGCTGACACACCAGAGGTGTTTGATGACTGTGCACTGAGTCAACAGGCTTCCTCTCCTCATTAACAGTTTGACCCCTCTGTTTGAGTTGCTCCAGGTCCAGTCACATTATCGTGTATTTGGGTATGGGGGTGTTTTGGCAGGAATGTTTGTGCTTATAGAGTGGTGGGAGTGTGTGTGTGTGAGGGGGGACTTCCAACGCCCCTTTTTAGCTTGAAGAAGGGGTAGGATCAGGGTGGTGCCTTCATAAAGACAATGTGGTCACCCTTCTTTAGAAACAGAGGAAGACTGACAGACAGCGCAATGATGTAATGGCAGTATGGACACACACACACACACACACCAGCATTCTTACCACTAGCTGCAGATGTGACAGACAGATGTGAGGTCGGCAGTGCAGACCCCCAGGTTGTCGACTCACCAGCCAACAAAGCTGCTGTTGTGTGAGCGTGTGTTTTGTATGTTTAGACTGTAAGCAGGATACTGTTGAGCAGCTGCTGATCATCCAAGGCCTCTAGAAGTCATTCTGTGCTACACACACTTTAAACCATGATATTTAATAAATGAATGATCAGTCAATAAAGAGGAGTTACTTGGATAATAACTTGGGATTTCGTGTGAATGAGAACCAAAATCCCAACCAAACTGCACATTTCAAAATTCACTTTTAGCCATGCTAGATTTGGCTTTTGTGTTTAGTGCTAATTAACAAATGTTACAAATGCTAACACACTTAACTAAGATGGTAAACACTATACCTGCTAAACATCAACATGCTAGCATTATCACTGTGAACATGCTAGCATGCTGATGTGAGCTCTCCCAGAGCTGCTAGAATAGCTGTAGACTAACTATAAGCCTTATTTCAAGAATAAATATCTTTATAATACTAATCATATAAAATTGTACACACAGGCTATTGATCACCTGTAGACTATGCTGCAAAAATGCAAATGCATCAGTTTGGCACCCTCCATAATCCACAGTAGACCTCCTATCACATATCTCCTTATACTAAAGGTGAAACTGTAGTTTTGGGGATTATTATGTAACTGATTTCTTTCTACATTACAGAAAGGAATGTGGAGTTAATGTTTTTTCTGGTCTGTTCTTTTTCCTTCGGTGTACTCTCTGTCTCCTTCTGTCATCTGTCACAAGACCTGGCAGCTCTGAGAAAATGTGCTTCTGACAACAACAGGGAGAAGCAGAGAGTCTCTGGACTTCTGCATTACAATAAAGAAGCCTGCTGGCTGAGCATAACAAACGGCTGATCATACAAGATAGCTGTGCAATTTCATGCTTGTACATAACATATTTCTTTTTATCCTACTTGTTTTCAAATGAGATCTGCAACACAGAGAACATTGCTGTTACGCTATATGGTATGTGCAAGTTTGTGAAATGTGTACATGGAGCCATCCTACAGCAAAATAACTCAAATTAAGTAGTTACAGTCAAAGTTTCATGTTGTTTGTTATTGTCCATCATTTTGTCCAGATTTATGCCAAGCAAAGGGCACAGCATGCATCACCCCCTTAAAAACATTTTCCCAATGGGCTTTTTTGTTTTTCATACAATTGTGTGGATAATGTGCTTTGTTCCCAGTCCCTATTCAGCGCTGGCTGGAGAGACATGTTTGGAAAGCCCTGTCAGCATGAGATAAAAAGTTTTCTGGGCTGTTAAAAAAATGCCGAAAATGAATAGCAGCCTACTCCTGTAATGGCTTTTGGAGCATATGCTGGTTTCAGCTAAAATAATTAACAAACCATTTTAAACGTTCATGCAATGCAAGGGGACATTTAAAAAAAAAAATCATCATTAAGGTTTTGGTCACTGCAACGTCGCCAATGAGTAGGCTGCAGCAGACGTTTCATCATAAGAATCATGTTCAGGGTTAAAACAAAAGTCAAATTATATTAGATTACTCAAACAAATATAAGTCACGATATGAATTAATTCTAATATTATTGATTCGTTAGTGGCGTGATTAAATTCTTGGCCATTATGCTCCTGACAAGTTGATTTTTTCTCCTGTATTGTTTGGTTGGGAGGAGTGTGTGAGGGAGAGGGAGAGAGAGCGAGAAACGGCGGGTGAAGAGAGTGGGGAGGTGCAGTGTTTGGAGGATTTGCTCTGTGCTCCGGGCATTCTCTTACTCGAAATGCTTAATGGAATTAAGCCTATGTATGCTCGCTCTACTAGTTTAGACAGTTTTCTGTCACTCATCGAGGGATTCCAATAACTTTTCGGAAACTTTTCGCCCGCTTGGGCGACTTCTCCCCACGGCGTGGTGTTTGGTTTATGCACGGGCACGGATCCGTGAAGCACGGACTGTGGAGCAGGGAACACCCCGCTAAGTTTTCAGACGAATTACCTGCTGTGGGACTACACTACTCAAGGACGCTTTTCTCTCCTTTTGCGTTTTTTATTATTTGAATTCGACGTACGAGCTGTCGTAGGAGTTTCGTAAACATGTCAAGGCGCAATTTACGTACTAAACCTCGGATCGTGCCAAGCAATGTTGGAGCATTTTACCGGTGCGTCAAGGGCAACTTTCTCTAGGAGCTGCCTTGGCACCGACAACCCGTTTATTGCTGGTGATCAGGCCCCTGCCTGTGGGCTTGGATTCAAGTTTGCACCAGATTTGTCTGACTTAAAACAAAACTAACAAACATTATGGAAGGTGATCAGGGAACCGGTGCGCCTTCTAATGAGCCCCAGGCAGACAGCGCTGCTGCGTCCGACAGTTTTTCCCAACTGTGGACGGACGTTATGGGGCTGCTGGTAAGTTTTGGGGGAGGGGTGACAAGATCATAGACTGACATCATAGACTCACAACTAACTGAGAGTTTTATTCCTCATCCTCAAAGTTGACACTGATTTGCCGAATGAGTAATTGTGTAGCCAACTAGTCGGTACATGCAAATCACGCATCAAAACTCTTCGCTGTGCGCCCTTATATAGCCTAGGCCCGAGTTTCCAATGCGCCGGCACTCAACTCTCTACATGTGGTCTGGGATTCAGGTGTTGTAGTTGTAGGCTGCTAGTGGCGAATTCATACCGTTGAGCCTGTTGGATCTCAATGCAAACCGGAATCGAATGATTATGGTATGTTACCAATTTTTAAAAAAGACAACCCTTTGTGCTATGTGTGTGTTTTGTGTGCTGCCATGTTCTCTGTGGCTGTAGTGCATTTTGTGTATTTCTACACTACATTGTTTCTATTGGAGGAGCTCACTCAAGCTTAGCTGCTAGACCAGAGGCTCCAATTGTTCTCCAAGCTAACAGGATTTAGTTGCTGGGGCCTCCATCACAGGAGAGGTGATGTGTCTGTATTGTAGACTGGATGTAAATATAGCAAACATAAAACTAGAAATTGTGATTATTAGAGATCCTTTGGACTTCCTGAAGTTCACCTCAAGGTCCCTGAGATGCTAGATCCAAGACATATGATGTGGTTATTAGGGAAACATTGTAACATTTTACTAATTTTCATATTAATGAAAATTGCAAAAAATGATTTTGGGTACCCTGTTTTCTATGTAAGATTCTGTTATCTCAGTCCACAGAGTCTGATTTACTGTAATCTACATGTTTGTGCCTTAAATGCTTGTGACTTTGGAGATGCTGTATATTGCGACACTGCTCTTTTGTTTGGCTACCAAAGCAGTCTTGATTATTTTCAGGCCATGGGATCTGGTTGATGTGCTGATCAAATGTGTTGCAGTCAGGTCCACGCTGTGTAAAGACAGAGGTGTTAATTTGGTTTGGTCTGGCACTGAAAATGTGAATTGTGTGTAAATGCAGGAGTGTGTGTGTGCTCACATAGGAGGGGGAGGCTGTCTTGCCCTCTGAGTGGGAGAGACCTGGCTCCCAGCCAGGCAATTTATCCCGATGTATTGCTCTGGAGGCAAATGTCTGCAAGGCTGTACTCATCTTTGACGTTTTTTTCCCTTTTAGCTGAAATACACACACGTGCACACTTACACAACAGCAACACGCTTTTTGAAACATTTTGTTCTTGAAGGATATGTGACACCCATCTCCACTATTTTATGGTCAATCACGATAATCCTTTGAACTTTAGAAGTTTTTACAGGTTGATACTAAATAGATTTTTTTTTTTTGCTAACATCAACATTGTTGGAGGTCATGAACTAACTGTAACATTCATTTTAAGTATCTAATTATCCTGCATATAAACATCCTGCACCACTCTCTAAAGTTATTTCAAAACCATTAGCCATCCTGCCAGCAGACATAGCACTCTTGCATATTATTTCAAAATAATAAAGCTTTTCTTGTGATCTTGTTCCACGTACTGTATCACTTTACATGTTTGTCTTGAGTGTTTGGAAGGCTTGGATAGCTGTGACCATCTTATTTTCCTAAAAACTGTACTAGAAAGATTAGAAGCAGGGAACATGATCGGTCTTCTTGGCTGCTGACAGTCCATGTCTTTTAAAAGTTTAGGAGGCCAGTTTGTCATACTAGAACTAACTGGTCGACAACCATGTTAATGCATGATTTTCTGTTGGTTGCTTTTCTCTGAAAGTGAATGGACTTTTAGTGATGAGTTGCTTGACTTGATGGCAGATTGAATGCATAATTTATGTGAATAGACTGGTTTCCAGTAAAACACTGTCTTTTCTTTGCAGTATTCCTGTGCTTGTGCTTGCAAGATTATATGTTCACTGTTTACAGTTATCTTAGATTAATTTTTCATTTTATTGTCTTAAATACTACATTGGTCACAAAAATAGAAGTCTCTTAAATTGCCCTTTATAATGACTTTTAGATCTAACAATGTGCTCAGGCTCCTATCTGCACCCTATGAGATGAATATCCTGAGCACAATGAACATCATATCTCCCTCAAAGCAAAGTTGATCTGCTATATATAACCATTGTTCTATGACTTTCAATGGCTTTTGTTTTGCTTGGGCGCCTATATGGGAATGCCCTTTTAAAATTTGGGTTTGATCCAAGCCTGTTGAGCCAACTCAGTGTCACAAATGTGTTTGGTGTTGGCTCCCCACACATGATAACAAGCCGGCCTACACACTTTTACAGATAGACATCTACCCTGATAAAGATCTGGTCAACATGCTTACTATACTAACAGTGATTACTATACGCTTCAGCACACATGCCAAACTCAAGAACTTCTCTTAACACCCAAGTGACAGCACAGATAAGCATTAAAACTGCCAACTGCAAAGAATTAGTCCAAATAATGTCATCTACATTTGCACCTTCAAAATAAGTTTTCATCATGTTTTGACTGTAAATCAAAGGGCACTTCAGCCTGCAGTGTCTTTCTGAGGGTCCTCTGTCTTTGGGGTTAACCATACATAGCAGCCTGTTGTGGAATGTGTTTAATAAGAATACCTAAGTAAGCCAGTCATTTATTTGTGGTTAAAGCCAAGTAAATAGCCCTTGAGCTAATTAAGAGTCAAAGGCATTTAAGGACGGTATGGGGCAGGAGCTATAGCTGTTCTAAGTGGTTGGATTTACAGATGTCTGAATGGGGATTTGCTTCTAGTCCCACCCTACTTCTGGAGAAATTAGGGTTTTTTTCTCAGAGCTGAAGGCTCTTTATTGAATGGTAAATGAGCCCCATTAAAACTGCCTGACTGGAAATGGAGAATTCTGTCTCAGCATAATGTGTAATGTTTTTTTGAGGTGCGCATCTGTTCAGAATTGAAGATCTCTGTAATAATCCATCCCAGTCCTCTCCATTGTACCTCCTTTTGGTAAATGTTCTATGAGTCTGTGGGGTTCAGTTATATCTGGAATTTGCTGCTGTATTTCTGAATACAGTGTAGAAGAGAAACAATGCAGATTTTCAGACACCTTCACCCAGGGCAAGCTTCTAATTGTGTTCCTTCATAGTCCAGATGATTTTATCACAAACCTGGAGAACTGAGAGTCATCCATTATTCCCTCTTTGCTCCTCTGAAAGAAACCTCTCATCCCGTTTTTGCTTGAAAGGTCATCTTGAACTAAGGCCTTGTGGAAATATTTGACTTGCCTGCAGGGAATCCTTTTCTGTTTGAACAAAGTTTTGTGGTGTTTCACACAGCGTGGGTGGGTGTTTGTCCATTTGGAAAACACCGATTTATGTTGTAGAAAGTGCTTCATTTCTAAACCTAAGGATTGAATACTGCTCTCGAGACATGATTATTGATTGTGTCTGGGAAACATATGGTTAGATGAGGTGATCCTTATGTGCTTCCTCCCACATAGCACTTCATACAGAGTAGCAGCATATGCTTCAGTCCTTTTCTGCCAAACCGTGGTTAACTAGGCCACTTTATATCTTTTCCAATCATTTTCAACAGTCTATCATAGCCTAATTTTGTCTATTGTTGCCCAGCCCAACTTAGCCCCCCCCTCACCTCCTTGACTGGTCTCATTATTGAGTTCACACAGAGATCTGGCAGGTTTCCTCTGCTGGGATGGCAAAGCACTGTTCTGGTCAAGCAACGGATATCCTCAGGAAGCCCTCTAAAAGGGGTGGACTGTGCCCCCTGGCCTCACCTTCCTCGACAGTCTTCCCCTATTGGCTCCCATGGCCAACAATACATCTTTTAGTCGGACTTCTACTCGCTCTATGCTTGGTGGAATTCTCCATTACAGTACATCCAACATTTTTCAGAACTACTGTAGTTAGGTGATGTAATATGACATGTGAGCAGCAGTCCAGGAAAAACGTGGGGATGGTCAAATGGTTGCTATTGGAGGAGCTGGGGAAACTGGATGGATAGAGGTCTGGAAGAGTAAAGGATGGGTTACTCCCTATTGCTTTTATGATGATTTGTGTGTTGGGCAGGTGATCCCTCGCAGATTGGGTTTAAGATGGTGTATCCATGACTCCGGGTTAATGTGGACAATTCAATTGGTTCACTTCTGGACAAAACATTAGTACAATGCAACACAATACAAGACAGTTGGTGGCAATTTCAAGCTGCCGCACCCATCTTCAGGTTGTGTAGCAAGTGAAAGTGATCATACTACTGAGGTTCTAACATTACATCAGATGCATGCCTCTATTGTTAACTGTTGTCATTGTTCTTTGCTCCCAGAGAATGGGTAGTCACAAAGCCAGCCCTGTAACAATAGTTAATTCCATGTACATTATCATTCAGCCCTTCATAATTGAGCCCCAGTATGATGGCACTGTCAGGAATGTGAGCCCAAAGGATATATCAGAACAAACATGTTAGGCGCAGGGCTAATGACTTTTAGCTTTTTGACATGCCTTTTTCTATGGTTATAATAAACAAGCACTTTCTTTGAGAGACTTGCAACATCTAAGATGATGTGGAAAACATGAATTGAGTGTAAAGTGATCGCGAGATTAGTTGTGCGACTTGGCAGGGATTCATAAACACGTAAAGAGACCCAAGTTATCAGTGCCTTGCATGTTGGAGATTGCTTTAGTAGTGTGCCATTCAGATGTTCTGTCTTGAAAAAATTGTCACTTCTTAGCAGTGTGTTTGTCTAAAATAATAAAAAGAACAGCTTGTTTCCTAACCCAAAGTATTTATTTGAAACATAAAAATTAACACTGATGTGTTAAATGTCAATCCTCAGGAAATGTTTTTCACCAGATTTACCCCAAAAAGAAAAAGAAACTCACATTAGCAGAGCTTGTAAATCAAGCACAATTACTGCCCACACTAATACCACTTTCAGATCAATGCAGTGACCTGAAATGATTTCCATTGCGTGACAAGGCTAAGAAAACACAGTAAGCTACACCACTTTATAACATAGACACTTTAGAGCAACCTCTCTTAATGACCTTTTCTAGTCACCAACACTGATTAGAAAATATATGTAAGTAATATATGTTATACTGTAATTCTATGGTTTATCAGTGTTGTGTATGATACTGCAATAGCAGACACCAGTCTGTGTGAATGGTGACAGTAGCTGATTTATACTGACTTACTAAATGTCTGAAGAGACCACCTTCTGTGGTAGTAAGAATGCCAGGGATGCCATTGCTAATTGATTAAGTGAGCAGAAGCTACAGGGTCTTCATGCTGTTTGCATTCTCATGTGTACAACCATGCTGCCTTTTGTGAGCATATACATGTACATATATTCCAATACCAAAGCTGAGGATATTTTTCCATGAGAGACAGGATAAACTATAGTTATATATTGGAATGCTGGCATGGATGCTAATACTCTCCATCCCTCCAAAGCAATCTTGAATGAATATTGTGTAAATTACTTGGTAATGGCTCAGTAGCAATCATATCACGCATTACGGAAATATTTATCCACTGTGGTGCAATACCAGCAATTTGTGTTTTCATGATGGAACAACATGGCACCCACTTACTCACAGCGATTATGGCTTTTACACAGACAAGTACTTCTTGCTGTCTTCTACAGCCGTATCCTGTAACTTTTCTTAGAGCCTTTTCTCTGTTTTGAGTTGCGCAAAGTTTTGGAACAGAAGTCACATGCAACACAGTGCTGTTAACTGAGGTCTGATAAATTTCAGCTGCACATTGGGAGTAGCCATCTCGATTGAGCAGACAATATATTGGGCTTGAACAGTAAATGACATTTGCACACTCTTTACTATAAATACACACACATTTTTGCTTGGGTGTTGCTTTTTTTTTGTATGACTATTGTTTGAGTCAAAACTCGGAGTTGGCCTCCCTCACATCCAAGGTGGAGATGCAGTTCCATCAGCTGAAACTTTATTAGTCTCCATTTCAAAAATACCTACATGAAACTTGATGTTTTTATTCAGTTTTAGAATTCATTTCTAAAATTGTTTCAAATTATATGTTTAGAGTGAGAATTGTTTTAAGAGTTATTAGTTAGTCAGATAAGCTGTCAGGGATTTAATACTCGTACATAAAATCTTTCTTATAGATGTAGATTTTGTTTTTCCAGACTCCAGATGTTTTATCCTCCTCTCACCCGCAGCTGCCCTAGTCAAGATCCCACAAATCATCCCTTGTCCAGCCTCCACCCCCGCCCCCTGCCCACATTTCCAAACTAGATGTGTGGAACACTGTCAGATCCCTCCATGCTCTTCCACTTCCACTCCCACGTTGGCAGATTCTCTCTAAAATGTAAACTAAAGGCTCACTCATCTGTTGACACACAGTCAACCTAACATCCTCAGAAAATAGTTAATTTACCTTTCTTAACTCGTTCCCTTACCTGCCATAATTCCCCCAAAGGCATTTTCTCTCTACACAGCATATGCAGCATCGTTTTACAAGGTGGTGGTGGAGATGGGGTGTGAGGGTCAGCTGTGTTGGCCCTACATGAGCTCATGCCACTGGAGAATTGGAAGATTCCCAGCTATCTACACACACACGTGAATGTTTGCACACACGTGGCTGCATATAGTCAGACACACATCAGTCGGAGAACAGCACGTCCAGCATTACCTGTCCACAGCTGAGGTTTACATTCAATGCAAAGCTTGATTGATTAATTCTGCTGCAATGACCCAACTAATCCATCACTGTTAACACCAACTGAATGAGCCCTCTGTCAAGAGTTGGTGTCTTCTTAGAACAGGGTTCTTATCTTCTGGATGTGGCCAATAGATCAGCACAGTCGTGCCATGTGTATGGTGATTAAAACATCTTGGAGATCTGTAATGAGAACGTGCTTTCAGTCAATGTGAGGAATGAAGTGGAACGCATGTGTCTGCTCAGGGAGTGCTCCCACCGGGAATCTCAGTCATCTCAAACCATATGTCTGGCCAGGATTTCTTAAGCAATGAGAGTGGGAGGACAGATCATAGCCAGCCAAACTGGCCTTTTGAGACAGAACATGTGTGTTTGTTAACGATGTTTTTGTGTTCAATGCACAATCAGTAACTACCCTTTCATAACTCAGTCCACTGAGCTGTGTTGTATATGATTGGTCTGCATCAGTTTGTTTTGGTCCAATGTTTTTGAAATCTCCTGCATGCATGTGTGCGCATGCTAATGTGTGTCCACAGAGGGCCGATGCCTATGTGTGTGTGTTTCACACTCACAGTGATCCATTCATTTGTGGCCTGGCACCCAGATAGGGAGTCCGGTTGAGAAAGACAGAGACTGAGAGAGACTGTTCGGACCCTGCACAGTGACTCAATGCTAGCTGTCTGCCTGGCACAGATTAGATCAACACTGATGAATATTCAACAGTTGGCCATCACTGCCAGAACGGCCTACACTTTTTTTACCAAGGAAAGAGATGGGAGTCAGTCTTCTCTCCCACATTGTACCAAAAGAGATTGCTCTGCCTTCTGGAAAAAAATGTTAAAGGCTAAGCTAACCCAAGTTTTCAGAATTTTTTTTCTGGAGCACAATTAGTTAGCAGGATAACTACATTGCCTACAACCCAGATAATTTGTTTTCATGTAGGTCTATATTCGAAACCTGATGTAAAAGCGACTGATCACAGCTAACTTCATAGTCTTGCTTCATGATACAGGCCCATTGTGTTGACAGTTTGTATTCGCTGGCTCGTTATCATAGAACCCAAGTTTGAACCCGCTGCACTATTAATTTCTGTTTCCAAAAGTAACTTAGACAACATTATATCCAAGGGCATTCTGTTAGGTAAAGTCCTTACTGTTTGGAGCACAGCTTCCTCCCTCAATTCTTAACACGTCTTCTACACAAAGACAGGAACTGTGCTGATCCAAACTACAGCTAACCGGAAGAGTGTGTTTGGTTTGGAGTTTGGTGAAAGTCTGAGGAGGTAAAGGGCATCTTTGATATGAGCCTCGATAAAGACAAAACCCAGGATCAAACCATGGCTGGCCAAAGACACTCATTGAATGGGACTTGATATGTTTCTGTTTTTCTGTTTAGTGTGTGAGTAGCTTGGTAAATGGGAACAACACACACCTCCATACATGTGTGTTTTACCAGTTTGCAGTAGTTGCATCAGCTTTTTAAATCAGTGGTACCACCCACATACAACTTTCGTCATCATCTGTAAAACAAACTAAATATTCAGTTAACTTATTAAATCGGTGAGGTAGTGTTGGAAGTGGGGATGTGCGAGTGATAGTGTGCCACCCTCAAGCCATGCCAGGTTTACCCAAATGCATGTCTGTAGGTGTTTTTTTTTAATGCTGTGCACAAGGTAATTGGAGAAGATGGAGGGACATGTGTTTTGTCACACAGTGTACTAACTTTTTCCTTTCCTGAAGCACTGGTAGATTTAGATTTTCAGCTTTCCTTTCTCAGGGTGTTGTAGTTCCCTGGCTAAACCATTCCCTGTCTTCCTATATCCAGGATGGTTCTCTGGGCAACATAGATGACCTTGCCCAGGAGTACTCTGAGTACTACAACACCTGCTTCAGTGACGTCAGCGACCGCATGGAAGAGCTACGTAAAAGACGAGTCTCCCAAGAGATTGACATGGTAAATGCACACTCACACAAACTCACACACGCAAAAGAATGAAAAAAAAAAAAACTTGCTTAGCAACATGGTTTGTGCAAAGACAGCTGTCAGCCACAACATGTCTCACTCTCTACTCAGTTTGCATGCCTTCAAATTGCTTTGGACAAATGATAATTTGTTTTGCAAATTTTTTAATAGCGACCCTAAAAACACCCCTTTTTAGAATAGTCTCATAGCTTTACAGAGCGTAATTTCCACAATCTTAGCCAACAACCTGGCAACGACAACGGAGTAGACATGAATGTGTGCTAAGGTTTAAGACTTTCCCTAAAGGCAGTATGCCTTCTGGATGTGAATGCAGTGGTGTTCTGGAGGTCCATGAGGGGGTTTGGGGGTCCTTTTCACAAGGATGTAGGGTAGTGGGGCACCCCTTTGGTTTCCAAGCTGCACACAAATGTATGAAGGAATGCTGCTGGTGCTGCTACAGAAGGCATATCTGTTTGCAACTAACTACCCAGTAGGTCCTCAAATAAAAGAGCAAATGTTGAGTGTTATGCTAACTTCATAATTGCTCTGTGACCTATTCATAGTGAATTTAGTTTGTTTGAACTTAAAAAAATGCCACTTGTGCTCAATTTCCAAAACAAATTGATAAAATTGCCACTTTGTTGTATTTTTCTGACTTAGGCTAGCTGCTACTCTGCACCATAAATTAGAAGTAAAATGTCCAACTTAAATAAAATGAGGTATTTAGATGTCACAAATATAATAGCACTGCCTGACAAAATAATTATTCACTTATCCCAGTGTTTCTTATTTTATCCCCTGTCCAAGTTCTCTCTGCTCATATATTTTTGTCTGTCGTTACTGAATTTCTAGTTAATAGGAGGCTTCTTCTGCTTGCAGCCATGTGGTTTTGGTTGGGTTGTAAGGTATGGCTTAGATGGATAGGTAATTTATTGTCCTTTTTAATGACTGCAGGCAGACATCCTGTTCTAACAGCTTTGAGGAGAAGGAATGGAAAGCATAAAAAAAATCATAGCTGTGAATAAGTAGATGCAATTGCATCTGATCGTAGGTTAAGTGTTCTCTCTGTGTGGCCATTGTCTGTATTTCCATCAGGTGAATTTCACAGTAATGTGGATTACCTCTGGACATTTTATAGTTTTGGAAGGTTTCATCCCTGAGGAGATAAAACAGGGAAAGAGGAAGCAATCAGGGCAGACTTTGCAGCTCATGTGCAAGAAGAGACAAAAAGAGCTGACTGGGCCCTGAGCCTGAAGCCCAGCACAGGAGGAGGATAAGGATGTGAACAGAGGAGGATGAGGGGAATGAAGAGGAGTGGAGAATGTGAGAGCCTGCAGCTGTCCCACCACTCTACAAAGTTTGGCACCAAAAAATACGAGAAGAGGAGAGACAAAACATGAAGGAAGGAATATGGGTCAGACAACACCTTATTGAGAGCCCTCAATAGTGCAGTATCAACCCACGCTATATGGAATGAACTTTGCCTTGCGTTTTATTGCTGTCCTTTTCTAAAATTAGGTTTGGGGAATATTCAAGTCTAGAGCAGCCTTTTTTATACTAAGCTGCCAAGGGTGAAAGTAGGTAAAAACAAAATTCGTCCTCTTATATTGTAGTATTGTTACATTTCAGTATTTCTGTCGATGGCCAGCTTTCTTTCCAGCTTAATCTTTCCACTGGGCTGGATAATGTCATAGTCTCAAAAGCTTTGGTGCACTATATGTAAAACTAGAGCAAAAAAAGTGAAATAGATTGTGAAAGTAATTCACAAGAGTAAATGGGGAGAAAGACAGGCAGAGACCAAGATGAACTGAGAATAAGCGCAGCAGATTGGACAGCCAGTCAGAAAGAGAGCAGTGAATGACTATTGTATCTTGTGAAGTGTGTCGAGAAATCAGTGGCTGCAAGCCAACATCATACAGCCGCCTCCCTTAGGGCCAATAGCAGATGGTTAGAGAAGGTCACAATGTCCAAGAGCCACGTTAATGGAGAGACATTTAGTAAGTGGCTCTCCTGAGGGACTTGGCCTTTAGGGAAAGACCTGTCACTTTTAAAGGGTACGGGATGCTGGGTGACCCACTCCCTCTCCAGTCATTGTCTTTCTTTTTCTCTCCACACCAAATTTATAGGTCAGTTCTTTTCTATTTTTGACTGCAAACTTGAATCTCAAATCTCTCACACTGTAACTTTTTTGGACCAACGAGGTTACTCAGTCACTCCAAATCAGCCTTGTTTAGGAGGCATGTGGTCACCTTAGATTTGACCTTTCCTGGTCTTCACACTCAAACTACAAGAGGAGGCAGAGTCAAGATAAAGGAGGTGCTGGACAAGGTAAAAGCATGGTGCCATTAGAGAGCAGCCTAAGGTTAATATATGAGGACTCTCTGTCTGATAAAAGTCTACGTACATTAACTTTGTCTACTGACAACACATTTGCTGATTTGCGTTTATAAAATTCCCACAAGATAGCCCCAGTGTGGACAGCATCGTGAGACCAAAAAGAAAGAAGAAGCCCTCTTATTTAGGTTTCTGTTCTCCAAAGCATTCTCAAGTTGACTCTTAGTCCAGCAAGTGTATAAATCTTTTTTTAAGCGAAACGCTTTGGGTTTTTTGGGGAGTTTTTGGCTTCTTTCTTAAGAAATAATTTCTTGCAACACTAACATTATTACAAAAATGTGTGGAGCATAACATTTGTGTTTGTTTTCACTTGCACAACGTGTCTTAGCTCTTGAGGGGCCTCCCAGTTGACGAGGTGATGGCTGTCTGTTGTGGTAAAACGTGGCGCTCTCCCATTTAGGAGCTGATGATAGAGGCTCTCTCAGAGATGACTATCAGTGTACCCACCTCTTGCCTCGTCTCTGCTGGGTTGTTCCTCTGTGTTTTCATGTTAGTTTTATGAGAAGCAGGGACAAAAAGGGTTAAATAAACATCCCCCTTTGGGAATGTGTCCTATGGATTAGCGCTACCATGCAGTTTCCCAGCGCTTCTATAGTCAACAAGAGTTAGGATGGCTCTCACTGGCATGCTGATTTGGTGATGTATAGGGCTTATTGGTGGAAGTGATAGGAAGTATTTATACAGAGCAAAGAGTTCAGCAACTTAAACAAAATGAGTTTGATAGGTCACTGAAAGGTCAGGCCAAAGGGTGAAAGTAAAGATTCAACTGCAAAATGAGCGATATTTAGAGCGTTTACAGCAATTTTTTATATCGTTTTGCATTTATTAGATCTGAAATATTTGACCAAAACCACAAATGGTAGATAAATTACAAAGATGCAATTCACAACATGCACTTATAAGCAGAGAGCTATACATTTCAGATCCATCCTTTTAAGCAGGCCTATGTTTTGGATAATTGCTGTTGATATAATTTGTATAATCTTTCTTGTTTCTTCCACCTATTTAACAAATTTCAAAAATATCAAGAATGACTCAGTCCATTGCAAATAGCATGGTGTCCTATCTTGACGCAAATAAGTTAGTGTTTACTGAAGTATAATTTAATTTCCGTACTTCAATTACAGAGATGAGAAGTTTTTGAATTGATTTTATTTCATTGTCCTTTTCCTCGCTTATGTTTGGGCTTAAGAGTTTTGTAGGATTGCTCCTTTTTCAAGATAAGCCACTTGTCTATTACTTGTGGGTTAGGAGGTATAGATATTTTTGTTTCACCCTGAAGTACCATTTCCTTTTGCCCTGCCTGTGATTCATGTGTCAGTATTTCCAAAAATGGTGTCTTATGAATTAGGATATGTGGGTCAGTACTTTGCTTTCTCAATGTTCAGAAAGTGAATTTAAAAGTATTCAAATTTGATCTATAGATAAATCTACGAAAATAAAGGCTCTTTATCACATCTGTCTGTTACTTTCTTTTGCTATCTTCAACACGGTAGTTGCTACTGATGGTGAAAACATGCCAAAACATGGACATAGAAGCTACGGAAAGGAGCACGTAGGCGTGCAGACTGGTTGGTTGGGTGAATAAGCGTGTATAGGCGATGGGAGGAAAACAACTAGATATTAGCGTGTCTCTAAAGCCACAGCGATAGAACAGATGAAGTGCATCAGATATAAATCAAGATGGATGATTTTGAAATGTGTGGTTGTGGAGTGAACCTTTTAACACATTACTACATGCTGTAAACCATAATGAGACATTGCAACAGTATCTGTGGTAATATCCTTGAGATTAATATGGAAGTTGTGGATAAACAAGGAGGCCTTGAAGATGAAATCCTTTGATGCTTTGGCCAAATTCCTTCAGTTGATGGTCTCACTGTTTACTTAATAATCGAAAGACTTTTGACAGAAACGCCTCAGCTGATGTCAGATTGATCTGCTAGCCTCAGGAATGCTCTCTAATGGTTTTCTAGCTGAGTAGCTTGACAGTTGGAGGTCAAGACTCAATTACAGACTTGTGTTTTGTTTTGCCACGAGGTGAGGAACCGGCTAATGCCTGCATGAAGTATGTTCATCAAAGTGGGTCAGTTCAGCTGGGTTAAAACTACAGTATAGAAGAAAGACAAACTCTGTCATGAATTCTGCTGCTTATTTGTCCTGTCTAACTTCAGGCTTTGGCCTAGAAACATAGCAACTCAACATGCTCAAACAGCAGCTTTTGTTGCCATAAGATTACTTTCAAATGATGTTGGCATAGCTCCATTATTGGCATAACTCGTGTGGAAAGCAAGTAGTATATTTGTAATTGTATTGAATGATTTATTAGTCAGCATTTAGATCGTGAATTTCGTTGGAATTTGTAATTACTCCGGTATTTGTCTTGAAATACCAAAACAATGATGATCCTTAGAGCTTAGGAATGCTCAACACTGAAGAAGCAAGCATGCCTCTGCTGCAAGTATGCACGTACACACGCACACACTGTCTCAAGCCTTCTGGAGTTGAAGCAGGTAGAAGTGTTAATGAGTATGTTGATGGTTGTCTGTTTCTCGTAAATTATTTAACTGTGAAGCAGCACAGAGGTAGAATGGCAGAATCTGTTTTATACTGCCTGCTGGGAACATGTATTTCCTACTTTTGTGTTTGAGATTTAGATGTCAGTGCATGCTTCTGTTCAAATGAGCTGGTTCTGCAAGCTTGTACTGTGCCGTACTGGTCCCACCGGTAAGTCTTTTCGGTTCTTGCAGCAGGCTTTCCAGTTGGTGCCTGTCCCTCCACATGCGCAGTCCTACCTAGCAACCTCATATTCACCCAACCATGCCAGTTGGCGTTCCTCCACTAAACCTTGTTTTGCTGCATATCCGCCTACTTTTGCCCCTGAGGTTGGCAGTAACTCCACTGTGGGAACTCATGCCTTTGGTGGGCTTTGCAGTCGTGTTTGGACTAAACCGCTGCTATTTCACATTCATCTGTATTTCTATCCTCTCTCTCTTATTAACAGATTCTAGTCCTCTAGCAAAACAGAATTTAGCTGTAGTTTCTGCATTAATTGCCCTGTTCACACCTGGCATTAACATGTGTCCTGGGTGATCCCATCACAAGTGGACAGCTACAAGTACAGGCGTGAATGCACCCAAGACGCATTGAGGAAAGTATGATGATATGAATAATGGAAAGCAATGGGGTGCTTGGAATCACAGTAGCTAACTTTACAGGAGCTTTAAATGTCTGTGTGTGTGTGTGTGTGGCGGGGTTCAGTCGTTTCAGATGCTAGTCACTGTCTGCAGACATAGTGATCCTCATTAGCGAAGCTCCCCCTCATATGCTCCCATACTGCTTTCTCTCTCATTTTAACTCAATTCAGTCACTCTTAAGCAATCAGAGTCTTGCATTCACATCCCACTTGCATGTACATACATACATACGGCGTGAATTTTGCACAAACAACCCTGTGGATATCTGGAGGGAAAACGCATACACATTCACATGCATACGCGCTAATTCAGGGTAAGTAGGGCAGTATTTCAAGCTGATGCTGGTAAGTTCATGTAAAGGATAACATACCCCCTCTGGGAGTGTGTTGTGAGATCTAAGTCTCACACACACATACAGGCACCCCCTCAAAAATGCATCAATTTGATATTCTCATTTAGAAACTGTGTCCGTTAGCTGGCAACTTCTTCGCCGTTCACTTTTGCTTCTCCGTAAGTGGTGCACCACTCTGAAAGAAACCCAAGTTTACCTTTTGAAGCTTTTACACAAATTTTCTCTCCCCATCCTGTACTGTGACAAATTCATCTCACAGATCTGCAGTGAAAGGAAAACGGGATGTAGGTTTTGTTTGTTTTTCGCTGATCTTCTCCTCATCTTTTCATCCTCTCACCCCCTCCTCCATGTCAGAGATGGCACGCACAGACAGGGAGTAAAGGGAAGCTGAGAAAGGAGTAGGAGGAACAGAGAGCTGCTTTGTGGTTCTGTCTCTTAGGAGCTCTGTCTGTGAAAGTGGAGGCGAGTTTAGTGTGTGTGTGTGTAGGTGCTCCTTGGTTTGGGTATCTGCCTAGGTGTATGTCTGTGGTAGCATATATGTCAGGGTCTGTGTTTGGCTGCGTATTTAATTTTTTTTGTGTGTGTCCATGTGTGGTGTCTTTGTCAGGCAGCGAGCTGACAGTTTGGCGTGTTTTTTTTATTTATTTTTTTAAATCATTTTTACAACTAGCCAGCATGGTGCCTGTGGGTATCCATTGGCGAGACTGGCATATCTGTCCTGTCACTGCAGTCTGGAGAAGCAGTCAAAGAGGATCTGTAAGCAAAACCAAACTGCCGCTATCTTTGTAAAGCGGTATTTGTAAATGCATATGCATGCGAACACACACCTTGTTCCTTCTTTATGTGGATTGTTTTTTAGTATACCCACATTATTCTGCACCGTGCAGTTGTTTAAACAGAGCTGACTGACAAAGCTATACTTGTTTAAGGGATCGATGTATTGTTTCTTTCTTACATAAGCTCTGCCTCTGTAAGAAAAAGGCATTTAGGTCTGTCCCAGATTTTCCCTATGCTCAAGCTGGCAATGTAATGAGACCAAACCCAGTGCCTCTGTTTTTATGACCTTAGTCAGGTACCTGCTCTCTGACTTATGGGAATCACTGTATTCCCTGCAATGGACAAATTGTTTCAGAGCTGTTCCGACATTACTTGATTTACTTTCCAAAGTAATATCTGGACCCGTGCCTCTGTCCGCTTGATCACTGTAACAGACAAATAGATAAACAAGCAAATGGGCTAGGAGGACTTGTAGTGCTAAAGTTAACTTTAGAGATAAAGCCAGAAAGAGTGTCTCACTGACATCATTACTGTCTGCCTTTAGTTGATTACTGTTGTGATAAGTGTAGGGTTCAGGCTAATTTTGACGCTTTTAGTCACCTCAGCACTAAAGGCCTCCTGCTCATATGACCTGCAGGCTACAGACTCTTAAAGAGCTCTTAAAGGCGGTTATGTCACTTCCAAGTTCTTTAACTATCAGCCACTCACTGACTTATGCTTAGAGGGCGAGGAGTGTGGAAGGACTATAATCTCTTGCCCAAAGCCCAGTCAAAGAAGAAAAAAAGGTTAAACTACAGGTCACTCTGATTAGGAAGCATGACGGACCAAGTGTAGGAAGTGTTCTAAATTCAGCTTCCTGTGACTCTTATCCTACAATTGAATATCTGCCTGTGGAGATAAAGAATGATGTGCATTTCTCAAAAACACTAATTTCCTATTCCTGCTCTACATTTGGGAAAATCCAGATTCAATTAGTCTTTTCTTTGTGGCAGCAGCATGTGCCATTTAATGGTTTTAGGAAGCCAGTCCCCTCAACCTGCTTCTTCTGACCTATCCTACTTGGCTGATTCCGATCACCTTCATTCAAGCATACTGATCTTCCAGAAAGATAACCAGTTAAAATGCCAACTTGACCACCAAGTTAGTAGACTATAACTTAAACTCTACCCTATCTGTATAAGATGAGGAAATTCACTGCAACTTTAGCTTTGACTTTAAGCTGATTTGACAGGAAGCATTGCCATGTATTTCAGTAGTCTTCAGCCTTGACATAAAAAATTTCTCACATGAGAGTAATATCACTTTACTCTTTGTAATAAAACTTACCAGTAAGGTAAGATTTTGTGTTAATTTCCAAGTTCCACGACAGTCCCATAGAGGAACAGAGAACAAGTTTTATTGGGGTATGTGTTTATAAATATCCATATCCTTGAAGATTACTTTTAAACCCTATTTGAATTGCTAGGATAGGCAGATCTTGTACATGTGTAAAAATATAAATCATAATATCAGCATTTGCATCATGAAATGTTAGCTGTAAATCTGCTGTGTCTGGTAAAATTTAAAAAGTCAGATAGAAAGTAGCAACAGGAACTTCTCTTGAGTTATGTTTTCTCTTCTCTTTGGCCTGATGAATCTCGGCAATACCATGACGTTGACACTTCCTCAAAAGAGGTCAGCTATCCTTAATATAACTTTTCCTAAAGCCTCTTGTTGACTAACCTCCTCTTTAAGCTCACTCCCATGCCCTTTAAGTCAGCATACTCATAATATTCTCAAGCCTCTTACATGTATGCATTACTATTTTCACAAGTACTTTTTCAAGTCACAATTTATGTTCTGTCATTTTGCCTCATAGTATTTTAGCATAACTGAAGCAAGTCATAGGGGCTTGGTCATCCTTGGGTTCCTCTAGCTCAGGGGTACCCAAACTTTTTCCTGTGAGGCCCACATAACGTTTCCCTTTTTATGATGGGGGATCAGTTTGTAACAGAAAAATGTGACGATCGCAGGGGTGCCTAAACGTAAACATTTATTGTTTTCCAGAAAGCCGCACATAACCAAATATTAATAACCCTTTCTGGGATCTTCACAGGAAAAAAGTCCATTGAACATTTAACTTTCTGTTGTGCCGTGCACAGTCTTAACAGGTAAAAGTTTAGCTTAGTTGTCAGAGCATAATCTCTTACTCAAATGACTCATATGTCTCCCAAAGTTCTTGGGTTCCTTCCTTAGAATCCTTTTGTAGGTTCCAGTAGGCTTGTAGGCACCGCTGTTTGCAGCTCTCTCTCATCAACGTCTCTGTGAAAACCGCAAAGCAAGCCTTGCAAGTTATCATACTTGTCTTTGTGAAGGGATTAATAGTGTCTGCGCAGATTGTATTCTTTGAATACCGCCACCGCCTCTTGACAGATGAGACAAACAGCCTTTTCTTTGCATTGAACAAAAAAATAATCGTTTGACCACTGCAGGTTAAATACCCTGCATTCTGAATCAATTTTTCTCTTGCCTAACCTTTTCGCCATTATTCCGTTCTATTTGACAGGGGCTAGTGGAGGATTCGCGTGGCCAGACTGAAAAAAACATCACAATGCATCCAAACTGCAGCCACAGATGTGATTTTAAAATAATCCAACCATGAACACATGGACAGACACGTGCCCTGGGCTAGATAACACCGTTTGATTCGAATAAACACAATGCAGTGTTTTCAGGGAAAAGGTAGGGTGTGTTCCCTGGATGCATGTTCCTCTGGTATTGTTTAGGGGGCCGGGTCAAATGTAGAGGCGGGCCGGCCTTAGTTTGGGGACCACTGCTCTAGCTCATGACAGGAGGATTAATGCCACATGGAGATATTTCTCATGGCACAGTGATCAGGAAAATGACAACTAGAAATTAAAAATGTTCACATGACGGTAGCCTCAAGTTTAGACATGCAGGCCTGTGAGTCCCTGATCCACATTTTGTAAATCTGGCCACTACCCTTAAGCACAGTGCTGAGCCCATCTGTTTCTGTGGTCCTTAATATCCCATGGTAAAAGAATGGTAGCATTGGGTGAGTGCAGGGACTTGTGTAATCTCCTCCAATAGAGTTCAGAAGCACTCAAGAACATTCAACCAAGAAACAATGCACTCGGCCAATCCCTCAAGGCCTTTCATTGGCTTTAAATAATCACATGCTACAAGTTAAAATCTAAGTTGCAGACTTGTTTTGATTGTGTAATCCCCATGTCGGTCTGTAGAAGCATTTGGTTTGAGGCACATCTGTACCTGGATATGCCATGATGGGAATGCCTGCTTTAGACATATGCAAGCACCAGCCCTGTGTAATAGTGAAAACAGCCCTGACCGACATTGTGGGCTGGAGAAGCTCAGCAACATTGAAGTGAAGAGAGAGCGGTTAAAATTCTGCTTTTTTTTCCACAGTTCTTGTACAAGACGGCAGTCTTTGGAGTAGTTTGTTCCTTGAATTCATTGCCAAAGTCTGGATATCTGTTTTCTATAGAAGCTAGTTTGCGGTTGTGTGCTGCCGTTTTATTTAGTAAAAGATGGAATGCTGTATTGTAAAGATTTGAAGCAAACCAGCAGGTGTTTCCTTGTGTTGAGGGAGGTGCACACTAACGTCATTGTATTCACACTGTGGAATTCATGGAGGCAGTTACTGAGGTGCTTTTGTCATGTCTTGTTCTGCTGGGAAAGCCAAGACTTCACAAGGTTGCACCAACGCCCAGTGGTATTCAATAACAATCAAAACAAGAATTACAGGTTTGGGTACTTAAACCAAGACCTGACTTGTTGAGTTGTCTTGGGTGGGTTGTTGGCGTGCATACACGTGCTTGTGTGAGTTTTCACTGATATGCAGGTGTGTCTACATGAACCTCAACTAACAACGTCTTTCCTGATTCTGTAGTCAACTGACCGTTCTTTTCCATATACAGATCTTCTTTTACTGTTCCAGTCTTCTCAATTCTGTGCTCACAGGTCATATGCCCCTGTGTTATTAAGTGATTGATCTTTGACAATGACATTTGGCTTTCTTTCTTGTCTCTCTTTTACCATTTTTTCAGGAGAAACAGGACCCAAGCAGCACATCCCTGCAGCTCCGTACTGAGATCCAGGTAGAAAGAGACACTGTGCACAAAATCTAAGCTTTACAGTGTCAGTTTTACATATCTCTGGCTAAAAAGTCAATCTGACCCCTGTCTCCTTCTCTCTGTCCTCAGGAATCATTAGGCTTCAGCAGTGAGGTGTCCACTCCAGAAACAGACAGAAAGTAAGTTCTTTTCCCACTTTATTACTATAACATGTGACTGGAGCCAGTGTGGAACCATGAAATATGTTTGAATTGAAATGTGAGCCTGTTGCATGTCAAAACAATGTGCAGCGCAGCCTGCGTCTGGATCAAATCGAACTCTACATGCCGACACACAAAATCAGGGGTCAAACTTTCTACAGGTCCGCAGCTAGAGATGTAGAAAGGCAAATGGAAATACATGCACGTCTACATGCAGTTTATGTGATTGATAGATCTCTTATGTGACAGCTTCCACAAAAGGTCTCTGACCTTGCCAATGGGGAGTAGAGGTCAGCTCCTCAGGTGGAATACTTCATGGATGAATGTGGTGGTGTGTGAGTGAGCAGTTGACACCGGTTCAGCTATGGCTGACCTCGGTTGTAGATGTACGTGAACATAGATGAAAATACAGATTCATTCAGACAGGCAGACACACAATTCTGTTTCAGTGTATTGTTACAGTAAATTAATAGAAATACTTGATATTTCAACAACATAAGAAGGAATTTTGATAAAAAAATAAATTTAGTCAGAACTGCAACAATGACAATGTTATTTCAATAAGTATCATGTCATTTTTGTATTGTATCTAATTGAATAGAAGCATTATGACTTAATCTCCAAGCTTTTTCGAAGAATTCTTTTGACTTTTTTCAGAAATCCGTTTATTCACTGTCTTGTTAAGAGTTGGTTTAGAAGACTGATCTTTTGTCTGTCTGGTAAGTATGACGCTACAGTTGAGCCAGCAGCAGGTTAGCATAGCTTAGCACAAAGACTGGAAACAGGGGAAAATGCCTTGCTATCTCCAAAGGTAACAAAATCCTCCTACCAGCACCTCTAGAGTTCACTAATTAACAGTCTTATCATCACTGTGAGGTTGCTATGCAACCAGTGGAGACTTCAGGAAGTCACTTTGCTGAAGAAATACTTGTGCTAAGCTAAACTAACTAGTTGATGGCAGTAGCTCTATAGTTACTGTTCAGACATGAGAGGGGTATCAATCTTCTCATCTAACTCTTGGAAAGACAGCAAAGAAGTGAATTTCCAAAAATGACAAACTATTCTTTTCATCCCAAAACAACAGCCAATAGTAAATATAGTGTTTGCCCTATTTCTGCACTTACTGCAGACATTTGCTGAGAAAAATTTTAATGCTTAAAATGATTAAATAAATCCTTAACTGATAAAACATTACCTCATTACTATTAAGATGAGTGGGTATAAAGGAAATCAACACTTGACATTTACAGTATTCATAGTTGGTCACCTAAGCTCCTTTGGTCACATCCCTGCTGTGGTTAAAGGGAAACCACTGACTGCTTCCTTCGGCTGACCTGCTCAGTCCAGCAGCCCTTCTCTGTTCTCTGGCCGTCCATGCTTCCTTCCTGCCTTTGTGTCCAGCAGGGGAGAGTGGGGGAGACAGAGAGGGTGATGGCCAAATGATTACAGCAAAGGAGCATGAACGAAAGAGCAGGATGGAACCAGGCATGGGTGGGGTTCCTTTTCACTGGTTCCTGTAAAACCAAGTGTGTGTGTTCATTCTTGTACACCACTGTATGTTGTGTGTATAAAATTTCTCCACCATGGCCCACCATGAGATCACTTTTATACACTGTTATACGCATTTAAAGCAATCCAAGTTGGTCAGCAAAACGGCTCTCTAAATGCTGTCAAACTGAATAAATCCAGTAAATTCACACACATTTTTATAGGCACTGGGTTTGTTGGCAGGTTTGCCCGTTGGTGGTTATCAGAAAAATCCCCATCACATTTAAAGAAGAGATTTAGTGGAGAATTGGGAGCCCCATTCAAACCCCAACACCATGTTTGCCAGGGCCAAAGGTTAAATAAGTCTTAGTCATCTTAGCTCACCTATTATCTCAATTTTTCCTAATTGTTTGTGTTTGTTCCTGACCATCACCCCCGTGTGACCCCTAGTGGAACTGTCATGTTCACGTGACGACCACGTGCAGAAGAGGAAGCACATACCACGGACATGATCTCTTCTCCCATGGCTGTATATGTTGCACAGACAAATGCTGAGGATGATAGGAACCAGATGCCAAATTTCGAATGACATCTCTCTGCTGTTTGAGAGAGTCCCACAAAGAGCCCCTAACTGTGCTATTCTCGCTCCTCTTCCAGTCAGTCTGGTTTCTTTCTATCTTCCATGCCTCACATGCTTTCTCTCACATCCCTTCTTTCATAAACATTCAGTCTTTCTCTCACCTTAAAGGGACAGTTCAACCCAAAACCAAAATTCCTCACCTGTAGTGCTATTTATCCATCTAGATTGTTTTGGTGTGAGTTGACAAGCTTTGGCAATATCAGCCTTCTCTCAAATATAATGGGACTATATGGCACTTGGCTTGTGGTGCTCAAAGCGCCAAAAAATACATTTGAAAAACTTAACAGCAACGTCTCTTTCCAAAACTCATGACCCGGTTACTCAAGGTAATCCACAGAGTTGTTGTGAGCAGTTTCATCTAGAAACTATTCTTTCTACTGATAGTTCCATTTCTTGACTCTTTGACCACCACAAACTGAGTGCCATATAGTCCTATTATATTAAAAAAAAAAAAAAGGCAGACATCTCCACAGTCACTACCTCCAAAACTCGGCAACTCACACCAAAACAATGTAGATGGATAAATAGCACTACAGGTAAGAAAAATATGCATTTTTGATTTGAAGGTGAACTGTCTCTTTAAGTCTTCAATTAATCTCTAATGAAACTGTGCCACATTCACCACTCTGTTCACCTCTATCATTTCCACTTATTTCTCTACTTACAAAGCTCCAAACTCCATTTCTGGTGTGAAAGTTAGATATGAAGAGCTTTATATCACCTTTATCTAATTAATCTCGTTTTTATACTCGAGGACAAAATGTCCCCCATCCAAAGCCTCATATTCTTTGTAATTCATCCTTCACTGGCAGCCCCTCTCCTCTCATTCACCCCAGCTCTGTTCTCTATTACATTACGTATTGTCCACTTTCCACTGTTGTGAATGGGTTTCAGGTATAGTGATTTATCATGTGGTGGCAGAATGATAGACAAGCTCCCTCCATTCCTCACGACCCATTCCTCACAGCCTCGCAAGAGGGATATAAAACATTCACACACACACACAGACACGGATAGCCCCATCATCACCTTTCTGCAGGACAATAGCACCCAGAGGAGATTACCCAGACTTCATCTTGGGCTGTGCCAGCCCTCTGTCAATGTGTCTCCTTGTCACTTTGTTGGCAGGAGGTGGGCACAGCTCCCATAATGGCTGGTATGCAAGTGGTGACGACAGAGCGCTCTCAGATGGCTGAAGGGTTCAAACTGGGGACTTCCTGTTTTGAAAGGTGATTGATTGGTGGGCGTTGTTGCAGAGAGGGGGCAACAAGCTTATCAGTGAGGTTAACAGCAGAGGCAAATGGGTCTCGATGAAAGCATGCTTGTGCACAGACACAAGATACGAATAGTTGATTATTGGCTCGAACAGAGTTTGTAAGACTGTAAATGTGGAGGCAGTTGCACTACTGGAAGCCTGGCTTATGCAACTAATAATCAGATGGAAATGTAAGCCGTGCCATGTGAAGAATGTGTTTAGAACAAGAACGGTACCATGTTGGAAAATTAAAGTACCTTGTCAGCGTATTTACCACTTGTGGCTGAGTGTTGCAGCCCTCATGGAGCTGTTATTTGATTCACAGTAGACAGTGTGTGTGTAGCAGGAAAATACATGCACGAGCACAAAAACGTGTTTTATCTGTATGAGTTTCTATTTTCCAGCCGTATGATCATCCATCTTCCCCGTCCATGTGACCTCTGACCTCTTCCATGACCCCTTAAGAGGTCATCCCTCTGCTCTTCCTGTGAACACTACCACTGTCACACAGGGTCGCTGCCTTTCATTGTCTCACCTAGAACACCGGAGGTGACCTCACTCCAGGTGGCCAGGACTGTAGTCACACAGAAACACAGAGTCACCATACACGCATGCATGTGTGCAATGTTGTGATTTATGCTGCGTGCAGAAGAAGCTGCCACACAGCTGTGTCCAAATCTTGCTATGTGTTGGTTTATTATCTTTCCTGGACAGCAGCTCTGTCACACAGGATAGGAGCTGATTCATACTGTATCATTTGATAGCTGCCTACACAATCATCACTTATTCAGTCATCCTCTTTTATTCCTGATGTTGACGAGCTGCTGGCTCTGTACGTTTTTTGTTTTTGTTTTTGTTTTGTCATATCTTATCTTTTATGTGTCTGTGTTTTATATGCCTGTGCATTTACTGAAAATGATTAATGCTTTACATCCCAACCAGGGAAAGCGCTGTCAGACGTATAATTTTCACTGAGCAAACTTGCAATTCATTCATAGCTTTAATGTCATGAGCTCATGTTTGTAACACATGTAAAGCTTAACATTTTCACAATGCAGAGATATCATGAAAAGAAACTTTCACCTATACTGCATAGGTTCAGCCAAAGTTAAGATACTGTACTTAATATTATGCAGAAAATAGAAAGTTGGCTTCTTATGCTAATGAGATTTTTTTTAAAGCAGTTAAATGTCCCTCCTCAATGCAAAGAACAGATTTTAAATAGAAAGGCATGCCAAAGATTTAAGGTTAAACCAATTAAGTTGCCTAGCCACACAATGCCTGGACTGACACAGGCTTTGAAAGACATTCAGGCTCTTTTTAAGTGTGTGACCGCGCTGATGTGTGTGAGTGCATGCATGTGTGCGCTGCATTGGAGGTTAATTTATAGAGCATGGGGGCAGTGCTACCACAGAAAAGCTTCTATTGAGTGAGTTCTGTTAGCATTAGCTTTGGCCCTAGCCTATCTGAGAGGGGGGTGAAAAGAGGGGCAAACCATACAGGCCTCCATTCAATTAGCATCTCATTATGTTGCCATGGCAGCCGGGCTTTAAGCTGCGTGAAGATTTCCCATTGCACCAAGAGAGGGCTTATGTCTGAACAAACATATGAACACGTGCACACACACACACACACACACACACACACACGCAGCCACTGGAGAGGGAAGTGACCTGTTCATCTTGTTTTGATCCCGTCACACACTTTCACATTTCTTCTCTGGCAGCCACCTGCCTCTCTGCATGGCTCAGCAGCTCTATGCCCATGTGCACAAGGCTGCAATCATAAAAGGTGTGTGGATGTGCGTCAGTGTGCAAGTAAGAGACGGTAAAAGAGTCACAATTATGCCTTTAGTAGAGACATTTACTTAATAGGTCTCGGAGGGTCTTAAGCAAAAAGCTTACAGTGCGTGGCCACAACCTATCACTCGCACACACATACATACACACTTGTAGGGCGTTATCCACGGACGTAATCCGTCCTGAAGCTTCACTCCCTCTTTACCTTCTTACTTAGCCCAGTCAAAGTCTGTGAAGTTTTCAGCAGCTATTTTGAACATGAACAGTTGAAGCTCACCCCCCTTTATTTTTTTATATAAAGAAGGCACAAACAGATTGCTGTTGATGTGGTTTATCATCTCCTCCAGAACAAGGGGTGAGTCAGCCGCGGGATAACATAGCGCTGAACTTGCTAGAAAATTGGGTGGCATGACTTTTTGATTGGAAGCTGAGTGCAGTTCATGTGTTGCAAGGAGCTTTGAGTTTTTATTTTCTCCCCCTTCGGTCTGACTATTCAGGAAGTTTTACGGACATGTCAGGACTCAGTTATTTTCCATGTCTCCCTCTCTCCCTCTTCTAACACTTTTGCTTCTTTCCTTCGGTCTTCGTTGTGACTGTCTATCTTGTGGAGGGAAGTGGAAACAGAAACAGGCTGAGTCTGCCCTGTGGTCCCCCCCCATACTTTCCCTCTTCACTTTCACATGATTGCCCTCTCTTTTTCTTCATCTTGTTGACCTTCCTCCTTTCTTTCCTGCTTCTTAAACACTTTGTAGTACCACCATCTTCATCTCACCCTCTTGTTTTTGCACGAGGGATGTCATTGTCTACCTCCTCTCCTCTCCTCCCTCTTAAGCCTCAGGAGCCTAGTTTGCAGTCGCTTAAGCACCACTACTGACCCCAAACGATGAACAGGCAGAACTGCAGCCCTCCTTGCCAAAGATGAACATTCATAAAAACAATTAATGTTTCTTGAAGCAGTGACTAGATGAGACTAGAGACATTATGATAAGGTGTGGGAAGACATTTTTTTCTAATGTTGATTCCTTCTTTCTTTACTCTTTTTTTTTTTTTTTTTTTTTCCCCAGAATGCCCCTGCACAAATCCAGCTCTGAAGATGGATCTGGAGGTAAGTTGAGATGCATTTTCATGTTTATCTTCTGCTGTCTTAATATGTTTCCTGTAATATTAAGATCAACATTTATTGTTCACTGAGGTGACATGTTTGCGTAAGGGTCATATTTGATTGTTGCAAGAAATGGCGGAATGGTTTACATCCATGCAAATAAGAACAAAATTGAATTTGCCTATACTGAATAAAGTTAGTTGAGCTTGCTGAACACTTATTTAAACCTTGTGCTTGCTTTTCTGTGGCCAGAAACCAATATAATGTGAATCTGGTTGTGTATCAGATGAATGCTTCCCCCCTACATGACTGAAACTGCCCTCCCTTTAGGTAAATGGGACAATAAGAAGAAAAACAAATCATTTTGGCAGAACTTCCGCAAGTCTCAGCACAAACCAGTCATGCGACAGACATCCAAAGGTTTGTGTGGCTTTATTTTCAGATCTGCTATACTGAATAGATGTTGCTCCATATTTGACTATTTGCTCTTTTCCCTTTTTCACCCTTCTTCAGGAGAAGACATAGGCTACGTGGCCAGTGAGATCACCATGAGCGATGAAGAGCGAATCCAACTAATGATGATGGTGAAAGAGAAGATGATCACCGTTGAAGAAGCTCTCGCTCGGGTAGGAAGCTTCACTTCCTGCACCTTCCACCCTCTCCCTCCCTCACTAGACCCCTTCCCTTATGACTGCCAGTTTGTAGCCTCCCCCTGGATTAGTTTCCAGCCTTCCCTCCCTTCTGCTCCATATTCCCACCATAGCGCTGGTTTACTAAAACAACTCACTCTTACTAACCTGTACGCAGCCCTGCATTTTAACCCTGCATTGTCCTCTACACACAAAGACACACACACACACACACACACATGTTTCCAGATGTTTGGGAGTCTGGGGATTTTAGGGTGTGAGCTCTTGGAGTGTGTGTGGGTGTGTTGTTCAGTTTATAATTACAGGATTGATGGTCATAGTAACTCAATAGCCCCATCTGTTGGGGGGATGTTTTGGTGCATTGTGATTTTTCTCTCTAGGTGGACATGGTGGATAATTACTTGGCTTTCCTGTTAAATTTCATTGCAGTTCTCTTTTTTTATCAATTTATGGTTGATTGTTCTTTCTTTTTCTATTTGCCTACTTCTTCTTTCTTCATCTTCCCTTCTTCCTTCTTGTCAGTCGCCTTCTGTAATGCCTTGCTCATGGGTAGCATGACTGTCCAGGAGCATTTGAGCACTGGATTGCTCTCCACAAGGCAGATGTTAATTATCTTCTTACCCTTTTTTCCCCCAGATTTTCTTTTGGCTCATAGCTTGAGCCCAGCTTCTTGTTGTAGTGGTGGTGGATAGTTGATTTGACTTCTTGTTGTGCTTGTGTGTCTTTATTTAGTGTGTTCTGTGTATCACTGATAAATATCATCGTATTGGTTTTTATTTTTTGTCAGTATAGTGGTACGTAGGATGTTTCCAGGGATGTAGTGGAATATAAACATAATAAAATTAGATCTGCCTTTCAGACCCCTTTTTTTCTTTATGGCATAATTATCTGCTCAAAAAGTCAGACCTAAATCTTCATGACCAAAAGTCATAACACATAAAATAAGGCAATTTACAGGAGTATAAGCATTCATTTAAAATAAATTAATGCTTTGCCTTAAATATAACAAACTATAATTTAGTGGTTGTTTGCATGAAGATCACCAAAGATCACCAAACTCAGGTTACAGTGCACATCTTATATTTACCACTACATCACTGGTTGAGGCCTCCTGTTCTCTGTCAGGCTGTATACATGCCCTGTGAATGCACACGATTGACGTCTAGCGATCGTCTGTTAGTATATGGAGAGATGTAGCATGCTTGGTGAGAGTGGGTGGCCCCGCTCTGTTCCTCTGCATCTCTAAACTCTTCTTCTCCACGTAGCTGAAGGAGTATGAGCGCAGCAGACACTCCAGCAGTACTGACACTGCAGAGTGGACTGAAGGATCTGCAACCAATCTAAACCAGTCCTCAAACTGCAACGTAAGTACACCCCACCCCACTATCCCGACACCCCCCAAAACCCTGACCTCTCCCCTTTACCTCTCTTAACACTCTCATCTCGACCACTCTCACCTTTTAAGTTAGATTTTTCAGTCAGCGAGGTTGGACGATCGTTGTAGTTTCAACATATCCATGTGTGCATGGATGTGTGTGTTTAGTCAGTTGTAGATTACCTTAAAACTCAACTACTTTTCCGAGTTTCATGTCTAGATTTTAGATACAATTTGCTTATAGACTTCCCTTTTAAATAAGTTTGAAATATTTTTTAATTTTTGACAGTTTTATGTCATTGCATAAAACATTTTCACTCAACTTTTATCTTGCATTTCTCTCCCTTTATCTCCCCTTCTCTCTCTGCTCTTCATTCAAGGCCAAACTACAATATAATTGCCTTTGCACATACATTCTCTCCACCGTGTCATGTGCATCTTAATACTATGGGTGTAACCTCTATGAATCTCGGCCCATTGCTTAGCTCAGTTTTCTGAGGCTGTGCTCATGAATTG